>OW026521.1:3549764-4749764 GCA_932274085.1 Protocalliphora azurea | reverse complement strand
ACAATTCGAAAACATCTAGGTAAATATAGAGTTAATATGGTCATTTACAGAGACATTAAAATATTCCATTTGTAAAAAGTATTAAAATATCATTAGCAAATATGTAAGATTTACAAAAATCATTATCTACAAATGAGATGCAAAAAATATTGAACCAAGTGCGGGCCTTGGGGTACGCCCGAGTTAAAAGTACTTATACTGGAGTTTAAACCATTTAAGGAAACATATTGAAATCTATCAATTAAATAAGAATATACTAGTTTACAGGCTGATTTTGAAGAACTGAAATTTTCCTGAAGTTAAGTAATAAAAATATTATGATTGATACGAATAAAAGGCTTTGGTAAGATTTAAAGATATCAGAGTGCAATTTGCATGTCTATCTAATTTATTTCGAGTAGATTCAGTAAGTGAAAGTAGTATTTTGGTTTGGATTAATTAACGATTATTATTCAAAATGTGATAATATTTGCGATTTCATTATATTTTCAAGAATTTTTGATATTAACAGTAAAATATATATTGGTTTTAAATTTTCACAGTCGGAACTTCCATTTCTCGCACTAGGTACAACTCGACTCGAGCTTCCATGCAGCTGGAAATTTAAAAGTTGTAAAAGCAGTACTTATAAGAACGAAACACAATTGGTGATATAAATGGATAAATTATGGGAATATAATGGAATATGATTATCATAATTTAATGGGAATTCGATTATATCTAGTAGAATTAGATTTAATAGAATTTGGGACAATTAAAAGGTCATATTCTGTAATGAGATTGAACGAAAATAATTCAGCATTTTCCACAAAAGAGTCGAAATCAAACTCACCATGGCGATTAAGTTTTAAGTTATTTAAAAATGAACTGGCTATATCTTCAACATTTATACTATAACTTTCTGGTTCAACATTACTTACACAGCCCTACTCCACATTTGACTATTATTTAGGCCAGGAAATATGCTTCCGTCGAGTTTTTCAAATTATTGATTTTGCTTTGTTTCTTAGTTTGAAATAGGATTTGCAAACTTCATCAGTACGATTTCTAAGGAAAGCACCATAAGCAAGATCTCTTAGAGATTGTGCTTTAGTAATTTTCCTAGAATTTATCCATCTTGAATTTATAGAATTAGATCTAAAGCTAGAAGTGGGAACAATATTGTGAAAATCCTCAACTAAATTTGTTAATGTGGACAATTTCAAATCAATATTATCTGTGCAATAAATAGTAGATATATCAAACTGATGAAAGTACTGGAAAAGTTCTTCGCAATTAACACGATCATAATTATTGAATTCTATTAAGTCATTACTTAAGTTATGAAATAAATGAAAATAAATTTTACTAGAGAACTTTAAAATATGCCACACTAATGCCATCAAACATTGAAAATATCATAAACTTTATTTGAATAACTGATTAGCTACTGATATTGCGCATAATTTTTACCAGAATTATACATAAACTTCTAGTTTGTAAAAATTGTTATATGATCAACTGAAAACCGCTTAAACTTTAGCATCCCTTGAACGAAATGATTAATGCAAAATGATTCTACAAACATGCGAGTCACTTTATATTTATACAAATGAATTTTAATGTGTCATCAAAAAAAAAATAAATAAATAAAATACATCTGTTTTTGAAGGCTTAAAATCAAAAATTTTTTATAATGGCCCATATACTTATTTCATTATTATTATTTACTTTAATTACCTTCTCCTTAGCGTGTGCTATTTAGTTGACTTGTATGTATTTATATATATGAATATTATAAAATCAATTAATTAAAAATAAATTAACAAAGTAAACAAACATAACATTAAGACAAGTTTAGAACAAAATTGTTGTTGAAGTTTTTGTTTTAAATAATTTTTAGCTTTTATTTTAGAAATATAAAAAATATCTCTAAATAAATTTATCAATTATTTAGGAATTGATTTAAGAGTTTCTTTAAATTTTTATTTTTATAAAAATTATATAAACTAATACATTCTTTTATTTTCTAATCAAGTAATTTATATGTATCAAAATTTCTATACATAATTTTAATTAAAGACCGCATACGAAAAGTTTATTGCATAACTCAAAATAATTGATTTTGGTTTAAATTTCAAATAGTTGTTTTAATCAAATTAATTAAAATTATGATTAAAATATTTGCCTAAAATCAACAAATAAATTTACTTAAATATTTCCATCAATAAAAACGCATGAATTTTATTATAGTCATTTACTAAATTATTAAAAATTTTTTAATAATCAAATGCAAATAAAATTAAATGAAAGAAATAATAAAACTTCAAATTATATTGGGGGAAACAAAACTTGAAATATATTTTCATCTTGGGGTCTTATACATCTTGCTAAAATCACCGACAATTACGTATAAATAAGATTTTTGAAACCTTTGAACTCGTTACAATAAAGATTATTATATACTCCTATCAGAGTGTCTTTACGCCATAGAATGAAATACCAATTTGAAAAACATTTAAGAATATGACAGATGTCTAAACAAATCGTCAAAAGCAATCAATATAAACTAAACTTTTACCTACAAATAATCCATCAAAGAGTAATTTTTTACACAAACTTGACTCTTAAAATTAAATATAACACCCGGTACCAATGACGGGAATATCTACAAAAGCATCGAAGCGATTAAAAATCTCATCATATATTTAAAATTCATACTCACGCATCTCCGAAAAAAAGAAAAAATCCTTACACGTTTACATTTCGTATTGCAGTTTTTTAAACGACAGAAAGATCTCAAATTGTTGAAAATGGTTGAAAATTTATTTTAAGTAATTTTGTTTCTTTTTTATTGACAATTTTTTTTTTCTTTTTTCTGTATATTTTTCTTAAAAGCTGTCAATTTTTGTCAAAAGCCTTTAAAACAATTAGAACATTAATTAGATAAATTAACAGTATATAATTAACATTTAATATAAAATGAATTAATAACTTTATTAAAAAATTATTTGGAATAATTTTAAATAATCCTGAATATCTTTGTAATAATTGCAAGATTTGAATTATAGAATTTAAACTCAGCTGTACAAAGGGTTTATGAGCTACAACTTATTATTTTTGACCTTATTTGAATGTAGATGGCGACAACGGATGAACGCCATTTCATCTCTTCTGACAAACCACCTACCAAGGATAGAAAATCAGGTATGAATTTTTACCTTATAAGGAAGCCCAACTTTTAAAATATATATGACACTCTTTTCTAAATTGCACTCTGCTACAGTGAAAAACCAATTGAAGACATCATAAATAGGTTTAAAAATTTCCAATACACTCCCACAGTTTTGAATTATGTTAAAAAAAACTGTTTCCTTAATAAATATATTCCAAATTCTAATATTCTAAAATTATATATCAGATTCTTTTCCAAATTGCACTTCGCTACAGTGAAAAAAGACCATAGAGTAATAACATAACGTACATTATTTCCAATTTCCAATACACCTTTTACAAAAGACTTAAATTTTGGAGAACTACGAGATCTTTAATATATGAACTACCCTCAAAACGGATTTTATCAAAACATTTTTAGACAAATTTAGAGGGTGTTTAAATTTTTTTAATTATTATATAATATTTTTAACATCTACAATTCAAATTAGATAGTTTTTCAAGTGAAAATAAAAGGTGTCATTTTGTAGCAGAGTGTAATTATAAAAACTCTTGATATTTTTATATAAAAAGTAAAAATACATTTTATAGTCAAAACAATATTTCTAATCAGTTTAACCAATTATTATGTACACTAATAAACGAATGCCCAGTTTTTTATTCTTTTATTTTAATATTATTTTAATTATTATTTTTTTATAAGCAAATATTTGGTTAACTGTCGAATTAGATTTTATAAACTTAATATATTTGTTTATTTAAGTTGTAAAAAAATATTTAAATGGCCCATAAAAACAAAAGACTTAAGAAACAAACTTTTTGATATATATATTTTTTTTGCTTTCAAATTTTAAATAATAAATTTAAAAATATTCATAAATTATAACAAATTTATTTGTTATTTTACACCTTAAATATTTATGCCGTAATACAAATAAAGTTCATTGCTTAAGTCTTTTGTTTTTAACTCATAAAATTGTATATAAACGTAAGTTAAGCAAACAATTGCTTTCATATAGTTGGAAATAAAAGTTCAATCTAATCACTTAATATAAAAGTATTATTCTAATGAAATATATTTAATATATAATATAAAAATAATAATACTTGTTGTTATATTAGTAATAAATTTAATCAATTTGTTTTAATAATTCTCCTGTACTTAAGGGTTTATTTAAAAAAAATGCTCTAGTTTTATTAAAAAAAGAATATTATATACTATAATTATTTATATACATATATTAAAAATAAATAATATAGAAAATATAAAAACAAAACCATAACAACAGATAAAAGAAAACAAAACTTTTAAGACTGAGAAAATAAAAATAAGAGTTTAAACAAAAAGTTGTTTTTATGACGGCAAGGTAAACCACATTTTGTTTTTGTTATTAGCGTTATTACTCTTATTTCTGTTTTAGTTTTTAGTTTATATTTATTTGCTATTGTTGTTGTTTAATACGCCAGTACTTGTGCTATGTAAAACAAATTTATATACATATAGAAATGATTGGTTTTTTTAAACTTTTAGATGTATCTCTTCTTAAAGTATGTTTTTATTATACCCTACAACACCATAGGTGGTCGAGGTATTATGCCTTTGTGCTAATGTTTCTAATACAAAAAATATTGGTCTAACCAGCTTAGAATCATTTTCTGAGTAGATTTAAAGATGTCCCTCCGTCTATCCATCTGTCCATCCGTCTAAGTAAACCTTTTAGTCAAACTGCAATTCGCAATTTTGAAAATAATAGCATGAAATTTGGCACACATTTCTGTTATGGTCTAGGAACAAAACCTATTGAAATTGATGATGGTCGATCCATTATTTCACTTATTCCCCATATAATACTATTAATACAAGTATCATTCAACAATTGGCCCTAGAACTATATTATATCCATATGTATATAATAGTATAGAATATCATATAGTCGGTCTTGACCGACTATATTTTTTGTACTTGTGTTAATTTTAGACTTTAAATCTCCCATATTTGTATTTTTTCATACCTCTAGTTACTTATTTAAACCATTTACGTAAGATGTATTCTTTAGAGAAATAAATACAAAAAGTAATATAAGGGTATCTAGCCATTTATAGCCGGTTTAATAATGATTTATTTTTAGCATAGTTTTTTGTTACTTTTGCAGTTTGCCTCCTTTCTTGTCTTGAATAAACCATAATAACGGTCAATTTAACGTTTATTCTATTCTGTGACTTGTTTTGCCAATAGTAATTGATTTTATGTGATACAAAGATTACAGCTACTTACAAAAAAAATGGTTTAAGCCCTTTTTAATAAATAACTGGTTTATTGGTGTAAAAAGAAGCAACAAAAAAAATTAATGTATTTGGATGTCCGAACAAAGTCCAAGTAGAAGATTTTAATTTGTACAGGCAGAAAAAAAATATAGTTGTAGTGAGTATAATCTAAGAGCAGGATATTACGATTGGAACTTATGGTCACAGCTAAAAGCATAAATGATTATAAATAATAATTGTTATCATTCCGATTTTGTGGTTCGTTTTTTCATGTTATGGTTCGTGTTTTTCATATTATTATATTATTTTCACGTTATATGTTATAATAATGTAGTATCCCATTCTATCAGATTATGATTTCATTTTATTATATTATTATTCCGTCTTATCATATTATTATTCTATCTTATCATATTATTATCACATCTTTTCATATTATAATTCCATTTTATTATATTTTTATTTTGTTTTATTTTATTTTATTTTATTTTATTTCTTTTTTTATATATTTTAATGCCTGTAGAACAATTTCCCTTACAGACTACGATATTACTTATATTAACTATTTTCTAAAAATATATTAATAAATAGGTTATGAATTATAATGTTTCCTTGGAAAAAAGTAATATTTTAATGTATTCTTTTAAAGTATTAAATTCCACTAATAGATCAGGTGGTAGGTTATTAAAAAATTGTAAAGAGAATAATTTGGTTCTTTAGAGCAAATTCTTAAAAATGAACTTTAACATAAAATGGTTTAAAATGCCGCAGTTGCCTGCATGCGGTATTAATGGCAATTTTAGAAAGAATATCTAGGCAGTCAATATTGCTATTAATGAAATCAAAAATAAATGACATAGACTGAATTTTTTTACTTAATTCCAGCGCTCAAAAACCAGTGAATACACTACGTTGCTCATATGAAGGTAGAGAGTAAGTAAATCTTAAATGTTTTAAAGAAAATTTAGCAAATTTTTTCTGCACTTTTCCAATGAGATTATAATAAGTTCTATTATATGGGCTTCAAATTATTAATGAATATTCTAATTTGGATCTAACACAAGTTGTTTATAAAATCTAGAGGTTATAAGGATCAATCAATCAAGTCTGATTAAAATTGCTAAGCATATTCAAGAGTTTTTATTTTTGAGAAAATTACTATTTCAGCAAATAGTAAATATTTCGAATTTTCAAAAGAAGCAGAAATATTATTAATGAATAAATTAAAAAATAAGAACCTTAAAATGCTTCCCTAAGGGATACCCGATGTTTGAACATATTGAAAAGATTTATAAACAATGCACGTGGGGTTCTGAATATATGAGTATATCCCAAAGATTAAATTAAAATGAATTCCAATTTAAAATAGTTTTTTAAGCAATATATTAATCCATCTTATCACATTATCAAATTTTATAATATTGTAATTCAATTTTATGATGTTATTATTCCATCTTATCATATATTGAAATAAAACACACTAATTCAAAATTATTTTTTTTATTAATTGTTTATTGAGTTCATTAATCATAAAAAATGATTTACATTTTATTTGCTAATTAATTAATTTTATTTATTTGTACTATCATACAAATGTTGTGCAAGATTATATTACTTGAATCACACCAAATATAACAAAATCTTGTCTAAATGAGAATTATAATGAAGGTGAAATACAAAGATTAGAAAAATGTATTCAAAAAGAAACAAATTAAGAATTTTTCACCATATTTGTAAAAAGCGTATTTATTTGTAACATTTTATTGTTATGCTAATAATAATATTGTGGTTTGAAAATAAAGTACGGTTTAAGAACGCGGAAAAAGATTGGTAATATTTAATGGTTGTAGATATAATGATATTTTCTCTTATTAATGAAATTTTGTTTCTGGTAAAAATATTCAAAAACATACAATTTTTGTAGTCAATTATATTAAAATTTATATTGAAAGTAAACACTGAATGATAAAACTGAAACCAAAAACATTGTTATTATGAACACAGTATTATTCAAATTAAAGAAAATAGGTAATGAGAACATAATATTGTTGTAGTGCTAATGCCGTAACCATGCTTTTCCTCTGCGTGTATTGAGCTAGGATTTAAGTAAATGTTTATCAACTTTTTTTGTAGAAAAAAGGAAACATTTAAAATTATAATGAAACTATAAATGTATCAAAGGTTTATAAAAAAAATTTATAAAATTTTTTTAAATATAATATATTATTATGATTAAGGTCATAAGACTGTAAGGATAGGATTTATATTCGCTCTGAGAATTACTTAAAATAAAATGTTTGAGAAGAACTTTTATTAACGGAAGTTTCTGCTTGCTATTAGTCTTTATATATATATATATATATATATATATATATATACTATTTAACCATTTATTAATTCCTTAATCATAAAAAATAAAACAAAACCATTACAAAAAGTTATATCACTATAAGATTTTTTTATATCTTTTTAAACATTTGTTAAGAAAAGAAAAATTTGCTACAATTATTCCAACAAATGTATAACAATTCACCACCAGTCTAACAATTGAAAATCAATTGTTACTGTTAGAAGAAAAAAATATAAACCCAACATAGTTTCCAATATAATTTTAAACTATAAATTATTTTAAAGCATAAATTGTATGTGAATTTTACATTTTACTTTTTTTTTCTTGTATGTTACAAATTCAATTGTTATTGAGTGACATTTACAACACAATCGACTGGCATTAAAAGCCACAAAACAATTACCTAATTTTTAAGAAAAAAAAAAACAAGAAAAAAATAAAAGCAACAAATAATAACAGAAAATAGCTGAGCAAATGTTTATATTAGTAGTTTTAAGTTTTATTTATTTTTTTTATAATTTATTTTTTTGAAAATACAAGCAAAAATCTGTAGTTTAGTGTTCCTAATTTTAGGAAAAAATAAATAATTTTTCATAGATTTCAGTTAAAAACTTTTTTAAACATTTGTAGGTTTTTATAAGTAGAGAGGAAAAAAGAGCAAAATTTTCCTAAACAAAGCATTTGTTTCCTTTCTTTTTTAAAGGAAATAAAATAAATATTGCATAAATGATTGGAAAAGGGGAGTTTTGTATTTAAAAGTTAGCTATGCATATATGTATATTAAACAATAACGACAACAAAAAACAATAAAGTTAACATATATTTGTCTTAATAGCATATTTTAAGCTTAAAAACATATTTTTGTATATTTTACTTGAGGGATTATTACAATGAAAAATCGCTCGAGAAATGATATAATGTAGGGGTTATAGACCTTCTTAAGGACATCATAAATCAGTTTTAAAAATTCGCAATACACCCTCAAAATTTTGTGTTATTCACAAATAAAAAAACTGTTTTTTGGATAGGTTCTTGTATAAACGTATGTCTAGTTCTGTTATAATTTTGTTTATTTTTCTTTTTAAACTTCTTTGGACTGTAGACGAAAGAAGCTTTTCAACCGTATGCATTTGCATATGAAAACTTATGCTTATGAAACCTATTTTTTAAATAATAAAGTTTAGGATAGATTTTTAATGGATCTATACCACATATAGATAAAAGACGTCAGTAATAAATACTCGTACATGGTGAATAAAAAATATTATTCAAAACATTTTCTTAAATTTAAATTTATAAATATTGTCATAAAAATATAATTCACATTCCTCCAACTGTATTTTAAAACATTAATATTAGAGAAATTGATGGTTATTAATTATTGAACAATTTATTTAAATAAATGTTTTACAGTGCATTTTGTACTCTTTGCACTTTCAGTAACGACTAAATTAAAGAGAGTAAGAATAAGCACAATTAATTGTGCTATGAAATTCTTATCCCTACTTTATAACATCGATAATTATCTATAGACAATGGTCAAAAACTCCACAATAATATGAAATAAAATAAAAAAAATATTAGCTTAGGAAAATTAGTTTAAAAAAATTACTAAAACTCGGAATTTGATGAAGGAAAGCAAGTTTTTGGAATATAATCTCATCTTGGCATTTTATATATGCTGTTAAAAGTCACCGATAATCATGTATATGGTATAAGGATAATCAAGATTTAAGCTCACCAAAAATCTATTTTTTATATACATATTGGTTTTAATGAATTTTACCTGTTTTGATATCATTTTGTAGCTGAAGTTCATTTTGAAATGTCATTATTAGTATTATAGTGCATTTTGTGTTCGATTTATATTTCCAAACGATAAAGTGAAATTGTAAGGACACCAATTCTATGATACGATATTTTTCTGTCAATTTGTATACAAGTAATCGGAACATATTTTCAATTAGAACTCATATAAATATCATAGCAAAAACATAGGCAAATTATGATTTTATTCAAAAATTCTACAACCTTCTAAACGTAATCTGATTTTGATAAAAATTTATAGGATCTGTTGCTAGATGTATTCTAATTTTTTTTTTTCAAATTGCGATTGTAAATTCAGCTTTTAACCAACCTGATGCAAAATTTGTGGCCTCTTTCTGGCTAAATTAAGTATCAGGAAAAAGGAATTTGTTAGTCCTTTTTTTATTATACACATTCGCTCTCTCTTACTATAAAATACTTATGTAGAGCCAGAAAAGTAAAAGTCTTTTATATATTTGTTGTATTCCCTTCGACACAGGTATAAGTAAGTTTGTCATTCCGTTTGTTATTTTTTCAATTTTAGCCTAAGACCTCAAAGAGAAAATTCTGGATCCTTAAAGGAAGGGGAGTCGAAATAACGATGTCCGATTGCCCGTCCATGTGTATGTTTATAAAACCCACTAATAAGATATATACACCCACAAATCCATAAGCCTTCCGATAATTTTGCTAATGAAAATCTCTAAAATCTTCCTATATATGACAGAGATATCGTCGTATTTTTTTCGACTTTTTGAATCCCCTATAAAAGTTAGCGACTTCACCCTTTCACAGAAAATTAGAAATCATTTTTTGGAAAATGTTGTATTGAAGAAATCTAGTTATCACCAATAAATTTTTTCATCGTTCTAAAAAAATCGCCAAATCTAGAAAAAAAAAAACATAAAAAGCCGAAAAATCGCCAAAACACGAAAAAAATGCAAGAATGAAAAAATGGCTAAACTATACACCTCAACAATTTTCCTAAAAGAATTAAAATCACTTACCGGGACTAAAAATTGCTAGAAAAATAACTTACAAATCTTCGGTACTATATTTTGCTTTTTTTCGTTAAATAAAATTATGTTTATTGACTTTAAGACTCCAATAAAGTTGTAGCGGTCGGGTTTTATCCAGATATATTATCATGAAACTGCCCTCTTTCCAATATATATATATATTTTTTTTTTCAAAAAAAAAAACAATTTTTTTCTTTATAATTTTTGAGATAAAATTTGAAAATTGGTCTCACTCACTCAATTCATTCATTCATTTTCTCAGCCGAACCAACAATCAATCGATAGCTGCTTAAGCTAAACGTGCGGAAGCTTTGGAAAAAAAGGTGTGTGTATGAGTATGAAATACTTTATGTGGTGTAGCTGTGTTGTTGTTGTTGTTGTTACACAGTAACAACATTTAACAACAAATATGTTGCTGTTTGTCTGATTATTGTGATACTACGTGTTGGTTGTTCAAAACACGTTTCAAATGAAAGTAAAAATTGTCGTTTTGTTTTTTGGTTTGTTTGTCGTTTTTTTTCTGTTTTTAGTTTTCTTCATTGTAGCGTTTTTTTCTCTTATTCGTGCATTGAAATGTGAGTAACCGCTTGAAGTGCAGAAAAAAAAGCAAAATACTTCATAATATAAAACTAACGTAATATAAAACCATTTTATAATATCTTAAAAATAAACACATAATATAATTAAGACATGAATGCATTCAACAAACTCGGACATTATACATTTGTATCTATGTATGTACATTGCTTTGAAGTAAACGAATAGTATCTGGCAAAAAAAAAAATCCATTGACTACAGAGAGAAGACTACCTCAATAAAAATTTTCAAATCAATGACATTGATATTATTATTATTATTTGTACGTAAAACACTTGTACGTTTAACATCATACCAAATACTCTGCCGACTGACCACAACAACTGACTGGTCAAATCAAAGGAGAAATAACGTCATCAATATCATTATATTGCTATAACGACTTGTATCAAAATCATTTGAAGTCATCCATACGAGGTGTACCACAGTGGAGCCAAACTACTAGTCGGATCGAATTGAAATGTAGGGAAGAGTTGTAGAGAAGAATTTAAGCTTTCAGAAAAATAATCTTGCATTCACCCTGTATTTACATGAAATAAGCTACCGGGTGCCTAAGTTGGCTACCTCGAGTATATAAAAGTTTCAAAGAAATCATAACCTACAGATCAAGTACGATTTCAAAGATTTTTATATTTCTGTAAAGTGCTTGGCAAGATAAAGAAAAAATAAGCTTAATCACCTAATTTTCTCTTACAATTAAAAATATATTTACGCTTCAATTTTGAATTTTTGATTTTTTACCTCGACTTTAAGCCCTGAGGTATGTGAAAGAAAAGTTTTTTTAAAAATATTCTGCAACTTGCAATACATTTCAAAATAATATGTTGAGAAATTTTGATTATATTAATTCGTCTAGAAGTGAAAATTGTTCAAAGTCTGTACTCTGAAATTAGTATGAAAAATTTTAATTTTTTTACAAAAATATAATATTATTCCTTTACTTTATTCTCAAAATTTCTTTTTAATAATTTTTTTTTCTTTACATATTTAAAAAGACAAGGCTTCGTAAATAGTAAATCAATTTAAAGAAATTCTAAATTGGTTTACATCCAGCATTGGTCGAAAATGGTGAATTAAAAAAAATCATTTTTATCGAATAAAGAAAAATTTTATACAAGTTTTTATAAATTTATTGACGATATTTAATCATAAAATAGATTTATATCGATTTGACACTAAATTGCTTCCCGCCCGAATAAAAAAAACGAACGTAGCAGTGAATATTTTATGAAAAAAGTAAAAAAAACGAAAAGTGAATATTTTATGAAAAAATTCAATTTTTTAAAGGACCTTCTTTTGAATTGCACAAAAAAAAACATATTAGCATAGGATGCCCCGATGACCTAGTTGGTAGTGAGCTAGTCTGACAGTCTGGGGATTGTGGGTTCGATTCCCACCAGAGATTCTGGTCTGTTTCACTACAACGAGCAATAGTCTTCGTTATTCCGCTCGCTTTAGAATTTGAATATAATATGTAATTCTATTGTAATTATTCAATAAATAAATAAACAATATATTAGCATAACATTTTCCCTACTGTTTCTTATGCAATAAATAAAAGAAATATCAGTGTTTCATTCCTTCAAAAATCATTTAAAAAGTTTTACAAACCAATTTTTGGCAATTTTTCAAAAACAAATAATATTTAATAAATTTAATCGATTTTTACGAATATTATTATCTCATTACACAAACAACATGCCCCAGTGCAATTGCGTGTTACGCATACGCTCAAATGGAAATGCACAGTAAAATATTACAAAACAGTAAATTTAGTGAGAATTAAGTTGTCAGCTTTGAGGTCAATATATTATGTCTTTAGAACGATCTATATATATAAATTATATATATTTGAATTGGGAAATAAGTCTCTTTTTATACTCTTTTAATATTATTAAAATTTTTGGAGTTTTTTTTTTAACTATTATTATATTAAATTAAAGAAAGTCGTTAAAAAAAATTAATTTTTCTATAAAATCTGCTCTCCTGCATTCGCTTTTGTCCAGGCGGGAAGCACTTTAGCGTCAAATTAATCTAAATATATTTTATGATTAATATCATGAATGAATTAAAAAAAAACTCCCATGATATTTTGTTGTTAAAATTAAACTTTTTGTATTCACCATTCTCGACCAGTGCTGAATGTAGGGTACATACCAAAATCAGTTTAAAATTTCTTTATTACCGTAAGACAAGGCTTCATACTTGTCTTACGAAATATTTAAAGTAAAAATTTTTTACTAACAAAACTTTGAGAAAAAGAGTGAAAAAATAGTATATTTTTGTAAAAAAAAAATAGCCATTTATCATATTAATTTCAGAGTGCATACTTTGAACATTTTTCACGTCTAGACGAAATTAGATAATCAAATAATTTTTTCAGTATATTATTTATGTATGTTGTATTATTATGTATTTCTAAAAAGAGTTTTCCCTAATACACCTCAGGACTTATTCCGGAAAAATGAACAAAAAATCAAAAATTTAAAATTCAAGCGTAAATATCTTTTTATCTGTGAGTTAGCCGGCTTTTACTTTATCTTGCCAAGCATTTTATAAAAATAAAAATTTCTTTACAATTGAACTTAATTTGTAAAAGTTACGATTTTTTAAAACTTTTACATACGTGAGATAGTTAAATTTGACACCCTGTAGCTTATCTCATGTCATCACAGGGTGACTGCAGGTTATATTTTCTGAAAGATTAGGTCCTTCTTTATAACTTTTTTTATACATTTTAATTCCATCCGACTAGTAATTTAGGATATACAGATTTATTACCAAAAATTTTGCGTTTTTCCCCACTGTGCATGCGGAATCATAGACACACAATTTGTTTATACGCAACTAAAGTTTTACTGGCACTAATGACGAGACAATTGCGTTTGTTAACCTGCTTTAGAAAAAATGTTACCAATCGACTGGTTTTATTTATTTATTTTATTTTTTACTTTTTTTCTTTTATTCGTTACAATTACTCGTATTTAAATGGCATATTTGCTTTAGTTTGGCAATAATATTCTTATCTTATTAATTAGTTTGCATTGAAGGAGTTAGCAGGAGATTACAAAATTATAATTACAAATTTGATTTAAAGTAGTTGATGTTTTTTTAGTGATGAAATTATCAATTAATAGTATATAAGAAAAATGGGGCCAAATAAATGGCAAAATGAAAATTGCAATTTGAAATGTATAAAATGCAATTTAATTTAAAAACGACAAAAATTTAAATAGAATAAATAGCATCAGATTTAGGTTTTTCACTTTCAGTTATCAAACTAGTTAACTTTTGTAGCGAAAAAATAAATAAATTGATTTTAAAATATATGTATAAGTAGACATCATTTTAATTAAAGATTTTAAATGGAAATAATGATTACAAAATAGAAAAGCTTTCGGAATTTAGCTTGGAAAACAACGTAGCAATAGACAATATCATTTTGACTTTACATATGAATATTTAATATGAATATTAATTTGATGAAATATTCCTTTCCAAGAAAAGCATCACATCTATATGACGAAATATGCTATCGATCTCTTGGAATGTCTCCACTATGGGAAAAATGATAAAATAATAATAATAATATACTAAAATAGATATATTATCAAAAATGTTTGATTTTAGGTCTTAGAAAAAATAATATGTTTAAATTTCGAAATTTTTTGCTGCGCCTCCACAGTTCCATTAAACATTACAAACTCTCACTAATTATGTCAATCATATTTAATTTCGAATTGTCCATGCCTTAGCAAAATGTGTTTTTAGAAAAGTGTCCCATTTTCGACTATCAACGACACACAGTGGGGCCAAATGCAAAATTTTTGCTAATAAATCTGTATCTCCTTAACTACTGGTTGGATCGAATTGAAATGTATGGAAGAGTTGTAAAGGAGCACCCAAGCTTTCAGAAAAATCATGCTGCAATCATCCTGCGATAACACGAGATAAGCTACAGAATACCAAAGTTGTCTACCTCGAGTATGTAAAAGTTAAAAAAAATCGTAACCTACAAATCAAGTCCGGCCTCAAAGATTTTTATATTTCTGTAAAGTGCTTGGCAAGATAAAAAAATAAGCTTATTCGCTTAAGTTATCTCTTACAATTAAAAAGATATTTACGCTTGAATTTTAAATTTTTCGTTTTTGAGGAAAAATATTTATATATTCTGTAATTTATTGCAAATTCCAAAAAAAATATGCTGAAAAATTTTTGGATTATATCAATTCGCTTAAACGTGAAAAATGTTCGAAGTCAGCTCTCTGAAATTAGTATGAAAAATGGTTATTTCTTTCACTATTCTTTCACTTTTTTTCCAAAGTTTTTTTTAATAAAAAATTTTTTTCTTTAGATATTTCAAAAGATAAGGCCTTTAAGATGTTTAATAATGAAATTTTAAATTGATTTAGGTTTGCACTCTACGTCCAGCATTGGTCGAAATAGATGAATTTTAGAAAAAAGTTTAATTTTTATAAATTAAATTTTTACGCGAGTTTTTTTTTAATTTATTGACGACGTTTATTCTTAAAATAGCTTTAGATATATTTGACACTAAACTGCTTTCCGCTCGGTCAAAAGCGAATGCAGCAGGGGAGCTTTTATGAAAAAATATAATAATATTTTTACTATTATTTCTCAAGTAATGTAAAAAGAGAGTAAGTAAACTTATTTTTTGTCTTGCCGAACACTTTAAGGAAATATAAAAACATTTGAAATCGGACTTGATTTGTAAAAGTCACGATTTTTTTTTAAACTTTTACATACTCGAGGTAGTCAACTTTGACACCCTGTAGCTTTTTTCGTCTTATCACAGAGTGACTGCAGACTAATTTTTTCGAAAGATTAGCTCCTTCTCTGCTATTCCTCCATACATTTCCATTCGATCCGAATAGTAGTTTAGGATATACAGATTTATAACCAAAAATTTGCGTTTGGCACCATTATGCGATATTGGCTTAAATGTTCCCATCAATTATATTTATCCCCGTTCTTATATCTATATATTCAAGATTTGTACGAATTGCAATTTGCTATATAAAAGTACAAAACCAAGAAGTGTAATTTCTGCGTAATTTTCAAAAAGTTCATAAAATTTTTTATTCAATTTATTTTTAATACTCCTTCGTTTTCACTTTGTAAAAAAACTAAGTTCTCGCAGTAATCCATTCTATTCCATATGAAGCAGTGAATATATCTCCCTAAAAACTAAACGAAAACTAACTTCTCGCAGTAATCCTTGTTATTCCATATGACGCCATGAATGTGTCTAGCGAAAAACTGACTTTTTTTAAAATGTTCACCATTGTTTTTCAAACTTTGAGACTATCTACTGCGTTGGCTATTTAGAGCACATCAACGAGATATAGCGTAAAATATGCATAATTACAACAATTATAAATCCCTGATTCAAAATTTGTATTTTGACGAGGGGCACACAGACTCCACCAAAAAAATTATAAAATGAAAAGTTCTGCCACCAAAATTCGACTTCCCTGTATGCAACTGTATTGACCACAACTCTTATAAATACACCCCGTTACAGAACTATAAATACACTCTATTATTGCGGATTTCTGGAGATATAAAAGTCGTAGAGTAATGAAAATTGGCCATATGTGAAAGAAATTGAAATAAAAAATATTTATATGAAACATTTTTTCTATCTTGAATTTTGCTATGTATTGAATAGGGTGAATAGGTACAGGGGGAGTAGTAGCTCTCATATAAAGCAAATATTAGTTATCGCATCAAATAGGATAGCGAAGGCGAAAGTTTCATAAATAGACTTAATGAAAAACTTAAAAATTTGTAAAACGGAAGGAAAAAATATATAAAGAATATAAATTAATAACGAGTACGAATACTATACATTGTGCAGTTATATTTCTAAATATTTAAAAAAATTCTGCCTGGCGTTCACTTCACCAGTGTTTCCCTAATTTTTTCGCTTAATGACCATCATGCATCGATTATTTTTTATTTTGAATGGAAAGAACTTTCATATTTCTGGTTTTCGGAGTAAATCCGAATGTCAGACAGGCGATTTAAAAAAAAAAAATATATTTTTGTAAAATATCTCTATTTTAATTAGGCGTATCGTGTGGACTGAAGTGTTTTTTTTTTATAGAAAATTGGCCCATATCTGCGAAAATTTTCCATGAAAAGAATAAGTTTGTCTTCTAGATAATCGTCGGGGGAGAATTATATTCTTGCTTAGTTTTCATAAATTTGAATTTGTTTTTTTTAAGACAGACGGACAAACAGTTTGACTGAGAGAGGTTCGACTTAGCTAAATCGATACAAAATTTGTTTTTTAGAGAATAGGTATATATGCTTTTTAGGGCTTTAAATATTTTTATGTATTAAACAGGGAATAACGCACTTTTTTAAAAGAGATTTTCTGCTATCGTTACCACTATACATTAGTGTGTTGTTTCTTAGACAGCTGTCATAATAACCTAACCTAGCCTTACCACTGTACATTGTTAATTATACATTTTTATTTTTATATAGATATTTTTCTCGTTCAGGTTGTTTTTTTTTTAAGTCAAACCTCTAATTAAAATATCATCACTGCAAAATTATTTAGTACATTAATTCATTTGAGATTACAAAATATCTGTCATTAGTCAATAATTATTTAAACACAACTATCTGCAATATTTTAAGATAAAGCATAAAACATTTTTTGTTTAATTTTTTGTTCCTGCTTTTTTTAAAGCAAATTTTTAAAAACCTGAATATAAGTTTAACAATTTTAAATAATAATTTCGAAATTTTATATAATTATTTTTTTATTTTGCATAAATTTATTTATTAGTTAGAGTATATAATTATTATTATTTTTTTTTTTTAATATTTTCTTTAATAATTATTTTTAATAATTTTCCTTTTTATATTTTTTGCATTTGTCTCATGAAACTATAGTCAAGTTTAAAAAAACATTTGTTACAGGGTCAAACTGGTCTTTAGCAGGTTATACATATGTTAATCAATATAAAGTATTTTATTGAGCATAAATAGTTTTTGTTTTGTGTATTAATTTAATGTTTTAATTAGTTCTCATACAAAGAAATATGTAATATTTAGTTTTATAGTAAAATTAAATGTTTGTATTTGATATGTAATATTTATATGAATTTATGTCTACTTTGGCTATAAGGAAATTAAACCAAATTGTTAATAAACAAGTTAGAGTGCTATATTCGGCTGTGCCGAATCTTATATACCCTTCACCCGTGTGAAGATGTATTATATGAAAATTAAATACGTTATATTGGGTGTAATTACAAATATATTATAATATATCTATGTAAACACTAAAAACTTGAAATAATTTGAATTTTCAGATAAAGCTGAATTAGAATCAAGATTTTATAAATCCGTTTGAGGGTATTAAAAAAGTGAGCATAAAATATGAGCGTGACATTTCTCAAACGGATGAACCGATTAGCTTAAAATCAGAGCAGCAAATATTTATTATGGCATATCTAAGGAACTATTACAGTGAGAATGAGACCTATCATATCGCACTGTTGAAATGAAAATAGGACGGATGAGTCCAGGTGGGAAGGTAGAATCCATACAAAGAAAATTTAAATTTTCTCATCGAAAGGAGTATTACAGTGAAAGTCTTAAAAAATGTTTAAAGTAATTTTCATATCTAATTTTGAATGGGATGAATAGGGTCCTGGGGGAATATTAGCTACCATATAGAGTAAATATTAGTTATCGCAACAAATAGGAGAGCGAAGCGCAGCGGCAAAAGCTAGTAAATAATCAATTTAATACTTTGGAATTTTACAAATTTGTTGCACAATTTAAGGAAGTTATTATTACTTCGGTGCAGAACAAATATTTTATAAATTGTTTTACATTTATTAAATTATAATATTATTAAATTAAACGAGAAAAAAAGATATAGTCGATCAAGACCGACTATATGATACCCTACACCATTGTGTAGGAGCATACAAATTCGAAAAGGGACTTATGTGACACCTTTGGCCAATTTTACTAAACGTAAAATAAAATATACAAATGCAGAATAGATGATTTTATTTACTTCAGGGCGATTCCTGGAAGTGGGTTTATATGGAAACTATGGTAAATTATGGAAGGACTCTCATAAAATTTGGCAATGTTGTTTCTACTTACATTAAACAAACTTATTTGTGTCAAATGTTAAAGTTGGTATGAGATTTATGCACTTTAAAGTGATTTTCGGAAGAGAGGTTTGTATGGGAGCTATGGTCAATTGTGGACCGATCTTTATAAAATTTGGTACAAAGATTGATACTTATACCGAACTTCTTTGCATATTCTTGTTTTGAAGGCATTTTTGAGTGTTTAAACTCTATTCCGGGGGGATATTTATATAGGGGCTAGGTGAAATAATGGACCGATCACAACCAATTTCAATAGGTTTCGTCCTAGTATCATAAAAGTCACACGTTCATTGAATTTCATTGAATTATATTTAAAATTGCAAGCCGTACCTTGTGCACAAGGTTTACATAGACAGCCAGCCGTTCAGCCAGACGGACGGACATTGTTAGATAGATTTAAAAAGTAATTCTGAGTCGATAGATATACTTTAAGGTGGGTGTTGGATGACTTTTTCTATGCGTTACAAATATCAGCACAAACGCATAATACACCAACCGCCTATGGTGGTGTAGGGTATAAAAGGGTTAGGTGGAAAATTTATGAACCGATTTGACTGATTTAAAAAAAATCGAAAAAATATTTGTGTTAGATTTGTGCAAGAATGAGGCCAATAGCTTATATAGAAGCTTCAAAAAACTTAATAACGCATTTTGACTTATAACTCGGTTAATACTGGATCTACTTAGTTAATTTTTTTCAACACAAAATTCTTTTCAGATCTATAAAAGAACGAAGTCTGTAGGTTACATAGGTTGTTTAAAAAGTTGAAAAAACAAATATGCCTTAGTTTATTGTTGTTGTTTTTCAGAACCCATGAAAACAACAACTATTAAATAAAAAAAACTGATTTGCCAACAACTCGATTGTTTATGAACCGATTTGTTCGAATCAAAAAACTGAAATTGAAGAAAAATATTGATTGATCTATATAAGAACCAAGTCCGGAGTTTATTTAGGACTTGGATATCGGTCAAAAATTCGTTTTTAACCGACAAATGAACGTCTACAGGGATCCAGAAAATATAAACTTTTTTCTCTCCGATGAAAAATGTGGAAATTACAAACGGAATGACAATCTTATATACACCCTTTACACCTGTAATGAAGGGTATAATAATATGGGTATAACTTAGAGATAAATTAAATTTGAATTTTTTGAGTAATTTATTAAAACGAATTAAACAATTCGTTCTCGTGATATATTGCAAAAGTGATTTATAAGCATAAAACTCCATGATCACTTGTATCTAAATTATCTAAGAAATCTCGTGCCACAGAATCAGTGTTGTCCTGTATTAATTTCAACCGAAAGTACTAAAATAACTCCAAATCAGCATGACTTTATGAATTTTGTTTATTTTGGAGAAAAATATATATTTTTTCCTCTCCGTAGATCCGCGTCTGTTTAACAGAAATAACTTAAAATTTTTGCTTTTTCAATAAAAAGATATTATTTTAATTTGAACTGACTAATTCATTTTAAAGTTTTTACCGTTTATAATTTTTCTTAATTAATTTTTATTTTTTGTTTTCGTATTTTGTCTTTCTATGGCTTTAAGCTATTAAAATGACATTTGATTTAAGAAAGAAAAAAACTTTAATTGTGGTAAACCATGAGTTCTAAAACAAAACTAACAATTTAATGCTTGTTTGGTGGCTGGCGTTTTAATTTCAATTTTAAATAAAAAAGACCTTAACTGAAGTTGTCATTGTTTTAATTTAAAATTTAAACAATAATTTGCATGTTTGTTAAAAAAAAAGTAAATACTTGAAAAATCGTGTAAATTGTTTTATGACCCCAAACCGAAAAACGTTAAAAAAAAAAATAAGAAAGACATTTTGCTTTTGATTTATCACTCAGGGGGGCCCTTATAAAAAAAAGATATGAAAGGTAATAAATTGTTTGAGTTAAACATTTAAGACATACTCAAATGACTCATTTAGTTTCTTATAAAAAAATCAGCCTAAAAAATTTTTAGTTTTACAAAATATGATTTTTTAAAGTATTTTTTTTTTTTTAAAGAACTTAAACTTTTTTTAAAAAACTTAAAATTAAAATAGTTTTAATGCATTTACGTGCTGGCTGTTATTATTATTATTATTTGTTTTTTTTTTTTTTTTTTTGATTAACCTTGACCATAATTTATTTATAATTTTTTTCTATATAAAAAAAGTCTGTCTTATATATATTTTGCTTAAGCTTGCAGTTGTTTTGTTAATGAGCTTTAAATGTCTTTTGGTGGGTAAATTGTGTTAGTTTTATTTATTTATTTATTAGTTTTATGAAGCTTTTTGTTTGGCTAATGGTCAGAAAAAAATTAAATATATAAATAATATCATTTAAAAAAGATTAAGCGAATATTTTACAAATATTTTCATGGGAATTTTTGAAAAAGAAGAGAAAAAAATTTGTAAAAATAAACAGGATTTTTAAAGAACCTATCTGAAGTAAAACTTTAGATATTATACAGAAGACAGAAAAAATTAAAAACATTTAGAACTAGTTCTTAAGGTGTTGTAAAAATCAGAATCTAAATGAATTATTTAACTAAAATAAATAATTTTATAAATCTTTTAAATGGTGTCCGATAAAATAAAATTGTTAGATATTGTGAAAGGTATAATAAATAAATCAAAATTAAAAAGTCTTTTTACTGAATTAATAAAGAAATGTTAAAGTCTAATAACCCCTAAAATATACAAAAAGTTTTGTATATATTTTGCTTTTCCGGCAAAAATATTGTCTTTATGCTACCTTTTGCTTTGTAAAACTATAGGAAAGGGCAGAAAAAAAGGCAAAATTTTAGTTAGAAAAAAACGTCATAAAATTATTGCCGTTCATTAGAATATTGTAAATTGTATAGTTTTCTGTAAAATAATTAATCATTTTCGAAAGATGTTGCCAAATAAATAGTTAGTTAGACTAAATATAGCAAAGCGTGCATTTAAAAATAAATCCTCCCACTATAAGTACAAAAATAAAATGTTTAAATATTTGTAATACCATGAATCAAAAATTAGAAAATATTTATTTGTTTATAATATAAAATGCATGCTTATGGAACACGTGAATTATAAATTTATGGCAAAAACTTAAAAGCAAGAAAAAAACTAAAATAGAATTAAAACTCGAAAGAAAAAACGACAGCAAAATCTTAAGACAATAATTAACAACGGATATAGAGACATAAATACTTAGAAATATGTATATGTATCTGTGTATGAACATTTTTACAAAAATATACAAATACTACTAATACATATTATTATAAATAATTACAATATAAGTTCATTTATACTGTGGGAAATAATAATAAATACAGAATTCTTTTTGAAGAATTACTGCTACTTTGCCTAAAAAAAATTAAAAGTTGGACTGGCAGCACATAAAGAGAAAAAATTTATTTTTGAAAAATTTTAAAAATTGTTATTAAAACTGATAATTTTAGTATCTTTGAACAGTACACATTGGGGTAAAAGGGATCGAAATTAGGGCTTAATTTGGGGAAGGTGATATCACTATTTAAATATTTATTTTTTATTTTTATATTGATCAATAAGAAACAAAAGCATTTTTTGAATAGTAAGAGTTTTCTTAAGAGAATGCTGATGTCTGTCTGTTAATTTTAATTATATTAATGGAAGTATTTCTCTAAATTTTAAATTTTAAAGTTAAATTACTAAAACTTGTTATATATAATTATTCTTATACAGGAATGTGGTCTGTGAAATATTATTCAAATCGGTTCATTATTTTTTATAGTTTCCCTACAAATTAACTCCCGATATTGAACTTAAGCTCTAAAAAAAAATCTCTTTAACACCATTTCTTCGAGAAATATTCGCATAACATATCTATATATCGTGTAATGGATATAATGTTTTCAAATGTAGCGATTAAAAATAATTTTAGGTTATATTTTTGTTAAAAATCTCAGACTTTCCAAAATTTGAATTTTGATTTTCTTGCTTTAAAAGTTCACATTGTTCAAATTGGTTAAAAATTTGGGAATATATTTTCTACAATCTATATTATCTTGTTGTGTTATAATTTTTATTAATCTGTACACTAGTAAAAAAAATTTACCGATCAACACAAAAATCGCCTAATTTTTTTTTTTTTTTTTTTTGAAATACACAAAATTCAAATTGAAGGTATAGCGAATTTATACGAGATATCGACATGGTTCTTTCTACTTTTACTTTCTGTAATATTGTCTATAAAACAGCATAGTTTTATCTTAAAATTTTTGAAATTTGTTTAACAAATTGTTTAAAATATTTAAATTTTAATATTTTTGAAACAGCCATAATAAAAATCAATGTTTTTTAATAAAGCATGAGAAGGGGTCATATTATCATATAGGAGTGAGAGCTTATTTTTCAGTAATTATAGTTCAAAATTGAAAAAGCTAATATTTTATTTCAACATTTCTAGAAAAATTAAAATATTGTCTGTACTTTGCTTACACAGCTGTTCGAAAACATTTTAATGGTCGCGGAAATGTCTAATAATATAAATATTTTCTAACCGATTTATCATTTTTGATAGATAATTCTGTCTAGATTACGATTGCTATATATATTTATACATACTTATTATAGGATGTAAGTTCTAAAAAATAGTACATATTGTCTCTTTTAATATTCTGAAAAAAAATTGTATCCGATTTTAGAAAACAAGATTTTTCTGAAAAAAACTCTAGTTGCTCACAAACAAAAAAGTACCATACTTTTTTCTTTATTACTTTGTCTTATTTTTTAATTGTTTTAGTTACTGTTTTTGTTACTGTTTTATACAAGCGTTTATAAGAATAAACAAAATGATATTATTAGTACATTCGAACTTCGCGTTATACGTTTTTTTGTTTGAGATTAACTGGAGTTTTTACAGAAAAATCTTATTTTCTAATATCGAACACAATTTTTTTTCAGAATATTGAAAGAGATAATATGTACTATTTTTCAGAACAAAATTTCAGAACTTACACCCACCCTATAACATTTTAAGTTCCATTCTACCAAATTTCAAAATTAAAAATATTTCGACAAAATAGAATTTACAAATACTTTAAAAAAAACATATTAAAATACCTGAAGTTGATGGTTCCCTTTTAAAATTTTGCTTTGAGAAACTTTTTATTAAAAAACATATATAAATAAAGTTGATGAAATTTAATCATTTTTGTTTTTTTTTTCCAAAATCCAAAAAAATGTTTAACCTTGACAGTTCAGTCACAAAAACAAAGCAACCTACACTAACGATTTTTATTACTGTTGATACATAATTTTATCTATTTTTATACTTTATTACAAAAAGTTAATTTTCAAAATTCATTCAATCATCACTTTTGACATATTTTAGCCCAACGTGCAATGGTAGTAAAGGTTTATATAAATTACTTCGTTTGTAGTTTATACAACACTAAATAATATAAATTCTAAGTCTTATTAGTAAAGGAATCAGGAAGAACGAGATATCCTACGAACATGTTTTATACATATCATTACATTTAAAATACTTTTGACATTTGTGGTCTTGCAAATCAAGTGCATAAAAGTCTATTTTATAAGTAAAAAATCTGACAATTTCGTTCAGGAAAAATTAAATTTATGATTACACATGAACTTTGTACTCTCACAGCGCTGTCAGAGATTTTCTGTAAAATTTAGTGGAGAATCCCGGGAATTATAAAGTACCAAAAATGTATAAATGCATGTTATTTTATACCGTCTGCTTACAAGTTTTGAACTCGCAAAATCGAATACACCATGCTTTTTAATAATTGGACACTGCTGTCAATTCCTCATAACTGATTTGAGCATACGGTATACAATTTAAACACATTCAAGGTTGATACACTTTTGACACCGAATATTGTCATTTTATACACCAATGTCCTCGATATTTTTCAGGGTGTACCAATATGATTATAATCTCCAGAAATCGTTACTTCCAAAATTTTTAATACAAATTTTTTAATATATTTATCGAAAAAGTATAATTATAAAATCTTTTTATTAAACTTTAAAGAAAATTAAAATTTTGTAATTTCTTTATTTTCTATACAAAGTGTACCTTTTATTATATTCCTGACTATATATATGTATTCGAATTTATTTGTACTTTGAAATAAGTTTTTCTTAACTATAATATTTCTTGTCTTTTTTTGTTGTTTTTATAGTTGAAATTCAACAGCCAACAACTACATTTGTCATTATTTATAAGAACAATATTAGTTGTGAAAAATCTTTTATGTAACGAAAATAAAAAAAATTAATTTCATTTAATGGTTACACAAGCGCGTGATTTGTCCACTAAAGTTTTTTTTTTTTTTTTTTTGTTTGTTTTGCTGTAGCCGCTGCTGTAATGTTTTATCTTTAAATTTACTTGCAACAAATAGACAGAAAAAAATATAGAAAAAAATCATTAGCCAATGACGGATATTGTGAAATATTCATTACTGTGTCTATATATATTTTTTTCTTTTTTACTCAATTTAAGCTTAGGTTAGAATTTGTACTAAATTTGCTATAATAATCATTAAAAAAGATTTCCCCTTTTCCTCTTTTGCAATTGCAAGATACATATTTTTTCGGGGAAAAAAAATGTTAAAAATAATGACAAGGGATTTTTAAAAAATCTTTCAAAAATGTTGAAATTTGAATAAATTTGTATTGTCGTAAGTAAAATTCTGTGAAATATGTTCACTTCAGGAAATAGATAAATTTTTGAGATATTTTATTGTTTAATTTCTTGGGCCACTAAAAATATGCAAAATCATATTTTTTCTTGGGCCTCAAATGAACTAAACTGTTAGATATTTATCCATTTCAGACAATTTTAAGCATTTTGACATCGATTTGTTATAGCGTATTTTTGCATATTACAATCATAACAGCATATTTTTGTATATTTTAAGCTTAGTAGCATATTGTGTTATATTTTCATAGAAAATCCTGGTTTTATATCATATTTTAGTAATTTTAGTGGCATATTTTGGCATATATAATCTTGCGTATTTTGTACACAATTGTTTGCATAATTTCCCATTAAAGAAATTTGCTTTTTTCTGTGACATACATTCTTCATAACCGATTAATAATTTTCCTCTTATAAATTTATAGAAATTTTATAATTTCTTGATACAATGTATTACCTTTAAATCTTTTTAAGTACAAAAAGAAAATACTTATTTGCAACTTTTTGGATTTTAGATTTTGCTGGAAAAAGTGATATTT
The DNA here is from genome assembly GCA_932274085.1 of Protocalliphora azurea. Taxonomy (NCBI): domain Eukaryota; kingdom Metazoa; phylum Arthropoda; class Insecta; order Diptera; family Calliphoridae; genus Protocalliphora; species Protocalliphora azurea. The sequence goes on along the minus strand of OW026521.1, from coordinate 4,723,160 downwards.
TTAAGGGCATATTTTTTAATTTTATAGGATATTTTCCGATTTTAATTTTAAAGCATATTTTCAGATTTTTAAGTATAAAATACTCTTTTCAGAGCATATTTTCGGTTGCTCTGCTAATTTCATTTATAACTTTTAATGTTGGCGATTTTGGTGATGATGAGCAAATATTAAATTAATAGTTTGTCATACCGTTTGTATCCTTATAGGTAGAGGATAACGATTTTCGTTCGTGTGTGAGTTAATATGGCATTTATGAAACCCCCCGAAAACTTAGGTATGAGTAATTCCATTTTAAATTTAAAAAAATTTAACCCTTGGTTATCAATTTATATAAAATTTTGTTCATGTGTAGAGAGGGATATAGAGCCATGTAAAATTAATTTTTTTCATTTTATTTTGAAAATTGTGGCAACTTTATAGCTTTGAAGGTAATTAATATATTTATTTAAATGGCCATAACTTTTGTTATATAAAAGTTATCAAAATAATTTTTATGCAGTGGATTTATCAAATCTTGTATCTTAAGATGCCATATAAAAATTTTATAAATATTTTTATTAACATATTTTTTGTAAGAATTGTCTTTAGTGGCGTGTATTTAAAAAAAAATTCCATCTTTAATTTTTTTATACTTTTTTGTTAGGAAGCATTATAGGCATACTTGCTGCAGAGAAAATTTCAGAGAGGTCAAAATTTGTAAATTTAAAATGGAATTACTCGTATATGATATTTATATCAAAAGATACGTAAGGCTTTCGAGAATTTTGCTATTGTTATCAAAAAAAAACGAGTTTTTAAAGCAATTTCGACTTTTTGGAGCCCTTATATTACCTACCAACTTGGTTCTTTCACAAAAAAATCTGAAACTTGTTTCTAAAGTTTGTGTAGGTGAAAACTTTTTCACCTTACTAAAAAAAAGCTAGAACTGAGAAAATAGTCAAAATGGGGATGAAGGGTATATAAGCTTCACTACAGCCGAAGAAAGCACTATTATTTGTTTTTTAATTTATTTGGTAAAAATTGTTACTGTTTTAGTATATTTATTGATTTATTGATTAATTGATTCAATTTTTTTATTTTTAAACTAAATTTAATATTTAATACTTACATCTGGCAGTGCTCTACATGTTGTGACCGCAATCGACACCAGGGCCAATAAAATACCAATTAAATGTGACATTTTTGTTTTAAATTAAAATTATGTTTAAGAAAAATATTTAAAAAAATCCTTTAGAAAATAAAAACAAGACAACTGAAATGAAAGAAAAAGAATAATCAAAATTATAAATAAAATAGACAATTAAAAAAAATATTAATGACAAATAAATTAATTAAAGTAAAATAAAAATGACCAATTACTTTTAATCAATTTAAAAATACAGTACGAGCTCGATTTGCACAAGCGATCACTGAATAATAAAGGGTTTAATTTTTTAAATAAAAACTTGTATTAAACAAATAATTAATTTAAATTAAATAAGAAAACAGACAAATACTTTACTTCAATTTTTACGTCTCGAAGTAACCATTTTTTTTTTTTTTAACTCAAGAAAATTAAATTTGACAAAAAATAATCTAGATTCATTGCAATTTAATATACCTACAGATCATTAGGCTACGCTTGATGCAATATTACAAATATCAATAGAAAAATGCACTTATCAATATTTTTTTTTTTACTTTTTTTAAAAAAAAAGTTGCACTTATAAACCCTGTAATGTAAAGAAAGTATTTGTTGGGCAAATTGAAGTGTTGCAATAATAACTCGTTACGCTAATTGAGCTTGTACTGTATTTTTAATACTTCTAATTTGTTTATTGTATATAAAATAAAATTTTAATGAAATGAAAAGTGAAAAAAAATAAATAATAAATAAAGTAATTAAAATATTAAAAAACTATTAATAAATAAATAAATAAATAAAAAATTAGAAATCAGTTAAACATTTAATTCGTGCCTATAATGACTCTAAGAAATTTTTAAAAATTTCTATACAAATTAGATATATTATTATTTTTTTAAAAATATTCGAATCTTTAGTTATTTACATTTTTGATCGATTACTTTCTTTTATAGATTTCAAAATATTTAAAATATTTCTAATATTTTTCTTTAACAATAATTTCTTGTTGCAGTGAATGGTGGCATCATTAAAACAATCATGCTCTCTGCTTAAAATACAAACTAGTTTGTAGCTTAAGTCTTTTGTTTTAAAAGCACTCTTTTTCTACTTTGTATTTGTTAAGTTGGTTTTATATTATTTAAAAAAAACTAGTTATTTGGTTTCTTTATTATATAATATTGAATTTTTGTAAAAAGTTAATAATTTACAAAAAAAAAATTTTTCAACAAAGACAAGATGGTAACGAAAAGAAAATAAAATGGATTAAACGAATTGCAATCACACTAGTATTATTTTTTGTATATAAACAAATAAACCACAATCGATTTTATAAATTAAAAATTTAAAAGCATAACAAGAGAAACAATTCCTCTTATAAAGTGTAACAAATCTCTGGGGAAATTTTATTTAGTCAAGCTTAACCACAAGAAATGAAATTTAAGGAAGAAAAATTTTCTAGAAAAATTAAAAAAAAATTTTTCAATTTATAAGTGCATTTTATAATAAAATATTTTATATTATTAAAAAAATATATAAATAATAAAAATATTTGTAAAATTGGAAAAAAAAATCTCAAAATTTAGGTAATTTTTTATAAAAAAAAATAAATAAATAAATTTTAATTTTCTTAATTTAAAACTTCGTAGAAACGTATGTGTTTTATAGTTAAAATCTCCGATTGATAACCTCATTAATTTTGGATTTTTTAAATCATTTATCATTTAAATAAATATGTAAATGCCAAATAGCCTATGTGCATATAAAAATAATTATTTAATGATTAGCTTAAAAAACAAATAAATTTTGTTTAAAACCTTGATCTTTAAAATCAAGCTAGAAAAAAATTTAAATAATATTTATTATATATAAAATTTTTGAAATATTAATTTTTTTATAAAACTGCATATTAACATGACACAGTGTTCCCAAAAGTTTTTTTAAATAACTCCGTAACTTGTTAACCGTTTGAGATATCTAAATAAAATTTTTTCTGGTTAGAGTTGAGGTGCTTTTGAGTTAATTTGGAGGATCATAAACCCCTAGCTAGTCATGGGGATAGAGAATAGACTTCTAAAGTTGGTCACCTAGGGTAACCAAAAATTCGCCAAAAATTCATTTATGACATGAATGTAAAAAAATTTTCCATATAGATAGTGCTTATAAATCTCTCCAAAAAAGATGTTTACATATGCAGTTTATCTGTTTCTGTTTAAAAGATTTTTTACAAAATTCTAAATAATATTGCTGCAAGAGTCATATAAATATATTCAACCGATAAAGAGTTATATTAATCTGAGGAGGAAATTAAAAAATTTAAATAAAATTTTTGGTCTTAAATTCCAAAAAGATGGTAATATGATTTCACTCCTAAAATATTTTTGTTTTTTTTTTTTTTTTTTGTTCCAGTCTGCAGAATTTATTTAATATTTTGTAAACAAATCCTAATGTAAATGCATGTAGAGCAAAATCGAAGGAGCTTTGGGCAATGATTTCTGCCCTATCCAAACTTTGTTAATTTTGAAAAAGTTTTTTCATTCTTTTTATAAAATTCTCATACGTCAACGACTAGATAAATAAAAAATATATTAGCTATATATCCCCTTATATTGGTTAACAAAATAAAAAATATTTTCTGAGTCACGTCTTTTACAACGGCTGGATGATAATTTTAATGAAAAAAGTAAATTTTTGAAACAAATTTTCCCCAGACCGGGATTTTGGGTATTTTGGTTCAAAAAAGTGGCAGTACTTTTAATTCACTGAATTTAAAACAAGTTTATATTGTGCAAAAATTTCTTTGGCATACCTCTACTTGTTTAAATTTTATTTAGGTTCAAATAATAACATTATTTCTCAAAAATATGCTTATAATCCATATTTTTAAGTTTTTCAGGTCTAGGAGAAATTTCTCCCCGGTATGTATTTTTTCAATGGAGGGCTATCCTCTACCCCAGTGACCCGCTAGAGGTCTGTGCTCCTCCAAGTTAACTCGAAAATATCTCAGCTCTGACCATGTGAAATTTTATTAAAATAACTTCAACAGTTCAGAAAGTTGCAGAAATATTAAAAAAAAAAATATTTTGGGACCACTGTGCATGATTGCTATAAGGTATGCCATCAACCATTGTTAATTATCTTTTTATATTTCTTTTAACTCTCATATAGTGTTGCTTCTAATTTACAAAACGTGAGAAATTTTAAATATTATAAATTTTAAACAATTTGAGTTAAAGAAAAATTCCATGATTTTTAAATATTTATTATCTCATTGCAGCATAATTTAAAAAAAGAGAGATTATTTAGTTTTAGAATTCTATAACAATTTTTATCATTTCACAGATTTTAATATGCAAACGAAGTAGTGTTGATTAAATGTATTAATGATAATTTAATTTTAAGCAAATTTAATGCAAAGATTTTGAATTGAAAATTTATATTTTTAATATCAAAGAGTTAAGTAAGTGTTTGGTGTCGATAAAATTAGTGATATATTTATTATTCTAAAATTAAGATTATTCGAAAAATTATTTATTAAAATATTGCTATAGACCCGCTAAATATTCTGAGGGAAAATTTTCAATTATTCGATGCAATATGATTTCAATTCATTTTTAATGTTTTTTTTTTAATTTAAATATAACAATTACTTCAAATTCACAACTTCAAAAGTAATGAATTGGAATTATTTTTCCGATGATGATTAAAATCATTGCTTCTACACTGTGTTGAAAATTTAATACTTTTAGTGCTAGATTTATCACTTTTTAAATTCATTTATGGCAAAAAAAAATTAATCTAGCACCTGGCATTTTTCGAATTCCTTTGTCATTTTTTAGCACTTTCTGCTTATTTTTTTTTATTAACTTGTAGTTTTACTATAAAAACGTCGTCAGTTTTTTGCTAAAAACTAAAACTGAAACCAAAATTTGGTATTTTTAGCGATGGTAGCTAAGGCGATCTTTAAAGAGTGTGTTTAGCAATATATATTTTTGTAAAAACCAATACAATTACAAACATTTAACCTACCAAATAATATGTTGGCAATTGAGTAAATTATAATTTTTTTGTTATAAAAAATAATTATGATAAATTAACTTATTAATTTTTGAATATAGTTTACTATTTAGTTGTGAACGAAACTGAAATGATATCGTAAATTAAACTAAAATAAAATTTTAATTAATTTCGGATCTTCTTTTATTTGGAAACAAAAATAAACTACTTATTTTTTGCCTGAATAACTAGTTATTTTTTTTCGAGTTGTCCATAAATTTATATAGTTATTTTTTGAATCTAGGAGTATTAAAAAATAGGTAACTAAACGAAAATAAAAATTAAAAAAAACCAAAAATCTTCAGTGAGATTTGAACTTGGACACAAATTAACTATACGTTTTTAATGACTAACGTCTTACTTAGTAGACCATCTTGCACTTAATTTTCTAAGTGATAAAAACTTTTTTAGTATAAAATATCTTTTTAGACATTTTGTTATAAAAAACTAACAGCATCAGAATGGGGTTGAATCAACAACCACCAGCGCTCTAGCCAACACATTCACGTGATTACAATACTACTGTGCTATTATACTATTGAGTACTTATTTATGTAATATAGAGTAGACAATTAATAATGATGCCTCATTACCCAGAAACTACTTTAATAAGTAGTTGCCATTACATTTTTAAATAATTTTTTTGAGAACAAAATTTTTTATTTTTTGCTTAATATTGGTTTTTGGGTAAAAGTCTATTTATTTAGTTTAAATGATTTTTTTAATATTTTTTGAATATCATTTACTTAGATAAAAATTTGAATTTTAATAGAAATTTGATTTGGTTCAATTAAGAAAAAATTTTGTAAACAATTTCATGAATACAATATAAGCTCTATAATGCGAATTATTCGATAATTCTAACTTTCCATTCCATAACTATATAATACGGTTTCAATAATAAAAAGTTAAAATTTTAGTATAACTTGGAAAATACAATAAGAATTTATGTAATTATTATATAAGAGTTGTTACTATTTGAATTCCTTCATTTTAAGTTAATATTTTTTTCAAAAATTCTTCAGTAAAAAAAAGTTCAAAAAAATTATTTTTTTTTTTTTTAGATAAAAACTAAAATATGAAATGATATTTGATGAAAAATTTAAAATTGATATATATTTTAATAATTTTATTTTTAATAAAATTGAATCAGAAAAAAGCTTAGATAATAATTATAAATATTCTCGAGTTCACACTGTGTCGGACTTTTAATAGTCACAGTATTAATCTATATGTTATTTGGAATATGTATAACAGTTTAATTTAGATGACATATAAAGCGTGATCCATTTCGAGGTTCCCTACTTTTTTAAAGAAGAGGATCCCTACTTTTTTGAATATTATGTCTATCAAATGGTCCATCCGTTGAGTCCAATTCTCGATGACTCGTTCGAGCATTTCGACTGGTAACTGGCGAATGACACGCGTGATGTTTTCCTCCAAGGCCTGAATCGAACCAGGTTTGTCCGCATAAACTTTAGACTTTACATATCCCCACAGGAAAAAGTATAACGGTGTGATATCACACGATCTTCGTGGCCAATCGACCGGCCCAAAACGTCTCTCAATAAATTCATTGATTGATCGCCAAGATCACGAGCTTCAATTTCAGGCATTAAATAGTCGGTTATCATGGCACGATAACGGTCGCCATTGACGGTTACGTTCACGTACCGGCATCATTTTTAAAGAAATATGGACCGATGATTATACCGGCCCACAAACCACACCAAACCGTTGTTTTTTCTAGATGAAGTGGCAGTTCTTGAATCTCCTCAGCTTACTCTTCATCCCAAATGCGACAATTTTGTTTGTTTACATACCCATTGAGCCAGAAATAGGCCTCATCGCTGAACAAAATTATATATTAAAAAAATATTTATAATAATAATAATATATTTGATAAATCCATAAATTTAATTTTAAAAAAACACAAATTTAATTAAAAAAAATAATTTTTGATTTGGAGAATGAAGGGCCGCAGGCGAACATTTTTTTAAATATAAATAATCTCAATTTTTTTTTTTTTTTTTTTTGTGCAAATAAATATACAAAAATTCTTACAAGGATGATTCTGTAAAAATAAAATTAGTAACAACAAATAAGAAATTATTTTCTTTGTTGTTCAAATACTAAGATTTTTGCTTTGTTAAGGCTAATTTAAAAATCAAAGAAGGCTAGAAAAAAGCTTAAAGCTAAAACAAGAATTTTGTGGCTAAAAGCAAAATAAAAAGCTTGGATTTAGCTTTAAAAAGGCTAAATTGTTAACACTGTATCCCGACAGTCTGCGTGCCGTTCTTGCTGCATCAGTTTCAAGATTTCATTTGCAACTCTTCCCAAACGGAATCGGACAAACCACTCCTGTATCCGGCATTAACGGTAAAATTTTTACCGTTCAATTTACAAATTTTGTATAGAAATATGTTAGGGAAACCCAAATCACTTTTCGTACGCTTAAAAGGCGAAATAAAGCATTCGTACGACATAGAGACACAGGCTATAACTTCAATAGGAATTTGAAAATAAAACTTTTTTAATAGTTTTTTTACTCGTACAAAATATTTAAGTAAAATATAGCAAAATAGAAAAATATTTTTCCTTGAAATGTTTAATATTTTTACTATTTTTATGTGCACAGAAACGGTATTCGAGTAAAATACTTGTAAAAATAATAAAACTAGTAAAAATATCATGCATTACATTTTTAATAAAAGTAGACAAGTTAATTAAAGTTTTAAAAGCAAAAGGGGATTAATGTCCTCTTTTCAAAAATATATAAATTTTAAAATTAATTTTTATAACATTTTCTGCTAATTATTTTATTATATTTATTTTCCCACTAAAACTCACTTCCTTTTTGGATTTTTTATTTTTTATTTTTTTTAGAAAAACTTTAATAAAAAACATTAAAAATAGCATTGATAAAAAACGAAAAGACATATGTGTCTAACAACTTATTTTTAATTTTTTTGTTATTTAAGTTTTGTTTTTGCGTACTTCAGTTTTTCACAAAAAAAAAAAAAAAAAGAAAAAAGATCTTTACTGCTGATATTGACAGTTTTAGTGACAACATTATTTCAGTTCTTTTAAACATTGAAATTCATTTTATTTATTTATTACTTTTTTTTTTTTTTTTTGTAACTGACATTGACAGTGTGTGTGAAAATTTTGCTGATGTTTGTAAAATCAAAATAAAATTAAAAAATTAAATAAATTACAATGACTTTGATTAAATTAACACCTGTTGATGGATGGGTTAACAAATGTATTATTTTCGTGGTCAAGCACAATAAAGCTAATATGTATATGGCTTAAAAAAAATTGTGGGCGATGATAATGAGCAATTAAGTACTTAAAGGTTATAATTAAATAATTGAAAACATACTTAAGTAACAAATATAAAGAAAATATATTAAAATATAAAGAATATTAAGAGCTTTACCACCATTCGTAGAGCACTTGAAAATATTCTTTTAAAGCCCTATAAAGTATAAATATTCACAATTTATTTTTTATAATCCGTGACGATTTATCTTTGTGTGATTGTTTGTCTGGCTGAAGAAAACATTCTTATAACGAAAATACAAATCTTTGAAAATAGAAATTTAACCTAAATTCGTATACAAAAGTTATTATTAGCCAAATTTTTAGACAAACTCCAAAAATATAAATAATAAATAATTAAGTAAGTTATTTAATATTATATGAAAATATTTAAATTTTTTTCTTTGTCTTTATAAATTTCTTTGACACTAATAATCCTTTTAAATGCTTTCTTTGTTTGTAATACAGCTCAAGGTTATTGGTTTAAAAACGATTTAAATATTATTTAAGACTTAATTAAATGACAAAATACATAATAATTTCTCTTCATTAACTATATGTCTATTTTTTTTTTTTTTTTTAGTTTTTACTAACAAACAAAAAAATTTAATTTACCTAAACTAAGTTTCATATAAAACCAAATATATATTTTACTATCAAAAAAAAATGGTGTTAATTTTACGTCTAACGATTTAAAAGTTTAAATATTTTAAATAACGAAATAAAAAAAAAACTTATTAAATAGGAAGTATAAAGAAAAATATTAAAAATATAAATTTTACATTTTTAAATGTAAAAAATAAATAAAGAAAACCTTTATAACAAAGAAACAAAAAATTTTATATGGGCTTGTCTTGCCGAAATAATGATCTTCATAACCATTTTGATAATTTGCTTAATTGTGTGATAACCAGGGTAACCAAAACTATTCAAAATCATATTTTTTCCTGGGCTTGAAATGAACCAACTAATAGTTATTTAGTCGTTCCAAACAATTTTAAGAACTTTTGGCATCGATTTGTTATTTTTTGCATATTTTGTTTCTAAGAGCATATTTTAGACTTAGCAGCATATATTAGCATATTTTCATTTTAAAGCATATTTTAGAAATTTAAATGGCATATTTTTACATAATTTATACTTAAATGTATAATTTTGCATATTTCTTACTAAAGAACATAACTTTACATATTTTAAACTTAAAAGAAAAATTTGCATATTTTGCACCCTATATAAGATCTTACATAATTTGCCATTAGTGAAATTTTTTTACTGTCACATATGTTTTTCAAATCCGACTCCCAAATAATTTTCATTTTATATAAATTGTTAGAAATTCTGCAATTTCCTGATACAATATACGTGATAGCTTTGGATGTTTTTAAGAGCAAACAGGAAATATCTTTTAGCAATTGCTAATAAAAATCAAGTTATTTTTGCTATAAATAGTACATAATTTAAAATTTTGCCACAACATATAAAATTTTAAGAGCACATTTTAGTAATTTTAAAGACATATTTTTCGAATTTAAGATCATTTTTATGTGCATAAAACAAAAATTTTTTAGAGCATATTTTTGCTTACCCTAGTGATAGTGCAAAATAAAAAAGCTGATTATAAAAGCAAAAAATTATAAAATGTATATTAAAGTTTTTATGCAAGTTCATGATCACCTTTTTTTCATTTATACACTTTTATAAATTTAAGGTAATATTTATTTAATACTTTCACCTTAAATGCGGTTTTAACGAAATTATAGAAATATTAATAACCCAGCAAACATAAAGGCAAATGTATGTTTATTAAAATTATTATCAAGTCAACCTTTTTAAAACAATTAATAAAATTATACAAAATACGGTTGTTCTCAAAACCTTTTCAAAAGTAAAATTTTAAAGAAGATATTTAATTTATTTTAAATTTGAGATAGTAATTGTAGGTTTGTTGGGTATAATTTTATAATATTTTTAATGTCATAATGACACATTGTATTTATAAATATTGTGTAAATTTACTGAAATTTTTCTATTCAAAAATTTAAAAAAGTATACGAAAATTTAATTCAAGTTCATGTTGGGGGTAATTTATTGGGTAATTCCAGAAAATGTCAAACCAAAATTACAGTTTTAAAAATTTTCATAAAACTAGTTATCGTGCATTTTATTGCGTATGAATCAGTTCCATATAATTTACGGTTCATGTTTTATAAATCTCTAAATTAGGACACCTCCTACTTTAGAGGTTTACTCAAACTTTTTTTTTTTCAAACATTAACAAAGTTTAATAATAATAACTTTTACAAGCATTATCCGATTTTAACAAAATTGGTATCTATGAAAAGCGCTGATCTTCTTTTTTTTTATAAAACCAGAAAAGTTACACATCTTGCTTGCGCAAGAACTTGTAAAATGAAATAATATATTTTGTCCTAGGAAATTGTGAAAAGCGGTCTTTTAATTTTCATTATTTTTTGACATGATGTTTACATTCATATTTTCGTTATAGTGTGCAAAATTTCAAAATGGGATCTCAATTGGATCAGAAGTTATAACAGTTTGTCTATAGCAGTTAGTACAATTTTACTAACAAATTAATATCTTTCTAAGTGTTCTGATACTTTTATTATAAATTTTGTATCAAAACAAATAGAAAAAGATAAAAACAAGTAGTGTTGGTAAAGATCGACCATACAATACCCTATATGCTTGTGTATAGGCGCTAAAATGAATATCGAGAGAGGGCCTTATGTGGGACTTATGGTCAATTGTGGAACTTTTCTTATGAAATTTATGCTATATATGCTGGGTCTATAACCAGCAAAAATTTTAATTACATTGCAAAATTTGGTAAGTACTTACAATTCGGGTGAAAAACTCATTAACTTTGTATGGAAATTAGGAAGAATTCATGGGTCCCCATTATTAAAAACAGTCAAACAAGTAGTTAATCGAATAGTTAATAACTACAAAATACAATAAAAAATACAAAAGTTACCAAACTACATACCTACAATTATACTCTAAGTAGTTATTACTATGCTTCCATTTATTATATTCGTTACTAGCATGTCATTATTTGACTCTTTTAAATAATGATATAAATCAGTATTTATTTAAGTCATTACCAGCAAGTAGTTGTTTTAGTGAAAACGATGAGACAAATAAGAATGCCAGCAGAGTGAAAAACGTATTTTCTGTGCCGCTACACACTTCATCAGCATTCGTGGTATCTTATCCATTTTGGTTTCGTTGAAACCTAAACATACCCATCACCAAAATTTCTAAAATTTTTTGGTGGGAAATGACTTTATTGATATTGTAAAACCAGTTGACAAATTAAATTCAAAAATTTTTACTTATAGAAAATTTGATTCTTTTGCAAATCTGTGAGAAATCTGTCGGTACGTTTTATATGTCAAAAAACTGCATAGAATACAAATAGCCAAAAAGTAATTAAAAATTTTTTTTAATTTGTTTTACTATTTTTGCTACAAAAATAAAGCATAAAACATTTAATTACCTTTATTATGTTTATATATGTATTTAGAGTGTTGCAATATGCAGACCATTAAGTGACAAATAATATTTGTCAAAAACAAATAAAAATAAATTTTAACGATTTAAAAATTCAATTTTTTTTAAATTATGTACATACATTTAAATTTTCCAATTTTTTTAATCTTTTAATCCAGTTTTACAACTTTAGGGTTAATTTCAAGTTTGATTACCAAAACAGTCGAACAAAGAAATAACAATAAATTAAGGCGTTTTTACTACCTAAAACTTTATTAAAATTTAAAAACCAAAAATACCTAAAACGGAAATATGAAAAAAAAAATATTTCTAAATAAATTGTTTACGCACAAATGATTGCAAACTTTATAATGACTGGAAAAGTTATTAAAACTCTGCATATAAATTTGAATTTTCCAGCTAAATTTCAAATAATAATTCATGGCGGAATCATCTAAGCTGAAAAATTCTCATCTTTAATTCTATGCTCAAATAACTATTCAAGTTTTATTTTTCCACTTTTGTTTATTAAATTTTTTTTTCTTTTTTTCTGGCAAGGCTAAACATAGACCGACAAGAAAAAAAATGGTACTTGATGGCATTTAAAATCTTAATTTTTTTCTTCTTCTACTTGTCATTTAGATGTTTCTTCTTCTTTTATTTAAAAAGTGCAAAAGTTGCAGCTTTTGTCTAAAGTCAGTTGTTGTTTAGTTTCTTTAAATACTAACTATGACTTGTAATAAAACTGTGTATGGGAGTTGCATCTTTAAGGTTTTTTTTCTTTCATCTTTTTGAACTATTGGCGTTAAATCTTGTGGAAGTGTATAAAATAATAATAATAAAAATAAAAATTTAATCACGCAAAATATTTACGGTATTCAATATGGCATTTTGCTATTTACGCAATATTTCATATTGATTTATGTTAATGATTACAGTGTTTTGTGGCAACAAGAGATAATTATTTAAAGCATATTTTATTATAGATAGAAAATTGCTAAATTTCCATAAAATAAATATGGAACTGATTACTTTATAGAGTGTCCACTGACATATCTTTAGTGGGAATTTCATGTAAGGAGTTAAGGCATCTAATAATGGGTTATTGCACGATCATATCACTGATCTACATGTTGATCTCTATATTAATCATATGCTCTCTAAATCACCCCTTAGGTAATCTAACAAAATCCTTGAACGAATCTATATTAGATGACAATTTGGAGTCCTCAGTTTATACGGGATTTCTCAGTCAATTTAGATACATGTGAGCAAGAAGTTCTAAATCTATAAATCAGTTTTTATACCCTACACCACCATAGGTGGGAGGGTATTTTACATTTGTGCAGATGTTTGTTATATCCAAAAATGTTGGTCTAAGATCAACCTTAATGTATACTTGCCAGCTTAGAATCGCTTTCTGAATTGAGTTAACGATGTCCGTCCACCAGTGCAGCTGTTCATCCATGTAATCAAATACAGGTAACAATTTAAAAAATAATTCAATGAAATTTGGTACAAAGGACTTTTATGATCCAAAGAAAAAGTCTATTGAAAATTGGTAATATTCGGTCCATAATTTCACCTAGCCCCCATACAAATGTACTCCCGTATTAAGTGTTTAAAGCTCATAAATAGCTTATATATAAATATTTTAATGAAATTTATCACAAATATGTTTTATATACATAAGTATAAATATGCGAGCAAATCTTTATGAATATTGGTCCATAATTGACCATAGCTCCCGTATTAATCCTTCTTCCAAAAATTATTAAAATGTTAGTATCAAATTAATATTTTTCAAAAACCATACTGTCAAATTTTATGAGGATTGGTCCATAATTGTGACTATAACTTTCAAACAAGGCGCACTTCCGGGAATCAGCCTAAACTCCATAAATACCTTATAAATATCAATATAATATAATGCATACATATATTTTATAGAAATATACATTACACTCAATACAAGTATCGAACCATAATTGGCTACAGGTCCCATATAAGACTCCTTCTCGAATTTTAAGGCACATACACATCATCATGTAAGGTATTATATGGCCGGGCTTGACCGACTATATCTTTCTTACTTGCTTTTTAAATTGACTCTAGTTCTTCAGATAAAACTTTATATAAACTTTATAAAATAATTATGAGATTTAACCACATATTGCAAAATATTTCAAGTACGATTCGTCTGATTTAGTTTAAAATAATATTAAAAAATCTAATTCAAATAACCTCTAAATCATAACCACATCATATTTTTATCTAATCAATAAATTGTTTTGAAAAAAAATAAAATTTTGCACAAAATTTAAAAATGTTTATTTTTTAAAAAATCGTTCAAAATTAAAAACGACAACAAATGTTCTTTCTATTTTATTATAAAGCTGGATATGTTAAAAATAAAACGAGCTATATTTTATTCGAATCGATTAACAATTGCCGACTTTATTCACAATTTAGTGAAGGTATCTCATTAAAAAATTATACAAAAAATAATAAAATTATTTAAAAAAACAACAAAAACATTTCAGTAGGAATTAGGAAGATCGCCTTTTTAATAAGACTCATACCTTAATTGTGATTAAAGTCGGCATTTATGCACTTTTTAGCAAAAAAAAAAACAAGTAAGGAAGAATTAGTCAAACCCGCCACATGATACCCTACACCATTGTGTCTGTGCCTCAAAATTCGGGGAGGGGACTTATTTGGGACCTAAGGCCAATTGTGGACCAATATTTGTATTATTATATTTACATATGAATTATATTATATTAATACTAACAATTATATGACATTTATGTACCTAACGATGATTACCGAAAGTGGGTCTTATATGGAAACTATGGACAATTATGGACCGATTCTCATAAAGTTTGGCACTGTGATTCCTACTTATATATTAAATATTATGATATTTGTAACATTTGTATGGTTAAGGTTAAGTGATTTTCAGAACAGCATTTTTATGGGAGTTATGGTCAATTATGGACCGATCACAAATATTTATCTATATATACAAAATAAATGTGTGTTTGTTTGGGTTTTATAGAAAGCTAAACCGCTGGACATATTTTCTTGAAATTTTCACATTATCATTTCGTAGCCCCCATACAAAACAAATATTAATTATCGAATATCTCAAGAACTATAACAGCGAAAGTCTTAAGATTTTGCAAAAATAATTTTCTTATGAAGTTCCATAGTTAAGGTGAAAATGGGGTGGGTAAATCAAGGGGGCGTGATAGCCGCCAAAGTACAAAGTAAATATTAATTATTGAATATCTAAAAAGTTATTTCAGAGAAATTCTTAGGATTTGGTGTAAATTAATTTTCTCATTAAAATTGACCTACCCAATAGGACGTTAGGTCTTAGGGGAGCAGTAGCCCCCATTCAAAGCAGATATTAATTATCGCATATCTCAACAACTGTAACAGCGAAAGTCTTAAGATTTTGTGGGAATAATTTTCTTATAAAATTCTATAGGTGAGATGTAGATGGGGCGGTCTAAGGGGAGAGGTAGCCCCGATACAAAATTAATTTAAATTAATACATATTTCAAAACCTATAGCTGTGAAAGTCTTAAGATTTTATTGAGACAATTTTCTTATCAAGGTACATAATTGAGATGAAGATAGGGAGGATATGTCTACAAATTAAATCTTAATTACTGAATATCTAAAAAACTACTGCAGAGGAATTCTTAAGATTTGGTGGGAATAATTTTTTTTATGAAGTTTCATAGATCAAATGAAGATAGGGCGGACAAGTTTAGTCGAAGTTGAAGCTCCCATACAAAACAAATATTAATTATAGCATAGCTGAAGAACTATTGCAAAGAACATTTAGTGAGAATAATTTTCTTATTAAAATTTACAATGGGGATTAAAATAGGACGGATAGATCTTGGGGGAATAGTTGCCCCTCATACAAAATAAATATTGATTTTTCATATCTAAATAACTATTGAAGTGAAAGTCTTAAATTTATTAGTGGCAATAATTTTCTTACACTTTACAGTTGAGTTGGGAATAGGACAGGTAGACCCAATGCAAATTGAATATTATTTTACACATCAATGGTTGTAGTGAAACACACTGGGTTAAACTAGTAGTTATGTAAAACTTATCTGTGCAGAATTTCATTAAAATATTGCTATATTTAAGGCACTTGTGATCGTTAAATCCCTATTCCGGGAGGATATTTGTATGGGGCTAGGTGAAATAATGGACCGATCATAAACAATTTCAATAGTCTTGTATCAAAATAATTATTTGTATCAAATTTCACTAAGATATCTTTAAAATTGCTACCTGTACTTTATTTACAAGGTTTACATGGACATACCGCCAGAAAGACGACCATATGTTCGGACGTGCGGACGGACATCTTTAAATCTACTCAGAAAGCGATTCTTTATACTTTAAGGTAAGGGCCTGAAGATTTTTTTCTGTGTGTTACAAATATTAGCACAAACGCATAATACCCCAACCACCTATGTTGGTTTACATATAGTTGCACCAGGCAACTATATGAACATAAGAGCAATTTTTGGAAAACTTTCACAAGATTTATATTTAGCTAGTAAAAAAAATACTTTAAATACATCACCACAATAAGAAATAACATTTATTAATACTATTTAAGCTAAAATGGATTAAATGAGAATTAACTTAATCATAACTAAAGAATTTTCTGTTTTATAAAAAAAGTATTTAAAAAAAATATGAGAGCAATTTTTTAGAAAAATTATCCACTAAAAGCCATTAGAAAACTTAAGAATCTCATTCTTTTACATATCTGTTCAAAATCTCTCTAGAATTTTCATTTAAGAAATTATAAGAATTTCAACTCAAAAGCCCCTTAGATTATTTAAAGACTTCGTTTTTCTTTCAGATTTGTTCGAAATATTTTTAGATTTTAAAAAATTTAATAATATTGTTTCACCAAAACCAATACCGTTTTTCACAAAAAAAAAGAAAAATACTAATATTTTTTCAGTAACACATTCCGTAACCCTAAATATTTAAATGCTCATCCTTGGCCCATATGTAGACATTTTGATGTTGGCAATTTTAAAATTCTATCTCTCACTTTAGAATGTTACGTGTGGACCAATAAGAAATCTATTGCGTAATAAATGTTTAAACACAAAACTGAGCAATAATGTTTAACATAAGCTCTCAAATTTATTGTTATATTTTGTTTTGAAGAAAAAATATATAACGAATAAAAATGCGAAATAAATTAATATTTTCGATAACAATTTTCGATACAATTTATCATATAAATTTCTCCTGCAACACAAGTTGGAAATAAAATTGTTTTTCCGTTATTATGCCGACGTTATTTCTAATGTTAAGAAATAAAAATGTCTTCGTGTAAACGTAGAGTTAAATCAATGACATTTTTAAAAACATTTTGATAACACTTATTGAATCATTTTCTCAATTCCTTTATATTTAAATAAATGAACAAAAAGAGACAAATTTTTATTTACAAACTAAAATATATAAGAAAATATTTAAAATTTTCAAAATCTCAGCCATTTGAAAATCAAACATTCATTCTTGTATTTAAATAAAGTCAAAAAAAAAAAAAAACAATATCCAAAGTGTTGAAACAACAACATGGAAGACACTACAGAGTGTGAATAAACACTTTATGGAAATTTTCACTTTCAATTTCATTCAAAACTTAGTTTTTAGTCCCCAACTTGTTTAATGATAGAGTGTAAATGTGTGAGTAGGATTTTTTTAGGCAAATTACAAAAAAGATGTTTGAATGAAAAAAAAAAAAAAAAAGATTTGTACACAAAAATCATAGAAACTAATAACAACTGCAATAAATAAACAATTATGTCTATAAAAACTCAGTTTCCTCTAAGACAACATATAATGAAATAGACTCCTCTTATATAGAGATTTTTTTATCATTAAAGTTTGCACGCAAACCGGCAGCTGAAAAGGAAAAATGAAACACAAATATTACAATACCCTATTGGAAATAAAAGAAACTTATAGACGTTATGATAAAGAAAATATTAAATGATTTTATAGCAAATATAAAAATTTTTTCTACCAGAGTTATGTATTAGAAAAACAGCTGATGATTTTTTTTTATGATTTGAAAAAGCTGATAGCCCCTTAATTTCTTATATATATTTGCTATCGCACGTCAGCAAGATATAGTTCTTTAGATTTCAGTAGCAATGAATTAATTTAACAACCAGATGTAATAAGTATTTCAGTGCTACTGATATAGCGCTTACATACGTATTTTGTCCGGCTAAAATTTGGCAAAATGTAGGATTGCTTGCAAAATTTTAAATTTCTCTGCAGCTGTATTGCGTTATTAGGGTATTAAAAATTCGCCTTTCAAAAACATTTTATTTTCATTACTACCGACAAGTTTATTTACAATTTAAATGTACAGTAGTAGTATTGCTAAATTGTAACATAAATACAAGTAGTTGGTTACAAAATGTAATAATATTATTACTATTATTTATAAATACACGCAGAGAAAAGATATGACTGTGGTGACTATAATCTAAGAGAAACATATTACGATTGGGATATATGATTATAGTTAAAATTATAATGTCTATAAATAATAATTATTGTGATTCCACTTTATCATATGTGTATCCGGTTTTATAATTTTATGATTTGACTTTATAATATTATGAACCTATTTTATCATATTATGTCTGATTTTATAATATAAAAATGTGTTTTTTATGATATTGTGATTCGACTTTATTTTACTATAATCTTATTTTTTCACATTATGAGGCATTTTTCATATTCTGATACCATTTTATCATATTATTAATACATTTTATCATATTATAATTTCCTTAAGTTGTATTATGTTTTTATTTTATGATATTATTGTATTATATTATAATACCATTTTATTATAATATGACCAAAAATTATATGTTTTATATACTAAATTTGTTGAAATAAAACACATTAAATTTCGAAATTATTTTTTTATTAGTCTATTATATATTATACCAAATTATAGAAAAAAAATCTTTATTAGTTATTAAAATTAATTTATGCTTTTATAATTTACACATTATTTAGAATTAGTAATAATTAGTATTTACTTACATAAAAAATTTATATATGAATTTAGTTGGGTAATTTTATATTTACTTATGAAATGCAATGAATTTAATAGAAACCGAAAAATAAACTTACACGGAAGTATGTTAAACATTATCTTTATTTTTAATATAGTATAGAATGCCGCTTTCAAGTTTTAATTTTTTCACAAATATTCACTATTTTATCACGAATTTTTAATAAATACCTAAACACAAAAGATAAATAATTGCTTATTGACAAACCACACAAAAATGTTGCGGAGAAAAAAAAAATACATTGTAGAAGCAAACACTCAATAGTTGTGGAAAATAAAAAATGGTCTAAAATAAACATTCTATCTTTGAGGAAAAAATAACATTGCAAAAAAAACAAACATTTAACAGTTGTACAAAACAAAATATAAATAAAAATATTGGCTACACTTAATGGTTGTACAAATAACTAAATTTTTTAATATTTATACAATTTTGTTTGTGGTAAAAATATTATTCAAATATAATATTAAAATTATGATTGAGTGTAACCATTTAATTATCAACCATAAACAGATATGTTTTTATCATGAACGCACTATTATTAAGATCAATAGAATATAACTACGAGAACATTATATTATTGTGGTGACCATGTCGCAACTATGTTTTTTCTCTGCGTATATATATATTACTTTTTTTAAGTTTTAAACAACAACTAAAAACAGAAACTGTATGCAGATTTTAGTAATTTAATCAATAAACCCATTTAACAAAAATACCATTATACAATCAGTAAAATTGTTGATATAAAATATATAAAAATTTTGTTAAAAAAAACCGTCAAAATTATTGCACATTTTTAATATAAAAACTATATATTTTAAAGATTTTTAATTTGGTTTTTTTTTTTTTTGGAGTTTTAATTTAAATCAAACTCATAACACGGTGCTACAAAAGAAAAAAAGAAGAATTTACCTAGAATGTAACATAGTGTAATTTGTAGGTATGGGCGAGTAGATTATATCTCTTAAAGAATTTCCAGTATACCCCCGAAATCGGGAGTTATATCCAAAAAAATATTTTAAAAAGTTTTAAAAATGTTTATCTCGAATTTAAGTATTTTTTTAACAGCATTAGAATGAAAAAGAAAATATCTTGTTGCCCTTTTTAAAAAGTATATATATACACATTTCAAATTTTGTTTTATCAAATAAAAATTTATTGAAAATATCCTATAAATTTTTCCTATAAAAAGAAAATTTATAGAATATTTAATATAAAAAGAAAAATCGATTGAAAATTTAATATAAAAATATAATTTGCCTAAAATTTTCAATAAAGACAAATTTTCCATAAAGTGGAATATTAATAAAAGCTTCTTTTAACTCTTCTACAAATAGTTAAAGTTATTTAGGTTTTCTTTAGTTTGATAAATATATTAAAAAGTCTTCATAATTTATGAAAATCGCCAAATTTTCATTACAAAAATGTGTTCTCAATATGTCCTGCTTTTTTTACGATTTTGCTCTGTAACTTTTGAAACAAAAATTTTTTAATAATGGTAATTTTTTTATTATTATTATTATTTTTTTTTTTTTGTTATTTTCCTCAATTCAACAAGAAAAAAATGTGCAAAATAAAAATTTTAAAATAGGTCTCAAAAATTGCATTTTTCTTTTTTTTTTTTTTTTTTTAAAAATAATAATTTCATATATTTAATTTTTCTAAAAAAATTTGTTAAAAAGATTCAATATTTTTTGGCATTTTCTGAAAGGCTGGACCTTAAAAAAAGCGTTTAAGTGTAATTTTGAAAAGTTTTAAACTTTCGCCCTACACCCAGCAATGATAAAAAATTATCAATTTTGAATTTTTTTTGATTTCGGTATTTCTGCGGAACTATCATTTTTTTTGCAGTAAATTTCACTAGTATCTAGATACTTGGCTCACTTTCATCACTCACCAATGACAAAAAAAAAAAGATTAAAATAATTTTTTCTGCTGGTTCACTGTAACCAGCAAAATTATTGTATGTGAACAAAGTACCACTTTGTAGCCGTGGAAATGATTATGTTTCTAAAATAGGGCCAAAAAGGGCCACGTAGTCGTGGAGGTGGCGATTGTCATTTTACTGACCCTTTAGTAGTCGTAAAGGTGACTGTGTGTGCAAAAAAAGTGCCACTACGTAATCGTAGAGGCGGCAATTGATTTCCTTCTAGGAAAAGTCCATGTTAAAGTGTCTAGTCAAAAGTCTATAAAATAACTAGTGGTGCACTAATATAGTCGATAAAGTAAAAAAGCCACCAAAAACTGTTGGGTAATTTATACGTGTGAAGAGGCCAATTTTGTTTTGTCGAGCAAACAAAAACATTTAGTATTCTAGTTGTTTTCTATAATTACAATATTATAAAATAGAAATTTTATATTATCAACTCACACTTTTTTATCAACTATAAAACAACTTTAATGAAAACCCGCAGTAATTTTTTGTTTATTTTTTTTTTCTATTAAACAATAAATATAACCACAATAAATTAAAGGAACTAAAAAATTATTTAACATTTATTCAATTAATTAAAAATAAATAAAAAATATAATTTTATTAATTTCTATTGTTTAAAAACGGCTGTTGAAAGTATATTTCTGTCTGCAAAACTAAAAAAAAAAAATATTAAAATAAATGCAACAATGAAGATGTTTAGTTTTTACCTGCCATTCAAGGTACAAGTTCCTACAATGTTTTTTTTTAATTTAAACTATTGTATGCTAAATTTTTTTTAAAATAAACAAACAAAATTTTTTAACTTGTAAGGTTTTCTACAAATTTTCATCAAAATAAAAGGGCCAGAGCAAAAGTCTTTTTTAAAGCCAAAAAGGTTTTAGCTGTCAGTATTTTGTGTAAATATTATTTGTTGCAAAACAAACTAAAATTTGAAATGTTAACATAAAAAAACAAAGCAACTGTATATTACGTAACGAGTTTTTATAATGACTTTTTTCCCCCCTCAGCTGTCAAAATGTAGTGGTTTTATTTTCGTTGTTACAGTTTTGCATATAGCCAAAAGGTTTGAGGAGTTTAGAATTTGTAAAATAAAATTTAAAAAGAAAACCTCAACATAAATAATAATTTCAGTAAATTTATAAGCAGCCAAGTCTAATGTTAATTGAAAGCTTCAGAGCTATTTTAAAAAATTTTAATTTAATATTAAGCTTATAAATTATTTCAGTTTAAATATTGCTAAAATCGACGATAATTTTATTAGTTTATGAAATAATAGAAAAAACAGTAGCTACATAAATTATGGCAAATATTATTAGCATTAGTAAAATTACTAAAATTAAAGCTTAAAAGCACAAGTATGAGCAATAGCAATAGCAATAAAAATAAATAATAAGAAACTTCTTATAGCATATTAATAATTGCTAAAATAATAATTATAGCGAAATTCTTATGGAAGTTACAGTGATACTAATAGTAATATTAACTTTGAGTAGATTACTTAATTACAGTGACAGTAGCATTAAAATAAAAATAGCATTAGCTTTAGCATTAAAATTTAAACTTGCACCACCACAAGTGCTATTATATTGGTAGTATTTATACATGGTGTAATTGTAGCAATAATTAAGTAGCACATTTTAAAAAAAAATTAGCATTAATATTTAATGGCAATAAAGATTATAGCATATAGATTTTATTTGTATTTTAATGAAATTTATAAATTTTTTATATTTTCAAATTCACCATATTTTCAAGTAATTATGCATACAAGATACATAGTAGAAAATATCTCATATAATTTTGAATACTTACTGGCCCCTTATACAGATTATTAGCTAGAAAATATTTAGAAGACCTTGTTAAAAACAATATCTTCAAAATGGATCGATTTCATTTTTTTTTTAACCCTGAAAGGCTATACTCATTTTTATGATGAAAAAGTTAAACTTTGTCGAATCAATTACGCGATTTTTAACATAATAATATAGAACTTCTACTATTTACTAACGAAAAAATAGAAAAATTTAATTTTTGAATTATTTATTTCGTATATAAATAAAATAAAATAAAATAAAATATGTTTTCTCTTTATTATGCTATTATTTAGGTTTAAATAAAATGTGTCGTCGATTCGATGATCTGTAGCCTTGCAGGGTTAATATGTATGTATGTATTTATGTATGTATGTAGTTTTTATATCAAAGAATCTGACGTCTATATAATTTTTTTTATTATTAAACAATTATAAATTTAAAACTAGATTAAATCTCTGATTGCAAAGTGTATAATATTAGATATCGAATTACAAACTATTGTTTTTATGTTTGAAATTTGAAAAGAACATAAGTAGAGGGATTGGGCTTTCAAAATATTTCCTGAAAAAATATTAAATTCAAATTCAAAATAAGCTACAATAGAGTATTTCCATTTTAAATTTAAAAATTTTGACTTCTCTGAAATTTTCTGTGTAGCAAGTATACCGATAGGGCTTCCCACCAAAAAAAAAATATAAAGAAAATTAAAGATGGATTCTTTAGATACACGTCACTACAGAAAAATTTTTACAAAAAATATGTTTATAAAAATATTTTCAAAATTTTTATATGGCAAAATTTTTATCCACTGCAAAAAAAATATTCTTATATATTTTATATAACAAAAGTTGTGGCCATTTAAATAAATATGTGAGTCACCTTTAAAGCTATAGAATAAAAATGAGAAAAATTCATTTTACTTGCCTCCGTATACTCCTATACACATGCACCAAATTTTATCTAAATCAGTAACCAAGGATCCAATTTTTTTAAATTTAAAATGGAGTTACTTATTAAGCCAAATTTTTAAAAACTCGATTATGAAAAACATTCCGTAGCAAATAAATTTTATAAATATAAAATGATTTATAATATTTTTAATTATGTTACGATCAGGAACTTTTTCGGTCTAGAACTCTTTCTTTATCTTTCAATAATTTTGTTTTTTTAAGCAGAAAATTATTAAAAGCTTTATTTCAAATGCCAATGTCTCGGTTATAAAATTTAAAGCAATAATTGTTAGAAAATTTTATTTTCTGAAAAATTCTTTAGAGGGTATTTAAAAAAGAAATAAATTATTTCAAAAAAATTGACAGAAAACAAACATTTTCGAACACGTAGAAAAACCTCACTATTTCCGATTTCGATGGAATTTACTAAAAGCATTTTTTTACGTTAAAGCAAAATTTTAAGTTCTCTAAAATTTTAAAATTCTTTGAAGTATATATTTTATTGCAATTCCAAGTTCACTTTTGCATATATATATATATATATGTATATATATTTGTGTGTGTGTATATATATGTATGTATATATATATATATATATATATATATATATATATATATATATATTTGTTTAAGAAAAATCGCAAGTTCTAACAATCTTAATTCTTTAGTTTTTATTTCTTAAAATATTATAGCCTAATTTTTGAACTTTGCTTTTCAAAGCTCTCAAATCTGTATATAATTTTAAAATTTAAATATTTCCAATATTAAATAGGTAAAATATTGTGAATGTATTCTAAATTTTTAATTTTTTTGGTAATTGCTCTTTTCTTAAAAAAAAAAAAAAACTATAGAGGAGAAATAAAATCTTATAAAACCTTATAAGTTTCTTCTTTCGTAAAATTTTTTTAATGAACTAATTCTAAAAAAAAATACCTAAAACCTTAACTAATTTATACAATATGTTAAGACATTTTCCTTAAATAATTCAAAGTAAATGTTATTAAACTTAATATTAAGTTACATGAGATCATGGTACAATAAATCTCTTTCTCTCTTACGTGTAGATTAGCCCATAGCCTCCCTCTTGCAACAGCTGTTACTAAGAGCTGAGATAAAAAGCTCATATAAGAAAAAAGATTATAAAATTTGCAAATGGAAAATCATACAAAAGTAAAAAATTACAAACTGGAAAAGCTTTAGCAGAAAAATTACAACAAACTAAAAGTAAAAAAAAATAATAAAAATATATTACAGAAAAAATGCAACATGTTAAGTCATATTACAAAATCTTTATTTAGGCATTTACTTACTTAGACATTCAGTTAAACACAAATACAGACGGACAGACAGACAGACATTTAGACAGACATCTAGACAAGCTGACTTTATTTTAACGAAAACTTTGGTTTAATGTTAAAATAAAAATTTATATTGAAGAAAAACTTTTCAAAAAGATAAATTTGTTTTCCTAAATATTGAAAAAGTAGAAAAAAAAACTGTTAAGCAAAAAGGAAATTTACATAGAAAACTTGACTAAATTTTGCCAAGTTTAAAGAAAATATTTTGCTTATTACCAAAAACTATTGGTATTTATTAAATAACAATTTCTTTTATTAACTTGTTAATGGTTTTATTTTATTTAAAGAAAATTTATTAGAAATGTAAATATTAAAGGCTTTTTTTAAACAAATTTTTTTACTTCCTCAGAAAATTTGGTTTTAAAACTTTTTATTAATCCATAATATAAAAATATCAGTTTTACGATTAAGTTTTTTAGGTTTTTAAATATTTCCTTTAGACCCCAATTCCAGATTTTTATGCTTGGAAAAGTATTTAATTTGGATTATGTTAGTTTGTAAGACTTGCCTATGTGATGAAATATGTTTTTCTAACTCCTCAAAACATTGAAACTATTTTGATTTATAATAATTCAAAAACTTCAGTTAAATAACAGCAAAGTTATAAACTATTTTCCAGATTTTTAAAAATTTTCATAAGATAAAAATCGGAAAACTATAATTTACACTTCTTGTTTTTTGAGAATCTGTGGTGTCACATTTTAGCAAATATTTTTAATATGAAAATTTTGAAGCTAAATTTCTCTTAATTTTTGTTTAAAAATCTTGAGTTTTATTTGTAATTATTTTAAATAAAATATGAAATTTTTAACTTAAAATTTTGCAAAAATAACCTGAACTGCTGCTATTTTTTTTACTAACAAAATTTTCTTCATTAATAATTTTGTAATATTTTATTTATTATTTATTATTTAACTATTTTGTTTTTGTTTTTTATTATTATTTCCAAAAAAAATTTTCTCAATATTTATTTTTAAAATTTTATTGTATAAATTAAAATAAAATATTTACTTTTTCTTTTTTTGTTACTCGGTTGATTGGAGTTGAATTTGAGGCGGTGGTATCCACAGCTAAAGTTGTCTTTAAGCGAAAAATAATAATAAAGCCAACAACAATAAAAAATATATTAAATTATTACAACAACATTGATAATAACAATAAAACACTTGTAGACGGCTTTGAGTTGCTTGATGAAGGCTTTTGGGTTTTTTCGTATTTTACGCTTTTAAAACACGCAACACTCTTTTTTTTCCAAAAAAGACACTTAAGTAATGGATTTTTTTTACTTTAAATATTATTTAATAACTAATTTTTGTTAATTATTTATCATATTTTTCAAAATATATTTTCAAAATAATTTAAAATTGAAATTTTCAATATTTTTTTTTTTTTGCAAACGCTTGACTTGAATATTAAGCAAAGGGGAGTTTATTTTGTTTTAATTATTTAACGAATAATTTTTGATAAAAAAAAATTTTGTCAACCGTGTTTGGGGCGCGTTAACTTCAAGCCAAGTTAAGAACACTCGAACG
This sequence comes from Protocalliphora azurea, assembly GCA_932274085.1. Taxonomy (NCBI): domain Eukaryota; kingdom Metazoa; phylum Arthropoda; class Insecta; order Diptera; family Calliphoridae; genus Protocalliphora; species Protocalliphora azurea. The sequence continues at coordinate 4,696,388 of OW026521.1, read as the reverse complement.
ATTAAACGCGTATTAATAAGAATGCAATTATTTAAAAGCGTTTTTAAACACACAAAAATTAATAATAATGATTTTTTTTCTTCTTATTCTTTTTATAATTTTGTTTTTGCTTTTTACAAGATCATCAAAAATATTTCAATATGCAAACAAAACAACAATAATAATAACAATTAAAAATTTTTGCAGCTCAGCGAAATTGAGCAAAATGTTTAGCAAAAAAAAACACAATGAAATTTTAATAAAATATAAATTTTTCTCTTTTTTTAATTGTGCAGCATCAGCTGCAATTTTATAGCATTTTTTCCAATTCCATACAATTCGTATCAATTTTTATTATTTTTCTTTTTTTTTATTGTTAAAAGGTGAATCACTTAATTTTTTTTAATTTAATTAATTGAGCCGTTTTAACTTTTTTTCACAATCCACTCATTGTTACGTATTAAACAGTTATTTAAGCTTAAAATAAAGCTTATTAATTCAATTGGGTAATTTTATTTTTCCTATTAGCAAAATTTAAAATTTTATTTAAAATTCACACACAAAAAAATAAATCACATTCTTTATAAATCAATTTCCTTTTTAAAACACTGCTTAGGTTTTCATTTAACAAATTTTTTTCTTTTTTACAAATTTCAAAATTTTATATTTGTTTCAAACCGTTTCGCTAGCACAGTTGTTTTCTAACGTTTTTCTTTTTTTTTAATTTTTTTTTTTTACTATATTTTGCTTTTTGTTTGTTGTTTTTAACGAAAACTATTCAAGAAAACTGTTTAACAAAAATTTAGATTTTTGTGGCCGTCTGCCTAAAGTTATCGGCTCACACTAAAGTTACTGTTGGTTTCGTTTCAACCAACAACCTCAACAACTACTTACCACTACTTCCACGACGTTTCATACAAAAACATTTAACATTTAGACGGCAGCAAATCTCTGTATTGAAACATTTAAGCGTTAAAAGAAGAAAAATATAAAAATAAGTAAATATATACATACATACATATAAACAACAAAAACCTCAACAAATCACAACAACAATGAAACAATTTACCATAGTATTATTATTTCTTTTGTTAACAAAAATAATGTAACCAACTATGAAATAATCAACTAAAGTGCATTTTATCTAAATAAAAAAAAGCTTTTTTCAACGATTATAAATATAAACAATAATTTTTATTAGAAATTTTGTTTTAAATTGAGTGATAAAACTATGAAAACTTTATTCTCACATTCATGACAATTGTCAGTCATTAGTTCTTGTTGATGTGTTAACTATCACTGAAAACTTTTATAAAAAAGCTTTTTATATGAAGACCAGAATAGAAAATATTCTTTTATTATCACAAATGATTTTTACTATCACAATAAACATGTTTATCACTTGATCGAGTATAGTACTATTGTATTCCGTCGAAGTCTAGCATATAAAAGTTCTAGAGGGGATCTAATATAAAGCTTGTTACCATATCAGTTGTTAAGTAATAGGGTATGGTTCTAGTTCTAATGCTTTATATGAAAAGAATCTATAATTTCATCATGATTTTGGTATAGCTGAACACTTTAGAACAAATGTTCTCAAACAAGGGATCCATAAGAACATTTGTGCTGGGTTACTAACAAATCCTGAAAAATATTCTTAAATACCCATTTTTTTATTGAAGGAACCCATGCTTTGCTTCAAATAAAAAAGTAATTCTTTCCGATGTGGCAATGAAAACAATTAGGTCCTAATTTTGTAAAACACATCACCTCACTTTGAAAAAAATTTAATATAAATTGTTTTTGTTTTTAAAAAATTTTTATGAAAAATTTTTCAAAGTGAGATGAAGCGATTTACAAAATAAGGAGATTAATTAAATAGATAAATAATTCATTTCAATTTGATGAAACTATAGATTTTTCACATGAACTTTTTATAAAGTCATTTCAATGCCGTTTCCGAATTTAATCATACAATAACATCCCTTGCAGTTATTAAAATTTGCTCGAATGGTGCGACCTTTTAATGCTGAGTACGCAGGGAAGTTTGTGGGCTATAAAAAAAAATTGCTTAAACGACTTTTGAAGACGAAAATACCTTTTCTATATGAATTTCAAAAAAAGTTAAAATGGCACTCATGTATTAAACTTAATTTTGGCTCAACAGATTTCAAAGCATTTTAGTTGAAATACAGCAAAGTTTATCCGTTTGTTGGCTCCGAAGCCTTAAAACTTAGAACAATTTTCAGCAACATATATTTTTATGTGAAACTATCTTTTTCGCTGCTTTGTCCATCAAAAGAAAGAATAAAACTTTTGTGGACGAAGAGAATGATATTAGATATGCATTATCTGAAAAAGTCTTTTAATATTAACGATCTCCTGAAGCAAAATCATTGTCGCAATCATTAATATTATTTTAAATTTATATTATCTTTACCTAACATTTTGTCAAATTTTAAACTAATTAAAAATTGTAATGGGTCATGTTTCCATTACAATGTTAAAAGAGGATCGCGCAGCAAGATCTTGTGAGAATCCCTGCTTTAGAATATGAAAATTAAAAATATTGGAAAATAAACTAAATAAACTAAATAAACTAAATATAGTCAAATTTCTTCAAACACTGACCCGAAAAAAAACTTAAAATTTACTTATTTAATACTTTTTGAAAAAATAAGATCAATATTTGCACTCAAATAAAATTTAAACAAATAAAGACAATTAATTATAATTTTAGTGTAATATAGCTAAACTTCTCTTAAAATCAGGTAATTAAAAAAATACTCGTTTTTATATAAAAATGCCTAAAATCTCAATTCGGGAAAAAAACGTTTCTAAAAAAGTTTACTTTTCCATTAAAAGGGACGTGGTTTAAAAATTCCTTTTTTTTTTGGGTATATAAGTCGGGGTTCACACACAACAATTTTTCTTGCTGTGATTCTGACTTCGTAGGCGAGAGAGGTAAGAGAAATAAAAGCTTCGTATTCTCTTCTCCTTTCTCTTCAACGAACTCGGAACTGCAGCAAGAAAAATTGCTGTGTGTGAACCCCGACTAACTAAAATATTTTTTTTTTCACCTCAGCTTTTCAGCTTTGAGAATTTTACGTACAAATAGAAAAAAACTTGAAAATCTGCCAAGTTTGAATAAGGCTTATGGGAAGAAAGTTAGAAACTAACTACGAATTTATTTTGCTTTCATGTTTCCTGAAGAAAAAATAATATTTAGAAGCGAAAAAGAAGTGGAAAAGATCCCCAAATATATGAAATTTTTTGAAGTTACAACTTCAAATAAATGTAGCTTTTTACTAAAATGATATGTTTTTATTATTCATGCTGCAATATGATTTATAATTTTGCAAGGAATCCAGTGTATATTTTAAGAATTTTATGACCCAAATTGAACAAGTTAAGTTTAAAAAATTTATAAAAAGAATAGGTAAAATATCCCTTAAACTAAAAGGGATATTCTTCACATGTATTTCTTTTTTTTAGTTTTTGCAGAGATTTACAAGGATTATCTGTATATAGTTTTTTTTTGCAGCCATATCATAAAGGATTTTTTTAAAGAGTTGAAAAAGTCTGCATAACCTGGATGGAGGTTCCACCCCACCTAACCAGCTAGAAACCTGTATTCTTCCAAGTTAACTCAAAAATACCTTAGCTATTCCCATATTTGATTCTGATATTTCTAACAGTTCACAAGTTACAATACAGTCATAGTCATATATGGGGAATTCTCTTTTTACGTTTACCTTTAAGAAAAAAAACTTAAACCTCAAATATTTTTTTTTAATTTAGATATTTAAATTAATTTGTTATGCAATTATATAAACAACACCTCGCGGACTTAAACAACAAAAACTCAAGATCTGAAATGGTTCCATGTGGTACCAGCAAGCACTCAAATTAAAAAAATCCAAAAAAAAGTGTTTGAAAATAATAAGTGTTCTTTCTTTTTATTTCTGTAATCACGAATTTTAGCATAAGTGTCCAATTCCTCTAATGTAAACTAGAAACACTTGTAGAAATAGGTCAACTTGTGTTCAATCAATGTGTCATCGATCAGTGTTAAATTATATTGTGGACGAATGGTGAAATCAAAATTTTCAAATTTTAATTTTTTTTCAGTTTTTCAATTAGAAAATTGCTCCATTTCAAGTATTGCAAAATAAAGAATTGGATTTATTGTTCTTGTTATTACGAATCATTTGAAATAACCCTCGTTAATGTGCTCTTAATAGCAGCGTTTGGGGAGAACAAACCAGAACGGCTCTAAGAGGTGGCTTTTTCGCATAGCACACTCACAGTGTAATTTCAATGAAGTTAAAGTATCGCATGATCAAATAAGGTTTCCAAATTACATTTTAAAATCGTTGCAGCGCGATAAAATATTAAATTGCAAGAACGTTATAACTCTTTAAAATCGAAATTATTTTTATAATAAGTACATCTATAATTATAATTACAATATATAATAAGTACATCTATTCTGTTTTAGTTAAACGAAAAATAGGTTTCATCAAAAAAAATTTATAAAAAGTATTCATGATCTAAGATCGTGGTGTCTTTAATATTTCATAAATCGTGGAGTCACACCCAAGGCGCTAAACGAAATCGGACCAGTCTATAGCTATTATCATAGCTTATATCGGAATCAAGTGGAACTCAAAAGTAATTTCGTGTTTCAATTTAATGCAATTTTAAAGTTTTTTGGTGTATATTTTTGTCACTGAAAATTTTATTTTATAGTTATATAATTAATATATGCAAATTTTTATCTACTAACATCATTTAAAGATTTTTTTGTGGTTAGATGTAAAAAATTAATCAGCGAATTAAATGCAATTAAAAAAATATTTTTTGTGCTCTATTTTCTAAAGGAAGGTTTAAAAAGATTTGTGGTCGCGATTATGTTATGTTATGTTATGTTATGTTATTTGTATTTTATATACGTCAGTGTAGGTTACATACATGCATTTATTATTGATATCGGATTTAAAGTGGAATTTTTACAATATTTTTAAACTTCTGAATTTTAACTACCATAACATAAACGATCATTTCTTGTCCACTAATATCATTTAATTTTTTTTTTTTTTTTTTTTTTTGCTTGTCAAATATTAGAAATATATCAACAAATTTTATAAAATTAAAAAAAGAGAAAACTTATGAATACTTTGTTGATTAAAATTTGTTTAATGAAATGTTAAAAACTCACTTTGATCGCGATTATCCTCGGTGTCATCAACAATATCGTATAATTTTCAATTTGTATTTTAGACATATTGATGTGGATTATATAAGTGTTATAATTTTTTACATACTTTAAAAAATAAAATTTTGGCAAAAGTAAACGAGTTTGAAGAAATGTACACTTTTTAAAATTTTTTTAAAATTTGAAAAAGAATTCAAATATCGTTGTTGTTATAAAATATTAAAAAAATTGTTTTGTTGTTGTAATGCCTGAATTTCTAAAAAAAAGTAGCGTTATTTGTTTTTGATATTAAAAGAAAGTTATTATGCATTTTTAATTTCAAAAATATTTACATACATTTTTTATATTTCAAAATTACTTAAACATCTTCAAAAATCAATTATTTACGCTTAACATTACCAAAGATGGTTCAAAATCTTGTCTTTAAAATAGGAAAAAAAATCTTGTGATACAAATTCAACTTTAAAAAATCGCAAAAATCTAAAAATATTAGGAACAATGATGAAAAAAATCATTTAGAGTCAAAATGAGATTTAAATGAAGGTTTAAAATGGTACATCGTGATTAAAATTTGTAATTGAGTATGGAGATGGTTTAAAAAATCGTGTAATCTTTAATAAAAAGTATGCCTTATATGAAAATAGAAAAATTTAAAAGAGAAATTAGCGAAAATTTGTCATATTTATTTATTTATTTATTATCCTTTAAAATAGTAGCAAAATTCCCAGTAGTTATCTTTTTAGAAAAAAATTTAACAACAAAAATTTAATTTATTTTAATTAGATAGAAAATTTAAAACGAAAGTAAAATTAATAATAATGTAGCCTGGTAATATTTATAAATCGTATATTATATTACAGAAAAACGATTGTGGAAATATTGAATTACACTTTCTGTAATTCAAATATCATAACGCACAGTGGGGCCAAACACAAAATTTTTGGCAATAAATCTATATCTCCAAAACTAATGGTCGGATCGAAATGACACATATGGAAAAACCTGCGTTTTCAGAAAAATTATCTTGCACTGTCCTTGTGCTAACATGAAATATGCTACAAAGTGTCAATGTTGACTACCTCGAGTGTGTAAAAGATTCAAAAAATCGTAACCTAAAAATCAAGTCTGATTTCAAAGATTTTTATATTGCTGTAAATTGCTTGGCAAGATAAAGAAAAAAATAAGCTTATTTACGTAAGTTATCTCTTTATAAATTTTGAATTTTTGATTTTTTGCCTCGACGTTATTTTTTTAAATATTCTGTAATTTGCAATATATTCCGAAATAATAAACAGAAAAATTTTTTGATTATCTGATGTGAAAAATGTTCAAAATCATCGCTCTGAAATTAGTATGAAAAATTACTATTAAAAAAAAATATAGTACTACTCTTTCACTTTCAAAACTTTTTTAATAAAAAAATGTTTTCTTTATATATTTCAAAAGACAAGGCTAAAAAAGAAATTTTTAATTGATTTAATTTTGCACTCTACATCCATCATTGATCGAAAATGGTTCATTTAAAAAATAAATTAATTTTTAACGATTAATAAAAAAAAATGTCACACAAATTTTTTTCACTATTACTTCTTATGTAATGTAAAAAATAAATATCAATCTGTCATTCCTCAAAAACCTTTCATATAGCTCCAACAAGCGATCTTTCAAAAATAAACAATAATTAAATAATCGACTAAATTAATAAAGTTAAAAATTTTATACTCTTAACGTCTAGAAGAATTGAGGTAATTAAAAAATTTAATCAGTTTATTGTTTCGGAATATAATTCAAATTAGAGAATACTTTTACAAAAATTTTTCCTCATATATGTCAGGACTTATTTCCGAAAAACGAAATAAAGTCGAGGTAAAACAAAAAACAATCAAAAATTCAAATGCAGATAATCTTTTTAACTTTAAAAGATAACCTAGATGAATAAGCATATTTTTCTTTATCTTGCCAAGTAATTTACAGAAATCTCTGAAATATATTTTTACTTGTAGGTCACTATTTCCATACTCGAAATATTCAACTTTAACTCCCGGTAACTTATCGTGTGTTATAACACGGTGACTACAAGATGACTTTTTTTAAAGCTTAGGTGCTTCTCTAAAACTCTTCCATACAATTCAATTAGATCTGAAAGGAATTTAGGAGATACAGATTTATTACCAAAAATTTTTCGTTTGGCCCCACTATGCAACTTTTCAAAGGATCATAGATTTTTGTCGAACATACCAATTATTGCAGAAAATTTTAAGCAAATTTTATTCTAAGCGGTGTTAAATTTTTTCTGACAGATTTTTCCTAATTTCTCTTTCAGTTGTTTTTATTTTCATATAATGATATATTTTAACTAAGGATTTTACGATCCTTTAACTATTCCCATTCCCTTTTACAAAACATAATAACGAGGTACCATTTGGTCGTATTACAATAAAATGGGATTATAATATAATAAAATCAAATTATAATATGAAAATACACTTTAAGGGAATTATAATATGATAAAATGGGATCAAAATATGATAAAAATGCACCTTAAGGTGATAGAATATGATTACGAGGGAGGATCAATATTTCCGTGCCTTTTCGAACTTCCTTCGTAGTTATATGAAATGCAACACTATTCCCATCAAGTACCACCTGTTAATAGATAACTGTCAATTTATTTCTTGTTTAAAAAAATAAAAATCGTAAACTAATTTTTACTGTTTGTGAGAGAAAATGAAACTCAAAACTTTAGTTTTATTTAAAAAATTATCAATAATTATTATTTTAAATTCATAAAATAAAAATCAGAAATAAGTTTTATTTGTGAAAAATAATAATTCCCCCTCATTTAATAATGAAAAAATTATAACAAGGGTACAATATCCTACCAAGGATTTTAGGGTGTGTGTCTCCGCTATACTTGGGATGATCGAGGAAATTCAAATTCATGTATATATATTATTATTATTATTATTATTATTATTATTAAAAAACTACTTTGAAAGTGTTCCAGGGTTCCTCTGATATAGGAAAACCACTCAAATTATGTGCATTGATGACCAGAATACGGAAGAATAACAAAAAAATAAATAAATTTTTTTTCAAATTTAAAATTAGTACCCTACTAGCGATAGAAAAATTATAAGTACCATGTTTAGGCAAAGAAAAAATATAAAATTTTTTCCCGAAATGGGTCTCAAAAAGTTCGCAATTTTGAGCTTGTTATGAAAAAAAATATTTTAAAATTTTTCACCATAGGATTTTGGTCCTCCAAATGGCAATTTAGTGTATTTTTTGCGAATTTTTATGTCACTTCTTCGAAGATTACGTTTTTGCTATACGATTTTTGTCAAAAATAATTAACCCGCACTAATGAACATATAACTAAAATAAACAAGTTGGTTCCGTTAAATTTTTACTACTCACGCTCCAACTCAATCTGATTAACCACTCGTACGTCTGACTGCTTGTCAGTTTATCTGTCTGCCCGTATGTATGTATGTACGTATGTATAGATTTCAGTTTGTACTACAACAAAGAAGTTGCTCTACGACTTGATCATACTCGCAGTTTTACTACCTTAAAGCCCAGTGCATAAAATAACATGTATGAATATACGTAAGAGTGTAGTTGTTGTACATATATTGTTACCTTTAAAGCTAAAGTTCATTTATGTAGCTTTTTTTCATAAAACTTAAAAAACGGTATAAAAGAAAAACTGAAAACTAAAATATAAAATAAAAACAGCAAATCTTGTAAGACAGCAAATCTTGTAAGACCGCCATTATTGGTTTAAACTTGTTGTTGTTGCTCTTTTATTACTTTTGTTGTTTTGATCTCAAGCTGCAAAAAAAAGCTTTTTTTCTTGTAATATTCGTACTACAACAACGTACAAAAAGTCAACTTAAACTTTAAACAACAACAATAAAATTGCAATAATTTGTTTTAAGTTATTTTTCTTTATGTTTTGCTCGTTACCTTTGTTTGTTTGTTTCGTCTAAGCTTGGCTTTTAATATTGAAAGCGAAATTACTTGCATTTTTATTATGGCTTTGAGCAATTAAGACAAAATGTGTTAAAAAAAAAAGAAGAGAGTCCGACGGTGAGAGCGTTTAAAACAGAGAACAAAATAAAAAGCTATGAGTGAAAAAAGCTTTATACATATTAAATTGAGTTAAATTATCATTGATTATAACTCACATTGCAATTGACTTAAAAATTGCTAAATGTTTAAAGTTAGCGGGTGAAAAACGAATTTGTTAAGAGCACTACTTAACAAAGACTAATAGTAGATGAAAGCATGATCTATCCAGGAGTAAAATCTATGGAAAGAAAAACTTAAATCTTTAAAAATAAATAAACTTAAGAACCTCAAAAGAAATGAACTTGAATTACAGCATAATTTTACAGCCATTATATTCATAAAATTTAGAATGATAAAATATGGAAGAAAATTTTATTATCATTCTACAACTTTACTGATTATATAAATTTTTATGATTGCTGACTTTTCATTCATTTGTGATCAAACGCTTCCTTCACCATAAAAAAAATTAATATTTTTTGATTAAACTTTTTTTTATTATTATTTTTTTTTTTAACATTTGTCTCTGACTACATATACAAAAAAGGATCCGGACTTATTTTCAAAAATATTATTTAAGCTATTAAAACACAGCCGTATTACAAAATAAAAAATATAATTTGTATTTGAAACAGATACTAGCTAATACACAATTTAGCTCTTAAAGTCGTTATTAAGAAAATCATATTCAAAAAACTCTTTTCAGTCTACGATCACTAATAAACTGCTTTTATATTTATGTAGGCAACCCTTCTCAACGTCTTTCTCATTTTTATTATCAGTTTTGTCAATAGTTAGAATATCCCTTTATTTATTTATTATTTCATTATTATTTTGAATGTTATAGTACGTTTTTGATGATAAAAAATATTTTATTTTGAAAAAAATCATTATTTCTCTTATTTATACGTATAAATGATATACTTTTAATTATTTTTTATTTGTTTTTGTTGGTTGTAATTATAAATATCCGAATAACGAATATTCTGTGATATTTCATATTTTGTTTTGTTTACATTAGTTTTGTTGGGACTTTGTTAAAATTTAACTATTTTAATCATTTTTTCTGATAAAATGCATACATGCCCAGCAAAAAAAACTGAAAAAGAGCTAAAAAAAGTCATGTTTTTAACATTGTGTTGTCATTGGAAGGAAGTACTTATTGCTGAAAAAGAGCTGCAAAAGTTCTTTTTTTTAAGCCATGGTTGTCATTGGTAGAATTTTCTTCTTTTATGTTTCTCGTTCATTGCTTTTGAAATACTTCTCTTGAAACTATATTTAATTTTTTTTTTTTATAAAAATATTGTTTTAGCTTTGTTAATAGATAATTTGTGACATTTTTATTTTCTTAGAAATTATACATCTTTTTTCCTGCTAAAAATAGATTTAATTTCACTTTTTTGGAAGTAATTTTCATTAACTTCGAAAAAAGTGCAAAATATACGCTTAGTTCTATTTTTGAAGTGGTGAAAATGTTTTTTTTTATGGAAGCACTTGCTCGTTTTTTTTTTTTTTTTGCTGGCTATTATAGTACATTAATACATTAGAATTACGAGGAAACAGCAGACAATGAAAATGTCGAAATTATTCGATTGCGGCGAACATTGGGTTGACATCCGGGCAGCCGAGAAAACAAAACACAAAAAAAAATTTTTCGTATAATAATTTTTCAATTCAAGGTCAAACATTTATGAAGGATTATGAAATTAAAAATAAAATAATTATATAAAATGTAAATTGTAAAAGGAAGAAAACAAAACCTTTCGAACACCCAACGAACCTCACCATTTTCGATTTCTATGAAATTCAATACAAAATTTGAAGTTTTTCAAAATTTTTAAAATTCATTGTATTTTAGTTTTTATCACGGTTTAAAGTTCACGTTTTTCAGAAATTTGTTTAAAATGCATGAAATTTAAATCCTTATATCTTCGGACGCATTGTCCGATTTAAACAAACTTTAGCTAAAGTTGAATCCTAATAAATTTAGTTTCTAATTATTTAAAAAAAGGATAATGAAATCAATATTCGTCCTTTTATCAAGAATATTTAAAAAATCATATCTTCCATTTTTACAATTTTTCTTCAAAATGGTCCCTAAAAAATGTGCAAAACATGCTCTTAGTTCTACTTTTGAAAAAGTTCTTTTTATGGAAGCACTTGCTCGTTTTTTTTTTTTTTTTTTTTTTGCTGCCTATTATAGTACATTAATACGTAATAATTACGAGGAAACAGCAGACAATGAAAATGTCGAAATTATTCGATTACGGCGAACATTGCGTTGACATCCGAACAGCCGGAATGTTGGTATTTTAATCCAAAAGCCCCCAGAATATTATTTTCCTGTTTCTGTTTATGATTTTAAAAATATAGTTTAAAAAATAGTTTAAAAATATTATCCTATCCCGGAATTCACTTAATATATTTTTAAATAGCTATATTAGCACATTTTCTAATTTCTTAACGAATCTTAACATCCAGATATTTAAAAATGTAACATTTTTGTTAACAATTTACCAACGAATCCAAAAATTTATTTTGTTTTTCTTGAAAATGTAACAGAAATAATATTAAAGTAGCTATAAATCGAGGTGTAATTTAATTTAAAATATTTAAAATTAACAATGGTTTATCAAAGATATACTAAGCGAAGCATTGTTTTTAATACAGCTATAAGGAATTTTGCTTAACAATGGTTAGTAAAACTGTGTTGTTTTTTTTTTTTAAATACGGCTGTAAATTATTATAAGCCATTAAACATATACAATTTAATAATACAATAATACAAATTTCCTGCCAAAATCTGCATTTATTTTAACGGTAACTAAGAAATTTAAATTTTTTTCCAAGTTAACCCATATTTTTTTATAAATTCGATCGATGATAACTTTCTCATACAAAATATCCTTTTCTATCTAGAGAATTTGATATAAAAATATATGGGCCATTATAAAAAATGTTGATATTTAGGTTTTCAAAAAAAAAAATTAATGACATATTAAAATACATTTGTATAAAATGACACGAATCAGTTCGCGTTAACCATTTCAAGCAGCGGGTGCGAAAATTATATAGGTTTTAATTTTCGCGTCCACTTTAAAAATGCCTTAGAATTAAATTTTCAGAATTTTTAACTTTGGGGCTTTAAGACATAATTCACACAAACATTAAATGTTATCTTATTATATACATTTAAAAAGTTAAAACACAATTACAGTTAAGTGATAATATTTCAAGAAAAAACATCTCACATACTCATATTTATTTATCATACTTATTTTTTTTTACAAAAAATGTGCCCATATTAAATCAAAATTTAAATTTATTCTATGAGGATACGCTTGAAGATTTGTAATCTAGAACACTTCCACTAGACTATCTATATCTACAGAAATTTTGTTGAAAAAAAAATTATATGTATACAAAAATCAATTTACAACACTATATATTGAATATATTTAAAATTAAAAAATGTTGAAAAATTATTATTATTATTTTATATTTTTTTAATACAAATTTTGGGTCAACAAATATTGCTTCAAAGATTCCAACGCAAAATGAAAGTATAACATTAGATTAATTAAATCCAAAGGGTTTTTCAAATCATTTCGAATTTTGATTTTATGGACTCTTAAACTTCGGATATTAAGGATCAGATTTTTCATTATATGTGTAAATAAAAAACATTTAAATCAGTGAATTTCAATGTATTTAAGGGTATTTATCAATACGAAACAAATAACGGTATCGTTAACAGTATTCTGTTTATTTTTATTTCCGTAACGGTGTCCATAATGGTACCGAAATAAAAGTACCGGTATATACCGTTTTTACTCGCAAAATAGCAACAATAAAAAAGCATTTTTTACTTTTAATTAAAATTTATTTAAAGAAACTCTGATTTACATATTTTTATATTTTATGTTACTTTAAAACATTAAAATTTTTTTTGCAGATTAATTTTTGTCGTGGTTAAAAATTTTCTTTTTTCCGATTTTTTAAATACATGAAATTCAAAACCATATGGAGCCTTAAATATAAAATATCGTAATTGCAGAACTTGCTTGTGAACGTGCTTGTTTATATATTGTTAAGTATATGAAAAACGTCACTTAAGATAAAATTGCCTACGCTAAAAGTCCTAAATGTTACTTGGTACATCAATAAAAATTTATCTATTTTCATCAAAAAACTAATTTCGAAAAGGTCGGTTACGACATTTTGGCGATTAGGGCCCGATATATGTATGCACCTTCAGAGTTACTTTCAATTCAAATAAACTGAATAAAACTTTACAATTTTTCACCTAAATGCTTACAAAAGCTTTAGCAATAACACATCATGGGATGTTGACAAATTGACGTTTTGTAAAAAAAAAAAACTTTTATTTTAAAAATTCATTCATAAATTAATTATTACAAATTTTGTTCGACCTCAAATTATACCAATAACAAGAATATGAATCGGGACCGTCCAAATTGAATTTCTTTTCATCAAAAAAAAAAATACTTTATTCCACTCATCTGTCCATTTTTATGTCCATCTATTTGCGAGCAAATTTTAAACGATTTTCCTTTTCGGAAAAATTGTTGACTGTTCTAGTAAATCGTTTATCCCATTTCTAAAAGGATTTCACTGAATTTCAATACCAAGATTTTCGAGACTATGTGCCACATATGTGTTGTAAGAGAAATGTATTTATTAGACTCTGGGCTTCAAAAAATCCATTTCAACATAAAGACGGACAGAAGGTTATTTCTAATCATAACAATCACGAATATTTTTCAAAATGACAAACTTATATATACCCTTCATTTTATATGAAGGATATAAAAAGGTAAACAATATGTAAAACATTTTGACTTCTTAATTTTTCTATTTTTATTTAAAAATCAAGGAAATTAAGTTCAAATTATTCTTATTAGAATTTAAATGACTCTTTTTAATTTAAAACTAATTAATTCATTCATAAATTAGTTATTTAAATTTATAAGTTCATAATGTTTGCAAATTATCTTGGAAGTTATTTATGGCCATACGTTTTAACTTGTGTTTTTGTTGTCGTTTCATAGAAAATATATGTATATATCAAAACTTTAAAGAACTTAACATAATTTAACAAATGTCGACATGTCATAGGTGATTAAAAAATGTTTTAGAAGAAAAATATAAAGAAATATAATTAATAGAAATTTTAGCTCAACTGATATTAAAGGAAACCAATAATTTATGAAATACTTTGATATAAATCATTGTGTAAGTCAAGATTAAGAAACCTATTAGTTCATTAATGTAAATAATATAAAATACACGCATATTAATATAAATTTACTAAACAGTAGAAAAATGTTTCACATTTATATCTTTAAAATATTAGATTAAATATCAATTTTCATACAAAATATAAGAGGATTGTTCCCTTTTTTTTATCCCCTACTGGCAAAGCAAATAATGCTAGAATTAACTGACTTTAACGAATTGTATACGTCCAAAATAATATAAATTATCAAGATACCATAGAAGTCTACAATGATTAGGGGACTTAATATCTCGAGAATCGGAATTTTATTTAAAGCAATTACCGGGTAGTCGGTCAAGATCGACTATATGATACCCTACACCATTGTGTACGAGCATAAAAATTCGGGAAGGGGTGTCCAATTTTACTAAATGTAAAATAAAATATACAAATACGGAATAATGCGTTAATATTAACATCTAGATGATTTTCTGCACCTTAGGGCGATTCCTGGAAGTGGGTTTATATGGGAGTTATGGTAAATTATGGACCAACTCTCATAAAATTTGACAATGCAGCTTCTATTTACATAAAACTTATATGTGTCGAATATTAAATTGATACTAACATTCGTATGGGATTTATACACGTTAAAGTGATTTTCAGAAGAGGGGATAATATGGGAGCTATGGTCAATTGTGGACCGATATAATTTAGGCATCATCTATAGCGCTGCTATTAAGGACACATTAGCGAGATGTATCTCAAACGATTCATAATTACAAGGGCAATAAATACAATTCTTTATTTTGCAACACTCGAAATGGCACAAATTTGCTAATTAAAAAACTGCAAAGAATTAAAATTTTGTTTTCATCACTTGTCAACAATATAGTTTAACATTGGTCAAGGACATATTGATTAAACACAAGTTGGCCTTTTTCTATAAGTGTTTGTAGTTCACATTAGAGGAATTGAAAATCCTAAAGCAATCCACAATTACAGAAATAAAATGAAAGAAACAAATTTTTTTTTTTGATTTTTTAACTTTGAGTGCTTGCCGGTACCACATGGAACCATTTCTGATCTTGAATTTTTGTTGTTTTATCCCACGAGGTGTTGTTTATATAATTGCATCAAAAGTGAATTTAAAAAATCTAAATTTCAAAAAATTTTTGAGTTTTAAGGTCGGTTTCTTAAAGGTAAACGTACAAAGAGAAATGCCCATATACGAAAACAAAAAATAAAAAGAAATTGGCAAAAATTCATTTTCTTCAAAATAATAAAGTTGTAAAAAAAACCAAGTCAGAAAGGTACAGTCGTTCAAGCCCGACCATATGATACCCTACACTATTGTGTATTGCATCAAAATTTGTTCTGAAATTTGCTAAAGTATTGTTATATTTAGAGCATTTGTGATCATTAAACCTCTATTCTGGGATGTAAGTTATTTTTGGTTAGGTGAAATAATGAATCTATCATATTTAATTTCAATAGGCTTGGTACTTGTATCAAAAAATCATATGTTCTAAATTTCATCAAATTACATGGACAGCCAGCCAGACTGACGGAAGGACATTGATAAATCCACTCAGAAAGTGATTCTGAGTCGATTGGTATATTTTAATTTTTCTTTTTTTTCTACGTTACAAACTTCAGCAAAAACCCATAATACCTCAACCACCTATGGTGGTGTAAAGTATAATTTCCGAAGAAAACAAAACACAAAAAATACTTTTTTTCGTACAATAATTTTTCAATTCAAGGTCAAACATTTATGAAGGATTATGAAATTAAAAATATAATAATTATATAAAATGTAAAGGGAGAAAACAAAACCTTTCGAACACCCAACGAACCTCACCATTTCTGATTTCTTTGAAATTCAATACAAAATTTGAAGTTTTCAAAATTTTTAAAATTCATTGTAATTCAGTTTTTATCACGGTTCAAAGTTTACGTTTTTCAGATTTTTTTTTAATATATGAAATTTAAATCCTTATATCTTCGGATACACTTGTCCGATTTAAACAAACTTTAGCTCAAGTTGATGCCTAATTGTTTTTGTAAAAAAATCAAGAAAAAATAAAGAAATTCGTGCACGGATATTTAAAAAATCATATCTTCCATTTTTATAATTTTTCTTCAAAATGATCCCTAAAGTGTTGGCAACAAGATATAATAATTTAGAGTGTGACCATGAGGAAATACTGAGAAAATTAACATTTATTCCAAAAAACTTATTTATTTCAAGTTTTCAATTGTGAAAATACGTTTGCCCTGAAATGCCTGTAATTCAAATAATTAAACTTTTCAAAGACTTTTCATATAATATTACAAAATCCCAACACACCACCCCCCCCCCCCTTTCAAAAAAAAATAACATTTTAGAATTGAATTATAGAATTGAAGTAAACTTTAATTTTAGTGGGGAAGATCGAGTCCTAATTTTTTTTTTTTTGCAATCCATTTGGGTCATCCTAATGTATATATTTTGATAAAATTTCTCTACTTATGACAATATGCGGCAAAAGAAACAAAAATTGAAAATTTTAAGATATTTTATTATCCCTATACAGCAAATGTTGCTATTCATGTTAATGTTTAAATTAAATTCTTTTAAAATTAATAAAAGCCAATTCACGTAATTTTTAATTCTCTTTTGCAGAAAAAACAATCAACTATTTAAACAAATTCAACTAATGACAGAAATTGTTGCACAAACAAGAAAAAATACACAACTGTAAAAATAAAATTAAAGAGACATTAACATACTTTTTTTTTTCAATTTATTTAAAAAAATAAAATGACACAGATCAAGATTTAATGATTAGAAACAATAACAAGAAAGGAAAAAGTTTTGTTAAAATAAAAAAAACAGACTAAATAAATGAAAGATTACATAAGTGTTAAACCAATTACATGATTTAACCACAAAAATAACAAAAGCAGCAACAAAAACTACAACAAATATTTCTAATACATACTTTAATTTAAAATTGATGTTTTATTTTAAACAATTTTTATTTTATAATTAAGTTAATTTCAAGTTTGAATTGTTTTTAATTTTTTCCCCCCTAAATGTTTGGGGAGTTTGTTTAGGAAGTTAAGAGTTTAAAAAAATGGGGCGTTATTTGTTGATTGAACTTTTACTTTTTGTTCGTTTTAATATTAAATATACATTATGTTTTAGGAAATATAATTTGAAATTGTTTTGACCATTTACACTTCATTTTTAATCTTAAATTATTAATATTACTACCATATATTTTTTTTCACCAACTAATATTATTAATTTCGGGATGGGAATTCCCGGAAATTTTGCAAAATTTTCAATCCCGTAATCTCGGGAAATCTTGTGGGAATTTCCGGGATTTCTTGTGTATACAAAATGTTTTCTAACTCATGTATGGCTATTTTAGTATATAATGTGTTTTTTTTTTTACATTTTTTTTTATTTATTTATTTTTTACTTTATTTTGAGTTTAGATATCTTAAGGAAAAATCTAAATATGCCCAGCAAACACTTTGGTTGCCATGTAATAAGTTAAGGAGCTAATATAATGCCAATTCACTACTTACACATTAGCTGAATAACTCATTATTTTAACACGTTGTTGACATTAGAGGCAACTAGTAGTTTTTTTTTTTATTCCACTTGAAACATAGGGCTTTTACAATCAAATTCTAACTAATTCTACCATTATAAATTAATTTAATTTCATCTAAAGATTTGTTTACTTTCTTAAGTGCATTTAAAATTACCCTACGTTGCCAATAGGCTTACGGAGAGTATGTCCTATCCATCTTCATTTGCTACTTGTTATTTTGACGAACTATTGATTCTTCCTTTGTTAGCCTGTACAGCTCTGTTCGACATATTATTTGCAGACACTTGTTTATAAATACTTGGAGTCTCTGTGCTATAATGTTAGTCATCAGCCAAGTTTCACTTCCATAAAGCAGTGTAGATTTTACGCAAGCACTTAATATGCAGATCTTTGTGTTTTGTGATATTAGTGGAGCACGCCAAGTTTTGTTTAGGCGACCAAATTCTGACCTTGCCTCTTTCAGTCTACTAGACACATCTTCCTCCACACCACCAACAATTGTCATCATGCATCCCAGATAACAAAAGTTTTTTACAAATTTAATCTTCTGGTTTTGTATTTTAAATTGGTTTTCGCTGACGTTATTTACTCCCATTGCATGTGTTTTTTCAATGCTTATTTCTAAGCCAACGGCCCTTGCCAGCTTGACTAAATCGTCCACTTTGCTTTGCATGTCGTTGAACTTGTGCGAAATGAGGCAGATGTCGTCTACGAAATTCAAGTCTTCCAGATGTTTGCGAAAGGCCCACACAATACCCCTTTTCTTCGCGCATAATTTTAACATCATCTCATGAAGTACCACGGCAAAAAGCAATGGAGAAAGGGGACAAACTTGCTTCACTCCTGCGTTTGTGCTGAAGAATTGACTTATCATCTCATTGTGACGAACTTGTAGTGAGGAGTTGCTGTACATAGCCTTGATGAGGTATATTAATTTTGATGGTACGCCCTTAGCTCTTAATGCGTCCCATATTGCACCACGTCTTATAGAATCGAATGCTTTCCTAAAAATGAATTTTTCAACTAAAAAACATTAATCACGAAGAAAAATTTACAACAGGAAAAGGAAAAAAAATTATTTTGGCAAAAATTAGTTGTTCAACATTGTCTATCCAAAAATTTGCTTCTTCTTTCGAAAATTTTTAAGCAAATCAATAGATTTTAAAAATTGGCACTTTTTTAATAAAAATATGTAGGAAATGCAAATTTTTAAATATTTTTATTTCACTTTTTTTAAATAACTACATAAAATATTTATGAATTTTTTGTAAAATGTTAAATTCTTCTAATAGTAAATAATTTCGTAGTTTCATTTATTTTTCCTGGTTTTCCGAAAATCTAAAAGTCCAAATTTCTTTAAATTTAAGCTCAAATTTTATGAACCATATGTTTAAAAATGCATCTTTCGATAAAAAAAAAAATTGTTTAAGTACTAATTTTATCACCCAATGAAAAATATTTTTTATCTTATAAATCAAAATCTATCGAAAACTTTTTACAAAAAGCGCTTAAGTAACAACACAGAAAAAGTTTTCCCCCAAATTTTTTCATACAAAATATAATATTAATTCTAGATATTATTAAATTATATATTACGAAAATTTTTCGTATTTTGAGACTATTTTATTTGGAAGCTAAATAAAAATTTGTGCATATAAATTATCAACAACAAATTTCTAAAAATGGAAAAATCTTAGGAAAAAGGTTAATTGAAAATATGCCTAATATCGTAAATAAAAATAATTAAAAATTTTGAATTATGCTAAAAAAAAAACAGTTTTTTAGTAAGTTCCTGCATAAATTCTGTTATTGTTTTGTTAATTTCTTCTTTTTACGATTTTTTACAAAGTAGAAGAGTCAAACTTCTTATCCATATACATTTATATATGTTTTGGTGAAATATTTAAAGAAAATTTTTTAACAAAATTTAAAAAAAACTAAAATTTTTCAAGTTCTAATGCAAATTATTATAAACTTTTCTACACACAGAAAAAAATGATTACCGTATATTTTTCAATTAAAACAGTTGTTTCATTTTGCATCTAAATTTAGTAAATATATTCAAGTAAATATAAAATAAAAATAAAATTTAAGTAAAATTCTATAACTCACTTAAATTTTTAATTCATTTGATCATTTACTTGATTGATTTGATCAATTTTTTAATAGGAAAATTTTTTCTTCTTTTTTTCATTTTTTACAGTTTTTAGTAATTGATATAATCATTTTGGTGAGAGATGTGTCCAATATACCTTGGACACTTTAATTAAAAACGTAATAAAATTTTTAATTATTATATTAATAATAAAAAACTAAATTTATTAATATAAGCAAATTGTAGTTAATTAGTTGTAATTCGTGTTATTGAAGTGCTACTGTAATTCTATTACAATATGGAATTATGTAATTATTACTAGAAATTATAGCATTAATTAAGCTATAGAAAACTTCGCGTTTTTCTTAAAAACCGAAGTTTCGCCCAACTAAATTAAATTTTAAAGAAACACTTACTTTGCAACCATCGTGGAATCCACTACTTACTTTATAAACTTACCTCTTTCGTTGTATACCTGAAGTTACCTGAAAATAAAGAAAATTTTTTATACACAAAAGAATACTTACATCTTGTAACTGTGCCATACCTGGAAATAAAGGTGAAAATAAATCTCTCTCAAGAACAATAGTTAAAAGAAATACTAATTCCCATTTATTTCTTTTATTCCCTAAACTCACAATTATAATTACTCTATCTATGATTAATTATAATTAACCTCTCATTTGGTCTCATTGGTCTCATTGGTCTCATTTGATTATACCCAAACTCTACCCCGCTACCACATCTATAAAGGAGACATAATCATAATCATCAAACTATTACAAGATGCAAATTTAAAAAAGTTTTTAATTGAATGAATTTTACACTAGTGCATATTCATATAAACGCACATTAATAATTTTTTTTAATCAACTTGCCGAAAATGGGGCTAAAAAATAATTAGGGTACCACAAATTCATTTCTTATATTACTTATTGACTTCACTTAAAAACTTAATAACAAAAAACTTTAAATGTACATTAAATTTTTTCATTATAATTCATTATAATTCAAAACTTCGGTCTGACATTGATTCGACTAATTTTTGAAGAAAATCACTGTCAATTTCTTCCCAGGCTTGCTTAATTTTTAGTTTTAACACCATTGTTGTCATGTCATTGGTTTCATTCTGTGCATTTCTTGCATAAACTTTACGGGCCATGTACCCCCATAGATTATCTATTGGATTTAAATCCTGTCTGCAAACCGGTCAGTCAAATAATGTTCATTAAACCATGATTTACATTGGAATATGCAATCTTCATCCATTTTCTCATCCATAAATGAGTGAAGAGCATCTTCCAATAGTTTATTATAAATTGCACTCTTCATTTTAGTTGGAACAAAACATATTTTTGATTTCCCTGCAGCTCAAAAGGCTGTCCAAACCATAAAACTGCCTCCACCGAAATTGCGTTTAGACATACGAATTTCGTTAATATTTAAATCGGTACCTCCAAATTGAATTTCTTTTCATCACAAAAGATTACTTTATTCCACTCATCTGTCCATTTCATATATTTGCGCGCATATTTTAAACGGTTTTCATTATGATGCTGTTTTATTATTTTCTTACATTTTGGTTTCTACTATTTTATGTTAACATCTGTTCGCAAAATGTGTGCAACATGTTTGTAAGTGACAGGAAGGTCATGTTTATTTTTTATTTGTGTAGCAGTTGATTTATTGCGGGCGGCTTTTATTTTATCAATTTGCATTGTTGTTAGTTTTTGATTAAATTTTTTCGGTTTTCGCACTCCGTATTTCTGACCTTTCTTAAGAAAGCCTCGAATAACTCCTTCTGAACGGTTAATTTGTCATTCAATTTCTCTGTTAGAACAGCCTTGATCACGAATTTAATTGGAATTTTTCCCTGGTCTGTAAGAATATATATATATATATATATATATATATATATATATATATATACAGAAAAAAAAAATATATATATATATGTATATATATATATATATATGTATATATATATATATATATGTATATATATATATATATATATATATATATTTTTTTTTTTTTTTTTTGCAATAGCTTTTCAGAAAAATTTTTCTCGACTGCGTTTATAGGAATATTCAACCGATTGCTGTTCTGATTGCTAAATTAAAGAAAACAACAAAAGCAAGAAACAAATATTTCTTGCATGAGAAAAGTACCGTTATATCGCGAGTTATTGCAACAACAACACAACAAAGAAAAACAACAATTTTAAATGCGTTTATAGCAGTATGCGTTTATGGGAATATGCACCAGTGTATATTTCTAATTGTTTCAATAAATGTTCTCTTTACTTTAAATTATTTTTATTTTAACCAAAAAATTTTTTAAATAAACTGTCATTTAAACCAACATAAAATAAGAAAACCAAAAGCAGAGAAGTAAATGTCGTTGTTTGAATAATTTCATTTAATTGTTAAAGAAAAAATAAACGTAGTGTAACGAATTTAAATAATTACACCTTGTCCGAAAAAGAGACTTATTTTTAAATATGATGGTCACCCATTGGGTAAAACTAAATCGGCGATGCTAAATTTAATGGTATTAACCATTTTTAAAAGTTGGCGCTCTTTTTTGAGATATTTTATTTTGAAGGGCTAAAAGAGGGGTTAGGAAAATTAAGTTTTTTGTTTAAATTTAATAATTTAGTTGAAGTATAGTATCCCGAAATCTTATCACCAAACACTAAAAATTACAAAACTTTAAACTAACAAAAATATTACTATTATTCTGTAAGTAAGCTAGCTAGTGTTGCCAATGTGCAACTTTTATCAGTGCACACTGGTCAAAAATCCATTTTTTTTTTTTTACATAAATTCCAAAATAATAATTTAAGAAATTGAAAGTTTTGAAAAAATATGTCTACTGTAGACAAATTATGTATTATATAGGTTTAAGCAAAAATTCTTAAAATCGGTTTTAATATATATATTATTGATAGGGTGTCCCGATGGCCTAATTGTTAGTGAACTAGTCTGGTAGTTTGGGGATTGTGGGTTCGATTCCCACCAGAGACTCTGGTCTGTTTCACTACAACGGGCAAAAGTCTTCGTTATTCCGCTCGGTTAGAATTAGAATATAATTTGTAATTGTATTGTAATTAGCATTAGCAATTTTTTTTTTTAATTTATGCCAAAAAAAGTGGATTTTTGACCAGTGCGCAGTGATATATTTAAGTAATATTTACACATTTATATATAATATTTATATTTCTACTAGTTTGTCTTCTTTACCTTAATTTACAATTATGACCAGCAAATCTGGTTAATTAAATTTCATTTAATTAATTTTCCTTGTCTAATTAATTTGATTTTATTATTAAGAAAAAATAAGGTTATTAATTTTCACCAAACAAGAGGTAATTATTTTAAGAGAATTGCTCAATTTGTATTTAAATTTGACAGTTTTAGTATATATTAATGTATGAAATTTATATTCTCACTTGTTTCAGTTGTTGTTCTAATTTTACAATTATAATTGCAACCAAATAATCTGGTCAATAAACTGTCATTTAAATCATTTTTCTTGCTGAATTAATTTAAAAAAAATAAGGTTACTGTAACGAATTTAAATAAATATTATTTCAGTTTTCTCCAAAAACAAGGATAATTATTCCAAAAAAAAAAGGTTAAAAACCTTTATTGTTAAAATATGTATCATATTGATTTGTATTCCATAAATTACTTTTGTTATAATTACAAGATTTATTATTGTTTTCGCAGGGTAGTCAATATTATATTAAAATTATGTTATATTGTTCAAAAATAAAAATAACAAGTTACATTAACCTTTTTTATGTGTATGTGTGTGTGTTAAAAAATAAGTAATATCTTTAAAAACTCCCTGAATGACTCATCAAAAGTGTGAGAATATAAAAAATTTAAATAATTTTTAAAAAGGTATTTAAATTATAGTTTATGAAATTTTATAACTTGCAACACACACGTCATTTGTTTAAAGAAATTTGAAATTAAAAAAAAATGAAAACAAAAGCACAAAAATAATTCAAGGTCTTTAAGTTTTAAAGTAAAATGAATAATTTATAAAAAAGAAAAGATCAAGTAACTTTTATTATTAAATTGTAAGGCAATTTTTGTAACTGTCTTGCACCAATTAACGCTAATTAACGTTGATTTACGATCAAATCCGCCAACGACTTTAAATAAATAAAAACAAGCCCGACAATATGATACCCTAAACCATTGTATATGTGCACCAAAATGCCGCTGGGGGTGTTTTAATAAACCTGTGGACCAATACTTGTATTAAGGTTGAAATAAAACATACGAATACAGAATATTACGTTGATACTAACATTTATATAAATTTATGCACTTTTGTGTGATTCCCGAAAGTTTGCCTTTATGCGAGCTATGGTAAATTATGGACCGATCTTCATAAAATTTGCACTGTCATTTATACTTATATAAAACTTATTTGTGTTGAATATTAACTTGATAATAAAATTTTTTTGGTATTTATTACGTTAAAATGATTTTCGGAATGGGGGTTTATTTGGGAGCTGTGATTAATTGTGAAGCGAACTTCATGAAGTTTGACACTAAATACTTATATACATACAACTTACTTGTCCCGAGTTTCATTAAAATATTGCTATATTTAAAAGATTTATGATCGTTAACCACTATTCCGGGAAGATATTTTTATGGGGACTAAGTGAAATAATAAACCGTTCATAATCAATTTCAATAGGCTTTGATCTTGTTCCAATATAATTATTCGTGCCATCATCAAAATACTTTCAAAATTGGGACCAGTGCTTTGTTCACAAGATTTATGTAGACAGCCCGCCAGTCAGACAGACGGACACGTTAAATAGACTCTGAAAGTGATTTTGAGTGAATTGGTGTACTTAAAGATAAATTTAGAACCAATATTTTTGTGCATTACAAACAACAGCACAAACGTAACATAATACCCCAACCACCTATGATGGTGTAGGGTATAACAAAATATAAATCCAACTAAATTTATACACTGATAAACTATAAATTTGTTTAACTTTATTTCAAAATTTGATCATCTATGAATGATTATTTAACTTAAATATAAGAAATAAAAACAAAAACATACCAATCAACAAACTAACCAACCATTAACAGAAAAAAATAATAGACAATAAGAAAAAAAATATATATAATAAATAAAACACAATGACTTTTAAAAATCTGGCCAGTCAACAACCACCGGCCACTACCCACAGCATTTCAAGATATTGTCATCAAACATGCAAATTATGATGTAATTTTAATATTTTTTTTTTTATTTATTTCTGCTGTTTCTAATTAATATTTTTGTTTATTCAAAAATTATCATAAACCATAAACTTAAAGTTTATGTTTCATAGTCACATTTAATATTCATAAACTAAATAGTCAACAAAATATATTATAAAAAATAAAAAGGAATTTATTATATTGAAAATAAACTGAAGCGTTTAAAAGTTATCAAAATGTTTACCACTGAGAAGAAAAAAAATCATATGAATGTAAAGTCACAGCAAGTGTGTGGCTTAAGTCTTTGTTTTTATAACAGACTTGTGAAGAAAACTTTTTAATAGAGAATCTATTTACTATTGTAGAATATGTATGTACTGCATAAAATTATGCTGCAATGAAGTCTATTCTTATGTATGGGGCGATAGTATGGTGGAAAGAGATCTTCAACAATTACAGGTGCGCTTCCAAGGCATTATTCGTTCTGATGAACAAACAAATCGCCATCATGACTCACTGATCATAGACTCAGTACCATAGGTGCATGGAACGGTAGGAGCTATAGCTGTTTCTGAACAGAGTCTTCTCAATTTCAATTTCAACCGATCCCACTATAAAAGCCGCATCGATTGAGGTTTATACTGGTGGATTCAAATCTTCTGAAGGGGTTGGGGGAGGTGTCTTCATTCCCGCAATATTTCCTTTAAATTGCTAGATCACTCTACTGCTCTTCAAGCGGAGATCTCGGTTATTAGGAGAGCTGTAAATTGGCTAATATACTATAGGGTATTTGGAGTGGATATTAAAATTTGTACTGATAATCAAACCGCGATTAAATCTCCTTCGATTAGCTATTCGATATCCAATTTGGTAAATGAGTTGACAAGACATTCAAATCTAGAGTTTATCTGGGTAAGGGGTCACTCAAGTACCCCGGGAAATATTATTGAGGATGAACTAGCCAGAACTGGTTGCCTTCTTCAAAGTGAAGAAACGGCCCAACTAGTTGGTATATCGCTGTCATCTTGAAGATCTTTGATACTGCAGTACTTATCGAGAAAAGCTCAATAAAGATGGACAAACAAGTCCGCATGTTCTATGTCGAGGCAGATATGGTCTCAGTACGATCAAAAAGGGTCGAGCTTCATTCTGAGATTACCAAGGCGTCAGCTAAGGGCACCGGATTGCTGGTGAGTACGCTAGGAGACTAGGACTCTTTTTCAGTTACTATTACAGAATTGCTCTTGCGAATATAGACTACAGAATTTAAAGTCTACATATGCATGGATTATCTGATCTCTCTGTAATTGGTTTCAGACAGACCAGATCTTTTATTCGTGCGTCAATTTGATTCGATTCGAACCTATTTTCGCACATGTGAAAACAGATTCACATGATCCATCAGTTTATATATATATATATATATATATATATATATTCACAAAACTTGAAACTCATGGAGTGCAAAATTTTAACGCTACGTGTTTCATTTTATAATCATGATTGTTGTTCAAAGTTCAAAAACTTAGAAAAGGGACAAAAATTAACTCTTTCTCATTCCTCTATTTTTTATTTCTTATTTTTCGCGCGTTTATACTTTTTCATCTCATTCGATCTTATATAATGAGATTTTGTGGATAAATTCTACATATTCTTTCTTGTTTCGCATACTTTCAACAGTTACATAATGAGCGGCCAAATTTTGATGACATTTTTTTAATCTTTAAAATTTTAAGTTTTTTTGGGTGCCGTCTGCGCGCCCCTCAAAGAAATACAAAATTACACTTGTTTTAGTATTTTTATATCTATAGCAAATTGCAATTTGTACAAATCTTAGATATATAGATATAATAACATCGACAAATATAATAGATCGGTACCATAAATTTAAGTCAAATGACATTGATAGTTGGAAACGGG
This sequence comes from Protocalliphora azurea, assembly GCA_932274085.1. Taxonomy (NCBI): domain Eukaryota; kingdom Metazoa; phylum Arthropoda; class Insecta; order Diptera; family Calliphoridae; genus Protocalliphora; species Protocalliphora azurea. The sequence goes on along the minus strand of OW026521.1, from coordinate 4,669,000 downwards.
ACACTTTTGTCAAAACAAGTTTTAATAACGCACATCGCATGGACAGCATGATATTGAACATAATTGTCATAAATAGGTGGTGTCTGTAGTGCTTAACGTAAATGTGGAGATGCATGAACAAATTTCAAAATTTTATGGGGCAAAACAAATTTACTGGGTTTAAAAAATCACAATATTAAATAATAATGTGAATAAACTCTAATTTAATTAATCATATATATATATATACAGTATTTAAAAAAATGCAAATTATTCACTTTTTTATCAAATTAATATAAACTTATTTCAAAATTTCCTTTTCTGATTATCTTAGATTTTTTTTAATTAAAATTTCCTAATAATTTTTGTGGTGCGTTGCGGGTCACAAGTTACGTTCAAGGATTTTAAAATACAAAATGAATATAAACACATGATTGTCATTCTTAACTGATTTATAAAAAAAATATATTGTCATTGAAGACACCAAAATGTAGTCAGGCAAATAGCCAGTCTAGTGTCTACAGATAAGAGACCAAAAAACATTAAAAATAATAATAATTAAATTATAACAATTGTTTTTGTCGTGTAACAAAAAATTCGTTGTAGTTGTTACTAATTTTTTGTGTATTATTTTTAATATTTTTGTTATAGTTTTTTTACTTTATTCAAGTTATTATATTGCAATAATTGTGATGTCAAGGTTTAAAAAACACCAGTTTTTTTTAATTTTCATAAAAATTATGAAAAAAGCACTTGGATGCAAGAAAACAAAAAAACTTCAGTTCAACGGAAACTTAAACCTAGTATTAAAGCAGAAAAGTGTCATAGAGTTAGGTATAGTTAATACAAAAAAAAAAAAAAATAATAATAATATTCTATTAAACTTATGATAATACTAGTAAAAACATTTACACGCTCATACATACATATGTATGTATGTCTTCAATAACAACAAGGTGATCTAGAAATGTTTGTTGTAACAAACCTTAAATATGATTATTTATGTAGTATGTGTCTTAAGTCTTTTGTTTTATTTGGAATTGTTGATGGTTTTTTAGCAATAGAAAATACTATTGTTTAAATAAGTATAATTAATTTAAAAAATAACATAGAAATTAATGTTGTAAACTTTTTTGAACACACATATGTATAAGTATTTTATAAGCATAAATTGATTACTAAATATATATATTGTTTGCTTCCAATATAAAGAACCATTCAACATTATTTAGACATGCAACAAATTGATTAAATCATTTCATATTCGGCAACTAAAAATAAAAATGGCTACTTATAGGGTATAAGTTATGGTATAAAAGTAGTATTAAACAGCAATTATATTATTATTTTTTCGATATCAATATTGTTTACTAATTATTATAAACTTTACCAAATATTTAAAAACCTCGGCAACTTGTTAGTTGAAAAAAGTTCAAAAAAAAAAAAGAATTCTGAAATAGAAAATCATTAAGCGTAAATAATAAAAAACTATAGATTACAACACATTTAGTTTTTAATTTTTTTAATTTTTTTTTATTTCTTAAAGTGTTTATCTTTATACACGTTTTAAAATATACAATGATGATGACAGCCAAAGTACTTTAATAATTTGAGGTTTGAATTAAAACTGAAAAACAGTTTATATATATCGTTCATTCCATAAGAGATTTATAAAAAATGTCTAGTTTTTTTTAAAAAGGGTCATCAGATTTTCTTCATATTTGGTATGCATATAAACTATGGAGCTGTTTAGTCTTTCTCATTATTATTCTTTCAAATTTCAAAAAAAATGCGAGTTTATTCACAATTTAAATTTTTATACAAGTTAAAAAATTCGACAAAGTATGTAACTTTAAATGTAAATATCTATTTAAGATAGATTTTAATAATTCAAGACTCTAATGAAGGCCAACTGAAACCTCTTTAAAGACAATAATGCAAAGGTAAATTGTTTATTAAAAAATGCACTCGCAATGCAACTGCAGTTTTACAATGCAATTTTGACAAATTTCTACCCCTTAAATTTTAATTTTCTTTTAATATCCCTAAAGGAAAGAGAACCGGTTCAAAACTAGTCACGTGATAGGTTCTCAGGGCTAGTGACCGGTTGCAATTCCGAAACTTTACTTGGGAGGAACCTATCACTTTTACATGGGGTTGTCACCTTGGGACAGATCATAGGACAGGTCTCAGGACTGGTCCAAAAGGACATGTTCAGAATCGATTAATATATAAAAATTGTTTACTTTTCATATTGCGTTTTTTTATTTTTTGCTGAATTATATAGTTTTTGTTAATATCGATGGTGGCCCGAATCGAACTTATCGAACTTACTTCTTCTGACGTATCTTACATTTTATAGTCTTTAACACTAACCACTCAACTAATATTTAGTGAGTTTAGTGGTGTCAACTGGTTCTCAACTGGTACTTTGGTGATGAGTAAGGTGTCATTTGATACACAACTGGTACTGAGGGGCCGGTCTATTACAACAATTTCCACCAGTTTCCCGCAGGGATTTTTAAAAGCAATATCTTTTCTACAAAATGCAATAATAATTGTTCTGGGGCAAGGAGATCTACTATTTTTAATATTTTTTTAGAAAAATTAACATCAGTTTTTTTATACAAAAATTTAATTCTTTCACAATTATTTATTTTTTTAATTTTTTTTTTTTTTTTTTTGTAATTCCCATTCAGTTATAAGTAACTTAAAATGTTCATAACTCTTTAACTATACATCGGATTTTGTTGATTTAAAAATCAGTCTAAAGTTTATTACAATAAATATTGTAAATGGTATTGTATAATTCAAAAATAATTAAAAAATAATAATAAAAATGCAGACGTAAAAAGGCTCCAAGGTGAAACGTATGCCGAATATTAATAAAATGCGAAAACCTAAGGAAAATATTTTTACGTTCTCTCATGGAATAAACGATATATATTTTTTTGCATTGTTTAGTTCATTAACTTTTAATATTTTTGGTATTTAAAACACTCATTTATGTAGCTTTAACTATTATTTGTTTAAATAATTAAAATTTTTGGTATGTTTGTCTGTCTGTTTGTCTGTTGGTTTTGCCAAATATACAATGTAAATGCAAAAATTTTGTAATTGATACTTTAAAATCTAATAAAAACACAAAAAGAAATATTTAAGTAGGTAGATAATTTGTGTGAAAAATTTTTATATAGTTTTAATTTAATATTCGTTTTTTATTCCTTTTGTATAAACTATACTAAAGATGTTGGTTGGGTGTAAATTAAATTTTAAATATTTTATACAATAAAAATAAAACTGGAATATTATTATAAATTTTAATTAACATTTTTGAAATTTCTATTTTCTATATTCGAATGCAAAAAAGTCCTGCTAAAAATCAGAAAGTTAGATCTCAATAATTTCGATTATTTTTGTATATAAATTGATTTTATTCGAAAACTTTTCTATAAAAAAAATATTTTATTAAAAACTATATGAAAAACTTTTCAATTTGATCAATTCTCTATAAGAAAATTTTTAATTGGATTATTTTTCTATATAAAATTTTTTTATTCGAATAATTTCCTATATTTTATTTAAATGATTTTTTAATATTTCTTTATATATTTTCCATACAAAATTACTTTATACGAATAATTTAATTTTCTGTAGAAAATTTTTTGTTCCAAAAATTACCAATATATAATTTTTTACTCGATTAATTATATACAGAAAATTTTTTTATTAGAATAATTTTCCATAGAAAAATTAAAAGAAAAGAAAATTTTTTATTCGAAAAATAATCAAAAGAAAATCTTTTATTCGAATAAATTTAAACAATTAATTTTTTATTTGAAAAATTTACTATGAAATTTTTTTTATTCGAATAGTTTTCGAATAATTTTCTGAAGTTTTTTTTATTCGAATAGATTTCCATGGAAAATCTTTTATTTGTATAACTTCCCATAGAAAAATTTTCATTCAAATAATTAGCCATAGACAATATCTTATTTGAATAATTTTCTACATAAAAATCTTATTCGAATATATTTTTTTTTTATAGAAAATTTTTATTGAAAAATTTATTAATATAAAACTTATTTGTATAATTTTCTACATAAACATTTCTTATTCGAATAAATTTCCATAGAAAAATTTTTTTCCAATAATTTTCTATAGAAAATTTTTTATTCGAATAATTTTAAACAGAAAATTTTTTTATTCGAATAATTTTCTAGAGAAAATCTTTTTAATTGCAATTATTTTCTATAGATTTTTCTGTTTTTCCAATAATTTCCTATAGGTTTTTATTCGAATAATTTTCCATAACTTCCCATAGAATAATTTGCATTCAAAAATTTTTCCACAGAAAATATTTTATGTAAATAATTTTCTACATAAAACTATCTTATTCGAATAATTTTCTATACAAAATCTTTTATTCGAATAATTTTCTATAGAAAACTTCATTCAAATATTTTTCTATAGAAAATCTCATTCGAATAATTTTCTATAAAAAAATTTTTTATTCGAGTAATTTTTTATAAACGATTTTTTTTTTAATTTTTTTTTATAGAAATTTGTTATTCGTATCATTTTTATAGAAAATTTTTTATTCAAATATTTTTTATAGAAAGTTTTTTATTTGAATAACTTTCTATCAACATTTTTTATTCGAATAATTTTCTATAAATTTTTTTTTTTATTTGAGTAATTTTAAGCAGAAGATTTTTTATTCGAAAAATTTTCTAGAGAAAATCTTTTTAATTCCAATTATTTTCTAGATTTTTCTGTTTTTCCAATAATTTCCTATAGGTTTTCATTCGAATAATTTTCCATAACTTCCCATAAAATAATTTTCATTCAAATATTTTTCAATAGAAAATATTTTATGTAAATAATTTTCTACATAAAACTATCTTATTCGTATAATTTTCTATACAAAATCTTTTATTCGAATATTTTTCTACAGAAAACTTCACTCGAATATTTTTCTATAGAAAATCTCATTCGAATAATTTTCTATAAAAAAAATTTTTATTCGAGTAATTTTCTATAAATTAAATTTATAGAAAAATTTTATTAAATTTTTATAGAAATTTGTTATTTATATAATTTTTCTAGAAAAATTTTTATTCAAATATTTTTTATAGAGTTTTTTATTTGAATGACTTTGTATCAACATTTTTTATTCGAATAATTTTCTATAAACATTTTCGAATAATTTTCTATAAAGATTTTTTATTCGAATAATTTTCTAGAAAAAATTTTTTAATTCCAATTACTTTCTATAGAAATTTATATTTTTCGAATAGTTTCCTAAAGTTTTATTCGAATAATTTTTCATAGAAAATTTTTGATTTGCATAAATTCCTTCACATAGAATAAGTTTCATTCAAATAATTATCCATAGAAAATTATCTTATTCGAATTTATTATAGATAATTTTTTTTTTTTTTGATTTTTTTTTTTTTCTACAGAAAATTATTTTGTTTCAATATTTATTTATTTATTCTAATTATTTTCTATAGAAAATCTCTTACTCGAATAATTTTCTATAAAAAATTGATAATTATATTACAATAATTTTCCTAAGAATACTTTTTTTTTTCAATAAATATCCTCAGAAAAATTTTCTACAGAAAACTCCATTCAAATAACTTTCTATAGAAATATATTTTATTCGAATAATTTGAAAAGTTTTCTATCGAAAATTATTTTATTCGAATAATTTTCTACAGATAATTTCTGATTTAAATACTTTTTGTAGGGAATTGTTTTTATTCGAATTATTTTTATCGGGAAAATTTTTCGATGAATTTTGTATATATAATTTTTGGATTCCATTAATTTTTCTATAATAAAAATTTTGATTAATTATGTATAGAAAATGTTGGATTCGATTAAATTTGTTTAGAATAGTTTTCGGTTCAATTAATTTTTTATAGAAGATTTTTTTATTTGATTAATTTTCTACAACAATTCATTTCCTATAGACAATTTATCGATTTGATTAATTTCCTATCAAAAATCTTTCATTCGAATAATTTTCTTTAGAAAATTTTTCATTTGAATAATTTTTTATAGAAAAATTTGCGATTCGATTAATTTTTCGTAGAAAATTTTTCAACTAGTTTGCTTTAAAAACTTTTCATTCAATTAATTTTTGGTATAAAATCATTCGATTCAATAAATATTGTACAAAAAAAATTTCAATTCGATTAATTTTCATAAACTTTTTTTCGAATCAATTAATTTTCTGTAAGAATTTTTTGGTTAGATTCATTTTCTGTAAAAATGTTTCATTTTGATTAATTTTCTATAGAAAATTTGTCGATCAATTTTCTTTAAAAAAATTTCATTCGAATAATTTTGTTTATAAAACATTCGATTCGATTAATATTGTACAAAAAATGTTCGATTTGAATAATTTTCTATAAAAAAGATTTTCAATTCACATCATCTTCTAGATAATTGTTAGATTCAATTGATTTTCTATAAAAGATTTTTCGATTCAATTAAATTTCTATGGAATAATTTCCGAATCGATTAATTTTCTATAGAAAAATTTCCGAATCGATTAATTTTCTATACAAAATTTTTCTATAGGGTATATTTTATTCGAATAATTCTGTAGAAAATCTTTCAGTTAAATAATTTTCTATAAGAAGTTATTTTCTGTATTAAAGTTTTTGTTTCGATTTATTTGCTATAGAAAATTTTTTCTTTCAATTTATTTTCTATAGAAAAATGTTCTTTTATGCGATTAATTTATAATTAGATGAATGTTCTATAGGTTTTCTTCAGATAAATTTTTTTTTCTTGAATGAAGTCATAAATTTTATACAAAAGCTTCAAGCTATAAACCTAATTTATTCATTTGAGTTTAAGAATTTGTTTTTCTGCTGAAATATTTTTTTTTTTTTTTTTGCATTTTATTTACAACATTTTTAAAAATGTCAATATAATTTTAAAATTCGATTAAATATACAATGAATTTATTTGAAATCATGAATATTTCCAGTAAACAAATTCATATTGAAAAAAAAAATATTACACATTTTAGTAACAAATACAAGTTGAGATAAAAATCAAATAAAGTTCAAGTGCTGGCAATTGAATCTTTTACTAATTAATGTTTCATCGATGTTACTCATTTAAATTTTATTTATGGTCAACACAAAGTGGTATTGATCCGTAAATAATGTAAATGAGTTCAAGTAGATTGTTGAAATCAAAATAATAAAAAACATTTTATTTTAACAAAAAATAAGAGGAAAAATTTGACCCCAAAGCTACTTTCTTTATACTTTATCTTCCGTCATTTATTGTTTCATTTTATATTAATGATATATTAACAATAGAATCATTTTTCAGAGATATTGTTAATCTTTTTTAACATTATTAACAGGGCAACCAAAAATATGAAAAATTTTATTTTTTCCTGGGCTTCAAATAAAATAAACTGTTAGTTATTTATTCGTTATTTATTTTGACATCGATTTGCAACAGTATATTTTTGCATATTTTTGTCCTAAAAGCATACATTTGCTTATTTTGGGCTCAACTGCGTATTCTGTCATATTTTCGTAGAAAATCCTTATTTTCAAATCCGACTTCCTAATAATTTTCATCTGATAAATTGATGGCAATTTAGTCATTTCTGATACAATGTATTGACTAAATATTTTTAAGTGCTAAATGCCAGAAAAATATTATATAAAGAGCATATATTTTAAGAGCATTTTTTGCGCATAAAATACTTTTTAGAGCATATTTTTGGTTGCCCTGATAATCAGCAATTATTTTCAAATTTTAATTTTTCCAATTTTAAAAGCATTTTTTATGCACATAAAACAAATTTTAATTCTACTTAGTTACACACACTCGTATTTTTAAAAATGAAAACTCGTGTTGTGATATTTTTTGTTATTTTAATTTCAAGTTAAATATTTAAAACAATGACCTTTTAAATATATGCTAAAAAACAATTAAATAAAAAATGTGAATCTTTCAAATAACAAAAACATTATAATTTTCTTTGTTGATTATTTGTTATTACTAAGAATTTTACACTGAAAACAGGCAACGCATTCATACACTTTAGCAATAATTTGTCACTTGAATTGCACGAAAACAAATAAAAATCCTCTCTTACATGTAATTTCTATAAATGACATACAATACAAAATATTAAGTGTCAACATTTCAATTAAAGAAATTTGCATAAACAAATTAATTTAAAAAATCTATTAAAACGGAAATGTGCAGGAATTTATTAAATTTTTAATTTTCGCATCATTGTATTATGTACTAATAATATACGTACGACAATGTCAACAAACAAAAGACTTAAGATGCAAACTTGTTTACAAACAATCCTAGATACACGCTCTAAAAATATACACAAGACTTAAACAACGAACTTGACACTACACATGTCCGAACAGAAAACAACACAGTTTTGTTTTATTTATTTCCTTAAACAAATAATAAAACTAAATAAAATACATTAAAAAAACAATAATTAATAGTACGTGCCACTTTCATTATGCAATTTTTTCCAAATTGTAAAAACCAAAGAGCAACAACAAAAAGCTTAAATTAAATTAATTTGTTAATAGAATTATACAAAAATTTTAGAATCATTTATGATTTAAAATTTAAAATATTAACAGATTACCTTACGAAAAATGATTCTCTATAGAAAATCAATCAAAACAAAAATTGTCTAAAAAATCGAATCGAAAACAAAAACGAAAAAAGTTTAATAGAAATTTAATAGAAAAATTTTCTATAGAAAAATTATTCGAATCGAAAAATTTTCTAAAGAAAAATTATTCGAATCGAAAAATTTTCTAAAGAAAAATTATTCGAATCGAAAAATTTTCTAAAGAAAAATTATTCGAATCGAAAAATTTTCTAAAGAAAAATTATTCGAATCGAAAAATTTTCTAAAGAAAAATTATTCGAATCGGAAAATTTTCTAAAGAAAAATTATTCGAATCGAAAAATTTTCTAAAGAAAAATTATTCGAATCGAAAAATTTTCTAAAGAAAAATTATTCGAATCGAAAAATTTTCTAAAGAAAAATTATTCGAATCGAAAAATTTTCTAAAGAAAAATTATTCGAATCGAAAAATTTTCTAAAGAAAAATTATTCGAATCGAAAAATTTTCTAAAGAAAAATTATTCGAATCGAAAAATTTTCTAAAGAAAAATTATTCGAATCGAAAAATTTTCTAAAGAAAAATTATTCGAATCGAAAAATTTTCTAAAGAAAAATTATTCGAATCGAAAAATTTTCTAAAGAAAAATTATTCGAATCGAAAAATTTTCTAAAGAAAAATTATTCGAATCGAAAAATTTTCTAAAGAAAAATTATTCGAATCGAAAAATTTTCTAAAGAAAAATTATTCGAATCGAAAATTTTTCTAAAGAAAAATTATTCGAATCGAAAAATTTTCTAAAGAAAAATTATTCGAATCGAAAAATTTTCTAAAGAAAAATTATTCGAATCGAAAAATTTTCTAAAGAAAAATTATTCGAATCGAAAAATTTTCTAAAGAAAAATTATTCTAAAAAAGTTAATCGAATAACAAATTGTATTGTAAAAATATCCATGGACAATTATCTGAACAAGAAAAATCTATAAAAAATATAATAATAAAATATTTTCTGTAGAAACCTTTTCGAGTAGTTTTGTTTTAAAAATTACTAAAAATATCTAGAAAATTTTTTGAATTAAAAGGTTTTCTATACAATATTATTCGAATAAAAAATTTTTCTTTAAAAAAAATTTCTAGAAAATTATTCGTATAAAAATTTTTAATAGAAATATAACATAAAAAAGTATGATACGATTAACTTTCTGGAGCAAATTTTTTATACTAATTTTTGTATTACTTTTTGTTCAGAAAAGAATAAAAGAAAAAATGTCAGAATTTTTTATAAAACGTTCGTTTATTTCAAATATAGAAATTTAGAAATCTTTAAACAATTCTGAAAGTAATTGTATGTGCGTAATTTTTTATTTCAATCACATCTTTTTAACAATATTTTATACAAATTCAAAAACATGTGTGTTTTTGGATCAATAAAACGTTTATTCACTCCATTTTCTTGTTATTTTAGGCGACATTTTTTATTTGTGTCCTGTTTACAAAGCACAAATTGTTGTTCATCGTTCTTGGTTTTTGGAGTCTGTTGGATATATATCAGTTTTTTCTTTATTTATGAGTTTATTATACTCAGCTTTAATTTTTATTGTTTATAAGAAAATTTTATTTTTATTGTAACGAAGGAAGACATAAAGTTTTATTACTTTCTGGTTTTGTGGGTGCTTATGTGCATAGTAACAGGTTATAGTATTTCCAGAAGCACTTTTTTATAATTTTAAGCTTTTTTAAAATGTTGAGAACAACGAGTTTTTTCAAATCGAAAATTATTTTCTTTAAATTTTTTTTTTTATAAATTTGCCAAAAATCACTTTTTTATAAATAATTTTTTTACAAAATTCTGTTCTCGTTTTTTTTATATTTTATTCAAGTTTTAAATAATTATAAAATATGATACATACTCGTGAAAATTGAAAAGGTTAAGATTTTAATTAATTGAAAAAAAGTAATTAAAATTTACTTACTGACAACAATGTTAAATTTATTAATTATATTTCAAATATTAAATTAATTTGGGAAAACAATAGTGGTACCGGCACTTGCTAAACCCTCATGCAATAAAAAAAAAGATAATGAGTTAAAAAACTCCTTAATTTTTGTAACTCATTTGAAACCGCAATTAAAAAAGTTTAATTTCAAATTGTGACTGAAGCACATGTAGAACAAGTCAGCTGTAATTTATTTATTCATTTCACAATTTCCAGAGAAATAAGCAAAAAAAAAATGCAATTAAGAAAATCTATATATTTTTATAAATAAAAATGTATTTTGTAGTTTACAAAAAAAAGAACTAAATTTTTAACGGAAGAGAATATTTTTAGTGATAGTTATAAATTTCATCAAGATAAAAACTTAAGAAGACTTAAAAGACTAAATTAACATAGAATATATAATAAACATTAAATATGATATATGAATGATATAGTGACGAAAATTATACAAATTTAATCACTGCCTTCTTCTTCCTCCCCAGATTCTTCATCTTCTGAAGCAGATGCCTCATCTTCGTCGATTTCTTCCTCTTCATCCTCACTGACTTCTTTTTTCTTTTTGTCGGATTTAGATTTATCACTCTTCGATTTATCACTCTTAGATTTATCCTTATCGCTCTGAAAGATAACAAAAAAAAAAAAAAATTAAACGAAACCAATTCAATTTTTCATAATCATTCCATAAATTTGTTATTACTCACTTTACTCTTCTTCTTTTCGGGCTCCGAATCATCGCCCCCCGATTTATCTTTCTTTTTCTTATTATCTTCTGATGACGAAGAGTCATCATCTGATATATATTCTTTAGATTTAAATGATCCAGAAGTATTGACTGCCTTTTTGGTGGGTGATTCCTTTTTACGTTTTTTTCCTGCTGATTTATTTTTGTTGTTATCCTCTTCATCACTGTCATCGGCCGCCGGTTTGTAGTCTTTCATTTCGTCCAAATATCTTTGTTTATCTTTGGCAGCCTTTTCTTCCCATTTGGATTTATCCTTTAATTCCTTCCACATTTCACCGCCTTTTTTAGCGATTTCGGTAATTTTTATACCAGGATTGTCTTTTTTAATTTGTTCACGGGTATCATTGAGCCATAACATAAAGGCCGTGGTGGCACGTTTGGGTTTGTTAGAATCTTTTTTCTTTGAAGACTTTTTCTGAAAGAAGAAAGAATAATTTTTCGATTCGAATAAGTTTTCTATAGAAAATTTTTCGATTCCAATAAGTTTTCTATAGAAAATTTTTCCATATATTTTCTTAAGACAAATTTTCGATTGAATTAATTTTCTATACGATACTTTGTTGCGATTAATTTTCTGTAGGAAATTTTTCGACTCGATTTATGTGCAAAAAACAAAAATTTCAATTTGAAATCTTCAAATCGATAAATTCCAATAGTCTTCTATTCGATAATTTTTTTAAATAAATCCTTTTAATCAATAATTTTTAATGATTCTAACATCTTTATTCTTGATTTTGTATTCTTTAAATTTATTATCCTTTATTCGATAATGAATTTTGTAAAAAAAAAAATACTTTATTTTACTCACCGATTTTGGTTTCCTTTCCACCTTTTCTTTCTTCTCCTTTTTTTCCTTTTTATGTTTTTTGTGTTTCTTTTCGCCCCCCGATTCATTACCGCTACCCTTTCCACTCGCATCTGAATCTTCCGAATCACTTTGAGCATTAGAATCGTACTCCTCAGCCACATCTGAGACATCTCCGGTTGGATTGAAATCTTCATCGGTAGATTCTTCCTCTGAACCTTCTTCATCGTCGGAATCTTTTTCACGAGCCTCTGCCTTAACACGCGCCAAATAAGCATCGGGTTCATTTTCATTGTCTGAATCACCGAAATCAACATCCTTATAACCACCCTTATTATCTTTGCCCGTGTTACTAACATGCAGTTTCTTTTGGCTAATAAAATCATACAATTTTGAATACTCTTCCTTTTCGATGGAAGAGAAAATGTGAACTGTGCCATTTTTGAGGGTGACCTCAAAATCAAAACTACGTGTTGAACCACCACTACGAGCAAAATTGACCGAAGCAATTTCCTCGAAACGTATGTGGATGGGTGGCTTGTGAATGTAAATGAAACCACGTTCCAAAGGATAAAGGTATCCGGCGGCGGCCTTGAAAGAACAACCGACAGCAGCGGTACCAGAATGGCTGCACACGAATTAAAAAAAAAAAAATTAATATTGTTATAGTAAAAGACTATTTTCAACTTACCCTATAAAATTACCGGGACCAGTTATTTTGCGTCCAATTAATACTTTCATTACTTTGCCCATGACTTCATAGAGGGGTCCGGAAATTTCCTTTTCCAATTTACCATCATATTTCTCCTTTAACTCTTCTTCAGAGAAAGGTAATTCAATGGAAGTTTCTTCCTCGGGACTGAATAGCAAGACCAAATAGTGATAACGTGTTTGACCCTGCTTAATAGGGGGATCCAAAGATAAAACAAAGAACATCTGGCGATTATCTTTGTGGGGCAACAAAAACAATCGCAGGACTGAGTCCATGGGTATTTTGTAATCGAAAGTTTTACCGTGCAATTGAAAGAAGGTGGAGAAAACTTTAATGTCATAACGACCTCTGGGCGTAAGGCAATGAATTTCACGGAATATGGCAATAGCATCACCCGAGGCGGAAATAACTGAAGCTTTGTTCATAACATTTGTTTGGAATGTTTCGACGGGATCATCCTCCGCCGACTCCGATATGGGTATATGAAAACGCATTTCCATCAGGCCCACGGGAGCATCATCGTTTTGATGAAATTCCAAAGTGACTTCATTTTTGCCCGTCATACACTGCGACACATGCGACAGCGGTACCTCAAATATTGTTTTGTGGTCTTTGTCGAAACTTAAAACGGAACCTTGGAACCTGGCTGTACCCCAATTCCAGCCTTTAACACACATTTCTTTTTCCACCAAATCTTGATTGTATGCTTTTTTAATAAACTTGCCCAACTTTTCATTTTCACTATCCTTGAAGCCAACAAAACGATGCAGATTGCCATTCTTGGTAAAGATTCTCAGACCCCAAGTGCCCACAAATTTCTGCGAATTAATCAAGTCTATATCATCGGCAGATATCTGTTCTACTTTACCGGTTTTGTTATTCTTGAAAACAATGTTTTGATCTGTCATCTTCAGACGACCTGGGGTCTGCAAAAACGAAAGTTTAAAGAAATAAAAAAACACATTTAATATTATGGCCTCAAACTTACCATAACTCCCCTAACTTCTGCTGAAATATCATATTCCAAAGTATCGGCCATTGTTTAAATATTGTGAAATTGTTTTTGATGAAGAAAAATTCTATTATTTCCTGTTGCTATTTTTTATCTTTTGTAGAAACACGCACGCGTTTTATTTTAAACAACAAAAAACAACGCTATTTGTGCGCCTTGTGAATAGAGAATGATGCAAAAAAATATGTTTTCTTTTCTTCGCAAAATGTCATAGCGTAATAAGAAAGTGACCTCGTAAGCCCATCTGATTTACAATTTTTCATGTGCATACCAAGCAAAACTGTCAAATTGTTTTTGTATTCGCATGTAATATTTTTTACGCATTTATTTACTCTTCCTCATTTTCTCTTTTTTTGTTCAAAGCATTTTGACATTACGTGCAGTGGTTTTACACTAACAAAATACAATTAATTGTTGTTTATATAGATGTGCGCTCACTTTATAATTACATTATGGCAAAATGTCAAAATAAGTGTCATTTGTTTGCAAAAAGAAGTAATTAGTAGAGCCATAATTACATTATGCCAAAATGTCAAAATAAGTAGGAATTCAATTTGTTTACAAAAAGAAGAATTAATTAGTAGTGCAATAAATGAAAAAAATAGTATAAATTAAACGTTTTGATTAAATTATTTCATCGTTGATATTACGTATAACGCTTAAAATATTGATGTAAACATTTTCGAGTGCCATTGAATAGTTTGAAAGTTACGTTGAGTCTACACTAGACAAATTTTTATCAAGACAAACGTCAAATTTGTGACAGAATAAAAAAAAAACAAAATTGTTAGTGCACGACTTGTGACAACTTTGTCTTGACGATACTTGGTAAAAGACGCCATTTTGTTTTTTGTTGGTACTTTTTACATGGATTATTGATATCGTTATCAATTGTAGGGGAAGTCGTACCCTATAATTGATAACGATAAAAAATTGTCTGTCATGCAGGCAAAAATTTTACGTTTTTCTTGAAAAAAAAATTGCATGTCAAGACAGCGTTTGATATTGTAATTTTTTTTAATTTAACGAATTTGAATTGATTTTGCAAAATCTAACTTTATTGTCTGATTTACAGTTTTGTCATATACGTACCGCGCGATGCTGTCAAATTGTTTTTGTATTTCTATGTAAAAATTTTTGCATCCTTCATTTACTCTTCTTCTTCATTTATTCATTCTCCATAGCACGACACTTTGACATTTGTGCGGTGGTTTTACACTAACAAAATACAAGCTTCTGTTTTGTTTTTTATTTATTTATTTTTTTAGTAGTATTTTAAATACTTTCTTACGACTATAATACATTAAATTTCTTATCCAATTTTATATTTTTTAAATGCATTTTTCTTTAAAAAGCATTAATATTTGTTTCATTTTTAACATAATTTGGGAGTTGGTTAAATAATTGCAGTCCTTTGTACAGCAAACATCTCTTCATTTTGAAAGTTGCTACTCTATGTATTCGGAAATCATTTCCATTCCTCACTTACGGACCTATTTTGTAGCAAATTCCTCAATATTATTTAAGTTAGAAGTTCAAAAACACCATTAAAACTGACGAAAGGGCCCAGATATGTTTATTTTATGGAGTTCCAAGTGAATATTATAAAAATACAAACGACATGACAAACTTATATCCCTGTATATCCTTTACACCGTTGATGATGAATAGGTATACAATTATGATTTCCACAAAAGGTTTATAAATCCCAAATTAAAAAAAAAAACCTGTGCATTGCTAACAGCTTTTTGTATAAAAGGTAAGTTATTAAAAGAAAAAAAATGTCTTCAAATTCAATTTTTAGAGGATATTAATTAAAATCTACGCGCAAATAGCTGTTTTATAAGTTAATGCATTTTCAGTAGATACGGCAACATTCGTAATGAAGAGAGAGAGTAAAACTTAACCGGTTTTGATTACGAAAATGTAATTTTATGTTGGCAATGCTGTGAGAAAAAGAAAAACAAGTTGAACGATAATTAAAAAGACAGAAAATAATTTCAGAACTTAAGGAAATTTATTGTAAATTAAAACATTTTGAATAAAATAAGTTAAAAATGGATAATGTAAGTAGAATGGGAACAAATTAAGATCACCGGTTCATTTAAAATATTTTTAACGTTAATGAAGGTTTTTCCGTGCAGCCTGTCTTTATCCGGGCTGAGGACTTTATCTTCTATGTATGTCGAACACCGGCTTCACATCTCAACGATTTAATGAATATGGTCATATTATTAGAAAGGTATCTGAAAATACTTTTTTTAAGTGTTATTAATGTAATAGGTATTCAGAAAAATATATCCAAACTTTAGAGACCCTTAACTCGTAAACTAAGAGAGCGGTAAAATTTTTTTTACATTATTTTAACCTCCAGTAAAAGTTTAAAAAATTGTTTAAAAATCAGAAGCGCCGGTGATCATTATTTAAGTCGTGGAATATATTTTTTTAACAAATTTTTCTTTCTTGTTTTCTACAAAAGGAAATGAAATCAAAAGTGGAAGCCTGCAGTCGTACAGCTGAAGATTTTACAAAGCTATATTATCAATCATTCGATAAAAGACGGCATGTATGTGATGTTCAAAATATTAACAATATTTAAAAGCATATTAATAATATGAAATAATTTTAGCAAATGAATCGTCTCTACTTGGATAATGGTCTATTTGTTTGGAATGGCAATGGCGCTTCGGGCAAAGATAATATTCAAAAATACTTTATAGAATTACCCACCTCAGAACACACTATTTCCACCTTAGATGCACAACCCATATTAGATGAGGCAGTGGCTGGCCAATTGACATATTTAATACAGGCCGGTGGCACTGTAAAGTATACCGATCAACCAATGAAGCCTTTTCAACAGACATTCATAATAACAGCTCAAGATGATAAATGGAAAATTGCTAGCGATTGTTATCGTTTGCAGGATGCTTTAGTGACACAAGATAATAAGTCGTAGTTTAATGACCGATAATCTTAAGAATTATTTTTGTAAAAATTTTGGAATAAAGTGTTTAGTCTTGAAAATATTTAGACAATGAAATTATAGAAGGTATTTTTTCTCTTTCAGACATGATAAAAGGTTAACAAACAAGTATATTGCTACCAATATTGTTTTTTGGGGCGCAATGGAGACAAAATCATATGCCATTTTTAACATTTTTCTCACATTATTAAAGGATTTTTTTTCGAGATTAAAACGTTTTCTAAGTAGAATACCGATACCGAAATAACCTAACAACCGTTATTCTAAAAATAACTTAAAACACCGTTACCGTTAAAATACTCTTACCAAAATAATCCAAAATACCTCTACATTTTTCAACCTGTTGCCAACCTTAAAAATAAGAGAAAACGACAGGTTTTCGTCATGACAACGACCTTCGCAATAAGATTGATTGATTTCTTTAATTTTTCTTTTTAAATTTTGTTTTCAACTTTTTTAAAACTACAACATATCCTTTCCATTAACTGTTTTTATTTCCCTCTATTTGTATTAAACTTAAAATACATTTCAGTTTACATTTCAGAAAGCTGTTTTAAATTCATTTTAATTCTACTCCATTTTAGCCTTTTTATTATCGGGCTCTCCCTCATCACTTGCTTCAACGGGTACCGAAAACACCGGTTTAGGTTGAGTCTGTTTATAGGCTGGTGCTATCCAATAGGGATTTTCAGCAGCCTCCTTAGCATATTTCAATATAGCTTCGCGGGGATCTTGATCATCATCTACACGTTTGCTAAGACCCAAGTTACGTATAACATATGAGCTGAGAGTGCCGCCCGAACTTGCCACTCTACCACCTTGACCACTGGTAATGGGCAAATCGGGTCTGTGTGATTTAACAGGATCCAGTCTTTCCTTTTCCATTTTCTTGCGTGAAGATCTAGACTTTTCCTGTCGGAACATTGGTAGGGCATGGGGTGTTATAATCTGTGATACACCCACTACTTCGGTGTGTTTCTTCTTTCGATATGTCTTCACCACACACAATTTGGCACCTCTTAAACTCTTTTGTTCATCATAGTAACACTTGATAACACCATTGCCACAGCCCACAAATAGTTGATTGAGTTTTGGATGCCACAGGGTTTTTATAATATGGGAATCGGTAACAGGTATTCGTTTAATTTCCTCGAATGTTTGAGTGTTATAGAAATAGAGATTGGCTTGGTTTTTTCCCTTGGGCAAAGATTCTCCAGTAACCAAAATACGATCATCTGGACTGAAGCAACAATCCGTGGTATCATAACGAGAAAATAAGTTTGACCAGGTGTTTAGAGGCTTTTTAAAATTACGTAAATCCCATAATTTCATGGTTTCATCGTTCGAGCGTGTCGCTAATTGTTGACCCATATATGAAAACTGTACAGAAGTTATTTCAGAGCCCTTTTGATGTGCATCTCTAACACAGTGTGTGGTGTTAACAAACATTTTACGTGTATCCCAAGTTTGTATAGAGCCATCCACACAACCCGCCGCTATTAAAGTAGCATCTCTATTATAACTGCAAGAGCTTGCATTTGTCCTTAAACCACCCTGAGCTCGAGTCTTGATAACCGTATGTTGTTCTTTGTTTTTAATTCCCCGCCAAATTCTTAAAGTACCATCCATAGCGACCGTCAGAAACTCCTCTTTAGTATAAGGATGCCAACAGCCTGATGTTAACTGGGCAATATGGCCCTTAGTTCTGGACATATCGCTTAAATATGGATCACCTTTAACACATTCCATTTTTTCAAAGCCATCACGATCTAAAATTTTAGCTTGTGAATTGCCCGATATCACTAAAATCATATCGCCTGTTATGGAGTAATGCAAAGCTCTTATGGGATAATTTTCACAGGGTTGTATGGTACGAAAACTTCGCATCGAAGAGTCCATGCCAGCAAAATCCCAAAAACTTACTTCATAATCTATAGAACCAGACACTAATCTAGCGCCGGCAGGATCACCGGCTAAAGCTAAAATAGCCTTAGAGCCATGTTGCATTTGAACCTCATGGGTATCGGGAATTCTTTTCTCCAAACTAATATCTTCGTCTTCATCATAATCGTCTTCATCGTCATCTTCTTCGTCGTCACCATCATGATTATTAGTTTTTTTATTTATATTATTTGTGTTATTACTATCACCGGCCATGGTAGGTAGGGGACCTATAAAATCTTCATCTTCACTGTCATTTTGATGTTCCTCTGGTTCAATTCTGGCAGGAGCTGATTCTTTGGCCTTGGCAATTTGTTCCTGATTGAAAATAATGATATATATATATATATATATATATATATATATATAAAGCTTGTTTGTTCTGCATTACTTACATTTATATCAAAAATCTTTGCTGTCTTGCGTCCAAAACCCGTCAAACCCATTACCTCTTTTAGTTTTTGTGCTTCCAAATCATCGGCCACTTCATCGATTTGTTTTTGCATTTGCTGTTTATCAATTTTTTTAAAACCTCCAGTTGAAGTTGTGGCCTTTTCCGTCTCCGCATTTTCTTCGGCCTTTTCCTGCGTTTTATTGAGATTTAAATTTATTTTGCCAAAAGCTATTTTACCCCTTTGCATTTTGAAAACATTATTCCACTATCTTTATGAAAACATGTATAAATAATTGTTCAAATTTTTCCAAAAATATTTTCGCTTTTGTTTTTCCGGTTTGTTTGAGTGTAAAATAAAATCAGCTGTGTGTTGCAGCGTTGCCAGAATGATGATTTTATCACATTTTTGATGATTTTGATGATTTTTTAACCTAAATATGATTTGACGATTTTTATTTGAATTACTTAATATGCCGTTTATACCAAAACAAAAACTAATTGGTTTTTGAAAAACAAAATTTTTACATACCTCATTTCCTCCCAATGAAGTTTTTGTTGACATTCACATTTTTTGGATATATTGATGATTTTGATGATTTTTTAACCTAAATATGATTTGACGATTTTTATTTGAATTACTTAATATGCCGTTTATACCAAAACAAAAACTAATTGGTTTTTGAAAAACAAAATTTTTACATACCTCATTTCCTCCCAATGAAGTTTTTGTTGACATTCACATTTTTTGGATATATTTTATTTCCGCTCTATTTGCTATTTCTTCGATCAGAGAATACATAGTTTCAATATTAAAACATATTTTAACAAGTTTTATTAAATTATTTATTAAAATAATTTCATAAACAAAATAAATAATTTCTATAAATTTGAAATTTTATTTTTCTCTTTATATGTCTACATTGGACAATTTTATATCAAGACAAACGTCAAACTTAACACGAATTTATGGAAGGTGGCAGCAGCTGCACAAAAACAACAATATGGCGTATTCATTATTGTTTTTTATATATGCAGTTTGACAACTGTAACAATCAAAATAATAATCAGCTGTTTAACTGAGGTTACCACGTATATATTCGCACTGATTTTGACATTTGTTATTTGCCTAATTTAGACACTAATTTAGACTAATTTGCCTAATGTAGACACTAGATAAAAGCTACGGTTCTAAAAATTGCTAAACAGGATGTATCAAAAGTAGTTATTTTAGTATTTTTTTTAAAAACTGTAAATGAAATTTATATTTATTCATAAATATTATATTTTTAAAAATTTTGTTTTTTTTTAATAAAAAGTGTTTGTGCGTAAAATTTTTATTTAAATCAATAAATTGTGAAAATATTTTGGCAAACGAAAAACAGGCCAAAGAAAGACCAAAAAACTGATATGTGAACAGTGATGTTTAAACTCGTTGTGTTTTTCAAAAAACAAGCCAAAAGCTAATGTGTGTGGATATGTCTTCCAAAGACTCCTCCCCAAAAAGATGTTTTAATCTGTAAACCTCTAATATATTGGAGGTTTAACCGTATATTATTAGAATTAGTTGAAATTAAAAATAATAATTTTCACGTTTTTAAGAAAATTTATGAGTTTTATTTTCGCAAATGAAGATTTTTTGTAGAAAACTACTAGCACCACTGATGTGTTGTTATAAAAGCAGAGTTGCATTTCTTGGTAGTGACTGCGGGTATTTAGAAAAATGTAGTCTTATTAATTACAAGTAACCTAGTGTCTACATTAGGCAAATTTATATCAAAACAAACGTCAAAATCAGTGCAAATATATACAAGGTAACCTTAGTTAAACAGTTGATTATTATTTTGGTTGTTACACTTGTCAAACCGCATATATAAAAAACAGTAATGAATACGCCATATTGTTGTTTTTGTGCAACTGTTGCCACCTTCCACAAATTCGCGATAAGTTTGACGTTTGTCTTGATAAAAAAATCTCTAATGTAGACACTATGTAATATTCGAAGAGTATTCGACGTAACTTCCGTTCAGTGTTTCCAAAGCATTTTTATTTGGAAATATTTCTGTATCTTACCACAGGTCTACAACTGAGATTAACGCTGATATAATATGTGAGATAACGCCGGCAGAGGAGAGTAACCATTTTGTTTATATTATGTTAAATCTTAAAAAAGGGGTACACGTATTCTAATAAATCCTATAGGATATCATTATTTTCAATCAGTCACAGAATAAACATGTACTTTTTATTTAAAAAAATCGCACGTTTTTAACACAATTTTTATAAAAATATTATTTTAAATGTAAAACAATCATTAAAAGAAAATAGTTTTACAAAAAAACATTGTTCTTTTAGTAATTTCCAAAATATATAAGCACACACACATACAAACTTCAGTGTGTGTGTATTTTTTGACAGTTCATCTTATAAGATTGTTGTGTAGAGAAATCTCATCACAACAGTCTCATAATACATCTTATAATACTAATATTTGAATCTACACGTGAAATAATTCTCTCAGAGAGCGAATTTGACACTCTCTGACAGAAAAATCTTACATATTATGTTACGTCTAGACGGGCTGTTATGAATCGCAAAAGATGGCGGAATAGAATTTCTCATGGCCAAGTGCTAAGGTGTTTTTGAATTGATTTAGAGCAGCATAGGTTTCTAGTGGGTCAGCTGGGTGTATCTCGGAAATGTATTTTTTTTTTATCGTTGAGAATATATTTTGTATTATATTAATTGGAAATATTAATTGAAAATATTAATTGAAAATTGAATTGGAAATAAATAAAGAAATAAATAAACAATTTATAGTATTAAAATGAATTTGTTGAACAGAACCAACATTATTTATAGAAAACTAATTAATTTTTCTTTTAATTGCATTCGATTTCAGCTTGAAATTTTTAAGTGCTACAAATACACGATGACTTAAAGAGGAAAGTATTTTGGGTATAAGTTCTTATTTGGTTCACTGTATCTTCAATTCAATGCGGAATATGCAACGATAAAATTTCCATAAGTATTAACCATCTAATATGCAATTGCACCATCACACAAAAAGCGTAAATCCACTTATTTGGAAAAAATACTGGTAACTCTCGATTTAAGCGATACTTCACTTACGCGATTTCCTTATAACACGATTCAATAATAATGCCCATGTCTTGAAATACGCGTTTTTATATAACGCGAAATTGATACAACCCTTTTAAACAATAATGACAAACCTTGAAGTACGCGAAATACAGCAGTGTGTATTGCATAATGTGCAGAAGTGATGCAATTTTCGATGCAATTTTCGATACAATTTAATAGAAAAAAAATTATAATACACTTATAATTTGAATATAACTAGATTATCAAAATAGTTATCCAATTCAGAAAATATGTTATTTGAGTTATTGTGTTATATGTTGTTTAAAATTACAAATTATTTAATATTTTTTTAAAATGTATATGGAAATTTAAAATATCATCATAGCATTGTTAAATCTATGTTTATTATTTCTGTTATTATTTTTCTTAAAAATTTGTTGATTTCATAAAAAAATTTTATTCAACATTATTTTATGCAATTTTCCACCAATATTCAAATTTTCATCAAAAATTAAAATTTTCATCAAAAATTAAAATTTTCATCAAAAATTTAAATTTTCATCAAAAATTAAAATTTTCATCAAAAATTCAAGTTTTCATTAAAAGTTAAAATTTTCCACAAAAATTCAAATTTTTACTTAAAATTTAAATTTTTACAAAAAATATGTTATTTACTAGAAATTCGATTTTTCACAAAAATACTGAAACTCAATTTTTAATTAAAAATCCGATTATTCACCAAAAATTCAAATTCATTTAAAACTGATTATTGACTAAAAATTCGATTTTTCAATAAAAATTTGTTTTTTTATTAGAAATTCGATTCTTTACTTGAAATCTGATTTTTCACAAAAAAAAAAAAAAAAAAAAAAAAAAAATAAAAAATAAATAAATAAATCGATTTATCAATAATAACAAGCGCAAAATGTATAGTCGGTTAAGCCCGACAATATAATATTCTTCGCTATTGCGTTTGAGCCTCAAAATGATTTTCGAAATTTTTATTCATTCATTTTTTCCTTATGAATCCTTGGTACTATGATTTTCACTTATATAAAGCTTTTATTATTTAAAATATTTTTTTTTTATTTAAAATTTTACCTTGATACTTTCATTTATGTGGTATTTATGCAAGTTTAAGTGATTTTCGGATCCATGAAATTTGGTATAATGATTCACTCTTAAATAAATGACATAATAACGCATTTATGAGTATTAAAACCCTATTGCGGGGGAACATTTGCATGGACCGATAATAACCAATTTTAATAGGATGTGTCGTTATACCAAAATGGTCATATGTTCCAAATTTCATAAAATGATCTTTATAATTATGACTTGTATTTTGTACACAAGTTATATACTGTAGTGTTTATAATAGACAAATTTTTATCAAATAAATAATACATAGAACAGCTGCCAGCAAAATCACCCATTGATAAATTGGCTAAAAAAT
Organism: Protocalliphora azurea; assembly: GCA_932274085.1. NCBI lineage: Eukaryota > Metazoa > Arthropoda > Insecta > Diptera > Calliphoridae > Protocalliphora > Protocalliphora azurea. The sequence goes on along the minus strand of OW026521.1, from coordinate 4,645,217 downwards.
TCTCATACAAATTTGGGAAAACTACCTAATGTTTTTTAAAACTATCTCAATAAACCATAGAACGATATAATAACGAAAACGATATCATATAACAGATATCAAAATTTCGAAATATTTTCTTCCAATAAAATAAAAAAAAAAAAACATAAACATTTCGAAAAACCTTTAAAATAAAAATAAAAAAATGTTCAACAAACAAAAACAAGCTGAGAATTAAATACAAAAAATCATTTGCTGACAGCTTTTTAATGCTAAAACCAAACTTTTTGGGTACGTAATTGCAAAAATATATTCGTAAGGAGAAATTATGCTCCTTACGGATGCCATGTATGATCATTTTTATATATTTTATATTTATCTAGGATATTTTTATTATTTTAGCTGATTATTATATTTAGTAATTTTAAATGCAAAAGAAAAAAATAATAATAATAATTTTTAGTATTAAACAGCATTCAAATCAAAATGTGGACCATGGCGATTTTACTATCGTTATTTTTTGAAATTACGATAACGAAAATGATATTATAAGGAAAGGTACACTTTAGCCGTAAAAACTATCATTTTAGATTCGAAAACGAATATCACTAGTGTTCATTTTTATCAACTAGGTAATATCGTTCCGATATCGTTATAATATCGTTTGATTTATTGAGATGTGGCTATTGAAACATATTTATTTATAATTATATATATAATTATTTATTGAAAATTTTCAAAAAGTTAAAATTATAAATTATAAAATCAAAGCATATTTGATAAAAATTATTTTTTATTATCACAAATAATAGAAAATTAGAAATAAAAGGGACATTATTTATGTAAATTAAGCAATAAATCGATTAAATATATACTCTAATCATAAAATAAATCAATTTCAGTCCGATTTTTATGTATTTATATATATTTTTTGTAAAAAGCTACTCACTGGTAACACTAGTTAGCTTACTCACGGAATTGTAGTAATATTTTTTATTAAAGTTTAGTAATTTAGTTTTTAAAATATATTCGATAATAAGAATTCATGATCACGATTTTGCAATAAAATCTTAATTATTTAAATTTAACAACTAAATTATTAAATTTAAGTAAAAAAAAAAAAAATATAATTTTCCCAACCCCTCTTTTGACTTTTCAAAATGAAATATCTCAAAAAACAATCGTTAACTTTTAAAAACGGTTAACACCATTAAATTCAGTGTCGTCGACTTAGTTTTACCCAATGGCTGGCTGCCCGTCCATCTTTTTAAAAAAAAGTAAGTCTCACTTTCGAGCACAGTGTTATTATTAGGCAACGTAAAAAATAAAAAAAACTTTTTTTTTATCAATTATAATTGTTATAGGGAGACGAAAATTTATATTTGTTAAAAATAACTGTTACTTAAAGACGTCATTTTTTTCATTTTATAACAGTTATAAGATTTATTGTATAATTAATTTTTTGTGTAAACTTCAATTAGTTTTTTAATCAATACAATTACTTTTATGATTGAAGTTTTTCTTAAAATCAATTAAACAATTTATTGACACAATTTAAATATTAACTAGATCTGCGTTATTGTCAATATTAGCACAAAATTTACAACCGTATTCTTAGTTTTTTTATGATTAAAATTATATATTTTTTATATAATTTAGAATATATAAGAATATTACACAGTTTTGTTTTCCAACAAAAAGCCTTAAAAATTTTTGAAGGTATATTTTAAAACCTATTTGATGAGAATATTAGTTCGTACCTAAATAGAAGTATTATTTCTGTTTTTTAACAGCAGCAATAAAATTCTTGAAGAAAAATTTTCGATACATAAAATTTTATTTTTATTTGTATTTTTTCGTAAATACTTTAACTTTTTATTTAAAATTTCAAATGCCAATTTTTTCTTGTTCCTTTTTTAATTTATAAATTCTTAAAAAAAAATAATTGTTACTTAGTTTATAAGTAGTTTTTATTTGAAAATAAAGTTTTCTTGTAAATACTTTATTCACATATAGCAAATTGCAAAATAAAAATTATATGGTAGCATTTTGATTTCCAACAAATTTGTCAATACAATTTTGCTTTTCTTAATAAATTTTTCTTGCTTTTTTTTGCAATATTTTTAATAATTTTTTTCTTCTTATGACATGTATATTAGCAGGCCTGTTTGATAGTTGAAAACATTAAAAACGTTAGAAAAGTGTCAACGTAAATTATTAGTAAATTAGTAAATAGTGTCGTTGTTCGTAAATAGTGTCGTTGTTCGTAAGTTAGTAAGTTACTATAAAAAATAATATGGTAACATTTTACAGTTTTATTCCAAGCAACGTATAAACGAAGTATTATCAATTATTGGAGATATTAACTTTTTTTGGGCTTTAAAAATTAAAATGGCGTAGTTGTTAGGCTAACAAAATGCCAGGGTTTTAATTCCAAAGAAGCGTCCTCCGTAAAACTTCCACTTGATCTACACCTTCGTGTAGAAAGCTAGAGCCCCCGAATTCAACTCCCTGAGTTTTAATGGTCTCCACCAATATGAATCTCAGTTTTATGTGGCACTGCACCAAATACAATCTTATAAAAGTTAGGCTAACAAAATCGATTGCATGTGACAAATGTAAGCTTCGAAAAACCGTAACAGGATACAGTAAAACGACATCAAACACTTAGTCAATGCGGGGGAAAGACGCAAAATTCTCGAAGGCCAAACAACAAAAACCTGCCTCACTATACTTAAGAAATAATTACGGTGACACGAGAGTTGTTCCCCAAACCCAGAGCTACTTTCTGACTGGAGATATTAAATTGAAATAAAAAATGAATTAACAAATAAAAAATATAATTTTAGTGACCATAATCTAAGATCATGATTGGAACATACACTGCCTGCCACTTGAATAAGGAATCACACTTTTTTAACTTTAATTAAGTATATCTCCTAAACTAAAGTTCAGCTTTAGTTTCCTGAAGAAATAAAAAATATACATATTTTGTTATACTAAAATTATGTATGCATTTATTTAAAGGCATGTATTTCTGTGGTACTTTTTCGTGTGTCACTTGAATAAGGAATATTTTAAAACTAAGCAAACTGTAATTTATTTTTAAATTTTAGGTTATAAAAATGAAAGTTATTATCTTCTAGCATTCAATTAGTAATGAGTACTGCCACCATTTTTAGAAATAACCTCAAAAATGCGACTTGGCATCGCCTTATATAATGACTTTAAGTAATTTAACGAAATTTAACTCCATGCTTTCGTTATTGCATCCTTTAAGGATTCTATCGTCTCAAATTGTTTTCCTTCTTCATAAACTTTTCTTGCAAGCCAACCCTAGACATTTTCCATTGGATACAGTTCTGGTGAATATGGGGGCCAATCCAAAAGTTGAACACCTCGTTGATTAATCCATTGTTTTACTGCTCTGGCGGTATGAATCGGAGGGTTGTCGTGTTGGTACGGCCAAGGTATGGATCCAAAGAAATCATTAAATTTTGGAAATGCTTCCTCCAGAATGTTTTTGTAAGTCGTTGCAGTCATTTTGTTGGATACAAAAACCAATTCTATGGTACCATAATACGAAATGGCATCCCATACCATTACTCCGCCCTCTCGGCTGTGTCTGCGGCTCAAAAATAATTCCTTCTTATTTAGGTCATGGAAGTAATAGTTATACCCGTCGGGACCATCAATGTTAAACTTTTTTCATCGGAAAATATAACTTTAAACCATTTGTCGGACCATGTCATTGTATTTTTGGCAAACTGTAGACATTGTGATTTGCGTTTTTCATTAAGTGGTGTTTTTTTTTAAGTTTTCGTCGGACTATGTATGGGCATGACTTTAAAATACGGTGCACTGTTCTTAGACTGGCACTGACTCCACTTTTTCACGCATTTGTGATACCGACATGGCAGAATTTTATGCAATTCTAAGAATTTTTCGTCCTTTTTTTGGAGTTGTTGCCATTTTCCTCCGCCCTTTCATATTTTTCCACGTAATTTAAATAATTGTACACAACTGTCTTTCCCCTATTAATGTTTTTGGCTATTTGGACCGGATTCTGACCCTGGGATTTCAAAATCAGAATTTTTTCTTTTTCAGAGTTATTAAGAGCCTTACCACGTCCCATTTTGAATAAAAACTATTTAAAAACTATCAAATTAAAAATTCTCTAGCCGTTTATATTGAAAGAAATTCAAATCATAGCCTTCCTGACTAATATTAAAAGAATTCCTTACTCAAGTGACACACGAAACGAAATAGTACCACAGAATTACATGTCTTTAAATAAATGTATAATTTTAGTATAACAAAATATGTATATTTTTTATTTCTTCAGGAAACTAAAGCCAACACTTTGAAATTTGGTTGCACAAAAAATTATTTTTTTCTGAACTTTAATTTAGAAGATATACTTAATTGAAGTTAAAAAATGTGATTCCTTATTCGAGTGGCAGGCAGTGTATGATCACAGCGAAAAATAAAAATGATTATAAGTAATAATTATTATGATTCTATATTGTTATACTGTGCCCGATTTTATGCTTTGTTTTTTCATGTTATGATTCTAGTTTTACATATAATTGAACAATCTCACTACATAATGATCCCATGCTATCAGATTATGATTTAATTTTATTATATTATTATTCTATCTTATTATATTATTTTACCGCATTGTCATATTATGATTCCATTTTATTATATTATTATCCCATGTTATCATATAGATATCCAATCTTATCATATTATTATTTCATTTTGTCATATTATTATTCCATCTTATCATATATTAAAATAAAACGTATTAATAAAAAATTATTTGTATATATTTTTTATTGAAAATAATAGAGAAAAGTATTCATACGCCAAAAAAATAAATAAATAAATAAATGAATAAATAAAAATATTTTCATATTATTTATTCATTAATTATATACATTAGTACCAACATATGTGGTTCAAATGCAAGATATGTTTTTTAAATAAACCCTTTAATGGTAGTTAATCATTATCTTATATTGCTTGAATCTCACCGACTATAACCAAACCTTGTCTATTTATATTTATTCATATATAAACTAAATGAGAATTACAATGAAGTTGGAAAACAAACGAGAAAGAAAGATATAGTCGGGTAACACCTTCTATATAATACCTTACACCATTGTGTGCAAGCATAAAAGTTCGGTTAAAGGACTTATATTACACCTGTGGCCAAATTTACTAAATGTAAAATAAAATATACAAATATAGAATAATGCGTTGATACTAACATCTAGATGATTTTATGCACTTTATGGCGATTCCTGGGAGTGGGATTCCGATTCTCATAAAATTTGGCAATGTTGTTTCTACTTACATAAAACGTATTTGTGTCGAATATTAACTTGATACTAACATTTATATGGGATTTTCGGAAAAGGGGTCAATTGTGAACCGATCTTCATAAAATTTGGTACAAAGATTGACACTTGTATAGAACTTCTTTGCACCGAATTTCATTAAAACTTTTGAGTGTTTAAATTCTATTCCGGGGGGATATTTGTAATTTCTGAAATACAACTGCAAATGGTGTAGAAATAATTTTGAAAAAAGTGGTGTAGATTCTAATTCAGAACAACTTTTAGTTGGTCAGGTCCAAAATCGTGTATCTTTTATACATTGTGTTATACTTACATCAAGATATAATCAGAACACTAGAGCTCTACTTTAAATTATTGCCATTATTTAAAGAAATAATAACTATTATTGTTACTCTTTATTTTATTAATTTATTTGTTTTATATTTTTGTTTTTTAATGTTCTTTTATTGCAACATAAATCTTTTCTTAAATTAAATCTTAAAACAAACTTAACTATATTATTGAAAAACTCAATATTAAAACTATGCATATTTCTTTTTGGAATTTTAAGGATCACAAAATATTTCACACTGGTCACAAAAAAAAAAAAAAAAAAAACATTTAAATAATAATATTAAAATAAAAGTATGTAGTTGAAAATATTCTTAAAAAAAAAATATTATTTTAAAGCTTAATACACACATTTTATTTTCTTAAACTATAAAAACTTTAACAAATAATGTTCATTATTTTAACAAATATTTGATAACTGGCACCTAGATATAATTATTGTTTATCTATTTGTCCATAGTACGAGCTTGATTCAAGTTCAATGCTTAAAAAAGATGGCCCTAGTTCACAAATTTTATTATAAACTTAAAATATAATTCTTAAATTTTGGCTTCCTTTACAGCTAAAGGAGGTTATTTAAAATTAGCGTCAGTATTGCCAGGAGGCGAAAAAAAAGACAAAATTAAACTTTACAAAAGGTCGAAAGAAAGCTAAATGTCCCAAAAAATAAGGCCAGAAAAAAGATGCCAGCAAAATCACCCATTGATAAAATGCCTAAAGAATTCCCATAAAAATTTAAGAAAAAATACCTAATGTTTTGAGTGATTTTTCGTAATTTTTAAACTATCCCAATAAACCATAGAACGATATAATAACGAAAAGGATATCATATAACTTGCCAATTTAACATTATATTTCGAATTAAAATGAAAATTAAAAAATTTCTAACAAACAAAAACAAGCTGAGAATCAAATATAAAAAAAAAATCATTTGTTAACGGCTTTTTAATACTAAAACTAAACTTTTTGGTTGCATAATGTCAAAAATATATCCGTAAGGAAAAATCATGCTTGAAAATATTACTATTAATAATATTTGCATAAAAATATGTCATGTATGATGATTTTTATATATTTTATATTTATTTAGGATTTTTTTCATTTTAACTGATTATGATTCTTTATTATTATATTTTGTATATTTAAAAGCAAAAAATTAATTTTTGGTATTACAAAACGTGGACCATGGCGATTTTACTATCGCTATTTTTGGAAATTACGATACCGAAAACGATATCATAATTTTATATAAAAACTATATAATAAGGAAAGGTACACTTTAGTTCGTAAAAACTATAATTTTAGAAATGAAAACGAATATTACTAGTGATAATTTTTATCATCTAGGTGATATCGTTTCGATATCGTTATAATATCGTTTGGTTTATTGGGATATAATTAATTTTTGATTAAGCATTTCTAAATTCCTGGGTGATTTTTTGCCTTTGTAAAAAATAAAAATAAATAATATTATATATATAAATGAAAAATAATTATAATAATCCATTTATTAAGTCCATAAAATTAGTTATTATTTTTGATTTGGATAAGGAATTTTTTTGGTAATTATAAATAATATAGATTTTTTTGTAAGAATAAATACACAAAAATGCATAAATGGATAATTTTGTAAAAATAAAATTAGAAATAGTAAATAAAAGTTATTTTCTTCGTTGTTGAAATACTATCATTTTTGCCTTTTTTAAGGCAATTTTAAAGATCAAAGATCACGAAAGTTTTGAGGCTAAAACCGTAATAAAAAGTCTAGATTTAGCCTTAAAAAGACTAAACTGGCAACACTGATTAGCATTTTATCAGTAAGACTACAAAACTACAATTTGTCCACATGAAAAAAAAAAATAACTACAGTTAAATGCTTAAGAAATAAATTCGTGACATCTTGGTCGCCTTGGTCACGCTATCGAGGTTAAGATGGTTTATGTACAGTAAAATTATATTAAAGATCTTACGCTTTATTGACAGCATCTCTGGTGGCAACCATTTTATAGCTTTTGTCTCTTTTAAACCAAAACCAATTATTTTCACTGAAATAGTCTTCAATTTGTTCCAAAGTTCTACCTTTGGTCTCGGGTTGAAAGAGCAGCATAAATATGGAAACCATAAAACTCGCAGCGGCAAATATCATAAATACTCCCTTTATTTTAATGGACAAGTGTATGAGAGGGAATGCCTTTGTAAAAGCGAAAAGGGCTAGATTCATGGCGGCAAATAGACCACCAGCTGTACGACCACGAATTTTAGCTGGAAACAGTTCACCAATCATTATGCCCGGCATTATCATCAGCGAAGTATTGAAGGCAATATAGGTGAGCAAACAAACACCGGCTACTATAACATCGGATCCTCCCCGGGGTTGACCTTCACGCACATACATGTAAATGCTCAAGGTCAAACAGCTGACACCCGAACCAATACCCGACAATATTAAAATTCGGCGTCTTCTCACAAACAATAAGATAACACAGAATATTATGGTACAAACCATTCTCACCACAGCTGTCCAAATGGCGGCAGATTTGGTATCAAATTCCGCTCCAAATTCTGATATAATATCAATGGCATAGAATACTACGATAAAGGTACCAGAGGCAATTTGTAAAATTGAAAATACTATGACAATGACTAGAGGTTTAATGGCGACACGTTGACAGCACAACTTAAAAATATTCTCATTAGTTTTAGTTGTGGCTATTTCTTTATCCAATCTTTCTTTCATTTCGTTCATTTCCTTTTGTGCCACAATCTCATTACCTCTAAGGAATGTTAAAGCTTTATGGGCTTTTTCTATTTTATTGTGTCTCAGCAGCCACACCGGAGATTCTGGTATGAAGAACAAAGCTAGTGCAGCTAAAGCGGGTAATATATTGCCACACCAGGCAACTCCTCTCCAATGAAGAGCAGAACCTAAGGCATAAACTATGAGTATACCCAGGGAATAGGAGAAAAAGGGAGCACCAATTAAAAGACTACGTAAATTTGGTACAGCAGTTTCGGCAATATAAACCTGTAAAGAAAGAAAAATTATGATATTAATAGAGGCTCGAGATTTGGATATTTTTGATATAAATGAAAGATTTAGATGTGGCTCAAAGGGAATTACCACATTAAAGCATCACCTTCCCGGAAAGGGAATAATGGGATAGAGAAAATAGTGTATGGGACGATCATATATGTATATATATATATATATATATATACGGTTAAAAAATTTATGACCGAACGGATGAAATAGTTCTTATGAAATAAGTCAAAATATAAGTAAATAATTTCGCATCCCGCATCACAATATCGTCTTTCATAGCTATTACGGAAATTATTAAATTGTCGAAGGAAGTCGATAATACAGCTCCTAGTCGCATTTGTACGCACAGTCAAGCGCTTATTATTACATTTGTGTATTACAACACAAGAGTGAAATATACTTTTACCTCGGTTGTGAGAACATTGAGATATTATAGATTCCATCACAATATGGTATTGACGGAAACGAAAGAGTGGATAAGCTATACAAGATGGGCTCAAGCTTGAATAATGGAAAAATATGACTAAAAGCAAAATGACTTCTTATGAAGAAACAAAAACCTTGAGAAAACAAGGAAGATCCTTAAACTAAATAGGCCAACAATCAGAAGCCTGATCAGTTCAATAACTGGAGGGAGGTGAAGCTAATCTAGCCTGCATTGGATGACTACATAGCGTAAATTACTAAAGGGATAAAATACTGAATATGGAATATCTCAGGGATATTAATTGAAAATCTCTGAAAGATTATATCGAAGGAACTATGTTTTTAACTTAACCAAACTAGTAAGGCCGACATTGAAAATAAAATATGTAGATTTTAATTTTGTGAGGTTAGGAAGTGTTTTAGTGATAAAGTCTTTAAGGGATTTTTCTATTAAGACAAACGTCAAATCATTACCATGGTATAAATTTTTCACATATAGACCAAATTTATTCAAATTACTGCAGCGTTATGATATAATTGTTAGAGTTCAAGCGAAGATTTTTTTCTTCAGTAATTTTATTTATTGAATCTTCACAAAAGTTACGTGAACTAACAATAATTAATCAAATCTTAAATGTAAATCTTAATATCTGTTTAGTCCAACCAACGTCAGACTAAAAGCTATTTTAATGCATATGGTTTAACTTCGGCTCAGTTTTGCGGTGTTTCTTCTTCTCAATCGGATGTATCCATTACTTCTTATTATATTTCGTGCTAATGGGTTAGGATGTATTTCCAATCTTTTCTAGTATGCTCCTGCATGTTCTTTTATAACATCTTTTACCAAAGGAACGTTTAGATCCTTATGTATGTTAGTATTTCTTACATACCAAGGCCGCTGAGGCCGTACCCCATAACTGGATTCCATAACTCGAATAAAGAAGAAGAATAAAGAATAGAATAGAAGAATAAAGAAGATAAATTTGTTTTGTTATCAAACGTGATTTTAATTGTATTTTTTCTTTTTTTTTTTTGTTGTTTTCTTTAACGTTTATTTCTTTTTAAGGAAGATTCGCATTTTTTCATGGAAATCTCAATTAATTATTTAATTGGCGCACAAAATAAAATAACAATGAAATTGAAGAAAAAAAGAAAAAATTACCATTTAATTTTGACAACCTAACTTGACAAGCAACAAAATATAATTTATTACAATAAAAATTATCTACGTATCCTCACATATACTGATAAAAAAAAAAAAAAAATAGAAGTAAAAATAATTTTTTTCTAAAATTAGTTCTTTTAAGAATCAACTAGCACTAGCTGAAAGAAAAACTAATGAAGGAACCCGTGCTTCTATTGACAATTTTCGTTTATCACTTTAGCTCCTTTTTACTTTTTCCAAATATGACAAAAATTTTTTTTCTATTACGATCGTTTTTTGTTAAAGTAATTTTTTAATGAAGTATTATTAACTTTGCTTAGTTTTTATTTCTTTTTTATTCTTCTCTTAAATTAAAATATTTTTTCGAAGAACATTAAAAGTTAAGTCCATAGATTAACATAGATATGAAGTTCCGTTGTCAAAAAGTCTAAGAATGTATTAGTAAAAGTTTTTATTTATTTATTTTATTATTTATTTATATAAAAACAATTATAGTACGTGTGCTTTTTTGAGTTATTTTTTATCAATTGAGTTTTTTTTTTTTTTTTGAGCTTTGTATCTATATTAATCTACGTTCAGTCCCAATTTTTAAAATGACCTTAACAAATTTTAAAGAAATTTTTATTACTCAGTTTCTTATTAATATTTCAAGATGCAGCATATACAAAATATTGATTCTTTCAAAAAAAGTTTAAATTTTAACCCTTTTTTGCGCTTTTTCACAAAACATGCTTTGATTGTACCAGAAAACCGTTGTATTTTTAAATTAGCCCTTTTGAGCGTTTTTTTTTTCTTCAAACATTTCTGCGCCTTTATGTTCGAAAGAGTTGGTAACACTGGTTGAATTTTAGCAAAGTTTATCCGCTTGCTGGCTCTGAAGCTCTAATATTATTAGAACAATTTTCATCAACATAAATTTTTAAGTGAAAATATTTTTTTCGCTTTTTGTCCATCAAAACAAAGAATTGATCTTTTGTGGGTGCAGAGAATGATATTAGATATTAAATCTCATGAAGCTAAAACAGTGTCGTAATTATTAATATGGTTTTTTGAAATTTTTTTCATAACATTTTATCTGATTTTTAAACTAGTCAAAATTGTAGTCGCTCTTCCATTGCATTGTTAAAAGTAGTATTTTTCAAGCTGAAATGTTCCCACTATCTGACTAATATCTATCCAGACCGATATCACAATATGCATAGATAGTCAAGTCACCAATAGAAAGTCAGTTTGCAATAGAAATATTAGAGCTAAGGTGGTTAGTATCGAAATATACGAGATAAATTCAAAATTTAAGCAAATGTTCTCTGGCAAAATTCACCAATGAAGAGGAGTACGCATATCATTTTCTCTGCATTATCACTCCACCGATTTAAATGCTTATTTCTTTCAGAATCTAGAGAAATTAATCCTTTTAAGATGCTAAAGTATATAAAATTAACAATGTTTTATGGTTTGAAGAAGAATGAAGAATGGTTGGGTCAACAATCTACAATGCCAAAGTTATGAAGTAGCTATACTACAATGGACGCTCATATTATATTGATAAGTATTTTCTGAGGATTCACTCTGGATCAACATATGTGATCTTGTGAATACACATAATTTCTGTGTGATCCTCTTCATCTTTAATCTAATCAATTCTTCATTTTATAGGGAACTTATTTTGGTGTGCCCAATTTACATTTAAATTTTCTTTAAATTTTACCTTGAAAAAAATAAATCTAATTACAATTTCAAAATAACAACAACATCCAAGCAACCTTCAATCAAGTGTCAAAAACCTCTCTTTAAATTAAATAATTGCAAACAACACAATTCTTGAAAGATATTTGCAAAGAAACCTTCTCTTAAATTATTATTTCTTTGATCTTGCTTTTAATAGGATTTAATCATAGTTTCTTTAAAATAATGATTAGATTCTACAATCATTATGTTGACTTTATCACGTATACCATTATGTATTCATAGGAGACCAAAGTGTTTACGAAAATATGGGTCATTCACTTTGCTCTAGTAACCTGCTAAACTAACAACGCGGTTTTATTATGTTTCTATTAAATAAGATTTTTCTTCTTTCACTAACGGCCTTGAACTTTTATGATTCAAATTCAAGATTTAAAATGACTAAATATAAAAGCATTTCTTTAGAATTTTGGAATTTGCACAAAAACATTTAGCTTATTACTCGCATGAACTAGTCTATTATGAAAATAGATCAAAATTTAAATTTTCTTTAGATTATTAGTTGAAAACTTCCGACAATAATATCACAACTAGTCCATTTAAACGTCATTTAAGTCACAAAAAAAAAAAAAACAATCATAATAATAATATGTAAATACAAAGAAATACTATTCTATATAAATATTTATTCTATTTATATAGAATAAATAGTTTTTTATTTGAATAATATACGCAAATAGTGAAGAATTCACTTTGTTTTCTTTAAAAGATTTCATATCAAATAGTATCTTATGAAAATGTCCATGACTTTTTTTCTAGACATTTGTTTGTATACAGATTTCTTTACATTATTTGTCTCAGACTATTATTGTTTGTTTTTAGTTTGTTGTTGCTGTTTTGTAATTCATTTTTTATGTGAGAATTTTTTTGCTTGTTGAGAGAGGAGAGGCTTAAAAAATATTACATTTAAAAGAGGGGTAATGTTTTGTTCATAATGTGATTATAAAGTGACCGCATATCTACAAAAACAACAATTGCTTGTATTTTGTTAGTGTAAAACCACTGCACATAACAGCCCATCTACACGTAACAAAATATATAAGATTTTTCTATTAGATAATGTCAAATTCGCTCTGTAAGAGAATTATCTCACATGTAGATTCAAATATTAGTATTATAAGAAGCATTATGAGACTGTTGTGATGAGATTTCGCTACACAACTATCATATAAGATGAACTGTCAAAAAATACTCATATAAGAAAGTTTGTGTGTGTGCATTTGTATTTTGGAATTTACTAAAAAAAACAATGTTTTTTGTAAAATTTTTTCCATTTAATGATTGTTTTAAGTTTAAAAAAATATATATGTTAATAAAAATTATGCTAAACACGTGTGAATTTCTGAAATAATAAGGACATGTTTACTCTGTGCCTGATTGAAAATAATATCTTATAGGATTTATTAGAATACGTGTATCCTTTATATAAAATTTAACATAATGTAAACAAAATGTTTACTCTCTGTTACTATATCAACGTTAATCTTAGTTTTAGACCTATGTTAACCTATGTTAACAAATCTGAGCAATAATGTTAAACATAAGCTGTCAAATTTATTGTTCTCTTTTAAAATTTTGCCCTTTTTAACAAAAAGAAAAGTGCAAAATAATTCATTTTGTTTTGTAAAGACAAATAAAGAATAAAAATGCAAAATAAATTAAAATTTTCGACAAAAAAAAAAGGCAATTCAACATATACATTTCTCATGTAGGTTTTCTCCACCCTTTAACATAAAGTTGGAAATAAAATCGTTTTCCCTTTATTCTGCCGACGTTATTTCTAATGTCATTTCTAGAGTAATATCAAAATGCTATGAACCAAAAATGTGAAAATGATGAAGAAGAAGAGTAAATAAATGTGGCAAAAAACATTACATATTACAAAAACAATTTTGACAGTTTCGCGCGGTACGTAAATGAAAAAATTGTAAATCAGCTGGGCTTAAGAGGTCACTTTCTTATTACACTATAGTTTTGTTTTATTTATTTATTTCTTTTTTGTTTTTTGTTGCAGTTTGTTATTATTCTTTTATGCAAATAAGTTCCGGATTTTTAACCTTAGACATGCGTCAACAAAATGTACACACGAGAATTTTGTCGAAATTTGTTTGTTATATGTTCGAGTATGTTTGTCTAGCTTTTTATATAGAATAAGTGAAATGAACAGCAGTTTAATAAGATTTCAGTTCGAATTAAATATTGACCCTGATAAATTGTGATAGTTGTGATTGTTTCTTTTTTTAAAGGAGGGATTAATTTTAATTATCTTTATTACAGTAGAATCTCTGAAATTAGATCCACCTTGTTCTTCGAGTAGTTCTAATTTCCGAAATATCATTTCTGAACTTTTTTTTTTAATAAAAAGTAGTAAGAAAATGATTAAATTAGTTATATATAAGGAATATCAAAAATTTTCGAAACTCTTTGAATGCGACTTTATGTGTCTTGTATTTCTAAAGTTTATTTTAAAAATATGAGAAGCGTTGACAGATTTTGGTAGACCTTACAAAATAATTAACAAATCGAAAATTGTATGTCACTCACGGAGCTGCAGGCATTTAAAGCTAAAAAATATAAAAAATACTGAGTTGAAACTTTCGATGATTTCTTCATTCATTTTAGTTTTACACCTGCAATTTACATCTTTTATACTGAAACCATTAACCAGTCGGGAGACAAGACCTAGTAAATTCATATGGTGTATAACTAGTTATCATATTACTATCTGGTTAAAAGTTGTGCGGTTACAAAAAATGAAACCAAAAATTGACAATTTTTTAAATTAGAACAAAATTTTAAAGAGGAAGTGATCCTCTACAGTTTGAGATGGTGTACTGAGTAAGACGTTAGTTATTAAAAACAAATGGTTAACTTGTACCAAAGTTTAAATCACACTGACGGAAAATTTTGTTTTTGTTTTTTATTTGTATTTTCGTTTATGTACATAATATTGAATACTTCTAGAGTCTAATAATAACTACATGAATTTGTGGACAACTCGAACAAAAATAAGTAACTATTCAGGCAAAAATAAGCAGTTTATTATTGATTCCAGCTTACCACGAAAGCAAAATTTTTGCCATCTTATTATAGTAAATATAATTTATTGTTCTTAATTGAAATCACTATTTACCTGAGCAGGTCCACCTAATATACCCGTGGCAAAACCACACAATAAACGTCCTATCAATAACATTTTATACGAATGTGATAAGGCCAAAACACACCATCCAGCGAATAAAGGTAAAACAGCTACTAATAAAGCTGAACGTCTACCCAAATAATCGGCCATTGGTCCAGATAAAAATGAACCAATAGGAGTGGCTAAACTGTGGACACTGGCTATAATTGGAAAGAAAAGTTATATGAATTTAATTATGTATTTACGCATTAAAATATTTTATTTTTTACTTACCAATCCAGGAACCCATTTCTATGTCAATGATTATTTCGGGCGTAGAATTTGTTGGTATATTATTAGAGGCTGATAATTGGGGTAATAAAACGGCCGAATAGCCAATGGGCATGCCGCAGGCGGCAGATAAAATTAAAACAGCGCAGGTGGAAATAATCTGTAAACAAAATAAGAATTTATAAAAATTTAAAATTAAGCAAAAAAAATTTGTTAATTAAAAAATAAAATATATTTTCTTATTAAACTGTTGTGTTTAAAGAATATTAAATTACTCAATTATTTGACTTATTCAATACAAACAAATATGACCTACATTTTCATACATTCATAAATGAAATTGCACGTGGTTTATTGAATAAAAACATAATAACAACAGTTGGGGATAGAAAAATAGTTAAAAAATAAATATTAAAAACATCATTAAATTTGAAAATATATAAAACTAATACAGCCGAAGGGGACCGACAAATATAGTTCATTATAAACGTAGTTCAAAAAAATTTTAATGCACGTATTTTATTACGATACTAATATTAGTAATTAAATCGATTTCTTTCCTTTACAAATGGAGTGTTTTTATGATTTTTTTTTTAAGTATAAATGATTTTAACATAACGGGAAGAATATTTTTTGCATTCATCAGTCATTTGACAAGTGGTAAATTGAGATTAATTATATTTTTTATACTAATTCAATGTTTTCTTTTATTACGGTATTTTTGAGATTTATTTTTTAAGGAATAACGATTTTCTAATATTTAATTTTTAATCCCCTTATAATTTCAGTATGAAATTTCTATGCGTTATGTTAAAAAATCAACAATTATAAAAATATGAAATTTAATTACTTAAAATTATTTCCATTACCCCAGGACTACAACTGAGATTAACGCTGATATAATATGTGAGATAACGCCGGCAGAGGAGAGTAAACATTTTGTTTATATTATGCTAAATCTTAAATAAGGGGTACACGTATTCTAATAAATCCTATAAGATATTATTATTTTCAATCAGTCACTGAGTAAACATGTCCTTTTTATTTAAGCAATTCGCCATTTTTTAACACAATTTTTATAAAAATATTTTTAATGTAAAACAATCATTAAAAGAAAACAATTTTACAAAAAACATTGTTTTTTTTAGCAATTTCCAAAATATATAAGCACACATACATACAAACTTCCGTGTGTGTGTATTTTTTTGACAGTTCATCTTATAAGATTGTTGTGTTGAGAAATCTCATCACAACAGTCTCATAATACATCTTATAATACTAATATTTGAATCTACACGTGAAATAATTCTCTCAGAGAGCGAATTTGACACTCTCTGACACATATTATGTTACGTCTAGGCGGGCTGTTACCATAGAACGATATAATAACGAAAACGATATCACATAAGCTGCCGATTAGAATATCATATTGTATTGCAGAAAACCATATTATTATGATATCGAAATTTCGAAATATTTTTTTTCCAATAAAATAAAAAACATAAACAGGGGAGAAAAATTTTTCAACAACCAAAAACAAACTGAGAATCAAATACAAAAAAATCATTTGTTAACAGCTTTTTAATACTAAAACCAAACTGTTTAGGTGCGTAATTGCAAAAATATATCCGTAAGGAAAAATCATGCATGCAGATATTAATATTGATAATATTTGCATATATATATATATATATATATATATATATATATATATATATATATATATATATATATATATATATATATTTCAGATTTTTTTCTTATTTTAGATGATTATGGTTCTTTATTATTATATTTAGTATATTTAAATGCAAAAACATAATTTTTGGTATTCATTTTTTTTTTTACATTTGATCAAGAAAAACGTCTAAATTAATGAGAATTTATGGAAGGCGGCAACGATTACACAAAAACAATAATGAGGCGAATTCATTTATGTTTTTTATACATGCAGTTTGTTTGTAGTTACCTTCAACAGATGCGGACTGATTTTGAAGTTTGCTGTAACAAAAATTTGTGTAGTATAGACATTACGATATGGCAAGGCGTACATATGTCATAATAAACCACGCAAAAGGTACCAACAACCAAAATGGCGTCTTTTACCATGCAATGACAAGACAAAGTTGTGACAACTTTGTCTTGACGTTGCAACAATACTGACAAATTCAGAGTACATTAGGGAAATTTTTATACTGATAAAATTTTGACGTTTGTCCTGATAAAAATTTGTCTAGTATAGATTCGAACTTAAAGTAATAAATATTTAAATTTAAGAAAAAACCGCTTATATTTCAAACTTAACTGCTGTTTATTATTATTTACAGTTTTTCTTTCACAAAATTTCCATTGCGTATTGTATAAATTGCTTTTTTTTATTTTTTAACATTTACAAAAAAATTTCTTTACTACAAAGATATGCATTCTGCATTTCATTGTTTATTACTTAAATAAAATTTTTTTCAAGTTATTATAATTGATTTGATTAGTCATTTCATTGTTGATGAAACAGTTTGATATTTTCAATGCGTTTTTCTTATTGTTACATGTTTATGTAATTTTGCGTGCAAAGAATGATTGATATTAATAAATAAATAAATATTATATAATAATTATTTGAAGAACAAATAACAGTTACAATTAAACGGTTTTAATAGAAGTTCTTGAAATACATATAAAAAATATTTTTCTTATTATTTGTTTTTTTTTTTTTTTTCTTTAATTTTTAAGCAAATTCACACAGAAATATGTCGTAATTTGAAACATTTTCTGTGTAGAAAAAAATCGGCTGTAGGGAAAAATCATTCACTATAAGCCTTTTTGAGGACATCATAAATCAGATTTAAAAATTTTCAATACATCCTCAAAATTTTGAGTTATGTAGTTTTGTTTTTGGATAGGTTGGATTTTTTCTTTTTAAACTGTTTTGGAGAGTAAAAGAATCAGACTCTTCAACTATATACATTTGTTTTTATATGATTTGCTCAAATATTAAAAGTAAATTTTTAAACATTTAAAAATAAAATATTTCTACAATTTCTCAAGTTTAACTGCAATTTGTTATAAAATTGTATTATACAAAAATTATAATACAATTCTGAAAGCATTTTTATTGTAAAGATTTAGTTTTTTCAAATTGGACAAAAACTATAGAACATATTATATATCAACCGGAACTTATGTCGTTTTTCGAGCGAAAATAAAAAGTGTCATTTTGTCTAAAATAAAAATTTTACAATTTAATGAAACTGTTCTGTCTACAAAAATTTTTCGTTTAGAGGGATTTTTAATCTAGAGGATTCTTGGCTGAAGACATTTTTATATCAAGAAAAATCTTTTAGAATAGATTTTTCTATCTAAAAAAATTTTTTCATTAAGATGACATTTTTCTATCTATAAAAATTCCTCGTTTATAAGACATTTTGCTTCACTGGTGCATATTCCTATAAACGCATTTAAAATTGTTGTTTTTCTTTGAGGTATATTCGTTTTACTTAACCAAAAACAATGTTGTGTTGTTACAATAACTCGTGATATATTTTTTTTATGTAAGAAATATTTGTTTCTTGCTTTTGTTTTTTCTTTAATTTAGCAATCAGAACATATTGGTGAAAAAAAAAATATATTAAAAAATTTTAACAGTTTTAGTTGCTTGTTTCACTTGAGGTAAGTTTTTGATGACAATATATCTATTTACTGGAAATATTTTTGTTTTAATTGGGAATTTCATCAGCTTAAAGGATGCCCAAAGGAACTTTTCTTACAGACCAGGACAAATTCAAATTCAATTTTTTCATGATCAAGGCTGTTCTATTAGAGAAATTGGACGAAAAATTTACCGTTCGGAAGGAGGGAAGAAATACGGAGTGCGGAAACCAACAAAAGGTAATCAAAATGCAAATTAATAAATAATAAAAAATTAATAAATTGCAAGTTAATAAATAATTTAAAAAATTAATTTGTAGCACCTTAATTATTTTTTAGCTCCATTTTTGGTAAGTTGATTAAAAAAATTGATGTGCGTTTATAGGAATATGCACCAGTGTAGTGAAAAATTCCCCAATTAGTTCCATCACATTATTGTTTTTTAGGTCAATTTAATATTAAATCAATTAAGCCATAGAAAACAACTAGAAGTCCAACTTACTCTATCAAAAAAAAAAAAAAAAAAAACGAAGTCTTTGTATGTGTTAGTCAAGGATGGAAAAGTTGATACTATTTAACATTCAAAAATACTGAAGTACTCCCTCCTCAAGTCATTTGATACTATCATATTGCAATTCAATTGAAAAATAAACTTTTTAAACGAAGACACCTATAATAGTATTTTATGTATTTTGTTTATAAAGAGCTTCGAATCAGATTTACACTTCGTGATCAGAAGCAATTATAAAATTGTATTAAACACTACAAATGTATTTAATACAATTCCAATAAGTTTGTAGGGCAAATAAACTATGTACATTATAGAAATTTTTGTACTGTAGATCGATTATTTTATTTATAAAATTGTAAACGAGAATCACTCTAAAATATGTAATCACTACTACAAATTACAAATTTCTATGTTCTGTAAATCGAATTCCAGCGAAAATGATCCGCATATCGAAGATATCAGATAATGTTTTACAATTTTAACAAAACTAAGGCTGAAGTGCTCGCTTTTAAGGGTTTGATCTACGATAATGTTTTCCCTTTAATTTTATTTCAAGAACAGGACCATAGGTACTCAAAGTAGTAAATATTTCCTATAATCTATCGATTCAAAGCTCTTGAATGTGCATTTATAAAAAACAAAAGTTCCTTTAACGTGTTTTTTTAATATTTTGTCATTTTCCCTGTAAAGTATTTTTTTTTTTTTTGTGAAAATTATTTTTCCGCCGCCCGGGCGGAATTATTTTTAACTCTGTGGCATGTTCAAAAGCAGCTTCGCTTACATAATTTTTACATTTTAGCAATTTTTTAATAACAACAAATTTTTTTAATATGAATTTCTTAGGAAAGTAAGTTTTTCAATGGCATATAACTCCAAAACTATTCAGCTGCACTAAAAATGTTTACATCATTATTTTCAGCGTTTAAAATACTATCAATGATAAAAAAAAATAAAAAATAAAAAAAACCGGAACTGAGTCAGAATCCTCAATTTAAGCAGGACCATATTTTACTATAATATTGAACCTGAATAAAATCATTTAATTATTTGATACGGTATTTATCCTTCATTTTAGATATATAAATTACATTCTTTGATTTTTGCATCAAATAAAATATAAATAATTATAAAAATTTTTAATTTTAGTACTTTGAGGGTGAAAAAAGTACCATATTGAATTTATTTTGATACCGAAAAATATTTTCATTTTCCATCCCTGGTGTTAGTAGGATTTTTTCAGAACTAATTTATACGTGTGTTTTTCTAGTTGTTTTCTATGAATTAAGCATTTAAATGGTGAATAATTAAATATACGATAAAAGAATACAATTATTTTTACTCAAGTTTTTTTTCAATTTGATTAAAAAGTCATACAGTATTTGTTTGTATACCAGCAAACACAGTGTTATCAGATTAGGGGATCTTTCCCCAAATTGGAGATTTCTTTTGAGAATTGGGGATGAAAAACTTAGTTTGGGGATTAGGAGATCTGTTGTTGATGAATTTAATGTTTTAAAGATTTTTGGAGATTTTTTGGGAAATTTTTTTAGATTCCTGGTATGGGAGGTTTTCTTTTTTAGTTTTTTTTAATTAAATATTTGTATAAATTAATATTCACTTTATGTTTTGTTTGACTTTCACACCGTAAAAACAGTTTGGCAATATTTGCTCAAATTATGTTTCTATATGCCTATAAACACATTTTTAAACAATAGAAACATTAACATTAATAATTTTACCCACCTGATGATAAATGCCACGCATTTCTGTAGTTCGGTCGAGATTTTTATTGTGAGTATTATTGCCATTATTCGCATTACTAATCTTTCTTTGCTGATACAAATCTTTTTCATCTGCGGCGGCAACAATTTGATAATTTAATTTTTGCGGCACAAATTTACTGTATTCATCTTCTCTGTAAATACAAATAAAAATAAAATAAACAAATGTGAAAATAATTAAAAAAATAAATATTTAGCTAAGACTTATAATAACAAATGTTAACACGACAATGAATGAACTTAAAGTAATAATTTTATGGTTTAATAACAAATAATTAGCAAATAATCATATCTAAAAACAACCAGCACGTGTAACTATTGTTTAAAGAGACATTATGACAATATTGGAACGTAATTTAATTAAAAGTTTAATACTTATTTACTTAAATTTGAAAATGTTCCACTTCGTCACAAGATTTTATAAAAATTAACACAAATGTCCCTTAACAGAGGAAGATTCTGAACATAAAATAGTATGAAATGACAATATATCTGATATTGCTATGTCTTATAATTGAAAATTTATTCTAGACAGAAAAGTGTCCTCTAAACGAAGAATTTCTCTAGACAGAAAAATGTCCTCTAAACGAAAAATTTTTCTAGATAGAAAAATGTCCTCTAAATGAAGAATTTTTCTAAATAGAAAAAGATCTTCTAAACGAAAAATTACTTTTAAATGAATAATTTTTCTAACACTATGTTCACATAAAGAGGTTTTTTGAAAAATGAGTCGTTTTCTCAAAAAACACAAACAAATTAATTTTTTTTTTTTTTCATATATTTTAAAGCCAAAGAACATCTCGATTTGAATTTTTAATTATTTAACACACAAAAAACATTCATACAGGGAAGAAATTTTTAATATTTTTAGTACATAGAAATTTGTTGAAAAAAGAATTTGTAAAAATTTTCAAATAGTTCAAAAATAAAAAAAATAAAAATTATGAATGCAATTTATATTTGTTCATAAATTTTATTTTTTGAATTAGAAAGTGTTTGTGTGTGAAATTTTTATTTAAATCAAAAATTTGTGAAAATATTTTGGCAAACGAAAAACAGACCAAAAGGAAAAAAACACAATAAAATGATATGTAAACAGTGATGTTTAAACTCATTGTGTTTTTCAAAAACTAATTTGTGTGAACATAATATAAAAAACCTTCTAAATGAAGAATTTTTGGAAAGAAAAATGTCTCCTAATCGAAAACAATTTTCTAAACAGAAACATATCTCCTAAGCGAAGAATTTTGCTAGATACAAAAATGTCTCCTAAACGAAAAACTACTTATAAACAAAGACTTTTTCTGAGCACAAAAACAACTTTTAAATGAAGAATTTTTAGATACAAAAATGTATTCTAAACAATAATTTTTTCTAGATGGAAAATAGTTCGAATTTCGAGTATTTTCTTAAAATATTGAGTTAAAATTAAAAAATTCATACTCAAAGAAACTTTGTAAACAAAAAATGTCCCCTAATCGGTAAAATTTTCTAGACAGGCAACATTAATTGTATAAATTTATTGCATAAATATATTATGCATATTAATTTATAGATTATCAATATTTAAATATTTTGTAAATTTTATAATCTAATTTGCAAAAATTAAAAAATAAAAAAAATATCACATTTTGGAATAATAAAAAAAAAAAAAATATTGGGTTTAAAAGAAAAAAACACAAAGTCTATTAAAAATGCATCTGGAACAAATATTTATTACAATAATCAATAAAGTAAAAAGTAAATTTTTGTTATATTCCTGATAAATTTTCCATAACAAAAAATAAGTAATCATTTTAAGTTCAGTGACATATTAAACAAAATAATAAGAAGTAAAAAGCAGATAATGTAAGTGTCAACGTATCTTTGACACTGACACAGGCATTTTCATTGTAACACACATATCTACAAACGTTTGGTAGACAAGTAGCCTACACTAAGGTCTGGAGGAATGAAAAAATATACACAAATTATTTATTATTTTCAATTTATTTGTTTTGTTTATTTTTTTTTTAAGTGTTGCCATTATGCAGCAATAGTTTTAAAAATTAAATTTCAATTTATTAACCACACACCATTCGCAATTGTTCGAGATTTCAAAATTTAATTGACAACAAATTGGAAAATTTCATAAATTTAAATTTGGAAATTCTCATGATTTCAATTGAAGTGCTATAAACTATCATTTGCAATTTAATTTTAATAAATATGAGACAAAACACAAACATCAATTATGGTAGTTATATTGTTGGAAAAAAAATTTTTTTAAATACATTTTCATTAAATGTTTGCTGAGTCATTAACATTTCATTAATTTTAATGAAAATTTATCGTGAGCAGATTTTTGAAAAAAAAAAATTGTTTAACCTTTAATTGAAAATAAATGATTCGGAAGCAATTGAATTGAATTATTTTGAAATTGTAAAATTCATAATTTTTAAATTTGTTAGTATTGACAAATAATTATTTCTTATTTGTAATTGGTTTTTTATT
The DNA here is from genome assembly GCA_932274085.1 of Protocalliphora azurea. Taxonomy (NCBI): domain Eukaryota; kingdom Metazoa; phylum Arthropoda; class Insecta; order Diptera; family Calliphoridae; genus Protocalliphora; species Protocalliphora azurea. The sequence continues at coordinate 4,621,314 of OW026521.1, read as the reverse complement.
TTGGAAATTTTAAAATAATTTGAAAATTATTTCCTTTGGGTATAATTTGCCATCAAGAGTTTACTTGTAACAGATTAGATTGTAATACAATTTTTGGTTTTACTCATAATGTAATTATAAAGTGACCGGACATTTAAAAAACAAAAACCGCATATAAATGTCAAAAATGAGTAACATAGTGTCTACATTAGACAATTTTTTATTAAGACAAACGTCAAACTTAACGCGAATTTGTGGAAGATGGCAACAGTTTCACAAAAACAACAATATGGCGTATTAATTATTGTTTTTTATATATGCAGTTTGACAACTGTAACAACCAAAATAATAATCAACTGTTTAACTAAGGTTACCTTGTATATATTCGCACTGATTTTGACGTTTGTTTTGATAAAAATCTGCCTAATGTAGACACTAGGTAAATGAAGAAGAGTAAATAAATGCGGTAAAAATTTTTGCATAAGAATGACTTTCTTATTACACTATTGGTTTTACCATGGTACAAGAAGTAAGGTAACGACAACTCGTACAACAACTACAGCACAAAAAAACTCCATATTTTGTTTTTGCATTGAAATCTCATATGGCAACTTTAATTTTCACATTTCACATGTTTGTTTACAAAAAACAAAAACACATTTGATATTTCACGTAATAAAAATAGTAATAATAATAATAATAATAATAATAATATTAATATTAATAATACGCCATAACACAAAAGCAAACAAAAAAATGTAAACAAAATATGTAAACAAAAAATGTAAACAAAAATTGTAAATAAAAACAACAATTTGACACAGATTTTAGAACACAAGCCACCATATCGCTGCCAAAAAAAAAAAAAAAAATCTCAGCTATTTAAATGTCGTTACATGATTAATCTATCTTGAGTTTTACTAAATTTATTTCTAGTATTTTAGGCAGTGATGTCAATTTGGCCGTTTCCGTTAACAAACAATTCGAAAGAAAAATATTTTTAGACCGAAACCAAAAAAAGTCCAATTTTTTTAACAATCATTGTGAAATTAGATAAAATTTGATTTAAATTTTAAATACCATCCTATTATTTTTGACAAGATGTAAGTTTTAAATAAGTAGGATAGAAAGAGCAGCATAAGGGAATATCTGTGATTGCCAATCTTGAAAAAGAGATAATTAATTTTGTGTCACTAATTAGTGACAACGAAAATCGATTGTTTTCTTTTATCGAAGATTTTTCCGGCTGACGCGGACCCAACTAATCCTCAAGGAAATTCGCAATCAACTACAAAATACTTACTAGATGTAGATTTCTCACTGCACATAGAGAGAAAAAATCCTTTATTTATACTGATTTTTTATTAACTTTTTTTTTGTTTTGTAAATTGTAGCATTAAAATAAAATAAAAAACTCAGATGTTAATACCTAAGTCAAATAGTATTTGTACTCATAATTTATTATGTGTATAAATATTTTAAATAAATAAAAATGCAAACGACTCTGCCCTACCACATTTTAACTTCAGAAATTTATTAGAAAAATTAACAAAAAATATATGTAGTTCAAATAAATACCATTTAAGATAGCAACACTGATTTTAGTATACTATAACTGGGTATCTGCACGTAACAAAATATCATAATGTAGTTATAAAGTAACCGCTCATCTACAAAAACAACAATTTCTTATATTTTGTTAGTGTAAAACTACTGCACTGTTACGCTTCACAACTAAATTGCAAACTATATTTAATAATTAATAAGTTATTTTTTTTATAATTATTTCTTATAATTTAGTTGGAGTTTCAATTTTTAGGAAAAAAAACTGATAACTTTTTTATAGTACAAAACTACAAATTAATAAAAAAAATGTGCAAAAAGTGCTAAAGGAATGCCAAAAATAATTCGAAAAGTGCTAGAAAAAGTGCCAGGGGCTATATTAATTTTTTCGTGCTAAATAAATTTAGATTTAGCACTAAAAGTGTTAAATTGGCAACACTGTTTATCACACCTAGATAAATTACCTGTAAATTCCTTCTTTTGGAATTTATTCGGGTATTTATTAGAGTTTTACACCTGGAGATAAAGTCAAATTTTCGACTTTTTTCAATTTTTAAATATCTGATTTTTCGATTATTTTGGACTTTTTCCTATTCGTCGACTTTTATTGATTTTTCGCTTATTTTCGACTTCCGACTATTTTCGACTTTTCCAACTTTTAGACTATTTTCGACTTTTTTCGATTTTTCGATACGATATTTTCGAGATTTTTCGCCTCCTTTGACTATTTTTTGTTATTTATATTAAACACTTTTACACTATGTGCGGTCTCTTTGTAATTACGTAATGGGTTTAGATATAAGAAGACGTGAAAATTATAAGAAATATGAAAGAATTTTGCAACAGCAATAACATAAATTCAGTTATTTGCATATACTGTGACAAGATTTATAAATAACAATCAGTTGAAAAAAGACAATTTTCAGATTATTAATCATTAACATAGCTTTCCATTGTGATATTTTAATTCAAAATATTTGTTAAAAATAAATTATTTTTATATTCAATTTATGTTTTTAGAAATAAAATAGTTTCAATTTACAATGACTTGATATTAATTTGGAATAAAATTATTCAAATATTGTACCATTCGTTAACAAGTCAGATTATAAAAAATTTCAACAGAAGTATTTGAATATACATTTAAAAAATTTAAATCAAATTCCAAAGTCTTCAGCTAATTTGAAAACAAATTTTATTTCTTTAGCTTGAATACAATTACTCTATATTTTATTTCCTATTTTAAAAATTAAATAAATTTTGTTTTGAAACGTTTTTTTTTTTTAATCATAGAACATTTTTCAATATTTTTATTCAACATAAATTTATTTGAATAATTTTAAATTTGTTTGGAAAAAGAAAAAAGTAATACTTTTTTTTTTAATACTGCAATTATGTAATATTTCAAATCAAAAATAAAGGATCGAAATAAAATAAAAAGTATTTTAATTTTTTATTTTATTCACAAGTAACAGCTATGATCATTAACATGTTACGTATCGTTTGCATTATTCGGTATTTTCCTATGACTTTTAGTTTTGGGGATATAGTTGGCCAAAAATTTATATTTCAAAAGAAATTTTTGATCTTTTTTAACAGTTTTTTAACTCTTCTGACAAAAATTGACAATTTGTGTTGTTGTCACATAAGTCATCATATATAAAAGCTAACTGTTCTGAAATCAACGGAACAGGCTGTATTAATTATTTTAATAGTTTTTATTAGGTTTTCATTAAAAACAAGATGAAAATAGGTTTTGATTTGTATGGAAAAACTAAACAAATTTATGTAGTTTTTCAGTCAAAACCCGAATGAAGCCAAAAACTATTAGTTTTTCTTTATTGTAATTGGCATATTAAACTAAATTTTAGATCTATGTAAATGTGATATAAATACCCGAGTATTTACATATATTAACCCATTTTAACCGGTATTTATCAAATGAATAATTACTTATTAATCTAAACTCAACACATCTGTCTACATTTACTATTTATGAAACGTGGACATGGTCTATGAGAAAATTATTTAAACATTTTTAATGTCAGATAAAAAAGAACTGAAAATGTTGTAGTATAAAAGGAAGAATATCTTAAGAAATAGAATTATTTTTAAATAAAAATTTTAATGGTTTTCCGCCTAACCAGGCCTTAGTGTATGTTTATAAACATTTCATTCTGAAAAAAATCTATACGCCTTTAACTAACTACTTAGACAAAGTAAGAAAAAAAAAATAAACTTATAATTTGCGATAAGTAATAATAGACCAAAGAAATAGAAAAAATAAACAAAAAAAAAAAAAGAAAAAAAAAACAATAAAAAAACCATGTTAATCAATATAATTTATTATTGTTGTTATAAGTCTAGAGCAACTAAAAAAACAATAAAAAAAATATATGCTTGTATACACATATACATTCCGTGCAAAAAAAAAAACTAAAATAATAGAATTTTTTTTAAGCAATGATCTTTTGTTTTCAATATTTATGTATTTATAACACATGTGTATTTAATATTTTTCAATAAAATAAATGTTAGAAGATTTGTATTGCCTTCAAAAAATACAACTAAATATAATTGACAATTATTGTTATATTATATGTATGTATGTATGTATGTATTTCAATATTTAATTGAAGGTTAATTATTTTAATAAGATTTTAATTTGGTATATATGTATAATATTTTATTCCTGTTTAAGTTCTATTGTTTGATGGAAACAAGTTAATTTAGAATTTCAGACACAACAAATTTATTGTTTATCAGCTTAAAAATATAAGGTGACTCCTATTAATATGTATATGTACATATTAATACATACAAACATACCTAAATACTTTTTACTTTTAAAGTCGTTAACCCCTTATTGAAGGTCTGCAAAATCATTTAATTCTGTCAGGCGCAATTGAATACATAATATATATTTTTTAACCTAATTTCTTAAAAGCTTTGTTTATTATTTGTATCACTGAACTCAAAAACCTATCTTAATCATGCTTACTAAATTTAGATTTGTTGATATAGTGCCAGAGCCCATTATATTCGGCTTTGCTTTTTATTATTTATTATTTTTTGGGTTCAAAAAAAAAAAAAATAAATGTTTCCGTATAATTATTTTTTTCACTTTCTTTTGAACACTGTTTTTTTTTCTTCTTTTTTTTTTGGACACAAGAAATACAAAATACATACATACAGTTGCGAGCATAAAAACTGCAACACTATATGATTTATATTTATATATATGATTTTTGATAGTATGTATTAGGAATAGAACGTTATTAAATTAGCCAATTATGTTATGATTTTAGTTTTTGTGATCCTAACCAACTTTGTGTACCATTTTGTTCCAAATTGTAAATTAATCCGAGCAAAAAATAAAAAATAATAATATTGCAACTTAAAAAGTAAAAGGAATTTTTAAAATTTTGATAACAATAATTTTTTAAAAATGCTGAAAACTATAATTTAATTCCATTGCAGTCAATTACTACCAATACACATAAATTTAAAGTCATTGAAACTACATAGAATATTGCTAATATTTAAACGTAATATATTTACCATTCTTTACAAAAATTTGGCAATAGTTTAGAATTACATTATGATACTGAAATAATATTGATAGTTCTAATATGAAGATTTTTAAAAATTATCTTAGAGACACAATATTGAAAGGATCTTTAAAATTGTTTTTAAAATTTGTACAAATAGATATTTGATACTATCCGAATGAAAACATGCCACCAATCATGGGAAGTAAATATGCTAAGGGGAAACCCTCCTAAAATACCAAATATTATTTTGTAGAATCAAAGTAGTAGCTTTTTTTTTTGGAGGCAAGTCCTTTATTGTTTTAAGGAGAATTGTATAGAAGAAATGAGGGCTTTAAGGAATGAGGGATTAATTTGAATCTAAACGCAAATATTTCGATTGCAGACTAAGTATTCACTTGTGCTAGAGTTTGCTCCATAACCAAAATTAAGGAATATTTGAACAGTATTGCGTTATAGAGATTTAAATAATATCGTATCATAGTGAAAAAATTACATTTAGCTCTTAATTCTATCAAAATAACAGTCTAAACTGGTTGTATTATTTCCGTCGAATAACAATTAAGTCAAGCTATCGTAAATATTTGATAGTTTGTCTTTGTATAGAGAGTCTTTGCGAGATTTCAAATTAATAAAAAAAAAAAAAATAGTTGCAAAAATATTAATCATTGTGGAAAAATTTACAAAACAATATAGCAAAATTTAATGTAAAGTATAATTATTTTTAATATTTTTATTATCTGTCCATATCTTTAAATCTATATTTAAGAATAGAAAATCATTTAACAATATTATAGTTTCCAACTTTTACAATAACAATTTTTAACAAAATTTTAAGAATTCATGTTGATTTGTTAAAAGTTGTACTTTTTTTGCCGCTTAAATTTACTCCTGATTTTACTAAACATTTAAAAGTTTTCTTTACGAACAAAAGTATATACATATGTATGTAATATAATAAAATAAAATCACAATAGTATTGCTACATTGGTTATTGCTATAATATATAAAAAAATTTATGCGATTAAAAATCACATCACATAGCGTTGTATTTTTTATGCTCGCAACTTTATGTACGTTTATAGCACATTCTTTAAATTGTTTATACAAAAGTGTAATTTTTGTGTAAAAAAAGTTGCATCAACTACGTATACGGCATGGCGAAATGAAACAGGTGGCAGCAGTTACAAAAATAACAATACGGTGAATTTATTATTTTTTTATATACATGGAGTTTGAAACTTCAGCGGGTAAGCAAAAGAAGTTTGACAGTCCTAAATACCAAAAAAATATATATAATAATCAGCTGATAAAGTAAGGTCACCTGCTTGAATTCGCCTTGGTATACGGTAATGGGAGAAAAGTCTATCTAAACAGAGAAGAAACCAAAAAAAAAAAAAGAAAAGAAACAAAATCAAAACAAATATTTATGTAGTAGTCTATATTAGACTAATTTTTATCAAGACACACGTCAAAATCAATGCGAATCTATACAAAGCAACCTCAGTTAAACAGATGATTTTTAATTTTGTTTGTTACAGCTGTCAAACTGCATAAATAAAAACATTAATGAATTCGCCTTAATGTTGTTTTTGCCACTTTCCATAAATTCGGTTTAATTCTGACATGTATATTGATAAAAAATTGTCTAAAATGGACACTATGTAAGTGATAAATATTTGAATTTTGCATGAGCAATATGATTAGTACGACACAGGGATGGAAATTGGCTTATTTTATTTTGTACCAATCATAAAAATAAAATATACCTTTCCGACCATAATGGTACCAAATTTGTCAATATATTTTAAATACAAACATTTACATAATAATTTTAGTAAAAATATTACCTGCAACTTTAAAATTGCAGCAACAAATTTGTTGAGTTCAACACGACATAAAGAAATTAATTACAATTATTTCATTTGTTATAATAATAATTTAGTAGGAAGCTTTCGCTAACGAATTTGGAATAGACAGAATCCTAAAATAACTCTCGATATGTCTGGAAACAATAACTGAATTAGTTAATTTTTCATCAGTGATACTCTGTCCAGATAAAATAAATTTTTGAGTATTTGTACCTCCACACCGTCTAGTGCTGTAAAAATTTTTTTCATTACTTGGGAAAATATTTACATACATCTTATTTATTGTAATCTTTTTTCTTGAAGTGGCTAGCTATTTGTTAAAGTGGAAAGGTTTAAATTGATAGAAATTTTACATCACAAAAATTATGTTGCTATAATACAAAAACAAAAAAAAAAAAAAAATATATATATATATATATATATATATATATATATATATATATATATGTAAATAGGATCATATCAAATTCTACCAAACGTGACAGTCACGGTATCAACAGATACAAAAACAAAAAAAAGTTCAATTGTACCATGTTTGCCATCCGTGGTACGACATATAACTAAGTGACTGAAAAAATCTTAAAAATTTATATTTAAATAAATTTGCCAAATATTTGATCAACTTTGCGTGACCACTAGTTTTGAAAAAAAAAAAATGTTTGCCATTGTTTAATCTTGCAAATGTTAGCTGTGATTTATGATATGATAAATCATTTATTTTCTTGGCAACCAAATATATGCGATATCATATTTTTATAAAAACGGTAGTTGTTTATACGTTTTGAACAATTTTTGGAATTTTAGCATCGATTTGTTACAGCATATTTTGAGTTTGAAAATATGTTTAATCCATATTTCGTCATGTGATCATAGAAAAACCTTATTTAAAATCATAATTTTGCATTTTAAATGATATATTGTAGCATTTTTTAAATTTAAGAAAATTTTTTAAAATTAATGAAAATTTCCTAGAAACAGATAATTTATCGAAAATGTAATATAAACAGAACATTTTTAAAAAATTTTAAAAAAATTTTCTATAAATTTTCCATAAATAAAAATTTTGCTCTAAATAGAAAGTTAATAACAAAAATTCTTAAAAAAAATTAATCGAAAACTTTATACAAATTTATATATAAATAAATTTATTGAAAATTTTCTTAAACAGAAAATTTATCAGAAAGTTTCCATAAATATAAAGTTTATCTATAAATATACAATTGATAAAAAATTTCCCATAAATAGACAAATTTTTAAAATTTTTCAATAAGTAGAAAATTAATTGAATATTTTCCTTAAATGGAGAATTTATAGAAAATTTTCTAATAACAGAAAATTTATCGAAAATTTTCTGCAAATAGAAAATTAATCAAATGTTTCCTTTAAATAAAAAATTAAGGTTTTCTGTAAATATACAATTTATCGAAAGTTTTCTATAAATAAAAAATTTATCGAAAATTATCTATACATATTTTTTTTAAATACACTATAAATAAAATGTTTATCGAAAATTTTCTATAAATAGAAAATTTATAAAAAATTTTCTATAAATAGAAAATTTATAAAAAAATTTCTATAAATAGAAATTTTAACGAAAATTTTCGGTAAAAGAAAAATTATTGAAAATTTTCCATAAATAAAAAAATTTATCGAAATTGTCTATAAACAGTAAATTTATCTAAATTTTCTTTAAATAAAAGTGAAGACAATTCAACAATAATAATTTCTAACAGATCAGTGAACAATTTCCGTTAGTTAACAAGGGGTTCAAAGAAGTAGATATTCCTAAAAAAATGTAAATAGTACAAAAATCGTATTATCTTGATTTCACTGTTGGTTTAAACTAGTTAATACTAAATACATTATAAACTTGTTAAACCGCATATTTATTAATAATATTGTTTGATGACTTATAACGTTATAATTAAACAGAAAAATAAATACTCTAGACCGGATTTTATCACTAAAAAAAAAAAACAACTTTTCATTTTTGTTTCAATCAAAACACAATCTTTGGTGTTCAAAAAATATTAAAAATCCATCATAATTTTTTTTTTTTTTTTTTTTTTTTCTTCAATATTTTAATTTTTTCATTTCGATCGAAATAAAAAATATAAATATCATTTGTGTTATTTATTACAAAAGTTGAAAATTATTTTCAAGTTTTTTCATCGGATGAAAAAAAAAAAAATCTAAACAACATTTTCATTGAATAAAAAAAAAAAAAAATAAAAATAATTATATGTATTCACACAAATACACACAACAAACAAAATTCAAAGAAATGAAATAGTAGAAAATATTTTTTGAAACAAAAACAAAAGTATGAATAAAAAACAATCATTTGAAAATTTTTTCATACTGATATTTATTTTCTTTATCATGATGGAAATTTATATTTGAAAATAAAAATCTCTCACATATTTTTTCGAACAAATTAATAAATATTTTAAAGGGTAAAGTAAAGATTGCTTGCTCTAGACTGCTACTACATATACGAGTACATACTTTATTTTATATTATTTTGAATTTACCAAATAAAATTTTGTTGATAATAAAATAAACTGTACAAAATTTACAAAGTAGATATGAGTTTCTATGCATAAAAATATTTTGATAGCTAAGCATTTTCTTTTTTGCAAGTCATAAAATAATTAGAACTGGTGATCAGTTGTGATTGATGTGTATACCGAAATACCAAAAAAAAAAAAAAAAAATGACTCAAAACAACAAGGTTTATTCACTAGTTTTGGAAAAAACAAGTTAGAGTGCCATATTCAGCTGTGCCAAATCTTATATACCCTTCACCCATGTTGAGAAGTGTTATATGAAAATGAAGTACTACTATATCTATATGTAAAAACATTAAACTATTTGCTCTTTCATGTAAAGTTGAAATAGAATCAAGATTTTATAAATCTTTATATTTTATAAAAATGAGGTGTAAGTTTGTTTGTTTAATTTCGGTTTGCGTATAAATCACGACTAAACGGCTGAACCGATTTTCACGAAATTTGATAAACAGATAGTACCAGTGTCAGAGGTGGTTATAGGCTTTATTAAATCTCGATTAAACATCACACCCACATTTTACCAGTACTTAAAAAAAATCAATTTTTTCAATTTTACACGTTATTAATGAAGCTATTTATATGAACGGAGTAGGGGGTGCAGTATCCCCCATATAAAGCAAATATTAATTATGGAATATCTAAGGAACTATTACAGTGAGAATTACGCAAATTTCGTGAGAATCTTTATACTATCATATCTCATTGATGAAATGAAAGTTGGACAGATAGGTCCAGGGGAAGAGGTCCAGGAAGAGGTAGAAAATATTAATTTTCTTATCTAAAGGACTATTACAGTGAAAGTCTTAAAAAAAATTCAAAAGTAATTCTCATATCAAAATTCGAATAGGGTGAATAGATCTAGGGGGAATAGTAGCTCTCACATAAAGTAAATAAAAACCAATTTGGAATTTTACGAAAGTTCGCACATATTTAAGGACGATATTATTACTTCGATGCAAAACAAATAACAAATTATAAATATAAAACAATATTAAATTAAAAGAAAGGGTATTTAGGATATATATATATATATATATATATATATATATATATATATATATATATATATCATCTCTCATAAGGATTCAGAAATATTTTTTTTTTGCTCTCCGACGAAAATTATAAACGGAGTGACAAACTTATACATATCTTTTACACCTGTGATGAAGGGTATAAGAAAATCGATCGTAAGAATTGTAATTAATTTTTTCACGAATTTTTATTTGTAGCTTTGACAACTTATACTTTTTATACAATACTTATCTAGGACCCCAAAAAGTATATATATTCAGAATCCTTATTGATACGAAAGTCGACATAGCGATAACCGTCTGTCTGTTGTAATCAGTTTTCAAAAAGCTCGATATAACGGATATATATGTTTTACATTAATTTACAGAGAATTTCCCTTAGATGAATGCTAAAAACCAGATAAATCGGTACATAAATAGACGAGATATTGCCAAAACACTGAAGATACCTCAAAAACCGTTTTTGTTTTCGACTTCTCTAAGCCCCTATAAGCTAGCAACATCGTGTTTGCAGAAAAAAATCGAAATATTCTTTTGAAATTTTTTTGCGAAAGAAATTAACAAAATCGGTGCATTAGTATCCGAGACATCGGTAAAAACGTATTTTTAGATAAAAATAATTATTTTTCTAAAATTTCAGTTTTTTAAATCAACCAAATCGGTCTATAATAGTTTTTTTATTTATTTAATGACAGCTTTGCATATAGTTGTTGTTTTTATGGACACTGAAAAGCTATAACAGCAACGAGCTATATCATATCTGGTTTTTTCAACTTTTTGAAACCCCTATATAAGCTAAGATCCTTCTTCATTCGCTCACAAAATATTCGGAATTTTTTTTTTCCAGAATTTTATGCTGGAGAAATGAACTCAATCAGTTGATTAGTATCCGAGATGCCAGTAAAAACGCTACGGACTTCGTTATTACGCAGATCTATCACAAATATTTTTCTCGAATTTCGAGTTTTTAAATCAGTACAATCGGTCCATAAATTTTCAAAATATACTCTTTACCAGTAGTGTAAAGGGTATTATAGAGTTTATCATTCCGTTTGTAATTTCTACAATAAGACCCCATAACGTATATGTTTTCTGGGTCCTTATTGAGATAGAAGTCGATATGACGATGTCTGTCCATCTGTCCTTCTATATTCGCTTCAGAATTCGTTTTTGTACAAATTTGTTGTAAATATGTTTTTCAATTTTCAATTTTTTGAATTAATCATATTGGTCCATTATATAAATTTAATAGTTATCAGAAGCTATCAATATTGTGGTTGTTTTTTTTTTAAGGAAGAATTTTTGAAGTTTGGAAAAAAATGTAAATTTATTAAGTATAAATGTGAAAATATGAAAGCATACTTTAAGGCAGTGTGGAGCATGCCTGTGAAAAAATGAAATGTTGAAAGTAAAACGACCGATTTTAAAACATATATTAAAGTTAATTTTTGCAATTAATGACTTCTATTATACTAGAAATCATTTATTTTCTTAGCTTTAACAAATATTTATTCAGGTGATTGAAAATATAAAAATAAATATGTATATAATAAATTGAAATTTAAACAAAAAATTAGTAAGAAATAAGTAAACAATTAGAAACAGAAGGCAACAGCGGTAATGTTTTGTATAATAGACAAACATTTATGACTTAAAATGCGATAACATATAAGTCATAATGCTTAACCACCCACACTCCCCAAAAAAAAGAAATCAGGTTCCTATTTTTCATCAAACATTTTGTTTAGTGTATTTTTTTTTTTTTTTTTTTTGAAGTGTGGTCCTGCTTCAACAAGTGATAAACTACAATTTACTTGATTTGCTTTGACGAAATTGAGAGAGAGAGCAGCAGTCGAACTAAGTCACACTAAGTAGTATATAGTGTATGTGTGACACAACGTTGCCTAAGCAGCATTTTGTGGTCGCAAATCACCCAACACTGCTTAAAGGCATACATTTTATTACTTGTCTGTAAGGTGGTGAAGGGTATGAAAGATTCGGCACAGCAGAATATAGCGGTCTAACTTGTTGATTCATTATTCGATTTCTTCAAAGGGTTTGCTGATAACAGTTTTATTTTGATGGAATTAATGTATGTATGTATATATGTATGTATGTATGTATGTATGTAGTCTTCCATTTTTTTTACATAATTATTAGATTATAAATATTAACTTGATTAAGTTTTATTTGTTATATACAAAAGATGATAACAATGTTTTTTTCGAAATTTTTGCAAGAAACTATTTCAAATTATTTTTTTATCATCACTTTTAACTTGAAAGATAATATAATTCATATAGTCATTTTAAAAGTACCATTCTCTTAAAAATACTATTATTCTTTCTCTCTCTTTCTCTCTCTTAACTTTAACAATCAGCAAAAGAAAAAAAAAAACAAAACCTTATCAAAAAAGAAAAAAAACTTAAAAGGGTGGTGTTTTTGAGTTCCTTATTATTTATTTTTTTGAGCTTATCTTACGACCATGGCAAAATAATGGTTCCACTGTTATCGATAAATTATCACAATCAAAGTGATTTAATTTAAGATAAATTATTTTAAAGAATTTCTAAATCAAAAAATAATATAATGGATTTAAGTACGTATAAACTTGATATTGAGTAAATACCCATTTTTAATATTTAACAACAATAGTGTTATAGTTTTTCAGTAAATATAATTTATTTTCGAGATAAAAACTTTTAAATATGTATGTGTTACTTTCAATTCTAAATTATTCTAAAAATATCTGTGAAGTAAACATTAATCTATTTGACTGAATTGTATATTTTTTATGTAATGAAATAACAATTTCAAGAAAAATAGTCATCTTCAGCGACAAGGGTAATTTTTGCATAAACGAGTACGTCAACTAGTTCACATGTGGTCCACTAAGGGGCAACATATTTGCAGAATGTCACTGTATAGTAGGGAATGTGGACCGGAGCCACATAATAATTAAATATGAAGTTAAAGGTTTGAAATATAAATTATAATTTAATATTTTTAAAATATAAATGATAATTTAATATTTTTATATCAATTGTTAATCTTATATTAAAATGAAATCGAAAAATAAATGTATACATTTTTATGCAAAAGATAGTTTTCTCACTTTGATATCACATTTTTTTCAAAATAAATATTTAAACACAAAGTTGGGCAATAATGTTTAACATAAGTTGTCAAACTTATTGTTTTTTTTTTTTTTTTTTTAATTTTGCTCTTTTTAGCAAAAAACAAAAATGTACAAAATAAATATTGTTTTAAAAAGACAAATAAAAAAAATAACGAAAAAAAGTTAAAATTTTAATTAATTTAAAATTTAAATTTCTCAAGTACACTGCCTGCCACTTGAATAAGGAATCACATTTTTTTTAACTTTAATTAAGTATATCTCCTAAACTAAAATTCAGAAAAAAATCATTTTTTGCGCAACAAAATTTGAAAGTGTTGGCTTTAGGTTCCTGAAGAAATAAAAAATATACATATTTTATTATACTAAAATTTAAAGACATGCATTTCTGTGGTACTATTTCGTGTGTCACTTGAATAAGGAATTCTTTTAATATTAATCAGGAAGGCTATGATTTGAATTTCTTTCAATATAAATGGCTAGAGAATTTTTAATTTGATAGTTTTTAAATAGTTTTTATTCAAAATGGGACGTGGTAAGACTCTTAATAACTCTGAAAAAGAACAAATTCTGATTTTGAAATCTCAGGGTCAGAATCCGGTCCAAATAGCCAAAAACATTAATAGAGGAAAGACAGTTGTGTACAATTATTTAAATAACGTGTAAAGATATGGAAATAACGTGAAAGGGCCGAAGAAAATGGCAACAACTCCAAAAGAAAGACGAAAAATTCTTTGAATTTCATAAAATTCTGCCATGTCGGTATCAAAAATACATGAAAAAAGTGGAGTCAGTGCCAGTCTAGGAACAGTGCACTGTATTTTAAAGTCGTGCCCATACATAGCCCGACGAAAACTCCAAAAAAAACACCACTTAATGAAAAACGCAAATCACAACGTCTACAGTTTGCCGAAAATACAATGACATGGTCCGACAAATGGTTTAAAGTTGTATTTTCCGATGAAAAAAGTTTAATATTGATGGTCCCGACGGGTATAACTATTACTTCCATGTCCTAAATAAGAAGGAATTATTTTTGAGCCGCAGACACAGCCGAGAGTGCGGAATAATGGTATGGGGTGCCATTTCGTATTATGGTACCATAGAATTGATTTTTGTATCCAACAAAATGACTGCAACGACTTACAAAAACATTCTGGAGGAAGCATTTCCAAAATTTAATGATTTCTTTGGACTCATACCTTGGACGTACCAACACGACAACGCTCCGATTCATACCACCAGAGCAGTAAAACAATGGATTAATCAACAAGGTGTTCTACTTTTAGATTGGCCCCCATATTCACCAGACCTGAATCTAATGGAAAATGTCTGTTGTTGGCTTCCAAGAAAAGTTTATGAAGGAGGAAAACAATTTGAGACGATAGAATCCTTAAAGGATGCAATAACGAAAGCATGAAGTTCAATTTCGCTAAATTACTTAGAGTCATTATACAAGTCGATGCCAAATTGCATTTTTGAGGTTATTTCTAAAAATGGTGGCAGTACTCATTACTAATTGAATGCTAGAAGATAATAACTTTCATTTTTATAACCTAAAATTTAAAAATAAATTACAGTTTGCTTAGTTTTAAAATATTCCTTATTCAAGTGACAAAGTACCACAGAAATACATGCCTTTAAATAAATGCATAATTTTAATATAATAAAATATGTATATTTTTTATTTTTCCAGAAAACTAAAGCTGAACTTTAGTTTAGGAGATATACTTAATTAAAGTTAAAAAAATGTGATTCCTTATTCAAGTGGCAGGCGGTGTATGTGTTCTCCACCTGTTAATATAAAATTGGAAATAAAAATTTGTTCCCGTTATTCTGCCGTTATTTCTTATGTTAGGAAATAAAAATCTCTTAGAATATACGTAGAGTAAAAAAATAAACTATTTTCAAGAGAAAATATTTAAAAATGATGCTTCTCAGCAAATAGAAATGTTTCATATCAAATTGAGAGTGATTTGAAATCAAGCCCTTTCTCAAATGTCAAACATTTGAGAATTATTTGAAAATAACTTGAAAATAATACCTTTCTCAACAAAAAAAGCGGAATTAATTGTCAAATTGAGAAATGCTATTATTATCAAATCATTGCTAAATTGTGACCACATGTGGAATATAAATAAAAGTAATTTGCATAATTTTGTCCTATCAATATACGTATTCATTAATTGGAAAATATTTATTTGAATAATTTTATTTATTACTTTATTTATTTGTATATAATAGATCTGTTCCAGTACTAGTCAAAATTACAATTTTTAGTCAGAAATTGTTCCTATATTCAAAATCTCCTTATATTTTGTTGTTTTTCTGACAAAATCTGACTAAAACCTGTAAATCTGAATAGTACTGGAACAGAGCAAATACTTTAAAATGTTTTTTAACATATTCTTCCAAATATCTTCAAGAATGATTTGATAATAAAATTTGATAACAAATTAAGAAAATACCATTTTTCAAATATTTTTAAAGTTATCTTTAGGTTTGAGAATGATTCAATAATATCATTTGATATCAATTTGAGAAAAATACTTTTTTTCTCAAATGGTTCTCAATTTGAAATCAAACTTAAAATTCAAACTTCTACCTACATTTGGAACAAGTTTGAGAAACACGTTAAAGTCATCATATTTAAAACGTTTGACATCGTGTTTTCTGGGTATGTGTATGTTTATAAGTTGTTGTTCTCTTTTTTTTTTTTTTTTTTTTTTTTGGTTTAAGCAAACGTTGCTTGTGAAGAAAATTTATGTATTATTATTATTATTTTTAAGTACAAATATGTAAATATTAAGGCATACTATTTCTTTTGATTTGTTGGTAAAGTGGTGTAGGTTATAAAAGATTCGGCACAGCCGAATATAGCGCTCTAATTTATTTACTTTAAAATAAATAGGCGCCCTGAATACATTATGGCTGGCTTAAGCTATGGTCACATTTGAAAATATTTGACCAACAATGCGTGACCACTTGAAAATTTGAAAGTTGTATGAAAGTCTACAACTGATATAATATGTGAGATAACGCCGGCAAAAGATAGAAATCAATTTGTTTATATTATGTTAAATCTTAAATTAGGGGTACACGTATTCTAATAAATCCTATAAGATATCGTTATTTTCAGTCAGTCACAAAGTAAACATGTCCTTTTTATTTAAATTCGCACTTTTTTAGTACAATTTTTATAAAAATGTTTTTTTAATGTAAAACAATTATTAAAAGGAAACAATTTTACAAAAAAAAAAAAAAAACTGCTTTTCAGTAATTACCAAAATACATGTGCACACACGAACAAACTTTCGTATATGTGTATTTTTTGACAGTTCATCTTATAAGATGGTTATGTAGAGAAATCTCATCACAACATTCTCATAATATTTCTTATAGTAATATTTGAATCTACATGTGAGATAATTCTCTCAGAGAGCGAATCTGACATTCTCTGACAGAAAAATCGTACATATTATCTTACGTGTAGAGGGGCTGTTAGAATAAGCAGTGTCAAGCAAAATTGAGTTCAATGTCAGCTGTGATTTATTCTGGATGGAAAATCTTTTTCTAACTAAAAAAATGGAATTAAGATAAGTATATTTCATTATCGTTAATATTTGCCTAATCTGAACGCATTTTTAGTCGTACGTAATGCAACATTTTTTTAACAGAATAAATGTTATGTAATGGTATTACATAACATTTCACTGCTATAACTACTTTAATTGCTTCACACCTCTATAAGAGAACTACAATCACTGTTGCCAGATTTGCAGATTTATCTGTATTTTTATGTTTTTTTTTTTTATTGTAAAAACTCCAAAGTGCAATTTGACGAGTTTTGTTCAAAAAATAACGATTTCATGAAAAGTTGACACACGCCAATTTTTCTTGTTTAAATCTGATTTTGTATTGTAGTAGATAGAAAAATAGAAAAAAGACTATAAGAAATTTAAACTTTTACTTCGAAATTCGTTTGCAATTTAACCAATATTGGTAAAACAAAATTTTAGTGTAGAAAGAAAAATGTTATTTTATATACATATGTACATATGTAAGTGAAATAGTTTTGATCGTGGATAAAAAAGTTTAAGAATGTATTAAAAATTTAATTGAAAATTAAACCAATATATATGATTTCTTGAGTAATTTTTTTCAATTGAGTTTATTTTGCCGTAAATTAGGATCATCAGCCCACTTTTAATTGTGATTAAAGAAATGTAAAAAAAAAATTCTGCTCGCTCTTAGTTTACGATATATTTTTCTGAATATCAGTAATACATATGAGATTTAAATTATATTAATACTGTTTAAAGTTCAAATACCTTTTGAATGATATATAATATGATTATATTCATTAAATACTTAAGAGGATTTATTAAATTTTTATTTTTTTTGATATGAAAAAGTTTAATACATGAATAAATATATTGGAAAAACCTTTATTAACGTTAAAAACAAAATATTTTTACTTTAATTGCGCCGGTAATCTTAATTTGTTCCTATTTCTCAAATTTTGTACAATATAAAACAATGCTGGAAGTTTATTTAATAAACAAATAGATTAAAAATTTAATATTATATTTATAATATGAACATAAATTAGCCAAAAAGATATGCAATTTAATTTTTTTTTTTTTTTTTTTTTTGACAATTTCAAAAATATTATGCTGACTTTGACGATTTTATACTATAATTATCTGGCAACAATGGATATATAACAGCTGTTACATACCGTTACGTTCAACTAACACAAATTTAATCAATCAAAAGGAAATTCATTTAACGATTTATTTTTTCAAGTGAAGTACATTTTTTTTTTTTTTAATAATCGTTAACTATATTTGGAATAAAAATCTTATTTAACATTATTATTTGATTTGAACGTTTGCTATTTTATTTCTCCTTAAGTACATAGTTTTATTTTATAAGTATTGGTGCAAATTTTTATATCATCTTTACATATTTAATTGTTGTTTTTATATATATATATATATATATTTTTTTTTGTAGTTTTTTGTATTTATTTCTGTCTTTTTTAAATGCAACTGGTATATTTGTACGAGAGTGTTGTTGTTGTTTTGAGTGTTGTTTTTTTTTTTCTTGTGTTGTTTGTTAATTCTTCAATGACTTGCCAATTTCTTTTCACTTTTTATTTATATTTTGTGTTTTTTTTTTTATTCAGTATTTATTTAGAATTTTTTTTTATTATCAGTTTAATGAATTTGCTATGTATGTGTGTTTATTTTTATAAAAAATATATGCAAATCAAATTTTTTGTTATATTATACACTATGTGTCACAGCTATAAACGCACTCTATTTTCGCATATTTCAGAATAATGAAATTTAGATATATATGTATGTATGTTAAATCGGTTAAAGAAATATATATTCCGATTATTATTTTGGATTTTACTATCCAAGTATTTGGAAGGAAAAAAGTATTTGGCAGTGTTTCATAACTATAAGGACATTTAACTTAAAGCTTCAAAATTTATACACATGCAAAAAGAATTGTTTGGAGAACGCTTACATATATAACAAATACACTATTCAGACTATTAAAAAATTATGAATTGAAATATTGTTTAATATTTTTGAATGAAGAACCATAATTATAATACGATTCCCATATTAATTGTTAGTTTACATAACTAAATTGAACATTAGTTTAAAATTTTATTAATCACAAACAAATTTAGTAGTGTTTGGTTTGGTTTGTTCAACCAAAAATTAGACTTTATCATTAATTTTCAAATTAAAAATATTCTTTCGGTTATGGTTGTTAATTAGGTATACAATAACAATTCGATTGTAAGAAATGAAATTTTACTTTAAAACCCCTATTGAATTTCACAATCGAAAATAAAATTACTCTTAACAAGATTTTGTCATAATTAAGAATTTAAGAAATATTTCTTAAACACAAATGATTTTTGTGTCGTTTGTAAAAAAAAAAAAAAAATGTTCAACAAACGAGCATAAAAGATATATAGAATTGATTAATAAATTAATAAAAATAAAATTTTGTGCCAAATTAAATGAAAAATAAGTTCAAAAAGAAATAATAAATGTGTGGAAATAAAAGAAGAAAATAAACTATTAATTTCTTATTTATAATTCAAATATTTCATTGATGCCCTGGCGATAAATTTTATTTACCAATATTTTTATTGGATCATCTGTCATTTGGCTTTAATGAAGAAATTAATGATTTTTTGCTTTCCCAAAAAGTTGTTTTGTAAAATTAAAAAAAGTATAAGCTGCATCTGTCCAACTTTTATGAGTAAACATACATTATACCTACTAAATGATAAAAGTTTATAATCTATAAAAATTGTTCACACAGAACTTACATTAATTTTCTTCATATCTAACTAAACCTTTGACCATCAGGATCGTTTTAAATATTTTTCATATCCGAGATGTACATGTATGCACCCTGTTGACCCGCTCCCGTTATTTCTATATGGTCTAAAGTCAAAACTCGACTACACCTCTACTATAATTATGTGAAATTTCATTGAATTCGGATCAGCCATTCGGAAACTGCAGATTTATTTCCATTTTATTTATTATATTTTTTGGATCGGACACTGTACTGCGCTTATGTTTAATTTTAGAGTCCAAAAATGCAGTAGCGTTTCTTTTACCACCATGCTTATTTCGAGACCAAATCCAAAACTGAATTAATTTCCAAAAAAGTATTAGGATTTTTTTTAGTATTTAATAAGTTTTTTTTTCAAATTTAGACGTTAGAACCAGCTGATATTGAAGAAAGAAATTCTATTCAGCTGCAGCCAAAGTCAGAATTTGTTGGTCTATTTACCAATTTGAAGGCTTACATATGTGTGTGAAGATAAATATGCGAGTTAAATATGTTTTTGAGTGTGTATTACAAGCTTTCAAGTTAACTAAATTGTTCTAATTAGAATTTTTTTAACATATTGTTTCAAATATGTTTCTTTTTATGTTTTTTTTTTTTTTTAATTATAGGTTGTTCATTATATAATAATTAACAATTATTATAATAATTAACAATATAGAATTTATATATACTTATTAATTTATAAAATTTTTGAAAAAAAAACATAAGAATTTAACAAATAAGAAGGCAATAAATTTTTTCAGTTGGGGCTACCAATTCCTTTTTTATTTCATTTGCCTGAATCATATATTTGATTGCAAGCATAGTATTTTTTTCAATATCGATATACTTAACTAATAATATCGGCTGCCACAACTTTATGATTACTAAAAGTCAATTATTGTTCTCAAATATATTGTTCTCAATTGGCACAAAATTCGGTTGCCACAACGAATCTATCTGTTTTCTCTGTGTAAAACTGAATGCATAAAATATAAAAATTATACTAATTAATCTAAATTTAAGTTAATTGAGATAATCTCTTTTGCATTTCTCAAATTAGCTGACGGAACTCTTTGAAATATTCTTTCCAATGTATAATTTTATAATTAAATCCAGTTTTAATCCGAAAGCTATGCTTGCGAATCCAAGAAATTATTATTTTTCGAATATTTAAATGATTTTTCAGATAAATTTTGGGGACTGAAGCGCTCTTTTGTTGAAAAATGTTTCTATATCTGCGAAAATTATCCATGAAAAGAAGAAGTCTGTCTAATAATACTCCAGAGTGTACTCAAAAATATTGATTGTATTGTATTCTATAATACGTGCGAGTGCAGCCAAACGCCAGTTTAACCACTTCTTCAGTAGGGAAAGATCCTAAGCGAAAGATCATAAGCGAATCAGAGACCTGCGCCGAGGAATTTTATCGGCGGCGTCGGCTTGCATTAAGAAGCTTCGGCGGCGGCTTAAAATCGGCTGTCAGCCGGCTGATATTACTCACATTTTTCTAATTAAAAATTTTATATTTTCATGCCCCTTTGACTAACATTGTTCATAAAAATAGGACGAGATTGTTTTCAGCGAAGGTATAAAAATAATTATTAATTTATTGAAAATATATAAGAAAAAATATGGGAATGATCTAAGGATATTTCTGGATTTTTTCATAAAAGATTAGAATAATTGTCCGCATATTAGAATGAGAAATGGTCTGCTCCGATATATAAACATATCAATTATTAAGATATGCTAAAAAATAAAAAAGTACAATAAATAGTGGAATTTATATCAATTATTTTGATAATTCCCAACCATATATCGCTAGTGAATAGAAGTGATTATTAGCTGACAAAATCTTGTGTACGAAAATTTTTTTTAGATTTCTCGCAGGATAGCGATTAAGGCTTATTAAAATTTATTAGCAACTGTTAATATTATTTTTTCACAGTATTTGCATCAAAATTAATCAATTATAAGTTATCAAAAATACTTGATTGATTTATAATTATTTGAAGTTCAAAACGATGCAAATATTTTTCTTTCATATTTAATTGATGGCAAATACTGCATTAAAATAATAAAAAAGTTTCATTTTTAACATATTTTTTACAAAAAGAATTTAAAAACGGCGGCTGCTTTTAAGCGGCTTCCCAATTTTTCTCGGCGGCTCGGCTTAGCCGAATTTCAGACGTTCGGCGCAGGTCTCTGAAGCGAATCTCCTACTTAAAAAACAAATTCGAAAAACATTTAGTAGGTCTTTACCATAATTATTGCATAAGTTTTGCTCTCAAAAAAATAATTAGGTTGGTCTACAAAAGGATTTTCGAAACTGCATATTTCGTATGTAGATCTCCAGCACATTTCCCATCTTTCTATGCTGAATTCTTGGTTAACCGGCATTTCCTACCACTCTAATGAATTTTTTTTTTTTTTTTTTGAGTGCATTGTAGAAGACAGACTTATTCTTTTCATGGCAATTTTCGCAGATAAGGGAAATTTTTTTAACAAAAAAGAGCTTTAGTCGCCAAAATTCATCTGAAAAATCAGAATATCAGAGCAATATTGTTGCATTGGATTTAACGGGAAAACTATCCATTTAAAATAGTATTCCGTCTAAAAGGTATAGTAATTAATATAAAGAGTTCCGTCAGCGAATAATTGAGAATAAAATTGATGAAGAGAGCTACAACAGAGATTTTCTCAATCAAGTTAAATTTATACTGGTCATAGTCATTATTATTTAATATTATTTTTATATTTTGTTCATTAAATTTTATAAATTTCGAAGATTTTAATTAAATAAGTTTACAGTTAGGAAACAATGCAATATTCCTTTTTCCTTCAAAATAGCCAAAAAAATGCAAAATAGAAAAATCTTTTTAATAGGAGTATATTTTATTTTGACTGACATCTTCTGAAGTTTACCAAAATATAGTGCGTTTATAGTTTTGACACAAAGTGTATGAAACACTTAAGGGCAATTGATTAGAAATAAACTAAGTCGCAGAATGTAGTATATTTTACACCCTTAATAGAGGGGGATGGTGTCTTTTAAGGAAAGAACAACAAAAAATAACAAATAAAACATATAGTTCGTTTGTTTGTTTAATGAGGTTCTATTTAAAAAGGAAAAAAAAGTAAAGTATTTTTAATATTAATATTTATAATATTTATACCCCTATTTTGAACTTTGTGACAATGACAAATACAATAACAAAAATAATTTTTTTGAAATTTGTTCATGACAATTGTTTTTTAATTGTTATTTGTTATAGTTTTGTTATTAGCCATAAAGTTCAGAATATGGGGGTTAATTTAAAACATTTATAAACACAGAAAAAAAATGGTTTAAATTTTTTTTATTATTTGTTTGATTGGATGTATATCAAAATGTAATTAAATTTTTAATTTAATTAATGCTTTTTTTGCTTGTTTGAAAAAAACTTGTGACAACTCTTAAAATATTTTAAACAAAGAGAAAAATATTATGAAAAAAAAAAATTCTGTCAGTAAAATTTTAAATTGTATTATTCTTATATCTATCTGTAAGTATCTATGTTTTACTATCATGTTGGGCTCAGTTTTGGAATATTTTGTAGCCGAAGGTAATGAAAGTTAATGTGTGCGTTATCGTGTATTTTTATTTAAGATTGTATTTAAAAATATCTGTGACGAAGCGATGGTGAAATTTCCTACAGATTGCAAGTATATCAGATTGATTCGGTAAGTACATATGTATATACATATACAAATGCGTCATGGAATGACGCAATGTTATTTGTTCTGATTCTTTTGCAGATATCTTAGATGTTAATGTTGTGTATCTTATGAAAAAATTATATTCTAGATACTTGTTCACCCATTGGATGGAACCATTTATTGAATATAGAATTATTTAGTGAGTATAAGTTTATAATGTTTCATGAAACTGTTTAGCATTCCAGAGTTATTGTAGAAATTCCTATCTTTGACGCCGGAAGTTGATATATCAAGAACTGTATGTCTATTGATGCCTTACACTGTAGTTATACTCCTCTTTGAAACAAATTTTAAAGGTAAGAACGTTACATTTAATCTTGAAGATTTTATTTACATATACAGTATCGAGCATAAAAAATGCAACGCTAAGCTACATGCTTTTTGATTGAATTGATTAGGGCTATAACGTTATTAAATTAGTCAATTTTATTGTGATTTTATTCTTTGTGGTCTTAACCAACTATTTTATGTTATTTTGTTCCAAATTGTTATACATAGGAATAGTTATTATAAATTTTGTTAAAACGGTTGTAAATTAATGCGAGCAAAAAAATAAAACTCCAAAAAAATCAACAGAATTTTTTAAATTTTGATAAAAATAATGATTGAAAAATGTTGAAAACTATAATTTGAATGCATTACCATTAATTACTGCCAATGTACATAAATTTAGTCATTTTAACTACAAAGGGTATTCATGATATTAAAAAAAAAACGCTCTTTCTCCATTCCTTTTAAGAAATTAGGAATATTTTAGAATAATATTATGATGGTGGTACTGAAATAATATTGATGTGTAGTTCTAAAATTGATCTCAGATACACCATATTGAAACAATCATGCATGAAAAAATTTATAAAAATCATGGAACAGTAGATATTTGATATTATTCGAATGAACACATGTGACCATTTAAAGCTACTACGGCCACCAATCGCTGATTTAATGATATTAATATGGTAATAGGAAATCCTTCTAACATATAACATATTATGTAATAAAATCAAACTAGCAATTTTACTTTTGGATTCAGGTAATTATTTATTTTAACGAGTACTGTTTAATGGAAATGAGATCCTATTACTATAACTTTAATTAATTTGACTCTAAACGCATATTTTTCGAATTTAGACTGTCTAGATAGACATATTTTCTTAAATATTAACTTCCAAAAGTAGAAAAGTACAACAGTGCAATAACTACGAAGGATGAAATTTTAATTATTTGATTCGGGCGAAGAGTGCCTCAATATGCATAATTCCTAATTGTCTTTCCCTGTGTTAAAATTTGTTCCAAAACCAAAATCAAGGAATATTTGAACATTATTGCATTATCGGGCATTAAACAATATTGTATCATTGCGGAAAATTAATTAATTAAGTCAAACTATAATGAATATCTGATCGCTTTTTTATAGAGAATTTTTTTAAGATTTCAAACTAATAAAAAATAATTAATAAACCCAAAAATATCAATCTCTATGCAAAATTATACAAAATAGTTAAGAAAAATAGCAAATTTTAATAGAAAGTGGGATTATTGTTAATATTTATATTATATATGAAAGAATAGCAAATCATAGTACTTAACAATAGTACACACCTTCCAAACTTTCCAATAACCTTTTTTTTTAATAAAATTTTTAAAAAATCATGTTGTTTTAATAATTGTATACAAAAAGAGTCTATGGCCACAAATATTAACATCACAATAGTATTATTACATCGCAAAATATATGCGAACAAAGATCACATCACATAACGTTGCATTTTTTATGCTCGATACTGTATATATGTCATATGATATTCTTATTATTTGCTTAGGCTTGGTGATAAATATTGTAATTTATTGCTTTTATTGATATGATCGCTTTTATAGATTTAAGTAATTTGAAGTTCTTTACCTTATACCACATATAATATGTATAATAATGTAAAATTATACGCAGTTTACTTCTTTATATGCATTACAGACTTTATTATAAAACAATACGCATATGTAAATAATATTTAAACATTTTTTATTGTGAATTAAATAATTTTGTTGAAAATTGTGTATTTTATACAGGGCAGCATATATTTCCAGTGGTTTTGTATATAATAAATTTTAGAATTGGATCAATAAACATTTTGTTCAATTTTAAACAAAACTTCAATTGCAGTTATAATTAATTCAATTTGAAAATTTAATTGATTTTTTTTTAATTACTTTAATTAATTAATACTAACATTTTGGTGATAAAATCAAATAAAAATTTAATTCATATAAGCAATTTCGTAATTGAAGTTTATTTTTATTTTATTTTATTTATTTTTTTTTTCTGTAAATATTCACCCAGTCATTTTATTATTTAAGTTACATTTAAAAGGTAATTGTATCTTCTTTAAAACAAAAAAGCATTTTAAAAGTGTTAAAATTAATACGAGAAAGTGCACTGACTTTGGTAAGTAAATCTTACATTTATTGGATATGATATGAAAAACACTTTAACTGCCATTATTCCTTATCTTTTATGAATTTATAATAAGTACATATCGCTTATTTACTTCAAGAACGTCACAACTCAAAAAACGAGATTTTTTTTTTGTTAATGTTGTATTAATATGCGTTACATCAAAATTTATCTTCTATGGCATTTGAAAATTTTAAATGCAATTTCTGCAAAACTAATTTTTTTTTTTGAGTTATGACTTTTTTGAAGTAAATGAGCGATATGCGAGATGTATATATAATTTTTTTTATTAATTATTGTTTATAATCGCTAAGCAAATAAATTAAATCGCTATAAAATATTATACAAAATGCCATAAAACACAAAGAAATTAAATGACACATTCACACTGCATTTTATAAAAGTATGCAGACAGTAATAAAAAGGGAGACACTCCGTCATAATTTTAATGACAATTTTTCTTGTTTTTCTTTTTGGAATTATTAATTTGAAATAAAAAAAAAAATTAACATTAAAAAAATGCAGATTTTTGTATGAAAAAATTGCATAAAAAATGCTGCTATTAATATTCGTTATTTAGGAAATTAAATGAATCATTTAGGGAAGTAAATTGTGAAATTATAATTTAAATGCTTTTGATTTGCAGAAAAATATTTAATATTTGTTTTTAAACGTATTTAATGTGACATAATTTGAAACGACTAAATAAAATAAAAGTTCGAAAGTTTATCTGCTGTTTAAACATTTGTAATAATAATATTAATGATCAAAGGGGATTTTAAAGGTAATAGCAAGGTTGGAAACCGATTAAATACCGTTTAAAAAGAGTTACCGTAACCGATACCGTTACCGAAATTATTATTTTCTAAAAATACCGGTATTCAATTACCGTTTCCCTCAATACCGGTATATATCGGTATTTTAGTTTCGGTATTTTAAAATATACTATTTTCTATGTAATATGTTTTGTAAAATTATTTCTCATATAAATTTACTTGCTTTAAGAAAGATGAAATTAATTTTAATAATAAGAGGTTATTTAAAGTAATATTTTTTGAATCTTATTTTTAAGGTCTTTTTATTATTTATATCTTTGTTTCAATAGAATTCCTAAAACGATCCCTACAGTAAGAATATTAAAAAAAATATATCTTCAGTTCTTTACTTTATTTCGTCTAAAATATGTTAAGGTTTTTTTTTTGTATATAGATTTCTAAAAATTCTTAACACAAGTCAATAAAGTGGTAGAGTGTCAAAAGTGGCAAATAATTTTACGTAATTCATATCCTTTGTGCTAGAGATGGTAGGTGAGTTCGAAGGACTTGCCTAAGTTACCCAAACGCGCTTAAAACAGAAAGACCTCATTCTGGAATGTTTTTGGGTCACAATTTATTTATTTATTCATTTTTGTTTGCGTTCCCCAGCTTTTGAGAACTTTCTACGATTTGGGAGCGTAAATTTGTAAATACTCTCGAGTATATAGAGAAATAAAAATTTTCCATGACATCTCAGTTTTTTGAGACAACGACCCTTAATTTTGATCTATTTTTAACAACTTTTACACATAAATTTTAACTACTTATATTAGGCTTAAAAACTATTACGTTATTCTAGCTTCTTTTCCCATATCGTTCAGATTTGGTTCTTTTCTTAGAATTCTCTAAGAGAATGAAACGTTTTGTTCGGAAAGTTACAGACAGGACAATACATTTAAATATCCTTTAAATGTGGGCGGTAATTTTCTGTAATTTTCCCTGGACGTGGGGTATCTAAAATGTTAACAAAAAATTCTGCCCATTCTTATCCCTCTTTTATAAATTTAAATTTATTTATATTTTAATCAACTAATCTAATCTACACGTTCTTTTATAGTGTAATTCTTATACGTTCATGATATGAGCCGTAAAGTCGCTCAGAGTTGGGGAACAAGTCAATTATGTCTTAAATACAGCTGCGTTACAGTTTGTCGAGGCTTTTACATTTGTCACATGCAATTGATGTTAACATTACTCGGGGAACTTTAGCCTTCTATACAAAGATATTGATCGAGTGGATGATTTGCGAAGGAATCTTCTTCTGGAATGAACGACCTGGCAATATGTTAGCAGATAGCTACGCCATTTAAACTATTAGGCGAAAATTATAAAATTTTATTGAGTTTATTTGAATTTGAAACTAAGTCCGAAGATATATGGTGTTAAATTTCATGTATATAAAAAATCAGAAAAATGTATACTTTGAACCGCCACAAAAATCAAACTGCAAAGAATATTCATGTCTTAAAGTGATATATAATATAAAAATATTCAATTCAAAGTTTTATTTAATGAAATTTAATTGAAAATAAATAGAAGATTTAACTCTTTAATGTCTTTGCTCTGTCTTTAATAATAACGGTATATACCGGTATTTTAGTTTCGGTACCGGTACCGATATAATTTAAAATACCGTTACCGATACCGTTACCGAAATAGAAATAAATTGAATACCGATACCGTTATCGATACCGTTATTCGTTTCGGTTTCCAACCTTGGGTAATAACAGTTCGGAGAGAATTTTTGCTAATACAGTCATACTCTATGACTGTATTAGCAACGATTACTAGAGAGAAATTCATATTTTATACAGAGTTTGACAGCTACATCAGCTTGTAAATAAATACGCCTGGTAAATGGATTTAATTATAATTTAATAATATTACGAATTTAGTTTTTCGTTAACACTAAGAAAGTTTGCTTGCTGTAATTATTAGAGTAAAGTCGGAATAGTCAAATATTTGACGAAATAGACACAAGCAAAAAACTGATTTAATATATATATATATATATATATATATATATACATAAATATATATCTATATATATATATATATATATATATATATATATATATATATATATATATATATATATATATGATATATATATATATATATATCATAAAACAGGATTAATTACTAGAAAACATTTTCCACTTTATAGAACATTTTATTGAATTTTTTAACGTTATTTTCTCCTGCAAAACACTTGCCAGATCAAACAAACTCAGCAAAAAATAACTGAAAAAGTAATGATTTTAACATTGTGTTGACGTTGGAAGGAAATATTTAGTGCTGAAAAAGAGTTACAGAAATAATTATTTCAATTCATTGACCAATGACAACGGATGTTCTTTTTATATGATTATTAATCTCTATTTTTGAAGTTCTGCTCTTATATAACTTTTTGATAACAAATATTATTTTAGTTTTGTTAAGAGATAATAAAAATACTTTTAAATTGGTAAAATTGTAATTTTCTTAGAAACAATTAATCTTTTTCTTTCATCCTAAAAATACAATTTTTTACTTTCTTCTTTTTTTTGTTAGAAAGACTAACGATTTGTAAAATAAGTGGTCACTCAATTTTTATCAAATATTTTCCATGTGTGACAATAGCTTTATTTTGTTGCAGTTAGAAGGAAACTAAATTTTTATATATTGTTCTCCAACGAAAAAAAGAAAGATCATTTTTGTATGCAAGTTCAAAACAAAAAACTTTCCTTATATAAACTGAAACTTAAAAAAATCCATTTATGAAACAAATAATAATAATTTTACTCGATTTTAAGAGATCAAGCTATGGAAGATTACAGCAACCATCTGCAGAATGAAATTTATAGCGCATTGTTTCTTTTGTGATTATTTGAACATTTCTAGATATTCTATCAAAATAGTTTTGTGTTTTATATTGAGTAAAATAGTGATCGAAAAACTCTTTAAAAATTGGGAAAAAAAAATATTTTAAGAAATTTTTTCGGGTTTGCTTTATATCAGGAAAAGGGAGCAAATATTCAATTTTGTTTCTAAACATATTCTAGTGATATCTCTTATTTGAATTACAAAACTTAGACGGTTTCTTAAATAGCAATATTGTGTAATTATCATTTAGTTTAGCTACCTACGTTCACTTGTCTTCTTAATGATCCTTGCCACCTTGTTGGATTACTACTGTTGTAGTAGAGAAAATCCTGCCATGATTAGATTTTAGACTAGATTAAAGAAGGAGTTTAATTTAAAACTTGAATTATTTTAAATACAAATTGAATGAAAATTACCTTTGGAGTCTGAAAATGCCTTAACAAAATATACTTTTTTGTATTCATGACGTAAATTCTAATTAACGGGAAATTAAATTTAAGTTAAATTTTGTTTTTTTTTTTTTGGGGTTTAACATTTTTTCTTATTGCTTAATGTTTTTTTGCTTTAAAATAAAACCCTGTAACGCCGTTTATTTTTAGAAATTTCAAAAGTCATTTTAAAATGAAAAATAATGTTTCCGTGGGAACAAAAAAATCCGGGAGGTTGCATAATAAAATAATATAGTTGCTGAATTAAATTCTATTTTATAATAAATATTATTTATTTGTAAAAAATTTATATTTAGAACACATATAGTGCTATTGAATTAATTTTGGCCGAATATTCGATTGGTGCCTTTTTCAAAATAAACTATTCTATTTTACCGCAAAATCTAATACATACTACGAATTGTGTAGAGCTAAGAAAAGTTTATATCAAGGCAGATTTAAATCTGCCTTGGTTTAGATATAATACCGGCTATTTAACAAGAATTTAAGTGAACACAAAACAAATTTGAAAATTGCTCTAAAAACGGATCAGAACTATTTAAAATGCTTTCGATTGAAAGGTTTTTCAAATTCAAATTTATAAATACACAATTTATGTTACAGAAGTAATAAAGTTATAAGTTTGTTCTTAAAGAAATCGAAGTCGTTTTTTTTTTTTTTTTTTTTTTTTTTTTTGTAAGAGTTTTAGAACTAATGATTTAAGAACCAGTTCTAAAATTTTTCCTTTAATAAACATTTTTTTAATCCAAAATATTTTATTTTAGTTTATATTTTGTCATTTCAATTGAATTTTAAATTATTTTCCAGAATTTTAATATAGAACATTTGAAATTTATTACCCAATTGAAAAATTGTATTAACAAAACATTTCGGAAAATTGTTATTAAATCGCCCAGAGGAATTTTATTAATTAAAAACATTTTGGTCCCATTAAACCGACAAAATTATTAGTAAATTTATGTTTTTAAATTTTAATTCGGGTTTCTAATTTCCTGGACTTTTTCTGTTCCCCGGAAATAAAAAATAAATTTTGTTATTCCCGGGAATTTCTACTAACTCAACGAACAAAAACCAAATATTACATATTAATATTGGTTGTAAACATATTTTTGAGTACTCTAGGGCTACGTATTAAAAGCTTATATACATTTAAAAAAAACTTTCAATAAAGCTTAATGGACAAAGGTTTGTAATTGTAACTTGACAGAAAATTTAATTGATGGAAATTTTTAAAATTATTTAAATTTAATTAGTTAACGTTGTAAACAAATTTATTATTATTTGAAGTTTGTATTTAAAAAGCTTGCAATTTTAATAAATTAAAATTCTAAAACCTTGCTTTTGGGAAATTGGTCTTACAAAATTCCTCTCAATTTCATCTTCATTTCAATTTGTCTTCTAGAGCTAAACTTTGGAATTTTTTTGTAATTTGAAGCGCATCACTATAATTTTTAACTTCAAAAAGTCCTTCGAAAATTCCAAGCAGGAATCAAATTTTAAGTTGTTTAATTTAATTAATTAATTAATTTCCAGTAATTACCGGGAAATTTTTCTCGCGTAGAAAACTAATTTTAATGAATCTGTTCAACTTCAAAAAAACATCTCACATTATAAAAATCATAAAAACACTTTTTTAAATTTTAGTCTCCCAGAAGAACATAGACGAAATGTCTGTCTTTGTGAATATTATAAGGGTGTTAAATTTCAACATTAATATATTATTATGTTTTGAAATTTAATAAATTTCAGAAATCTTTATAACCACAAATTATGTACAAAAATTATAATTTACAAAGGCATTAAATTTAGATAAATCTATCCGTTCGTCCGTCGGTCCATCCGTCTCCTGAAATTAACTTTTCTAAAGCCCCTGATAAATTAAGGACATTTATGGTACATCAATGTATCGGAAAAACTTTCGAGAAATTTTTTATTAAAAAGCAAAAAAATCGGAATTTTCTCAATTTGTTTTGTTGTAAAATATCTTCTTTATTTATAAAGTGTTCTTTTTAATTATATTAACACTTAATATTTTAAATTTATTTTTATAAAAATTTTCAAAACTATTTAAATTTATGAAATCACCAGAAAAAGGATATACATTGGTGCATATTCTTATAAACGCAATTATACAACAATGTGGAATATTTATAAAAGTTATCGAAAAAAATTAAACAATTTTAACAGTTTTAGTTGTTTGTTTCACTTAAGGTAACAACATCTCTGTTTTCTTAAGAAAGTGCTGAAATACGGAGTGCGGAAACCAACAAAAGGTAATCAAAAATTAACAAAAAGGAAAATTAATAAAATAAAATAACAAGCCACCCGTAATAAATTAAATGCTACACAAATAAAAATAAACTTGACCTTCCTATCACACATTTTGTTGCACACATTTTGCGAACAGATGGTAACATAAAATGGAAGAAACCAAAATGTAAGCCAATGTTAAAACAGCATCATAAGGAAAATCGTTTAAAACTTGGTCGCAAATACGTGAAATGGACAGATAGATGAGTGGAATAAAATAATCTTTTCTAAAGAAAAGTGTGTATATAGAAAAATTCAATTTAGACGGTCCCGATTCATATTCTTGCTATTGGTATGATTTGTAGTCGAACGAAATTCGTATGACGAAACGTAATTTTAGTGGAAGTAGTGTTATGGTTTGGGTAGCCTTTTCCGCTGCAGGAAAATCAAAAATATGTTTTGTTCCAACTAAAATGAACATCCGTTGTCATTGGTCATGAAAATAAAATAATTACTTCTGTAGCTCTTTTTCAGCATTAAATATTTCATTCCAGTGACAACACAATGTTAAAATCATTACTTTTTCAAATTATTTTTTTGCTGAATTTGTTTGATCTGGAAAGTGTTTTGCAAGAGAAAATAACGTTAAAAAATTCAATAAAATGTTTTACAAAGTGGAAAATATTTTATAATTAATCCTGTTTTATGATCGTCGCCGAATCGACGAAGGTGATTTTTATAAATTATAATAAAACTGTTGGAAGATGGTCTTCTTCATTTATGGATGATAAAATGGATGAAGATTGCATTTTGCAAACAGGATAACGCTGCAATCCATCTCTAGAACCAATCTAAATCGTGGTTTAATGAACATAGTATTCCACTATTGGACTGTCCGGCTTGCAGTACGAATTTAAATCTGTGGGGCTATATGGGCCGTAAAGTTTACGCAAAAAATGCACAGAATGAAACCATAATGGCACAAACGAAGTTAAAACTAAAAGTTAAGCAAGTCTGAAAAGAAATTCACAGTGATTCAAATATTAGTCGAATCAATGCCAAACCGAATTTTTGAAGTGTATATAGAAAACTGCCATAAAAAATGTCATTAAACTACTAAAATTATAATGAAAAAAATGTGAAGTACATTTTAAGTTTTCTTGTTATTAGTCTTTTAAGTGAAGACAATAAATAATTTAAAAAATTAATTTGTAGCACTTTAATTATTTTTAGCAACATTTTTGGTAACTTGATTAAAAAAAAATTGATGTGCGTTTATAGGAATATGCACCAGTGTATATTAATTTTTATAACATTATTTATACAATTTTACTTTGCACATTTTTATTTTATTTTTTTTTTTTTTAACACCAAAATCTATAAATCTACAACGAAAAAAGCTGGCACATTTTACATAAAGAATTTGTTAAACAATTGTGGAACATTCACACGTTTTTCTTTTGTTTACCTTTAGGTTAAAAAGGGCACACTTGTCAGTCAGTCTGTTGGGCTGCAAAATTTATTTCAACTTGCAAAAAACCCAAAAAAATACAAAAGCATTTTTGAAATTCCACCAAGTCAAAAAGTCATCACGATTTAGGAAGTCTTTTTTTTTAATGCAGGTGTATTGAATGAACATAAAATAACGGTTTTTTTTAATAAAAAAAAATTAAATGGTAGGCAAATTTACCTGTCATTTGCGGACATGATGTATGATTTTTTGGTAGTTTTTTATTTTTATCAATAAATAATTTAATTAATATTCATAAAATGATTTAAATAACTTGCGTTTTCAATTTGTTTACTTTATTTTAACAAAAATTTTCAGCTTTTTTAATATTTATCATACTAGTTAAATTTTAGTATTTTCAAAGGAATTTATTTTTTATATAAAACTTGTTTTTTAATATTTATTTTATTTCAATTATTCTTTAAAACCGGATTTTATTTCAACTTTTCTTTTATCACTTTTATCTCCTTTTGTTTAATACTAACTTCACTTTACTTCTCAGTCACTTGTTTAGCTTAAACTGAAATAATATTGCCAAATGTTTCGGTATTTATGGTCATTTTTTGCAATTTAAAAATTTTAATGCTCACTTACTTTCGCTCTCTTACAATTGCCCATTGTACTAGTTAGACGCTCTTAAGCACTTGAACTTGAAATGATTATTTTTTTTAATATTAAAAACGATCAGCTGGTTTGATATAGAGCAAGTGTTATAAATAATAAATATATTGCTATTAGTATGCGTGTGTGTGATTAACGGGTTTCTCTTTAAGTTTTTCAATTGAAATATCTCTTTTAGAAATTATTGCTCTTAAGTGTGTGTGGGTGTGTGTGTGTGTGTGTGTATGATTGTTTGCATTTATAGTAAGAGTGTGTGCTGGTCACTTTTACAATGCATAATCAATACATAATTAATGATTTTTGTTTGTAATTTTAGCCAAGTTTTCAACGATTACTCTAATTTAAAAGTAATTTAAAAGTAGTACCCTGCAAGCATTTAGTGAATTCTTTTTCGAAATAGCTCTCTAATTCGCCACTCTAAGAAGTGCAATAGAAGATTTCTCTCAATTTTCCAACAATAAAATATTTTAGTATACGAATTGAATCTTCTAGACGTAACTTCTTTAATCACTATTAGAAGTTGTTTGGATAACAGTTACAGTTATCCAAAAACGAAAACACTATTTTTAAACACCTTTTCTAGCATTTGGAAGATTGTTGTTTACCAATCCACATAATCTGTCGAATTTTTTAAACTTTGTTTTTGTTTTAATAGAAAATTTCACTTCTTCGACGCGTTTTCAATATTAGACACCAACGTTTTCGAAAATCAATGTAAAATACAATCGAGATATACAATAAGCCTATATGCCTCTGTCAGCCGAACTCCAAGTTTTCAAAATTGATTTGAAAATTTGATTTGATGACTTTGGAATGCATTCCAGTTCTTGAAATAAAGATTTTGAAGGAATACATATTAATTTTCAACATGTTTAAAACTTAAAAAATAATAATTTAATGTGAAATATTTAAGCGGTGAAAATCAGCGTTTTTATTTAAAGTGTAGGCGGTTTTTATCGCTTTTCCAAATACAGTCTGGCCTCAAAGTTTTGGCAACACTGGAAGGGGTGGCAAACTGGAGTTTTGTTTTCAAATGATCAAGTAGTAATTAAAGGCGGGTGTTTTGTTGATACAATAGATATTGTAATCAATTATATGCTCAGAAAAAAATGACAAAAATTGTTAAGTAATTAAAAAGTAGACTACTAAAAATGATAAACATTTTTTTAATTAACATGTTTGTAAATTGTCATATTTACAATATGTCCTAGTTGATTTTCAACTATTTCAGTTATTAAAACTTTTATTGGAATTTCGTACTGAAAAAATGTGTAAAAAAATAATAATTTTCCACAATTATATTTTATAATAAACACAGAACCAATTTTGTACATAAATTAAATATTTTTTTTTTTTTTTTTTTCACTAATTTCAGTTCATAATATTTAAAACCAATTTTCTTAATATTAAAATATGTTTCATATTTATTTTAAAATTGAAAAAAGTTTGTACATAAATATAAAAATTTACCTTCATTGATTTTAGTTTATAATATTTAAGAATAATGTCTAAAATTTTTACACTATTTTTTATATTTTTTTGAAATGAATCCAAAAGCAAAATATATACTAGTAGTCCGACTCTCTTTTGTTAATATTTCTCTCTCTCTCTCTCATATACAGGTGCCGTGTGAATTGTTAGACAACTAAACAAATACAAATATTTTAATTATTAAGGATTTTTACACTTTTTACACAAACACAAAATATTTTATAATTTTTTGGAAAACCATTAGCCCACTTTTATTTTGAAAATGGGTCCAATTCGCACAAAGTAAAAAATATTTTTTTTATTATTTTTTGACAATTTGTTTTAGAAATTAAAATGTACAATCGAAACTTTGTATTTAGTATTGAAAATTCAAACAAATTGAATTTTAAAAAATTTTTATAGAACTCTGTGTAAATAGGGAAAATAAAAAAGCCAACACAATTAAATTTTTGTTACTAACACATACTTAGAGTCAGGTACTTTTTCTCTAACACACTCTTGGAGTTAAATACTCTTGCCAAAGAGTCGGACTACATTACCTTTTAACAGCTTTTTCTTGAAAAATTGCCATTTAAAGGGATTTATTGTTAAAATATTCAGGCATAAATATTTTTATTTAACATTTGAATTGAATCTAATAAAACTAAGAATTTTTGCAACTTTTTTACAAAATTCGTAAAATTTTCATTAAGTACAATTTATTAATATATATGAACCAAAATCTATTTTTTATGAAAAAAGTTTAGTTTATGAAAAAAAATTTCATATATATGATTTTTTTTTCTCTGTGAATTAAATATAATCAAGAAGGCTTGAACGAAATTATTTAAATTTTCAATTTGTAAAAAAATGTTTGAAACTTTCTTGGGGAATATCCAATATTTAATGATTTTCAGCCACATATTGGAGACAGAACAATGATTTTTCTTCGACTGTTTTATGAAAATGTGTATGTGCTGTAAAATGGTTATAAAATTACAAACAATTTCAGACATTATATTTTACAGATTTTTCATAGAAAAATTAACATTCGAATGCATATAATAGGGTATACAATCGATCAACCGTCGTTCGGTTATCCGATTAATTTTTGTCTATTCTCGAATAACGAAGAAACCGAATAAATTAACCAAATTTTAGTTTTCTGAAGTTAAAAATTTAGAACATCTCTTTTTAAAATATCTGCTATAATCAGCAAAAATAAATAAAAGTAATTTTAGGGATGTATTTCTTCATTACTTCCAAAGTATTAATAAGCGTACGTTTGCTTGTGCTTAAAAAGTAATACATACAAGCAGCATCCAATGATGTTATTAAAAAGAGATTCAAATGAATTAATTGTTCTGCTATAAAACTATGAGATTCGGTAGCTATTTTTTGCATATACTTGTTACTAAAAATAACTGCTATAAACAAATGAAAAGTAATATGAGTATTTTTTTTTTTTTTTTTTTTATTAAAAAAAATATGTTGGTTT
Source organism: Protocalliphora azurea (assembly GCA_932274085.1). Lineage (NCBI taxonomy): Eukaryota > Metazoa > Arthropoda > Insecta > Diptera > Calliphoridae > Protocalliphora > Protocalliphora azurea. The sequence continues at coordinate 4,583,543 of OW026521.1, read as the reverse complement.
ATATAAAAATTAAAACTAATTTCATTGCGCCGATAACAAAAGAATTTAAATGTTCATAATAATTTTACATGAAATCGTGAACGTGACATTAAAAATACTATTTTACTAAATTAAGCTGAATGAGAGAACATTTTGTAGTATTATGTCAAAAAATTCAATTCTTTTATACAAATAGGCGAAAAGATAGATAAAATGAACCCTTTTGTGAAAGAATATGATCTATATTATGTATCTTTATAAATATTTCAATAGATTAAATGCTATAATTAGTGTTATTTATATGTTTTACATATATTACTAGTCTAATCGGTTAATCGAATAATTTGCCATTAATCGATTATTAACCGATCAACTTTTAACCCCGATTAATTATTCGTCAAATGAATCGATTAATATGAAAACCCCAACAATTGGATACTCTAGTATATAATTATTTTTATTTAGCTTCCTCAGTTCAAAATAAACCAAAATTTTCGCAAAACTCCTAAAATTATAATTATGTACAATTTAATGATATTTAGGAAAATAATTTCATTTCGTATGGAAAAAGTTAGGGAATAAATTTGTATGTTCAACTCATGCAGTTTATGTTAAAATACATTCCACATCCAAATAGTCGTAGCAGCAAAAAATAACTAAAATTGTAGTTTACAAAATGTTTAAAACTCGTAGTCGTTCAATTGCTTAAACTACTGCTACCTTCTCTTTTTTGTACCCGTATATAGTTGTAGTTAAAAACTACAATTTTGAAAGTAGTGTAGTTTTCATAAGTAATAATAGTTTTACCTATATTCATAAAATAAAACTGTTACCTTTTTTACTTCGTTTTAAAGGTAGTAAATAAAGTAGCAATAGAAAGCAGAGGGAGTAGCAGAGGTAACATGAAAACTCGTAAAACCCTCGCAAACTGTGCAATGAGTGCAAATTTGCACACTCGCAAAGGAACTGTCAAAAATAATATGGAAATACGTTTGCACAACAGTTAAAAGTTGAACACGATATCAAACGTTTGAAATATGATGACTCTAACGTTTCTCAAACTTGTTTCAAATGTAGGTAGAGGTTTGAATTTTAAGTTTGATTTGAAATGTAGAAACGTTTGAGAAAAAACATTTGAAAAACTGTACATTCTCAAATTGATATCAAATGTTATTATTGAATCATTCTCAAACCTAAAGGTAAAAATATTTGAAAAACAGTATATTCTTAATTTGATATTTAAAATATATGTATATATATATATATATATATATATATATATATATATATATATATTTTTTTTTTTTTTTTTTGACCAGTATGCAACAGAGATGCGAGCCAATTAAAAAATTTCGGCGGCGGCTTAACAGCTCTGCGCCGAATTTTTTTTTTTTTATCGAATGAAAAAATTTTTCGACTGAGCCGTCTATAAATAACAAAATTTTATGTTTATTATATTTTATTAAAATATTAAATAAAAGTTAAATATATATATTTTTTTTGAACAAAACCAGAATAGAACGCAAGTATATTACGAACTTTAAAATTAAAACTATATAAATTTTAATAATTTAAACTGCGGAATAGTATATTTTCAAATTCCTTTGGATAGAAAAATTTTATTATTAACTATTTAGCAGTTCAAATTATTTGTTTTGCAACCAAGTGGTTATTGTCGTGGACAAATAACTGACTTTTCACAGTAAAAGAATTCATATGACTTCTCTTAACTGAAATACATGCTCCTGTGGCAGGAGCATGTAATGTAATTTTTAAAGAACACTTTAAAAAACCCACTTGATTTAAACACTTGCACAAAAATTCGTTAAAACAAAAACTGTAATTCAATGTAGAAAAATTAATTGGTATTGAGTTAATTCTGGCATAAAATATTTAGCCATAAAAAAAGTAACCAGTAATCGACAAAGCAAATAAAAAATCGACTAAGTCAGAAAAGTTGACTTAAAATGGAAGCGACGTGGCATGTCAAATAAAATCGTCTAAGCGGCTAGCCGCCAGCCGCACCGTTACGGTCTGCATCTCTGGTATACAACCATTCGTTACAGATTCTTTACAAAAAATTTTGCCTCGTATCCAACAAAATATTGAAGGTCATGATCCACTAGAAAACGTAGAGAACAAAGAAACAGAAACTATTATAAATATTGAAGAAATGCAAAAAGAAAAAGAATTACCAAAAGAAATTGTTAAATATAATTTAAGAGAAAGAAAAAATAGAAAAATATGAATTATAATGTATATTAAAATATATTTTATGTAAAAAAAACCTACGAATTAATATATATGTATGGCATCATTTAATTTTTTCCTCTACTAGTTTAATTTTAGGTATCTACACAGAGAAAGAAATTCATATATTTGAACATTTTTTTTCATAAATATTACGAATCGAACACGACTTTTTTTTCCAAACTTTTTTCATAAAAAATAAAAATAATGAAAATTTTAGGAATTTTGCAAAAAATTTTTTAAATCTTTGATTGTAAATGGTAAATTAAAATAAGTTATAGGTACATGAAAATATTACTAACAAATGCCTTAAAATGGCAAAATTCAAAGCAAAATCTTAAAAAATAAAAAGCGCTTCTATTCTGTTGCCAAAATGTAGCTAAAAATCATCAAAAACTTAAAATTTTCCAAAGAAAATTTCAAAATTTTCTTTTACAAATTGAAAATATAAATGAAAATTTTAAATTTTTTTCAGCCTTCTTGACTTTTGATTCATTTGACAGAATATAAAAAAAGTTTTAATGCTTAAGAAATTATGATTAAATATTATGAACTGAAATCAATGAAAGTAAATTTTTATATTTATGTAGAAACTTTTTCTCTGTGTGTATATAAAATGAATTTAAGAAAAGATGTATTTTGGTAGGAAAAAAAAATAAATTAACAAGGGGGTAGTTGTAAGCTATTTACTCATTAAATAGATCAGTACTCTTAAACTCTCTTAATATGAGTAAATTTATTGGTACTACTCTTAATGTTATAACTGTTATATTCCATTAGTCTTGGCTGTGTGTATGTATTTGTGCCTGCAGAAGTATATTTATTGTGCGTTTTATATATTGCATTTTTGAGCAACAATAACAGCAAATGCATTATACTATGTATTAATCATTTTGCTGTCCGATCTACTTTTATATTCTATTTTTTAAGCTCACTGACTTATTGTACAGTAATGAAGTAAGAAGTTCTAACAAACTGAAATAAATAGATAACCAGATTTTAATATATAATAAACTCTGTGTAGGGGTTCTCACAAGTTCTTCCTCCTCGACCCATTTGAGACGTTACAACTTGAGAACGACCCATTGCAATTTTGGAACAAAAAATTTATTATATCCTTACAAACTCAGTACATTTTAAGCAAACAAAAATTTTGTGCTACTTTACCTCGTATCTATACTAGACAAATGTTTATCAAGACAAACGTCAAAATCAGTGCGAATCTATGCAAGGTAACGTTAGTTAAACAGCCGATTAATAATTTTTGGTCGCTACAGTTGTCAAACTGCATATATAAAAAATATTAATTAATTCGCTTTATTGTTGTTTGTGTGCAATTGTTGCTACCTTCCTACCTTGCTAAAAAATTGTCTAATATAGACACTACGTTATGATAGGGTAAGTAACAAGGGAACAGCGTTGTAGATCTTTTAAGCCTCTGTCGCCAAATTTCTAATAAGAAATCGCCAATTATTAATTTTATTTAGTTTCTTTTAAAGAAAAAATAAAAAATTAACAAACATTTTTGAAGTGTCGCAAATGTTTAGTGATTCCAATTTCGTGTAATTAATAAATGTAAATTCATCTTAAATAAATCCAAAAATAATTGCAATAAAAAATTAATAATTTAAGTAACTTAATTTTTCTGACATACTTACATATATATCAATTCTAACATTGTTTTATAAAATTTTTAAAATTAGCCAATAAATTGCACCTCGTTTATAAATCACCAAAAAATTCACCATGTCGCCACTTAAAATTTAGTCGCCAAAAGCTATTAAAAATCGCCACGTTTTGCAGAAAATAATACCCTCAAATTGGAGATTAGTATAAACTGTATTACTTTTTCTTCGTACTGCATATCCTTTGTAGATATGCAAGTTTGGGTTGATAAATTACCTAAGTAGTCAATATTGAAAATGAGAGTTTTATATAGGTTTTCAAGAAGATGAGATTATATGGAAATCGTTCAATAAACTTTTTAGGTAAATAATTTACGTCATTTTTATAGTTATTGATTCAATTATTTTTGATATATTTTAGTAAACTTTTAAATAACTAATTATAATATATACAGATTAATCCAGTGAAAACTTGCACTTTCATCGAAAAATGTGCAAAATTGAAATATTTTGGCCATTTTTTCTTCTATCTTAAAATTTCCCTATCTTAAAATTAATCTGTATAAATTGATTGTGTTACAAACAAACACACCTTTGATTTTATAATAATAATATCGATCATTATTGGAGTAACAATAATAAAATATCAAACAAACAAACTTTTAGCCAAACCTTAAATTATCATCTTGTTGCAGAGATTGGAACTAATTTTTTAACTTTACGTTATCATATTTAGTATAACAGTTATTTTTTATTGACTTCATTGCATTGTTGTTGAATAAATAATGGGCATATGTTACTAAAGATTAAAATTTTTTTAAATTTTTCCTAAGTTAAAAGGAAAAATTATGGAAACAAAATAAAAATCCCCAAAAAAAAATCTTCACAAATCCCCAAAATGTGAAATTCATTCCCAATCCCCCTAATTCCCAAACTAAATTTTTCATCCCCCATTTCCCAAGAGAAATCCCATAATCTGACAACACTGGTGTATTGCTTATAAAGTAATACAAGAAAAACAGCAATACATGCGTTTGAAGATGTGTGTACAGCTTATAAAGAAATAAAAAAACACACTTCAAAAGCTATATATGAGTTTGTTTATGTGTGTACTGCTTATAAAGAAATGCAAGAAACAAAAAAATGTATTGCGTGTATAAAAAGTGCTAAGAGAAATTTTGGTTGTTTATTTACTAATGGATAAAATAGGATCGCGTATTTCGTGTAGGGCATAGTATACGAGTTTTGTTGTTTTGAAATAGGGTTATCAATGACTAAAAATGTAGTTGTGTTAGTGTACATAAAAAAATACACTCAAAGAAAAATTGGATTTAGTAATTGAAAAACTAGTGCTTTATTATCATATAAGAAATATTTTTTAACACATTTATGCTTTAATTTACTAACGTTGCCATAAAAAACATAATTTACATTCCTAAAACGCTAATATTAAAGAAATTGATGGTTATTAATTACCAAACAATTTATTTCCATAAATTTTTTGCAGTGCATTTTGCACTCTCAGCAACGACAAAATGAAATATCGTAAGAATATGTGTGAACTTAACCAGCAAAATTGTGCTATGAAATTGACATCCCTATTTTACAAGTACCGAAGTGGCAAATTTTATGTTATTACAAAGCTAATTTGTACAGAGCTAGTTTGCAAATATTGGACACTTAGTATAATTACATTTGTTTCTATATTTTTTCAAGGAAATGAGGAAACTTTATATTTTAAGCTGGAATAACAGCGGATTGAGTTAAAAAATGGAAGAAATGTATATTGGGACATTTAGAACACTTGTTTACAATTAATTTAAAACATAAATGAATCGGATCACGCGCTCCTTTACTGAGAAATAGGAAGTTATATAAAAAAATAATTTTGTTTCTAATATTTTTCCACATTTTATTCCAAATAACTATAAACCTAAGATATAACCTTCTTGATTAAAAAATTATTTGAAATACTTCTATTAAATGGAGGATGATTTTATCATTTAAAAATCAAAATGTTTTTTTACAAAAACAGTGAGAAACAAAAATTATTTGGCTTCTATGTAAGACTAAACTTTTTCTAATTGAGGCAACCTGATAAAAAGATTGTGGAAATTAAGTAAGTATTTTAAGAAAATGCCTGAAAATATGAACTTTGTTCCACTACTGTATTTAAGCTATTATTTAAGATATTTATCTTTTTTATTTATTTTTAAAATTTCGATAAAGATCGAGATTTGATGTTTTTCTTCCAACAATTTCGAAAAAATCAATCAAAAAAAAATTATTGAGATTTACTCTATATGAATATATTATAACCCTACAACTATTATTCTTAACTTTAAGAAATTAAAAATAGAAAAAGTTTCAGTACATACCACGTATAAAGTGTTAAATATAAATTCGTTTTAAAAAATTAGTCACTTCAATTTATTTTGTAGTTTCAAAGAAATGATAACACATTATTCCAGATCTCCATTTAGTTTATAACAAGGTTGTTGTCATCAATAGCTTGCGATCAACCACTAAGTTGTATATAATTTACTGTGGTTGTTGTCTTAGATACATGAAAATATTTACTATTTACTACTTACACATAGAAAGCTTTCGGTCCACTAATTGTTATATTTGATAAAGTTCGAAAATTAATTGTAATCAGAGTTGCCAGAATGAAGATTTTATCATATTTTTGATGATTTTTTAAAGAAAATATGATTTTTATCTCAATCACTAAGCCAAAGATTTTTATGGTCTAGAAAAGATTTGTATAAAAAATTTCAAATAAAATTAGTAAAACTAATTTGAAGATTTTAATCTTATTCTTGATTGAAAGTTTGATGTTAACCATTAATTTAATATAATTGACGATTAAATTCTTTCAATCGATATACATATGTCTTCTTATAGATTCTAAATAAGTATGCAACATGGTTTTTAACCAGGTTTAAGAAATAATGACAAGAATGTCGTGATTTCAGAAACAACTGAAAATGGTTCACTACAAGTAAATACAAGAACACGTTTAATAACCGTATTTTCTATTTTGATTTTTTGTTCCGTCTGTAGGAGGAAAGCAGTCAAAAATGTTATTATGTCGATATAATTTTTTTCGTTAAGTGGTTTTGGTCTATGTTATACCTTGCTCTCAAACGAGATGTTGTCAGTATTAAAAACAATATACATTTAAGAAATGTTTTAGTCGAATTTTTTTTGTATAATTTTACTTTTTTTAATATGTCAATACTGGTTGCAATAAAAGTGACAATTCGAAAAACAGAATAAAATTGAAAACACTGCTCTCGATTGGGATGCATCTCGCACATCATTGAAATTATCTTTTAAGGACAATCAGGTTGTTAGTGTTTGTTGGGCTTCGAGTGTTTTGCGTTTCAAACACGCATTGGTTAATGGTTGCGCGTCACATAAATACCGTGTTATGGTTTGTGAAGCGGTCATTATCCACGTGCATTCGCTTTACCTCAATTGAGGTTATAATTAAATTCCATCGTTATAACATGGATTTTAATTTGTGTATTACAAAGTTTGCGGAAAGCCACTTTGAAGATTTATTCTTATGAAAATTTGGACATTATCACTTTAACTACGAGCCTTCGTTATTACATTGGCGGGCATAACATGCATTTTCAACAAAATATACACTAACTGATTCACAAAGATATTTAGTTTAAACTATTCTAGCAGTAAAAGCAAAAAAATATGCTTTTGCGGCCCTTGGTAAAAATTACATCCAATATAATGTATTTCATTTTCATATAACACATCTCAACATGGGTAAAGGCTTTTTAATCATAACAATCACGAATATTTTTCAATTTGGAAAGCGGTATTTTTGAACCGTTTTTTTTTTTTTTTTTTTTTGATGAAGGATATAATAACTTTTTAGAATATATATCTGTCTGCCTGTCAGTCTGCATGTTGAAATGGAGTTTTTGAAGTCTATAGTCTATAGTCCAATAAATACACCTCTCTTTCAATACATTCATATGTGGTATATAGTCTCGAAAATCTTAGTATTGAAATTTAGTGAAATCAGTTTAGAAATGGCAGAGATATAAATGATAATATATTTTTAAATTTATGTTATAAAAAGCAAAGTTATTATCTTCTAGCATTCAATTAGTAATGAGTACTGCCACCATTTTTAGAAATAACCTCAAAAATGCGATTTGGCATCGACTTATATAATGACTCTAAGTAATTTAGCGAAATTGAACTTCATGCTTCCGTTATTGCAGCCTTTAAGGATTCTATCGTCTCAAATTGTTTTTCTCCTTCATAAACTCTTTTTGCAAGCCAACCCCAGACATTTTCCATTGGATTCAGGTCTGGTGAATATGGAGGCCAATCCAACAGCTGAACACCTTGTTGATTAATCCATTGTTTTACTGCTCTGGTGGTATGAATCGGAGCGTTATCGTGTTGGTACGTCCAAGCCCTCTCGGCTGTGTCTGCGGCTCAAAAATAATTCCTCCTTATTTAGGTCATGGAAGTAATAGTTATACCCGTCGGGACCATCAATGTTAAACTTTTTTCATCGGAAAATACAATTTTAAACCATTTGTCGGACCATGTCATTGTATTTTTGGCAAACTGTAGACATTGTGATTTGCGTTTTTCATTAAGTGGTGTTTTTTTTTTAAGTTTTCGTCGTATGTATGGGCATGACTTTAAAATACGGTGCACTGTTCTTAGACTGGCACTGACTCCACTTTTTCACGCATTTGTGATACCGACATGGCAGAATTTGATGCAATTCTAAGAATTTTTCGTCTTTCTTTTGGAGTTGTTGTCCACCCTTTCATGTTTTTTTCCATATCTTTCCACGTTACTTAAATAATTGTACACAACTCTCTTTCCTCTATTAATGTTTTTGGCTATTTGAACCGGATTCTGACCCTGAGATTTCAAAATCAGAATTTTTTCTTTTTCAGAGTTATTAAGAGTCTTACCACGTCCCATTTTGAATAAAAAGTATTTAGAAACTATCAAATTAAAAATTCTCTAGCCATTTATATTGAAAGAAATTCAAATCATAGCCTTCCTGGTTAATATTAAAAGAATTCCTTATTCAAGGACACACGAAATAGTACCACAGAAACACATGTCTTTAAATAAATGCATTTCTTCAGGAAACTAAAGCCAACACTTTGAAATTTGGTTGCACAGAAAATTATTTTTTTCTGAACTTTAGTTTAGGAGATATAATTAATTAAAGCTAAAAAAATGTGATTCCTTATTCAATTGGCAGGCAGTGTATAATTCACTTGGATTCACTTCTTGATGAATTTTCCGATATTACCAATTCTGGCTAAACCAGTTTACTTCGTAATCCATTCAACATTGTTATTGATCATATACACGATAATTTTCAACGATAATCAATAGAACGTGTGCTAAAGCTGACTTTCACGTATATGATTAATAAATTTCTTTTGTTGGATTTAGAGATTCCATTTCGTTCAAAAGAATCGATGTGGTTCTAAATGATTTTAAATCGTCGTCAAGATATATGAAAATGTGATCGTATTTTCCAATTAAAATTTGTATATTTTTCAATTTTCTTGGAAACCTTTCGTTTAAAATAAAAATTTCACTTTTGAAACATTTTTCTCCTAAAAAATTATTTAAATTTTCTTTAATTTTTTTTGGAGTTCTTTTCCATGTTTCTTTAACTAATTGGCAGTTTTTTACTTTATTTTCTTTAGTTTGTGTACAAAGGTACTTTTACAAAGGTTCTAATATTTCTTTTTCCACTAAGGTTTATATATTTCATTATGGAAAAATAACCTTCTACAAAGCTATTTGAAATTCTAGTTTCAGCACTGTCAACAAATTTTCCCATAATATTGGACCATATCACGACATGTGTTATACTCCATGTAAATGCTATGTCCAAAAAACTATCATTTTTGTAATTATTAAAATCACCATCTTCTGAAGTTTTATTAATTTCATCTTTCACTTTTATCAATATTTGTATGCTTCTCTTATAGAATAGGCTTTTGGCATATTGTGCTTTCATTTCGGTCTTTGGGTATGTTGACGGATTTTCTACTTTAGAGTCAAGAATAATATTTTCTCCAGTTAATGCATTTACTCTCTTAATGGCATTGTAAAAAGTGGTATTTTTTTACATTGCTTAGATTAGTTCATACTGTATCGAACCTTATCCAAAGTTGATCAATATTTGATATATTTATAGCTTTAATCATAAGAGACTTAAAAAGTCTCATATGATCGCTATCTTGAGAGCACGATTCAATATCCTTATCAACTATTCTTATAAAATGACAACAACAAATTTGCACTATGACAAAATTCAAAGATTTGTTTATTTTGTTTTAGAAAAATGTAACATTTTGCCAAATAGTTATTAATATTAGCTACATTCTTATTGAATATTTTATGGCTCGAATTAATTAATGCCCAACTCCAATCAACTACAATTCTCTGGCATATTGGCTCATTATAATATTTGCAAAACAAAAAACTATTAATTCCATAAAAATATCCTCTTCATATTGACTGCAAGTTAAGGCTTCTGCAATTGGTATTAAAAGTCCTTTAACACTTTACAAAAAACAAAAAAACCTTCTTCTCAATGACTCTGATTTTATTTTCTTTGCAACATCGCAAGATAAAACTGCCCCCATGTTACCCATATTTCTTAAGGGCTTAGAAAGTCTAATCAATTGCTTGTTTGTAAAACTCGATCAAAATTCATGTTTTATTTCAGATTTAACAATTTTTCGACATATCGCTTTTATTTGTTGCATGAACAATTCTCTGAGAGTCCGTAAAAACAACAACAGTAATTGGATCATTTTTAAAGTACACAACAATTGGCCCAATAAATACAATATGCATATAACCTCAATATTGTTTTATCCTTATTGAATCCATGGGATTTAAAATTGATCGGACAGATATTATTAATAGCTTTGTAATTCTCCCTTACAATATCCTCTATATATTTTACAAACTCATTGTTTTCCGCTAAAGCATTCCATTGAAAAGGATTTTTGATTTGTGGTAATTGTAAATTTTCTCGCATCAAAAATACATTTTTGTGATTTTTTTTTAAATCCTTTTTTTGTAAATACTTTAATGGAGGGAGATCCTAATACTACATTTTCCTTTTTCTAATTATATTAATCTCTTCTATTTTACTACTATAATCTGTAATCTCAATTTGTGACAATTTAGTGGATGGCATGTGTTTTCCCGATATTTCTAACGTAATATCTCCAGTTCCATGTCTATTCATAACAGAATTTTCCCAAAAAACAAAGTCATTTGGAAAATTCATGCTAACAAAAATGCTAAGAGCTTCAGCATCGGAAATTTCAGGATCGATTACACCTGGAACAGAATTAATATTTGATTAATTTTTCGAAATATTATTTTTTACTTCTTCAGGTAGAACATTTTGTACATTTTCCAAATTTGCTTACAAATTTAACTTAAAAGAAATATCGACATTTTAAATTTGGCGCTTCTTCGGCGAACAAGTCTCAAAAAACAGCTGCATTTCATTGAAAACTTCCATTATATCCTTCGTTTCACACATCCTTTTAGAGGATCCAATCATAGAAACGTTAATATAACACAAATGTTATAAAATTAAATCGTAAGATACTAAAATAGTTAAAACGAAAAAATATCGCTATATCAAAATAATTCGCCAAAAATAAAAAAAACTATCGGCAAAACCATAGAACTATCTCCAAAAAAAAAAACTATCGCCACTATCAAAAAAATCGCTATAAAGAAAAACTATCACCTAATGAAAAAATAGCGCCATAACAAAATCGCCAAAAAGAAAAAAACTTTCGTTAAAACTAAAACACTATCGCCATACTAAATTTTTCGATAGTTTTTCAATTTGGCGATATTTTTTCGATATATAAAAAAATATTCTGTAAAAACAAAATATTTGCAAAAATTTGTCTTTTCTACTAACAGTAAACATTTATATAATAAGAAGTTTTAAAATTATTATGGGCCTATTCGTAAATGCTTCACTGCGCAGCATCCCAGCAAACACAAATGTTTGATATCAAATTGAGAGTGATTTCAAATCAAGTCCTTTCTGAAATGTCAAACGTTTGAGGATTATTTGAAAATAACTTGTAAATAACAGCTTTCTCAACAAATTGAGAAATGCTATTATTATTAAATTATTGTTAAATGTAATTCTCAAACTTTTTTCAGATATGGATTATGACCATATGTGGAATATAAAGTAATTTGCATTTTTAGTTTTTTGTTAAGTTTTCTTTTGTATAGACTTTTAATTTTGTCCTATCAATATCCATGTCCATTAATTGGAAAATATTTGACTAAATAATTTTATTTATTAAATTATTTATTTGTATATATTTCAAATATATATATATATTTTTTAATATATTGTTTCAAATATCTTTAAGAATGATTTCACAATAATCTTAAATATCAAATTGAGAAAATACCATTTTTAAAATATTTGTTAACTTGTCTCTTTAGATTTATGAATGATTTGATAAAAACATTAGAATATACTATTTTTCAAATATTTTTAAAGTGATTTTTAGGTTTGAGAATGATTCAATAATAACATCTGATATCAATTTGAGAACGTACAATTTTTCAAACGGTTTTTCTTAAATCATTTTCAATTTGAAATCAAACTTAAAATTCAAGCTTCTACCTACATTTGAAACAAGTTTTAGAAACACGTTTGGTATCAAACCTTATAGTCATCATATTTCCAACGTTTGACATCGTGTTTGCTGGGATATTATACGCAGTACGTTCATATATTCCGTAAAAATTTGTTCTAATACATTTTTTATAATAAAAAATGTTTAAAAAACATTTTAGAATTTGTTGTTTATAATACGCATAATTTAGGAAAAAAATATTTTATATAAAATTTCTTAAAAATTATATAGAACTTCTATTTTTATAAACGCAACTGTATATACAAAATGTTCCACAAATTGACAATCTCTTAAATTATAAATTACTTACAGTTGTTGTAATTATTTTGTAAATTTGTTTTTTATTACGAATGTTATTTGCGACATAGTATTCTAAAAATTTGTGCTGCTTGTGCAAATTATTATTGAATTATTTAGTCAAACAAACCATTTTTTTTTTTTGTTTTAAATTGAAGTCTTTATGCATAAACACTAATACTTATGTATTTTAATTTTAAGATAAATTTAATCACTTCGTTTTTCGTTTTGAAAAAAAAAAAATCACTTTCGGCAAAAAATAATTTAAAAAGTATTTGCAACCACTAACGTTCAAAGTATTTTTCTTCTTAATTTAGAAAAATTTTAATCACCATCACTTAAAATTGAAAGTGAAGAACAAATGAAAATTTTTTATTATTTGGACATGAAAATGCTCAAATTTGTTGAATTTTTACTCAAGTTTACCGTTAGATTTTCATTAAAAACTTTAGATATAGCCGTAATACTGCTCACCATAAAAAGAAATAACTTACATGTGTAGTAATATTTCCTGCAGTTTTTGTCGAATTTATACAATTGAAAATATACTTTCTTCTTATGGCTCTAAAGTGCTTTTTCCTAATGATTACTACAAAACTACAGGGTTAAGTGGTAGCAATTAAGATGATCGATCACTTCAATTCTCTTACACCTATTTCGTTAACCCTTTATATGGGCGATAGATAATTATCTTAAAATTTTTGTTAAATAAATGTTATAAATGTTACCTACCATTAATTATTTATACATTTTTCAGATTTTTTTAAATTGATATAAAAGAAGAATAGCAATAGAATATAAAATTAGTGTGGTAACACTAATACTAACAAGCATTTTAACATAATGGCAACACTCTATTATACAAAGATAATTATGAACAAGTAGATAAGATGCTGGACAAAAGAAATATGTATATAGTATATGTATATGCTTATTTAACGTACTGATCGACACTGAGGCCCTGGTCTGCGTTTAATAAGGACGGAGAATTACGATGCAAACTGAATCGATACAATCCAAATTATTTTTTTTATGCAGTTATACCTGCTTCTTAAAAGTTGTTCCAAGATAAACATATTTTACCAGAAAAGAAGTTAATCTTTAATAAAAAAAATTAGTATTTTTTGCACAAAGAGGTGAAATTAATATACTTATATAAATTCTCAATTTCTTGACATATCAGTGTTGCCGTTTTGATTATTTTTAAATAAAAGTGGTCATTTTATTGACGACTTTTATTGATGACTTTTTTTCCATTTTGGTTATTTTTTGGTTAAACCAAAATTTTATTGTTATGAACTACTTTTAAAGTACCATTTAGATTACTTTGTCAATTTCCTATATATTTGCCAACAATAAATCATCAATAGGGCGCTTGTACGAGAAAAGTAATTTTTTCCAAATTTTCAAAATTCTATTACTCAAAACCTACGATAAATCTGACTATAATTTTTTCTGTTCTGAAATCCTTAAGAGAAAAGCTTTCGAGTCTACTAGGTCTAAACAGAGCACCTTTTTAATTTTTAGTTTTCACCCATTTTTCGATCATCAATGGGGCCCTTATATGAGAAAAGTAAGTTTTTCAAAAATTATAAAATTACAGTGTCCTTCAACTAATAAACAAGAAAAAATATGTACGATAGTTTTGAAATAATATTTATCAGTTATAATTTTCGTGGCAACAAATAAAAAATAACATTTTTTAAACTAGTGTTATGTTGAGAAAATTTTAATAGTTTTTTGAATACTAATATAATTAAAAAATAATAATTGGTTTCTACGGATCCATAATTTTACTTTAATAAGATTTTAAGTTTCCGTTTCTCGTAAATTCGTTTAAATTTCCTTTAATATTTATTACAAACTTACATTGCTTCGTTACATTATTTTCTTTATTTTTTAACAGCCTAAAAGTATTTATTGTTTCTGTTATTTAATTATCTCTCATATTATACTTCATATGTAAATTTGTTTTTTTTTCTGACAATTGCATAACGGCAAAAACATAAATTTACATTTAGTAACAAACTAATACATAGACACTACTATGACTAAAAGCTCTCTTTCTCATGGAAAGATTCTCTTCCCTTAGAAAAAAAGCTTTAACAACACAACGGATGTTCTGAGAATTAGAGCAACATTTTAGAGAATGCTACTACATAATACAGGATGTGTAAATATAGACAAAATAGGCTAAATTAAATAAAAAATAATAACAATAAAATTTTATCTATATGATAATAAAAGAGCTTTTCATTCATAACCTTGTACAAGAAAAAGGAAACATCATTTAGAAAAATTTTGTTAAAAAAAACAGGAATGCGCAAAAAGTAAATGACAAAAGGATACACAAAAGAAAACTGTAGTAAAATGTAATAAAAACCAAGTAAATATAAAATTAATTTTTATAGCCAACAGCTGTTTTAATGTGTTTGTTATATGTATGTGTGTATAAAAAAATAACTTGTTTGTTTTTATTGTATCATCCAGTATCTTTTGTGTTAATAAAAAAGCAAACGATGCCATTTGAAAAAGTTAAGATACAAGTACATACATATGTATGTATTATATACATATATATGTATATATTATATACATATGTATATATAAATATTTATATATATGTAATAATTAAATGTTCTTATTTTTTAATATGTATGCAATTGAAAATCCACAGATTTTTAATACTTAACAAACAAATTTCTATTCCTGTATATAAACAAATGTGTAAGTGCAAGTGTTTGCTTTTCCGTACAGCTGCTTTTACCACAAAAAAAAAAAAAAAAAAAAAATCACACACTTACTTATACATAAGGTCAAAACCACAACAACAATAACCCTGTATGAAAGACAAGGTTACTAATTTTGTTTTTGTTGCTTCCTTTGTTAGAAAAACAAAACGATTTGTAATAATGGCTAAGAAATATGCATTAGGGTGGCCCCGTTTGTGTGGAGAGAAAATAAGATATCGTTGTTCCAACTCAAATGAAAATTTACATCTTTCTGAGATATCGTTTCTCAAAATTTATAAATCAGTCCAAATTTTTTGCAAGTTTTCATAAAAAATTTGGATGTTTTGATTTTTTTTTACATAAATATTTAAAAAATATACCTAAAATACTACAATATAATCCTCTAGCAGTTATACCGAAATGGATTTTTCCTACAAAAATTATGCTAAGTATATTTGTTTATATTTTTTTTCTACACGGAGAGTAATTTCTTACTGTGAGTCCGAAGAAAAATCGCTCTTTGTGTGTTACTCAACTGGTATAATTGTAAACAAATACCCTAATTCGCATAAATTTTGTGAGCGTTGCATTTAAACTTAATTTATTTCATTGTTAATAGAAGTATGAAGTGTTATATATCAGCAAAAAGCTTATATGTATATCAACAAAAAGCTTGATGGTAAATTCATTTGATTCCTTCTCATATAGAAACATTTGTATATGAATAAAATTAAAATAATACAATAAAAAAAAGGGAAAAACAGTTCAGTATAACTGCTAAAAAATTATATAGTATTATTTTGGTCTCATTTTTTTAATAATTTTGTATAAAAAATTTAAATATCCAAATTTTTTGTGAAAAATTGCAAAATTTCGGACTCATTTGGACATGGTTCCAAATTTGAAAGGCATTTTTTGTGATACCAAATGTTCATACAATTTCTTTAGCAAAAATACGAAAAAAATCCAACAAATCCGAAAAAAATAACTTTTTTCATTCTGATCCAGTTAATGTCAGGACGAAAATTTTGAGAAACGACATCTTAGAATGAAGTAAATTATTATTTAAGCTGGGAACATCGATACTTTTCATTTTGGAGCCATCCTAATGTACATACATAGTATATAAACCTTTACACACATACAGCAATAATAGGAATGTTCAAAAAAGAACAACCTACGAAAACAACAACAGCAACAAGAACATCATCATTGAACCTAACTCAACTCATTTTCCATAATACTATGTTCACACGAAGTTGCATTTATTCGTATTCTTTTTACATAAACGACTAAACGAATAAATGTACGAATGTACGCCATGATAAGTAATACAAATCTCAGTTGTACGTACACATGCTCGCAGATGAGTACTTACTTACTTATACTCGTATTAACAAGTAACAAGACAAATCATGATGAGAGAGCTTTTGAAATCCAAACAAAAAAAAAACATAAAAAAAAACAAATGGAATTAATCCCTGAAGTGAAAGTACTGTCAGTGCATTGCTACAAAATGAACTTAGTTTGACATATGCATACATGCATACATACATTCATTCATTCATGCATACATACATACATCTATACATATTAGAATGGTATGGAGAACAATAAATTTTGTATTAGCAAAAAGTAAATTGTGTCAACTTAAAAAAAAAAATAATAATAATAATCAGAAATTAAATTTTGTTGCGTTGAACTTTCAATTTTATAATTCAATGAAATAATTATGAAAAATACATTGTAAACGTTATCAAGAATAGAAGGCATTTCCATATACGACCCTCACCAGCACTGTTCAGGGTCCCGCTGTGGTCTTCTCTCTGTAAACATCATCTACTTATTTATGAGTAAAAACAAAACTACAACCTTTTCTCCAAATATAGAAACAACTGATGATTAGAGGAAATACAAGAAAAATATTTAAGTTTGAATTGTGAACTTTTGATTTTTTTTGTTTCGTGTTTCGGGAATAAGTCCTCAGGTATACGAATGAACATTTTTTAAAAATATTCTGTAATTTATAATACATTCCGAAATAATATGCTGGAAATAGTTATTGATTATCTCAACTCGTTTATCCGTGAAAAATATCCAAAGTCGGTACTCTGAAATTAGTGCGAAAAATAGTTATTTTTTTTACAAAAAATAGTACTATTCTTTCACTTTTTCTCAAAGTTTTGTTAATAAATTTTTTTCTTTATATATTTCAAAGAAATAGGCTCATAAATGAGGAAATTTTAAATTTATTTAGATTTGCACCCTACATTAGTCGAAAATGTTGAATTTTAGAAAAACTTTTCACGTTTATCGATTAATTATTATATTTATAAATTTTTTTAAATTTATTGACGCTGTTAAATTACAAAATCTATTTAGATTGTTTTGACACTAAACTGCTTCCCATTGTTTACTATTATATTATTTTAATATTTTTTTAAGTTTTTGAAAAGTATGTGTAGTTTTGCTTAAAATTATTTTTTTGGTTTTAATTTATTTTTTTATATTATTTATATTTGAAAATTGCTAAAAATTGTTTGTTGAAGCCTAATATCCATTTTATATAACACACAAGAAATAATAACAAAAATATAATGCAAATATATTCTTTTGTGTAATTAAAAAAAAAAGTATTTTAATAGTTTAGTTTTCACAAAATCTGCACTTCTGTATTCCTTTTTGGTCGTGCGGGAAAGAGTTTTGTGTTAAATCGATCTAAATAGATGTTATAATTTAAAAGCATCAATAAATTAAAAAATACTAGCTTGACATTTCTTTTTTATTAAAAAATTTGTTGTTTATCGAAAATTTACCATTTTCGAAAAAAATAATTTTTCATACTAATTTCAGAGTGCTGATTTTGAACATTTTCACGTCTAGATGAATTAAGATAACCCAAAATTTTTTCAACATATTATTTCGGAATGTATTGCAAATTACAGTGTATAAAAATTTTCTCCCATATATCTCAGGACTTATTACCGAAAGACGAAATAAAATCAAGAAAAAAAAAAAAATTCAAAATTCAAATATATTTTTAACAGTAAGATATAATTTAAGTGAGTATGCATGTTTTTATTTCACCAAATACTTTACAGAAATATTAAAATCTTGGAAATCAGATTTGATTTGTAGAAGTTACGATTTTTGAAACTTTTACATATTGGAGGTGGTTAATTTTGACACCCTATAGCTTATTATAGTGTGACTAAAAGATGATTTTTCTAAAAGCTTACATTTTGATTCGACCAGTAGTTTAGGAGATACAGATTTATTACCAAAAATTTTGCTCTTGGCCCTACTGTTTATTGTTTAATTGTTTAATTGGTGGCTAAAGCAAGAACAAAAAAAGCCTATGTAGAATTATATGTAAATCTAATCAGCTCATTAAAAGTTTGTCATTTTGCCCCACTGTGCGTTGCTACCTGATTGATGGTTAAAAACAATAACAAACGTATGAAATAATAAAGAATAATACATAGAAGAATACATATAGGGAAAGAAGTTACAAATCCAAATTATCTAAAAAGTTGTGGGTTAAATAGATGATGTTTACAGAGAACCACAGTGCACAAAGGGGCCCTTCGCAAAATAAGTGGTAATAAATCTCGATCTTCTAAACTGTTGCACTCATCTTGATAAAACTTGGGAGTAGTTACACTTGTCGACAGATAAAGCCTTCCTTAAACAAGAATATGTGGACTAGATGGAATCATTCCTTTTTGTTATCTTTTAGCAAAAAGCCTTCAACAAATTTTCCCATTATATATATATATAAATATATATATATATACATACATATATGTATATATATATATATAAATAAAGAAAACAAATTTCCTAAACTTCTTAAATAAAATTTTTCACACGAATTTTCCATTTGTTGTTGGTTAAGTCAAAAATATTTCATAAAAATCGTGTGGACCAAATTTATTTATATTATTGTATATTTGTTTTGCTATCAAACTTTTTTTTTAAGAAGAAGCCCAATTCTTCATGGCAATCTCAATTAATTAATTATTTGGAGCAAAAAATAATATAAAATATAATGAAATTTAAGAAAAAAGAAAATTTTACTATTAAATTTTGATATTTATTATAATATATGCTGTTCCCATATATGCTGATATAAATAAAAAATTCCAGTAGCTCTGCCGACGTCTTGTTACTTGTTGTGATAGAAAAAGAATTGGACATTAGGGATAATGTACCCGAGCTATCAAAAGTGACATCTAGAATTTTCAAGGCAGAAAAAATTATTGCTAAAATATTTTTTTTAAATAAATCATTAATTTGGTTGTAAATAAAATTTTATAAAAAAAATGTTATTAGATTTTATCATTATGTTTTATTGGTTATATAATATATTTTAAAATCAATACGCAAAACAAAAACAATTTTATGTATTTTGACAATTTCAGTAAAATAAAAAATAAAATTATAAAAAGGAGCAAATCAAAAAATATGAAATCCAACATTTGACGACATTTTCTTACAGATTTTCCTAATAACGTTTAAAATTTATGTATCATTCAGGCGATAAATATAATGTAACTCATAAAATAATTCTACGTAAGTAATATTGCTTTATTATCCCATTTCCATATTATCCTGTGAGTTCATTTAGAAATGTCCGTCCTTAGACATAGCTGCACGAACAGTTTTTCGTTCTATTCTCTCTTCAAAGGAATCGATTGTGTCCGATAGAGATCATCATCATAATGTATAAACTTTTCATCGTCCGTAAAAATTCAATGCAAAAACGATTTAGTTTTGTCACGCATTTCATATATTCTAAGACTCCTTACGACGTCTCTTTGCTTCTTCTACCGTAGCATCTAATTTCATTACTTTTGGTTGAACCCAGTGCTTTAATATGTCTTGAATCTGTTGTTTGATTTACACACAACAATTCTGCAAGTACTTCTTGCAGACTTAGAAACTTTACGCCAATCTCCAACTTTTCATTTTCAAACATTTTTAGTTGTCCCGAACACTCCTTATTATACACATCGAAATCACCAATTTTAGATATGAAAACCACATCTAAGACAAATATGTTGTCAATTGGAACTAATGTTAAATTTCAATAACGATTTGATTTCTCTTTTTTAGGTCAATCAGCATTTTCTTATTGCTAAGAAATAATATTCTTTATGCATAATTTTTACTAATTGTATAAAATACCAACATTACACTTCATGTATCGTATTCTTTCATAAATCTTATACCGAATTTACACAAAAATTTTTAGATTATTTTTTTTTTCGCAACTTAGTTGTAAAATATGCAATATTTAAAAAAGAAATAAATTTTTATTAAAAATTTTATTGATTCAAAAATAAATATCGTTTGAATATATATGAAAAACTAAATATTATTTTTATTGTTTTACTTAAAAAAATATATTAAAACATTTTCAAATATTCAAATTCATAAATAGTAAAAATATTTTAATAAGAAAAAAAATTTAATTTCCGATTTCAGTAAAAAATATAATTGATATTATAAATTTAGTATTACAATATGAATTTTTATTTTTTCTGTGTAGAGACCGACCTGCTTAAGGCGTATTCAAAGCGTAATTTCAATGAAGCTAAAATATCGCATGATCAAAAAAGGTTTCCAAATTACATTTTAAAATCATTGTGGCGCGATAAAATATTAAATTGCAAAAACGTTATAACTCTTTTGTTTACTTTATATTAGCATTTTTTACATTTTATGTGAAATTATAATTATAATAAATACATCTATTCAGTTAAGCGAAAAATAGGTTAAAAAAAAAAAAAAAAAAAAAATGCATAAAAAGTATTCATTCACGAGACCGCGATGTCTTTAATATTTCATAAATCTTCGAGGCACACCCAAGGCCCTAATTGAAATCGGTAAAAGAATACATCAATATATACCTATTACGATAGCTAATATCGTAAACAAGTGGAACTCAAAAATAATTACGCGTTTCAATTTAATGCAACTTTAAATTTTTTTTCTGTGTGTATTTCTGTCATTGAAAAATTAATTTTATAGTTATATAATTAATATATGTAACTTTTTATTTATTAACATTATTTAAGAATTTTTATGTGGTTAGATGTGAAAAATTTATCAGCGAATTGAATGCAATTAAAAAAAAAAAAAAATATTAAAAATTTATGTACACTTTTTTACTCGATATTCTAAAGGGAGGTATAAAAAGATTTGTGGTCCCGATTATGATCACTAATATAATATTTTTTATACCTTTGTGTAGGTTACCTATGTGCATTTATTTTTTATATCGGGCTTAAAGTGGAATTTTTAAAATTTTTTAAACTTTCTGATTTTTAATTACCATAACATAAACGGTAGTTTCTTGTCCGTTAATATAAATTAAAAAAAGAAATTTTTCGATTGTGAAATATTAAAAACATATCAAAAATTTTATAAAGTTAAAAAAAGAATACTTAAGGTGAAAATTGGAAATTTTTTGAAAAAATTGGTCGAATTTGGGAAACTCTGGTTCTCGCAGGAATCCATTTTTTTAAATTTTTTCCCTTCAAAATATTTTCTATTTAGTTATCTTTGAGAAAAATATTAATATTGTAAACGTATTTAAGAAAATTTCTATATATGTATAAATACAACAAGCCTGGTCCGGTAATTTCCATACAAATTTGTATAAAAAATGCGCAAAGCAGCTCGGTTTAAAAATAAATTTTATTTTAAATTCTCTCCGGATTTTTTATTGTTTTCATTTTCTTACAAAAAATATTAGCATATTTTTAAAAATTTATATGAATTTCGTAAACAAAATTGAAAAATATTTAAAGTAAAAAAAAAAAAAATTAAAAGAAAAAAGATAACATTTTTGTTTATTTTCCGTTGCCGCCTAAGTTTTTGTTGTGTTTATACACTATAATAGAAAAATACTGCGACCAATATTTTGGCAAAAAAAAAAGACTTTTTTCAAAGTTCAAATTGAAATGCTTTTGAGTCCGTAAATATTTTTTCAAAATTATTTCTTTACAATATTTTGCTATTTGTTAGTAATTAAATAAAAAAAATAAATAACAAATATAAGAAAATCGAATGAAAGTTGGACCCGCTGTAACAAAAAAAAAAAAAAAAAAAAAAATTCATTAAGGAATGTTTAAAAGTAAAAATTTTAACTTTTGAAGCCCAATAACTTGTAAACTAAAAATATAAGATATGCACATGACGATGGTTTTTGTATTATACTCTCCTATAAAAATATTTCAAATCGATTCAGATATAACAAAGCAGGATCGTTTGGTTCCTATCACTAAGTGAAATTTCATTGAAATCGGATCAGCCGTTCCTAAATTACGTAAATATTTACGTATTTCCAGAAGATAATATTTGTGATATTAGGTTAATAGGTTTGGCGATGAATTTCAACTTTTTAGTGTCTTCCTCAGGGTTACTGGTTATAGGTTTTGCAAAAACCAAAGCAAACAGAAAAAAAAAACAGAAAAGACTAAAAGACAACCCAAACAAAAGGAGGTTAATATTACAATAACAAGTATATCATCAATTAAAAGAATAATAAGAAAACATATTACTGAATGAATAATAATAACATAAGAGATATTGCAGAGAATAGATGTTTGCTGCTGATATTACATTATTAAAGGTCTGTGTTTAAGCTCTTGATAAATGAACCCTTTAGAGCAATGTTAACGCTTTGTTAATGTGCTGGTCAAAACATATGCTTGAGCAATAAAATGTTAATAAAACTAAAAAAAAAAAATACATAAGAGAAAAACTGTTAAATAGAAAAAAAAGTAAAAGCTTTTTAGCTTAACGAAATGTGCGGGTGTTTTTGTTTTGTAAAAGCAGTAAACACATTAACGGATTTCCTTTGCATGTTTAAGCTCTTTATACTCTATCACGTACGTGAAAAATTATGCATGTGTTAGTAAAACAAGATTTTATTGTTGAAGAGAGGCAATAGAGAGTTTATATCAGGGATGGAAAATTGCTTATTTTATATTGTAATAATAAAAATAAAATGTACTTTTTTGACCATAATTGCACCAATTGCGTCAATATATTTTAATTGCAAACATTTACATAGAAATTTAATAGATTATAAACATTTTTTTTTTTTAATAATTTTATTTAAAATATTTGTTGAGTTCCACTCCACATATTAGAGGAATTAATTACAAGTCCTTCCTTTTGTTATTATAATAAATATTTTCATAGGAAACTTTCGCTAACGAATGAGGAATAGACAGAAATCTTAAAATAACTCTCGATATGTCTGGAAACAACAAATTAATTAGTCCATTTTTAATCAGCGATGCTTTGACCAAAAATAGTAAATTTTTGAGTCTTTGTTCCTCCACATTGTCTATTGTTCTATATTAAATATTTATTAACTCAAGATTTGTTTTGTTATTTTGGACAATATTTTAC
This sequence comes from Protocalliphora azurea, assembly GCA_932274085.1. NCBI lineage: Eukaryota > Metazoa > Arthropoda > Insecta > Diptera > Calliphoridae > Protocalliphora > Protocalliphora azurea. The sequence goes on along the minus strand of OW026521.1, from coordinate 4,559,504 downwards.
GAAGGGGGAACAATTGAATAAGTTTTTATCAAAATTATATTTTCCGGAAATATTTTGTAACCAAGGACACCTGCCATTTTAAAATATAGCAAAATTGTTTGTAAAAATTTTTTAGAATTGAATTGAATTCCCATCAGTTAACTGTTAATATTATTTGTTGAAAAACATATGCAACTATCTACATACATACCCCAAAAAATATCATCAATTTAAATATTATTTTATTATAATATTAATAATATTATAATATTCTTGTTATTTATGTGGTGAACTATTTGGTAAAATGGAAAATATATATTGATAGAAATACATGCATTTTTCATTATCCAATTACATTTTCAAATTCACAGATTTTATTACTTTATGAATGCACTTATTAATAAAATGAAAAGGTTAACTTATAAAGGCGGGTTTTAAGTAGTATGGAGTATTTTGGATTCAGACTCAAAACTGTTTTTATTTTAGTAAAAAATAATAAAAAAGATATTAGTTGCTATTTAAATAAAAAAAAATGAAAATAAGATCTTATCAAATTGTTTCAAATGAGCCGTGGTAGTATCACGGTACCTACAGATATAAAAATGTACCAAAAAAAAAAGTACAATTACACCAATTTTGCCATTCGTGCTTTATAGAAATATAAAAGCTTTTATTAGGGAAATATTGTAGGTACAATAATAAATTCATTGTCACTCATACGTCTAGTTGGTCTACAACAATTTTATAATCAGTTTCCCACGACATGTTGCTCAATCTACCAAACGACGCGAGTTAAATAGTTAAAACAAAAACTAAAATAACAAATAAAATCATGCAATAAAAACTTTCCAAAGAAAAAAGTTATGATAATTTGTGTATTACTGAGATCTTAAGAAAAAAAAAAAAAAATTAAGAAAAGTTGGCAAAAATATTTAAATTAAAATTTTTTTAGTGAAATAAAATTTCGTTGAGTTTTATATAAAAAGAATATATATAAATTTTTCAAAAATTTTAAATTAAAAGTAATATATATATTTTTCTTAACAAAAAAGTGGTTTTTAAAAATTTACTTTTTTTTTTTTTTGCAAAAACTATATGAAGGCTAAATTTTCATTCCTTATCCTCCTGTTTGCCATTTATTACATTGTCTAGGTATGTTGGCAGAATTTTTCTGTTATGTGTATAAGTGCTTTATATATGTGAGAGTGTATTTGTAAACATATATGTGTAAGTGAGCAAATATATGTATGTATCCCTGGCAACATTTTATATCAAAATTTTAACTAAAGCTTAACTTCATGTAGTTAACAATTTATAATTTAATAATTTATAATTTTCTTATCAGAAAAGGGTCACCGTTCGGGAAGAAACGTACCTCAATTTTAATATTTTTTAGATGATACTTTTTAGTGCTTACTTGGGGTATCGAAATAGTACCATTTAGAAGTGTAACAAAGGAAATCAAGAAACAAATCCAATTTTGGAATACTTTTACGATTTTTAATTCTAATATAATTAAATGCTTACCTTACATTTACTTGTACATTAATTTTTTGTAATTTAAAATGACTATTACACTTAAACAAAATATGTAATATTTCATTAAATTTACGTACTACTGATTTGTTTTTGTATAAATATATAATTATATATATTTTTTATTAAATTCTATTCTCTATGTTATCACTTTAAAAGTTAGACAATTATTGAGCATGCTTGTTCTTTTTTCATTGTTCTGGAATGTAAACAGTCGCCTAATGCAAGTTTCTTAGATCATAATTCGATACTTATGTGTTTTGTTATTGTAAATTTCCATATTTTCTACATTTGAACATTTAAGAGTGTATAAAAAGACACAGATGAAAGAACTCACTACCAAATGCTGGCAGGGTATGTGATTTCAAAAAATGTTAAGGATAAATTTCTATAGAGTATCGAAATATGATGATGGTTTGGATTGTATCAATGTGTCTGTATTTACTATAAATGCATGAAGGTATCCTACTCTAATACATACAAACTTTAGCTATTGGTACTCATACATATGTATAGTATATGAATACATTTACCATGATTTACTGGGTGCACTTGTCTATATGAGTTTACTCAAACTTACATATGTATGTATATATGTACAATATATGTACTTGAATATGTGTATAGGTGATTCGTTGTTGGTTTTCTTGTTTTTGAACTTCTTGTAGGCGGTAGTGGTGTTCCTACTTTATACTAAATATTTTATATCTTCCTTGTGATTTTGTTCGTTTATATTTTCTCTTTTAGAATTAAGTCCAAAGTCAAAAACATTTTTTTTTTACTTTTTTTTATAAGTATTTTTATCTCTTATTAGTTGTAGTTGTTGTTAGAAAAAGTACGTTTTTTTGTTTGTTATCTGAATGCTTTCTTGGGCAAAGACGTAAAAGGAAAATCTGTTGAAAGATACTTAAAAAAAAATGTAGCACTAAAATGAAACTGAATTGGAAAGTGTTTTTTCATTTAATTTTTGAAAATTATTAAATTTAATTTAGATGGAAAAATTGATAACTTATTTCATGTATGAATGATTTTTATAAAATATTCCAAGCTGTTTTAAAATTAAATTAAATCATTTAAATTAGAAATTTCAAAGAAAATTATTTATCATAAATAAATCACTAAACTCGTAACTATATTATTATATTATTTGCTTGAAAATTATATGAAGAAAAATAATATTGCGAAAAAATAATACAGTGCGACAAAAAAGTATTTTTTTGTGGTACGGGATTTATCAATCAATTAAGACACTTAATAAGGAGATCTAAGCCTATAAATCACTTTTTAATTGAATCGAGTTCTCGAAATAAATCGTTACATAAAAATAAATGAGGCAGCACCACATATTGTAGCATATTTCCAGATAGGTTTAAAAACTCCAAAATTATATAATTTGTATATTTGTTACGGATATACATATTTTTAAAACTTTTCATTAATATTGTTATTTTGAGTAGTTTTCTTATTTATTTTGATGTTAATCTTCATAACAATGTAATTAATTAATTATTTTATAAAGTTTTCAATAATAATTATAATAATAATTTATTTATATCACATTCGGAAAGTAACTAAAGAGTTGTACCATTAAATCTGTAGCTACTAAACTAACGAACCGATTTTAATAAATCTTAGTAGAACGTTAGAGGAATTCAATTTTCTTGAAGTCTAGTCTTTTAGAAAATATCAAAAAACATTGAGATTTTTAAACCAAATTAAAAAGAAAAAAGAAAAAAATTAGTAAATAAAATAACTTTTTTTTTAGCAAAAATATCAATTTTTAGATTCTTTTTGACATCGAATTGAGATAATTATATTCGTTGAGATAATTCAAAATTATTTCCTTAGGATCTTTTAGAAAATTATCAGCAATTTCACCATATTTTCTTGAGTTCAAAAATTAACAGCAAAATCTTTAATCTTCAAATATTTATTCTACTATATTTTTTATTCATAATTCGCAGATTTTATAAATGTTTAATCGTTTAAACAGAAATGTTTAAAATCGGTTCATAGTTGTAAACCTTACAAGCTCCCATACATTTTTTACAGTCAAGGTGGTCATTTTTGGCCCACTGTAGCATCGTCTGTGCTTCAGTTTAATTTCGGATGTGTCTAAAAAGAAAAGTTATTATTCGTGTGTGGACTTAAAAAAAAAAAACTAAAAATGAATTGATGTAATCATTTCAAACAATTTTATTATTTTCCTTTTTCACCACGTCTGCCTTGTTCACTGTCCAGCTCCAAAGATAGAAAAGAGGAGCCATTGTCATTTTATGCTAGCTTTTATACATTTCTTAAAATTAATATTATTGTAGTTTTCTTGCACTTTGTTCGAACCGATAGCGGTTGTTGCATCAAACCTCCCTTTCTTTTGTCTCCTTTATGTTCGCTGCTGTAACAGTTTCGTTGATCTGTGTATGAGTGTCTGTGTATGTGGCTTCTTGTTTGTTTATTTTGTCTCCTTCTTGCTTGATGTGTTTGAATCTTTTCTCTGCTTCTCTACTCGCTGCTATTCTTACACTCCTGTGTATTTCTCCCTGCTGTTTTTCCTCTCTACTGTTGCATTCTCGCTTCTACCTCCGTGATTCGTCAGTTCTGCTACTCGCCTGCTCAACTGTGTGCCCCCAATTTAGATGGGTCCAATGCATCTCCCGACCACATATCAGATACGTTTTTTCAACTTCTCTTGAATAGAGATAATCATAATTCTATTTAAAACAATTTTAAAATTACAATCAGCCAGGAACGACCAAATAATGATATTTTTGGCTGAGGGCCTTATATGGGAACTATGGCCAATTAAGAACCCATCCTCATAAAATAAGGATTGCGTACAAAAAAATCCGTACACGCGTTAAAGCTTATAAGTCTTTTTATACGTAAAAAAAAATTATTATCGTGCTAAATTTTGTTGTAATTTAAATTGAACAAAATTCGTTCAAATACATAAATCAAATTGATCACACTATGTGACAAAATGGAAAAAGTTGGATATACTTTTGAAATTACCTAGTGTAGACTGTAGGTCTAGTTGAGTGGATAATTTTGTAATTCTTGTATTTTTCGAAACACCCTCAAAATCTGAAGTTATCGATAACAAGGTAGAGTGCTATATTCGGCTGTGCCGAATCTTATACACCCTTCACCTGTGTTGAGATGTGTTATATGAGAATGAAGTGTATTACACTGGATACAATTACAAATATATTTACCTATACTTTATCCATGTAGACAATAAAAACTTTAAATAATTTGCATTTTCATATAAAGTTGAAATAGAATCAAGATTTTATATATCCTTATATATAATATAAAAACAAGAAAGATACCCTACACCATTGTTTAGGAGCATAAAAATTCTAGAAGGGGACTTATATTACACCAGTGACCAACTTTACTAAATTTAAAATAAAATATACAAATACGGAATAATGCCTTGATACTAACATATAGATGATTTTATGCATTTCAGGGCGATTCCCGGAATTATGTTTGTATGGGAGCTATGGTAAATTATAGACCGATTCTCATAAAATTTGGCAATGTTGTTTCTATTTACATAAAAATTATTTGTGTCGCATATAAACTTGATACTAACATTCGTATGGGATTTATGCACGTTAAAGTGATTTTTGGAAGAGGGGTTTATATGGCAGTTATCGTCAATTGTAGACCGATTTTCTTAAAATTTGGTACAAAGATTGATATTTGTACAGAACTTCTTTGCATCGAATTTCATTAAAGCATTCTTATTTTTAAAGCATTTTGGAGTGTTTAAACTCTATTCCGGGGGGATATTTGTATGGGAGCTAGGTGAAATAATGAACCAATCACAACCAATTTCAATAGGCTTCGTCCTTGCATCAATCAGGTCTAAACGGTTAAACCGATTTATTAGGCTTTATTAGATCTTGATTGAACATCATACCCACATTCTACACCTACTTTTGAAAAAATATATTTTTTACATATTACACGTTATTAGTGTAATATGCATTTATATGAAATTTGACGCACATATAGTGCTTGCATTGTAGAAAGTTATAGGTTATGTTGGATCTTGATCGGATAACACGCCCATATTTACCCCTATTTTTTTAACTCTGAAAAGGATGAACCGATTAGCTTAAAATAGATCGAAGCAGAGGCAAAATGATGAAATGAAAATAGGATGGATAGGTCCAGGGGGAGAGGTGCCTCCATACAAAGAAATTTTATCTATATTACTATAACAGTGAAAGTCTTAAAAAATATATAAGAAATCTTGAGATCAAATTTCGAATAGGGTGAATAGATCAAGGGGTACTTGTAGCTCTCACGTAAAGTAAATATTAGTTATCGCACCAAATAGCGTGGTGAAGCTCACCGGTAAAAGCTAGAGAATAATAAATTTAAATTCGCACATATTTAAGGAAGATATAATCACTTCGGTGCAGCACAAATATTTTATAAATGTAGGAAAATATTAAATTAAAAAATAAAAACGTTTGGAGGAAGATTAATGGTCCGATTTGACTGATTTAAAAAACCGAAATTCGAAAAAAAATATTTGTGATAGATTTGTGCAAGAATGAGGTCCATAACTTATACAGGAGCTTAAAAAATCTAATAATGTATTTTGACCTATAACTCGGTTAATATTGGATCTACTTTCTGTGAAAGAACGATTTTTCTGTGAAAGTACGAAGCTGCTAGCTTACTCAGGTGCTTCAAAAAGTTTAAAAAACCAAATATGCCTTAATTTATTATGAACAACAGTATCCATGAAAATAAAGACTATAAGGGAAGCATAATAATAATAATAAGCATAATAAATAAAAAAAAAATAACTCGGTTGTTTATAAATCGTTGTGTTTGATTCAAAAAACTAAAATCCAGGAAAGATAATTGTGAACGATTTATATACGAAGCAAGTCCTTAGCTTATTTAGGACTTGGATATCGTTCAAAAATGCGTTTTGGCACGACTGAGTTCAATTCTTCAGCGGAAAAATTAAAAAAAAATTTTCCGAAATCGTTTTGCAAAAACGAACTCCTTAGCTTATATAGGGACTTCAGAAAATCGAAAACCGGCTTGAAAAACCGGTTCTTTAAATATCTCCACTATTTTTGGATCCCTTAATGATAACCCTTTCTTACTTCAAAATACTTGACTGCCTTTCTATAAGAATTAATCGTTTTTGTCATTGACCTAACTTGACCATCCCTCATTGACTTACGAGTACAATTAAATTCTTCACTTGGAATTATATTTTGGAAATAGTCTTTGTCATTAAATAACTAGGTATTCAGGCAATAAAAAAGTAGTTTATTTTATTTCCAATTATACCTGCTAGCTTACCAGGAAATCAAAGTTTTTGCTGGGATTGTTCAATTAAATTCAATTAAAATCATAAAATCGGACACAATATGAAAAAATGGAATCTTAGTAATTACTACTTATAATCATTTCTATTTTTCGCTGCAATCATACTTTGCAATCATAATATGTGGCTCTTAAATTATGGTCACTACTACTACTTTTTTCTCTGCGTGTATATGCCAGGTTTTAAATAAGTAGCTACTAAACTTATTCCATATAATGCATATCGTTGTTATCATTGAAAAGTAACTACGTTCGTAATTACATGTCATTACTACGATTTTGCTGGGTATAAATTCTAACTTAATACACATTCAAAAAAATTATTAAGGGTCCTCATGATAACGCGCAAAACCACCGCAAAACTGTGCAATGTGTGCAAGTTTGCTCGCTAGCAAATTAACTGTCAAAAATTGTATGGAAATTCATTTGCACTTTTAAGTTTGCTCGATTATTTAGTCTCGCAAACTAGCGCTGCTCAGTTGTGCATTTATAAATCAGCTGTCTTTTGTTTATATTCAAAAGTTATTAATAACTGCGATGTAAAAAATTATGGTCAAGTTTATTAAAATAAAATACCTTTTATTTCAACAAAAATTTTCAATTATTTACAATGATTTCTTATTTTCTTATCCTTAATATTGCACAACATTTGAAAAGGGACTTCATAAAACATGTCGCTCAAATATGCACAATTGCACAAATTTTAAATTTAAGTGTTTAAATGAGTACCCGTATTATTTTTAAAAATTATAGAAATTGTAATAAATGATTTAAAATAAATTTAAAATTTAATTTAAAATAAAATCAAAAAATGTACCTGTGTTTAAATAATACAATAAATTTGTTAACATAACATTAAAAATATATTAACACACATATGCATACATACATACATACATACAATAAAAAAGTTAAATATAAAATTTTGATAATTAAATATTAAAAAAAAAATATATATATATATAATGAAAAGCCAGTGCCAAATTTAATAAAAAGTTCATAGTAAGTAATTAAACAAGTAATTAAAAGTGATGGTCTAGTGTTTATATAAATTGAAATATTGAAAAAATTTTAAAAAATTCTAATTAAAACATATACAACATTAACATTTTAATATGCTTTTGTTGTGTAATTATAAAAATGCATAGTTTTCTCCTCTAATGAGTTTATAAAAAATTCCTAAAATTTCAAATAATGCTGCAGCTACGATATTCAAATCCAAAAAATAAATTTTAAATGGGTAAGTAGAATACACACACATACACACACACATGCATACATACATACACACACACAGATAATAAAACACAAGCATACAGAGAAAATTAATTCAATATAAATATTACACATTTCCCAGTAGTTTTTGATGGCAGTACGACAATTAGTTACTTTAGGGTACCACTGGTTACTTTATTGTCTAGTGACTAGTTACTTTAACATGTCACTTCATAGGGGGAAGTCAATTGCCACCTCTACAACAGCGAGGTGATACTTTTTTTTGTACCCAATCAAATCCATGACTACTAAAGGGTCAATAAAATGGAAATCGTCATCTCCATAATTACAAAGTGTCACTTATGTGTGCACATTACTATTTTACTGGTTACAATGAGACAGATAAATATTTTTGCTATCTTCTTTTTCGACTTCTTTCCGTTTACAATTAGCTTATTGGCGGACAGCTTATATACACATTTGTACATACATATAAACATTGTATACTATTTGTGTGTAGTCCAAACAATTGATACGCTCTTGATGAAACTTGGAACATCGACAGAGGAGTTAGATTTTTAGACTATTGTTCGCTGAAACATAGACAGAGCTACAGTGGGCCAAATTTGACTCACTGAAGTGTTAAAAATATATCAGGGCTTGTAACTTTTATAAATATGAACCAATTTTTATATTTTTATATTTCTCTATTACACTAAGCTAGACAAAGAAAAAAATAATTGTTAATTGCAACTTTGCTTATCTGTTATGGTTTAAAAGATATTTTACTCCAAAATTTGAATTTGTTAATTTTGGCCTTAGTTTTTTTTTTCCTTTTTCTCCTATAGCTCTTTAAAAACTCTTTAAAAATGATATTAAAGAAACACAAATTTAATAATAGAAAAAAATAATAATTTAATTTGTAAAAAAAATCTATATTTTCTGACATTTCCGTAAGATTTGAATTTAAAAAAACATGTTTTTTTTTTTTTTTTTTGCATAAAATTGAAATTTCAAATTTAAAAAATAATAAAAAATTTATTTATTTCACATAAATCAAAAATGTTACCATATTTTTCTTAAAAATGTTGGAATATTTATTTCAAAGCTTATAGGGCAAAAACGCAAAAAAGTCAAGGCTAAAAATAAGACATTTTTTGAGACAAATATCTTTTAAACCAGCTTCACGAGCCCTTTGTGACATTACAACTCGAGCACGACCCACCACCATCGTTCATTTGAATAATGTTCGTTTGAACTATTCGAACAATTTATTACGAATTATTCGTAATAAATAAATAAATGGTATTTTTCGAATAATGAATAATTCCAATACTTTTATGTCGAATATTCAGCAAATTTTATTAGAATATTAATAAAAAAAAAAAAAATAATATAATATAGTTTTAAACAAATCAAATTTTATAAAAACGAAAGAAAGAAATCGACCATCCATTTTTTAAAGATTTCGACAAGTAAGTGTATTTTAAAGGGTTTTAGTCATGCAGGGAGGCTTTTGAAAACAGATCGTTAACACAAATGGGCGTCATTTTATTATTTTTAGCTTTGAAGATACATATATCTAAAAAAAAATCATTTACCTAAAATATTGGATTGTTGGTGACTAGGCTCAATACTATAGGTGCATGGAATAGTATGATATCCGTGACAATATTGATTATTGTATTTCCAAACCCCTTCTGGACAGAGGTTTCTCAGTTTCAATCTCAGCCGATCCCACTATAAAACACGGATCGATTAAGGTTTACACTGATGGATCCAAATCATCTGAAGGGGTTGGGGGAGGTGTCTTTATTTCCGAATATAGAAGGAACATCTCCCTTAAATTGATGAATCACTGCATTGCTCTTCAAGCAAAAATCTCAGTCATTAGGAGAACGGTAAATTGGCTAATGTACTATAGAGTATTCGGAGTGGATATTAAAATTTGTACTGATAGCCAAGCCGCGATTAAGACTCTTTCGGGTGTCTATTCGATATCCAGGCTAGTACATATATGCCGGACATCTTTAAATTAAATGGCGAAATATTCAAACCTAGAGTTTATCTGGTTAAGTTGTCGCTTAAGTAATGAAATATTATTGCGGATGAATTAGCTAGAACTGGTTCCCTTCTTCAAAATGAAGAAACGGACCAACTAGTTGGCATACCGCAGTCATCTTGCAGATCAGTGGTACTGCAGTAATTGGCGAGAATAGCTCAACAAAAATAGGCAAACGAGTCTGCATATTCTATCTCAAGACAGGTATGGCCCCAGTACGATCACTTATTAAGTAGCAATGAACAATGTTGTAAAAGTGTTACTTGACTCCACTATTAAGTATTTCTAAAAATAGAAAAACAAATAGAAGGAACAAATTTAATAACAACAACATTGTTCATTGCTACTTAATAAGTGGCTAAGTATCCTAACTGATAGCTTTAAGCAAATAAACGATAATAATTGAAAAATAAGGATACAAAATAATTGTAAAAATCTTTATCGTAAACCATTCGTCGTACTGAATAACTTAGAGGGAAAATAAGATACGGATTCCATTTCCCGAAAAGTTGTAAATTAAATAGATGATGTTTACAGAGAACATCACGGTGGTACGCTGAAGAGTGCTGATGACGGTCGTGGCGGACTAGAAAATGCATTCCGAAAATACAAAAAAAAAAAAAAAATTCGAAAAAGCTTATAGTTCAACGAAAAAACTATAAATGGAAATAAGTTTTTTAACATGTTTTATTTTCGTATATATTAAGATGGAATAATATGACAAAATGAAATAATATAATAAAATTTGGTAACTATATGATAACATGGAATAATATTATGATAAAATGGATACTGCCTTTTTACCTGATTTTAAGCGTACTACATGTGCTACGTCAAATTTTATTGCTTAATCCATGGTTTTATAAAAAAATTAACATTTTTCATAAAACCTCATTTTTACAGTGCAGAACATATATATTTGTTTCTTATTGATATATTTAGGTGAACACATGCTTCGCCAGATTTTATTGCCAAATTCTCACATGTTTTTTCATTGTTACATGTATTTTATCACTTTTCTTCAATTTGTATATAATTAGCAACTTTATTAATATTTATTAATTATTTTGATCATAAATCACAATAATATTATAAATAATTCTTTTAAACGACTGTTTTGCTTAAGAAAATACTATCTTTTACACAGTTATGAATGCACACACACATCCATATGTTGTTCATATAAACACATGCAAACAAGTGGTCAAGTATTATGTAAGCGATCGCACTCTCATGTCTTATTGGGTCGCTATAAAAATACAGGCAGCATTTGCTCCACCGTTGTCAACTATTTATAACCAAAACGAGCTAAAAAGCGCTAAATTTAAATAATAAATTATAATTCAAATAGTAAATTATAATTCAAATAAAATTTAAAATTGGTGTTTTTTACAGAAGTAAGCGGAAAAATTTTATGCACTATACATTAAAAATTCCAGACTCATAATAACTTTTTTTTCAAGAAGTGTCACATTTAGCCAAATTAGAACGACAAAAATACGAAAATAAAAACTTAGCAATTGAAGTATTTTTTTTTTTCGTATTTACTGGCAAACATATCATAAATTATGGGAAAAACAATTAAGCTATGTTCACATTTGGCAAATATTTGATAAAAATTGCATGACCAGGGTTGTCAGATTTTTTAAGCCTCTGTTGCCAAATTGCCAAAAATCGACAAATGTAAATTTTATTTGGTTTTTTTAAAGAAAAAATAAAAAAATGAACAAAAAAGTTTTAGTGCCGTATAATTTTTAGTGATTCAAATTTCGTATAATTTATATGATTGGATTGGATATAATTTTATATTCAATCCCTTCGAATAAAGGATTTATTAGCAATTTTCCAGATTCTTTCAAACATGTTTCTATTTATTTTAGGAATTACCTTTTTTGTAAAAAAATGGACTGATTAAATCAAAATTAAAAAAAAAATCTAACCTAAGCATAGTGTCACATTTGAAAATTTTAGAACGACAAAAATCTAGTTTTGGACATATTGGATTGAAATGTTCTCTTCTCTTCTCTTAGTAGACAAAACCGCAAACATTCCCACCAAAAATAGGATGATTACAAATATTAGCACAAACACGTAATACCTCAGCCACTATGGTGGTTAGGTTATAAAAAAACAAGTATATGTATATACAAATTTAAAAATTCAAAAAAAAAAAAAAAAACATGTAAGAAAGACATAGTCGGTCAAGCCCGACCATATAATACCCCACACCATTTTGGTTCAATTGTGAACCGATACTTTTACTAAGTGTAAAATAAAATATACAAATACAGAATATTACGTTAATACTAACATTTACACGAATTTATGCACTTCAGGGTGATTTCCGGAAAGTGGGCTTATATGGGAGCTATGGTAAAATATGGAGCGATCCTCATAAAATTTGTCACTGTGATTTATACTTATATAAAACTTATTTGTGTCGAATATAAACCTGATACACACTTCTGTATGTGATTTATGCATGTTAAAGTGATTTTCGGAAGAGGGTTTTATATGGGAGCTACGAGTATGATCAATTATAGACCGATCTTCATGAAATTTGGCACAAAGATTGAAATCTATACAAAACTTCCTTACATCGTATTTCATTAAAATATTGATATATTTAAGGTATTTATGATCGTTAAAACCCTATTCCGGGAGGACATTTGTATAGGGTTTAGGTGAAATAATGGACCGATCATAATCAATTTCAATGTGTCAGCCAACCAGTCAGACGGACGGACATTATTGGATCGACCCAAAAAGTGATTGTGAGTCGATTGGTATGTGCGTTACAAACATCAGCACAAACCCATAATACTCCAACCACTTATGGTGGTGTAGGGTATAAAAAAAGTAAATTTAGAAAATGAAATACAATCTGACTTTTCTATAAAATGTTCACAAAGTCTTGTTATATTTTAAGTTTAACTACTTTTGTGTAAAGAAAAGGAATTAAGTTCAAAAGTGTCCTTAAATTTATGTATATGAGGCGTCTTTTAAAAAATAGTATGTATTAAACAACCTTGAAGTCAAAAGCAGCACAAGATTAAATTTTTGTTGTTTGTGTCCAACTTTTGCTTGGAATAGATTTTCTAAAAAAAGGTACAAAGTTTTTTTTTTTTTTTTTTTTTTTTTTTGTTAATCCTTTAACAAAAGAGTTTGTTAAATATTATGTGTTAAAGTTTGAAGTAAAATTTAGTTAGAACTTAAGAAATGTTTATTTGTACATTCTGTGATGAACAATTCACAGAATAAAATAAAATAAAATAAATAAATAAAAATGGATTACAATTACAAAATTGCTTATATGAATTAAAATTTTATTTGATTTTGCTCCAATCATCAATATTTATTAAGTGAAATTAAATGATTTTTTGAAACTTTTATTTAAACATGTTATTATATGAATTATATTTATGATTGAAATTATGCATAAATCTAAATAATGTATTTATTGTTTCGATACGAGAATTAATCGAATCAGTACAGATGCATAGAAATTTATACCTAAATTAAAACACACAAATTTGCACAAAATTATTTATTTGAATTTCATAAATATTTAAAGTATATACAAAATTATTTTACATATTGAGGGCCTATATTCAAAATCCTCTATCTCGAAAAACACAACTTTTCAGGAGAGCAAAAAAAAACTTTTTTTCCTCTTATTTTGCAAGTATTCAATAAATTTCTTTCACAATATTTATTTAAAACCTCGACTAAATCTTACATATTTGTTTTAAGCAGTTTACAATATTGTCAATTTTATAGAGAGATAGAGGGTTTTGCATTGTAAAAAATGCATTTAGTTACCTTTTAATTTATGATTTTTAGTTTTTAAACTAGCTAATAATTTAAGAAACCAACATAATTCAAATAGGCTACTTTATTTTGGGAACGGAGCAAAGGGATTGGTACCCCTCATATAAAGAAAATATAATTTATTAAAGTAAAAAATATTTATCGCTTAAATGAAAAACTATTAAAGCAAAAGTTTCAAAATTGTGTGGGAATAATTTATTTATTAAGAGTCATAACTGATATGAAAATAGAGTGGGCAGCAGAGATGCAAGCGGCAACGGCGCTTTCGAGCGCTATATAAATTCCTTGAAATTTGTACTGAATTTTAAGAAATTTGATGAGGACATAAAAATAAGTGAATTTGTAATATTAACTTTAAATAAAAACTGCTTTAAATTTTGGTTTAAGTAAATGTTCTCCACGAACCCCCTAAAATGTTTGCAGGGACCCCTTTGCTGGTCGCGGACTCCCACTTGAAAACCGTTGGTATAGAGACACTATGTTAAGAAAATAAAAATTAATTATAAACGTTATTTTAAGAGAACTTCAAAAGCAGTGAATAAGAATTATAAAAAAAAAAATACAATGACAACCATGGGTTAAAATTAATATATCTTAAGTTTTAGTACTAAGTACTTCCTTGCAATAACAATGATTCTGTATTGAAATCATTGGTACTCTTTGCTGGGTTACGAAAAGAAGCCCAAGTGATACGAGTATTAATATGTTGGAGAAGTCGTTTGTCATGTCTAACTCAGTTTAACTTGAGTTAACTGCTCGTTATGTTATATTTTTACAATTTATTATTTTCAACATAAAATAAATAATATTCATACCAACAAAACTAATTCTAATCTCAAAGCAAATAGTGTAAATCCTACTAAAGACTAGATATTGTACCAAGTAGTTTTCATAAGAAAAAAAAAAAAAAAAAAAATAAATAAATAAAAATATAAAAAATTTGTAACTATATATTTGTTAATATTCCAAACATGTCGACCTTAAATCATTTGTGCTGTTACACGAAGAAAACTTATAGACATTAAATAATAATCAAAGTTGAAGAAAAAAACTAAAGGAAATTAACAAGAACAGCAAAAATAAAGAAGCAAGTGTGAACAGAATAATATGTATATGTAATTTGATGTCCTTCTGGTACACTATTTTATATTTTGGAACTATAGATATTTATAGAAGAATACCCTTATACACATACATAAGTATGTATTCATCAGGGGTGGAAAAGTTGATACGATTATAATTTTTTTTGATACTATTTAATATTCAAAAGTACTGTAGTACTTTCGTGTAATTTGATATTCTTACATGATTAGTCAAAGTAGAGCAGCCTGCAGTTCTTTTGAAACGATAATGCATTTTTAAAGACAATTTGAAACATTTTTTTTAATAGAATTACGTTAAGCTTTTTTTTTGCCATTCAGACCTACGATTTTAATTTAATTGCATGTTCACTTCGTATTTGGAAGTTTATGAAATTTTGATGAACAGTAAACTTTGAATGCATTCACATTTTTTATGAGCTCCAAGTTAATAAGATTGCAAGATATCGATGGTTTGGTTTAAGAAGAACATAACGTCAAAGAAACTACGAGTACTTTCCTAGATTGTGATTATGGCTAAAAATAACAAGATTTTATAAACAAAAAAACTTAAAAAGTAGGTTTTATTTTGTAAACCGAAATCGGTGCAAATGAAATTAATAAAACTAATAATCTGAACTTAGAGGTTATCAGTAGCAGTATTAATTTTTAATAAAATTAGAACAGAACGTCTTACATTTAGGAAATTAATTTTAGAAAATACCTTTCAATTCCAAACCAAAATTTAAATGTAGGAAATACACATTATTTATTGAATTTCAAAATATACTTTTTGTTTGATAAATAATAAAAATTAGAATTTTAGTACTCTAAGGTTGAAGAAAGTACTAATTGATTATTTTTTTTTTGATACCGAAAAAAATAATTTTCCATCCCTGGTATTCATATTTACCCAACAAACACAAAATTAAAAGTTTGAAAAATATAGTTTTTATGTAATATCAAATTGAATAAGAACAACTTAAGAAAAAGTAACCAAATAATTTAAAAATTTTTTTTAACGAAATTTTAACCAAAATTTGTGTACAGTGTTGCCAGGTGCGTTATATAAAAAAAGTTAAATTGTACTTTGAAAAAAAGTCAAAAAGACTAAATGCCCTAAAAAATAAAGCCAGAAAACAGCTAACATTATTTTTAATTTAAAAACTTATTTTTTCTAGTTTCTATTAGATTTTGATATCTTTTAAAGATATTGTAATAAATTTATAAATGAAATATAGGCAAAATCGGTCAAAAAATTCCCATACAAATTTAGATCATATTTCATATGAAAACATACCCAAGAAAAAAAAAAAACATTCCCAAATATTTATGGGAATGAAGCGCCGCAGGCGTAACTTTTTGTTAAATATAAAAAATATAAATATAAATCGTGCGAATAAATACACAAAAATGTTTAAATGGATGTAAAAATAAAATTAGTAATAGCAAATGAGAAACTATTTTCTTCGCTGTTGAAATAATAAAATGTTAGCCTTTTTAAAGCAATTGTAAAGCAAAAAAAGGCTATAAAAAAGCTAGAAGCTAAAACGAAAATTTCGAGGCTAAAAGCAAAATAAAAACATGGCAACACCGCTTGTATATTAAATAATTATCGATATACCAGTTCAAATTTGTATCCTACAAACACAAAGGTTTAATATTAAACTGAAAATGATTTGAAATCAATCAAATGCAAACGTTTGACAACGATTTGAAAATAACTTGAAAATAACAACTTTCTTAAAAAAGGGGAATTATTACTATCAAAGTCATTTTTAAATATAATTATCAAGCTTTTTTCAAATGTGGATTGTGACTACATGTAGACAATAAATATAAGTAATCAGAATTTATATATATTAAAACCATACAAAATATGTAGCAGATATTATAGCTACAGTCATCTCAATAACAATAAACCTTTCAGTTTCTTTCAATCTCGTCACACTTTTTACCCATTGACAAGCAACGAAAATATGCCTACGGGAAATTTGTGGCAATTCAGCAATAGTACCTTAGTACCGATTGAGTACTAAGTGATACCTAACCGCACACCAAAGTTCCAGTTGAGAACCAGTTGCCACATCTACGCTAGACGAGTCCTGTAACCGCTCTAACAGTACCTAAACGGAGTTAATTAGCCACCTCCAATGAAAACAACATGTAAAAGTAACAGGTTCCTCTCAAATAAAGTTTCGGAACTAGAACCTGAAGAACCTGTCATATAATTAGTTTTATACCGGTTCTCTTTTCTACAGGGATGCTTCTCTAAGGAGTTTTTATGATGTATAATTTTCTAGTTAATAGGTGTATGAAACAGTCTCTAACTTTCACACATAGCCATCAAGCTATGCATTTCCTGTCAGGGCGATTTAAATAATTTTACCATTTTTGAGATCTACGGTTATGTATGTAACGATGTTCATCCATGTGCCCTTTCTGTCTGTTGAAAGCAGGATAGGACTCGGGGTGGACTTCCTACGGAGATGAAATTTGGCTCAGATATTTATCTTATATAAGTTTTGTTTGGTACTGAATATCGGTTCATAAACGAAAAAGTTATGGACCAAATACTATAAAAACAGGGTGTCCGTCGTAATTTCAGTTTATACTTTTTGGCCGATATCTTTTACAAAAAAAAAAAAAAACCAAATACATCAACGAAATATTGCACAAATAATTCAAGGACTGATTTCAGCCCGAAAACAAAAGTGTATGTGGTCTGTCCACTTTACCACCCACCTGCCATATTAAGGTAAAACATCAAAGAAATTTCGTAGAAAAAGTTCAAGAACCAATGTAAATTCTGAAATAAAAATTGGGAATGGTCCGCTCACTTTACCCCTCACTCCCAATACAAGGTGAAATTTTTAAAAGTTGCTGATGGGTGAGTATATATATTATATTCGGCTTGGCAGAATCTATCATTCTTACGTGTTTAATTTTAAGTTGTCTTAAGGTTTAAGAAAAAATTGAAAATAACATTTAATATCGAATTGAAAAAAATACCATTTTTCAATTATTTTTAAAATTATCTTTAGGTTTGAGAATGATTTGATAATAACATTTGATTCCACTTGATATCAATTTGAGAAAGCAAAATTTTTCAAACACTTTTTCCCAAATGATTCAAACTTAGAGATCAAACCTCTATCTACATATTAAACAAGTGAGAGAAACACGTTTGATATCAAATGTTAAGTCATCATATTTCAAATGTTTGCTGGGTATGTATACAAAATTCATACACACAAAGTTTTGCTAAAACACATTGCAACATTTTGTAGCAATAAATTTGTGAAATTTGTTAACTTGATTACTGTTGTTTTTATTATTACGGTTGTACCGTACAACCTAGTGCAGCTATATGTTGCAACACAATTAAAATTTAAATAACTATTAAAGCAAAAAAATGAAAAAAAGGATTCTTGCAAAAAAAAAAAAGAAATCAATAGTGCAGGTATTCTTCGTTCATTCGTTCGTTCCTTTAGAATATTTTATTTCACAGTGAGGACAATCGCAAAATAAATGAAAATAAACCTGAATATTCTAAACTGCTGGACCGCTTGATGAAACGTCATTCATATTTCATAGACAAGAAACAGTCTCTAACTTTCACACATTGCCATCAAGCTATGCATTTCCTGCCAGGACAATTTTAATAATTTTACCATAATAGAGGAGAATTTAGGCTTTCAAAATATTGTTGGCTTTAGTATGTGACAGTAGTGCATATCGCTCTACACCGGACCAAAGTTGACCACATCTATATAAACGGTTTAGGTATCAAACTAAATTTTGTACACATTATAAAGAAATTTATGAAGAATTCAGAAACACAAAGTTGAGATACATATGTATATATTTAAATTAAATTTTGTAAGTTATCACAATTTCTTGAAAAAACTTTAAATGCGTATTGTTCAATGAATAGAAAAAGTTTCGAAATCTATAATCAATTTTTATACAGATTCGAAAATTTAAAGTTTTGTTCAAAAATTGATGATTTTCGATCATTGCTATGTGTAAGGTACACAATCAAAATTACACTTACTTACTTTCCTAAGTCCACTTTCAGAAAATGTCGAAAAAAATTTAAAGTAAATAATGTTACTTTTTTTTACTTTGAAAATTTTGGCTTTAAGATACTTTTTGGACTTGTTGAATTTAAATAATAAAATTTTTTTCTCTAGCGTCATTTAAGTAAAAAATTATCCGAAATCAGAAAAGTTACAGCCCAAAAACGCAAGAAACTGATGGCCAAAAATGAACAATTCAATTTTCAAAGTCAAATATCTTTTTTAAATCATAAGCGAGAGTGTAGTAGAATTAAAGGAAAAATTTAAAACATTTAAAATCCCTGTGTCTTACTGATGCAGGTACATCCCAGCCGGAAAAAGAAGGGCTAAAGAGATATTCGCAAATGCTTTATTTAGAATCCACAAGGCATGTCACTCTCATGCCAACGCTATTTCCTTTTTACACGGGATGCTATTAGAGTCTAGGCCTTAACTTCTCCCTCCCAAAAAGAAGCGAGAAGGCAAGGACTCTTTAATAAATAAATATGCTTTCTTATGTGCAATGCTATTAAAAAAAATCTGAAATTTAATTAAAAAAGGACATGCGAACTACTTCCATTAACCACACTGATTTTGAGCATTGGAAGTTTCACAATTAAAAATGTTTCTGTTTGTAATGCGAAAATTAATAAGTTAGTGATACACCTTTGAATACACCCTTGAATGCGATCAATGAAAGAGAAACAAGAATTAGTGCCGGTTTTTTAAAGAAGAAAGCAAAGTGCAATGTGTTTAGGTTTTTCGGAGATGTATGGAGGCATTCACGAAGATCAGCAGGGATGAAGCACTAATATATTTTCTTGCAGGGATGCTTATACAAAAAACAATATTAACACTAAGTCATTGCTTCTATTTCCAACTAAAAAAACGTCTAAACATACATAAGAAATGATTGTGTGCATGTATACACAATCAACAACTACTACTTGCTTATAAAAAAAAAAAAAAAAAAACAACAACACTGAAATTCATTGCAATGCTTCTTATATATGTTTGTGTGTATATTTCTAATATTTTTTTTTTTCAGATTTTTGCCCATAACACAGTTATATAAATATATTATATAACCGTTATGGGCAAAAATCTGGAAAAAAAATATTAGAAATATACACACAAACATATATAAGAAGCATTGCAATGAATTTCAGTGTTGTTGTTCTTTTGTATAATTTAAAAAAACCGAAATTTTAGAAAAATTTCGGTAGATATATTAGGAACTTTAAAATTAAAAGTATACAAATTTTAATAACGTAAACTGCGAAATAGTATATTTTCAAATTCATTTAGAAAGAAAAATTCTACTGTTAACCATTTAGCAGTTAACAGTTATTGTTTTAGATTTTTGCTTTAATTTTAACATTTTCGATTTTAAAAACGCTTATTTTAAAACCTTATTGGCTCATCTAAGTGGTTATTGTCGCAGACAAATAACTGCTTTTTAACAATAAGAGTACTCAGACGACTTCCTGAAATACATGCTCCTGCCACAGAAAATAATAAACAAAGGACACTTGAAAAAATCCACTTGATGTAAACACTTGCGCAGAAATTCATTAAAATAAAAACTGTAATTCAATGTAGAAAATATAATCGGTATTGGGCCATCTCTGGTATAAAATATTTAACCATTAAAAAAACTAGTAATTTGACTTAAAATTGAGTCGCCGATCAGCCGAATAACTCAGCGGCGGCGTGGCTTGTTAAATAAAATCGGAAAATCCGCTAGCCGCCAGCTGCGACGTTACAGGTTGCATCTCTGCTATGGGCTAGATAAATTTTTATCAAGATAAACGTTAAAATCAGTGTGAATCTATGTTTTGATTGTTACAGCCGTTAAACTGCATATATAAAAAACATGAATTCATTATTGCTTTTTATACATATATGTAGTTACCTTATTGTTGTTTTTGTGCAACTGTTACCACCTTGCAGATATTCGCGTTGATTTTGACGTTTGCCTTGATAAAAAATTGTCTAATATACAATGTACAATGTTAGAATTATTTCTTTATTTATTTATTTTTCAATAAATAAAGTAAATAAATTTTTAAATTTGTTATCTTAAAATTTAGATATTTGTATGTATGTCAGAGGAATGCATTTTAAATTATAATTTAATTTTCTTTTCAATTATATACAATTAACTACTGCAATTATCATTGGATTTGTTGAAGCTGAATTCTGACAATCCTGACTGTATCAACCAAGTACAATTTTATAAAAACCGAAAGATCTGCTTAAAATCTTTAGCAGATAGAACAGCCAAAAAGAATGTTGCAGGTATTACTTTTGTCTCCATTAAAATCAAGTTAAATCATTACATTAAAGTGTCCGTATTTATTTCGTTAATAAGAGAGCCAAGTTATTTACATATACAGTTGGAAAATTTTAAAACATCAGTTCCTAGAAGAATAGAAAAAAGAAAAATCTTGTTTTTCATAAATTTTAATGAGGTTATATTTTTCAAGTTCAAATAAATTTCAACAGAAATATAGCTACAAACAAACATACATTTATACAATTGCGCATATGCAAAATGAATTCATAACTATGAAAACGATAATAGGGAATTTATCCTTGTGACTTACTGCTCTAAAAATATGTATACGTATTACTGTTTTTTTATGCTGTATTTAATTCCCGGAAGCGTTATAATTATTTCTTTTTAAAGATTTTAAAATTGCATGTTGTTTAATTTAAATTTATTTGACAGTTTGCGAATGTCAAATAGACATATCGTATATCATTTTAAAGAGGATTGTGTCTTCTTTAAATTGATATATTAAATATTTCATAATTCAACATTTATTGAAGACTTTTGGTAAAAAAAATGCAAATCTTGTTGGAACTCGAGTTTCATTTTTCCTCTTTTTAAGAATGGAAATCGTCGTTTTATTGGGAATTATAGGGACATTGCTAAACTGGGAAAATAAACTGATTCATACAGTTAGAAATCTTAATTCCCCTATTATTTAAATTAGATTATTTAGGCTTTCTTCTAGATTGCTTAATTGAATTTAATTGAAGCGTCGTACTTAGATGGTTCTTTTTAAGAATTTTAGATCTAAGGAAAATGTATGTAGTTAATTGAATTTTAATCTACAGCTAACATTAATATGTTAAATATTATTAGGTTTTTTGAAATGATATTCTAAAGAGTTTGGTAAACCGCTTGCGACTAAGAAATTATATACATTTTTTCTTTCCTTTCTTCCTATTTGTATAATAATTTAGTAAATATGACAATGACCATAATTATATTGTTCACACAAATTGTTTGGACATATATCAGTTAGACGGTGAAAGAATTATGATAATATATTTATTCGTTTCTGAGTTATTGTATTTTGAAAAAAACACTTCGGACCACCCTTTAATCATAATATACAACACTGAAATCTTAAAGTCATGATGAACATATATGTATATGACTACTTTTTTTAACGAGCTCAAAATTACGAACATTTTGAAACCTATTTCGATAAAAAAAAAAAAATTAAAACTCTTTTTTGGTCAAACGTACTAGATTCGTAATGTTCAATCACTAGAAGGGAACTGTAGGCTCATCAAAACACATCGTTTCAGGGGTCTTCCATGGAACATTCTAATATATTTAGATTGAAGATTTTAAAGGTCATTAAATTTACTTTTCAAATAGTCATTCATTTGTTTATATTTTTATTTTTTAAAGATAGTAAGGGTGTGTCTGTTTCACAGACAATTTTTTGAGCTTTAGATTATAAAAATGGATCCACTTGTCATCGCCCGTTACAATTCGAAGCTGAAACGATTTCGTTTTGATGGCGCTTATTCAATTTCAAAATCTGTTATTGTTTCAAAGCAAACGCACTCAGATAGGAAAATAAGAAAATCTTTATTGAAACGTCCCTCAGAAGTTAAGTCTTTTATTATTAAGTATAAGTATACTATATATTAAAATTTATGTAGAAAGGACTCTTACCTTACAAACATAGGTATAAGTGTTGCCAGTTTAGCCTTTTTATTTTGCTTTTAGCCTCAAAATTTTCGTTTTTGCTTGCAGCTTTTTTCTAGCCTTTTTTGATTTTTAAATTTGCATTAAAAGGGCTAAAATCTTCGTATTTGAACCACAAAGAAAATAATTTCTTATTTCACATTACTAATTTTATTTTCACAGAATTATCCAGTTAAGCATTTTTGTATATTTATTTGCACAAAAAAGAGATTTTTTATATTTGAATTAAAATTTTGCCTGCAACTCTTCGTTCTCCAAATCAAAAATAACTTAATCGTAGCAGAACAACATTATTTATTTATTATGTTATTATTTTATAAAATTATAATTATTTTTTTGAGTTATAATGAATTCAATAATTTACAGATCTGTATTTGCATATTAATATTATCAGTTTATTTATTAGTGTATTTATTTTTGTTATGTTTATTCTCATTATATTTTTTGACTCAATTATTATTTTTTAATTATTACTGTTACACTCATTATTAACATGCTTGATCATGATTGTATATTTACCTACATGTACTTGTTTTTTTTTCATTATACATTTCCTTGCATTATATTATGTTTCTTCTCTTTCTTATCAATGCAAGTTACATTATTATCTCTCATTTAGAAGCACTCAATTCTCATTTAAATGTAAAAAGGATTAACGGTTTATTTTTATTGATTTCTTTTTTTTTCTTTTCGATGTAATAAAGTTAGAATATTATTTTAAAATAAAATTCATTCGCTTATGAACAGTTAACTAGTAAAGTTTAATAAAATATTTAGCTGTTGTTTCTTTTAATAATTAAATAATATTAAGAGGACATTTTAGGACTTTTATAGTCTGATTTGTCCCTTATCATAAATTAATAATAAGTATAGTCCAGCTAAGGTGTATATCGCCCGGCTTGGATTTACTAAATAACAAAACTCAATAATAAAACACTAATGGAAAGGAAGATTATTTCTCCCTTCCTAAAAAATTAATTTTATGGACTAAGTAAATCGATTATAATTATTTTTAATATATTACATTAATCAAAGAAACTATTTATGAATATAGTTAAAAAAATAAATCTTATAAAGGCGAAAAATCCCATAACATAAAAGGAATTATAGTTCAAAAGTGGCAAAAAAAAAATCATTTCAAATAATCCAATGATTTGAATTTTTTTAGGCGATTTTTGTTGGATAATTTTGTTGGCAGTTGTTCTATGTATTATTTATAAATTAATTAAATACCTTTAAAAAGTATCAAAATAATGAGAACAAGAAAAAATAAAAACGGTTTCAAGTCAAAAACAATTTAACTTTTTTCTGGCCTTATTCTTTGCGGCATTTAGTTTTTTTTTACCTATTTTAAAGTTCAATTTAGCCTCTTTTTTCTCCTCCTGACAACACGGATGGGTGTATTATTTCAAATTCTAGTTAATTACGGATACAACATCAAAAATTAGTGAAAATTTAGTGGAAAACGAAACTTGACATATAGTTTTATCTTGGCATCTTATATATCCTATTGAAAAATACAGATAATAACATGTGAGCTCCATGAGACTATTGAGGTCAAAGGTTACAAAAAATCAGATTCATTTTTGATTATCGGTGATTTCAACGGGGTATACATATATGACGCTAAGACGACACTTTATACTCAATAAAATTTGAAATTTTCACCTTTCGCCAAATTCATTATATCAATTACCAATAACTGTAAAAAATTTAAAATGAGAAATCGACTGTGTTAATTGCAAAATATAAGGTAATAATTTTTTCTGTGTTGTTTTAGTCTAATTTTATTTGTATTGTATTATATAAATATTTTTAATAATTAAATAAATAATTATACCAAAATAATATAATATAATTATATAAATAATAATAATAATAATAATAATAATAATAATAATAATAATAAGAATAAGAATAAAAATAAAAAAAAAAAATAAAATAAAAAAATATTAATAATTATATCAAATTGAAAAAAGGTTAATTTTAGATAAACATTCAATCATAATTCTAATTAATTTGATAAAGAAAAATTATAATAATAATTGAAATTTGAGCTACTGCACAGTGGGGCAGAGTCGAAATTTTTTGGAAATAAATCTGTAACTTCTGATCGGCTGGTTGGATTTTCATGAAATTTTGTATAGGCATAGCGGAGGAGTGTACAATGTTAAGTTTGGAAGTTTGGGGGGGCACAACAAACCCCTCAGGGGCGGAGCTAAGGGGGCTCGAAGTTAGATACCTCTGACATAAAAAATTTTTAATCGCTTGCAAAATTTTTGTTTCTCGTCCGATTTCAAATATTTTTGTATATTGTTGTAGGCCCTGATAAGACCTATAAAAGACATGCTTACATGTCCTATTTATCTCTTATAGTTTTCAAGTTATTTGCGTTTGAATTTTTAAGCACCATAATTTTGTATATTCTTGGTCCAGTTTTTGGACCAAAAATTGAAGTCGATACCTTTACCGAGTCCAAAAATTAAACGATTTTGAATTTGAAAATTCCAAAAAAAGACGACTTTTTGTGTTTTTTTTAGCCGAAAAAGTATCTACACTCTTTTTTATCTAAAATAAAATTCTCTTTAGCAACATATAATAATTTTACACTTTTCTGAAAGACAACTTCACAGAGATGACTTTAAGACAAAAACAAGCCCAATAACTCAATTGGTCATGGTACACACCCTCCCGAATTCGACCCATTTTATATGAAAGTTTGACTTTAGACCATTTTTTCTCAAATCCCAAAGCACGAATCGACAAGTGGAATATATTTTAAGAATCCTCAATATGTTGTTAAAAGTTTTAAATCAAAATCTACGGGCCTTCGGAAAAACTTGTATTCTATAGCCATAAATGTAAAAAATCCCATTTTTGGGAATTTTGATTAGTTTTTTTGGGAATTCAGGAAAACCCTACCCCTGATTGAAATTTGGTTAACGCGCTTTTATTTACATTAATAAGATCCATATTTCTTGCAAATTTCATTAAGATATCTTTATAAACAAATATGTTATTACAATTAAAAAAATTTGTATTTTCTCCAAAAACCCTAAATTGGGCCTTTTGTTTGGTTTATTTCTAAATAGCGAAAGAAATTTTAAAAATATGTTTTCCAAATTAAGCTTATACTTTAGCATATATAATTTCCGATCTTTTGCAAAAATATTCAAGTCAATATCATGCCTCATTTCAGAAATATGCGCCTTTAAACTTTTATATTTCCAATTTATTGTATATATAACTATATTTTTACAAACTTGCAACTTTTGCCTTTAGTTTTGCGTGAATAATTACTTAGAAAATTATGAACATTTCTGTATACTTTTACTAATATCTATACACAAAATATTTTTATAAAAATAATTAATAAAATTTTTTTATTTTTATAGCGTTGCCACATTTCCCAAATTTAAGTAAATCTTTATACTTTTCTAAGCATTCATATATTTATATTAATGAATTTAAAATAACAAAACAAACAAAAAATTTCTATTTTAACTTAATCAATATTATTATTTTTGGTATTTATCATTATCCTTAATAAATATTCTATTTTTAATACGATTTTTTATTACTTATTTACATGAAATTTATGTAGACAATTTTTCTAATATTTTAAACTTATACTACTATCGGATATGATTGTATCATGCTTTAAGGTATATTTCTTTTACAAACGAATATTTGATTGAGATTTAATCAAAAATCAATAAATTTTAAATTTCATTCGTTGAAAGAACATAACAAATACTTATACATAATCAATTAATTATTAATACGACCTTTAAATGTGCAATGAACTCTATTTGTAAAAAAAAATATAGATTTACACAATTGTGAAGAAAATATTTAACAACGCATTTTGGGTGGTGTACAGGAGGTTAAACTATTAATAAATTTATAAAGTAATATGTATAATAGTTTTTATAGTTTTACTCTAAGTTAATTCCTATTTTGATTTTTATTTTGTTCTACAAACACAAATTGTTTGTTTATGGCACAAATTATCGTTATGAGAGGAGAAAAAGGCCATTTCGATATTGGTGTCATCTTTTTAGAAACTTTTAAATAATTTGCTATATGTAAAATTTAAAACTAAATTAAACTAAAATGTATAGGTATCTATAATTTAATTTGCTCGTGTGTATTTTGTAATAAACATATAATTTTCCTCCTCAATAAATAATGTTGCCGTACAAAATGTCAAATAAAAATTTTTTTGTAAGTAATTTGTTTGTGTTATAAGAATAACATAAAGTTAATTAGAGTGCTGAATTCAAATCTTCGAATCTTCTTCTATTGGAATTGAAGAACTATCAAATTGAGTCGTTTGTGTTCTCTGGGATATGTTTCATATATTAGACTGCAACAGTAGGAACTCATTATGCCTTCATCCTAAAATCCTTGATATTGGTGTCTATTCTTGAAAACGCGACGAAGAAGTGAAAATTTCCATTAAAACAAAAACAAAGTTTAAAGAATTGTTTTTGTTTACCGAACATTTCTAAAATGGAATTTACCGTTTTTAAAAGAGAGAGAAACGCGTTAAAGTTCTCACGTTTATTACATTTTAAAAATATATGGTAAAAAAATACAATTTTTTAAACTTTGTTTTTGTTTTAATGGAAAATTTCACTTCTTCGACGCGTTTTCAAGAATAGACACCATTATTTTTTAATTTTCACCAATTTGAGTTTCTCTCATGGATATGTTTTTGCAATTACGTACCTAAAAATTTTGGTTTTAAAAGCTGTTAATAATACTTTTTTGTATTTGATTGAAATTTTTTTAATTTTTATATTTCTATTTTGAAGTTTTATTTCCAAATGTTTAAGATTTTTATTTTATTGGAAACAAATATTTCGAAATTTTAATACAAGAAAAAGGATTTTTCAAGAAAAGGGATTTCTTGTAAAAAGTCAAGAATAAACTCTTTCAAAATAGCTATAATGAATCGCTGACAAATTTAACGCGATAAATTCTGAATTTAAAATTTGTGCATCTATTTAAATCAGAATTTTCATAAAGTATTGTAAATTATATATTTAATGAAAAAAAAAAAAAAAAAAAAATGGTGACATCTTTTGCGCGTTCCAAATGGGCTTCATAATAGCCCAGCAAAAACTTTGCTTTCCTGGTAAGCTAGCAGGTATAATTGGAAACAAAAATAAACCACTTATTTTTTGACTGAATAATTAGTTATTTTTGTTCGAGTTGTCAACTAATTCATGTAGTTATTTTTTGACTCTAGGGGTACTCAAAAATATGTACCTAAACGAAAACAAAAATAAAAAAAAAACAAAAAAATTTACCGTCAGTGAGACTCGAACTTGGACACAAACTAACCATTCGCTTTTAATGACTAACGTCTTACTCAGTACATCATCTCGCAAATTGTTTCCTAAGCGACAAAAACTCTTTTTAGTTTAAAATATCTTTTTAGACATTTTGTTATAAAAAATATAACAGCTTCAGAATGGGGTTGAACCAACAACCTTCTGGTTGTTAATCCGGCGCTCTAGCCAACTCATCCACGTGATTGCAGTATTACTGTGCTATTTTACTATTGAGTACTTATTAATGTAATACAGAGTAGGCAAATAATAATGACGCCTCATTACCAAGAAACTACTTTAATAAGTAGTTGTCATTACCGAAAACCAAAAAGTTTTTGCTGGGAGTTTAAAAATTATTTATATATTCATCACTTTTAATTAAAATCTCTAATTTTATTTATTGAAATTTATACAAAAAATCAATTTCAAATGATTTCTTCTATTTTTTTAATTTCATTTTTAAAAAATAAATGCTTTTCTGTCGAAAACAATTAAAATAAAATAAAATTACTGTATTTATAAGTTTTTGACAAAAAATCGACATTTTTAAAGCAAAAACCGGCACTTTGTTATTTTTAAGGTAAAAAATTGGCAAAATGCCGATAAATCGGCAAATCTGGCAGGCACTTTATTATGTATTTTGTTTTTGCTTAACCATGCGATGTGAACCTGATTTTTTGAAAGTTAGAACAGGGTTTTCAGATTTTTTTGAGTCTCTGTCGCCAAATCATTAATCAGAAATCGCCAAATTTAAATTTTATTTGGTTCTTTAAAGAAAAAAATTAATTAATAGTTATAAATCCAAATTGAGATTCAACAAAACCAATGATAATTGCAGTAGCTAAAGCCTTGTTCAGACCGGGGCGAAATTACGAAATTTTTTTGCCGAAATTACGAATGAAATCTAGAGTGTTCATACTGGCTAGATGACATTTGATGTAATTTCGTGAACAGCTGATACTTATTGTTTACATTTTAAATTGTTATAGGGGTAAATAAAGTATTTTGAATTGGAAACAAATAAGAAACAATTACTTACTAAATTGGAAATTATTAATTTGCAACAATTAAAAATGTAAAAAGGATAGATTTCATTTTGCAAAATCACTTTAATATTTAATTTTAAGATTTATATTTAAATTTAAAATCAGCTGTGAATTGTTTTTTTTTTCTTCTCACGGTTGAAACATGCTGTACATAGTTGAAAAAAAAGTATTTTTTTCAAACATGTACAGAGTTGCACGGAAATGGGCATCGTAATTTCAATGTAATTTCGCCGAAATTACACAAAATTATGTAATTTTGCAAGTGTCAAAATGTATGGGAAATTACGTAATTTCAACTTGATTTCGGCCGAAATAACAAAAGTATGTAATTTCGCGTCGGTCTGAATGCCCTATAATAGTATTTGAATAAAAAATAAAATTATAACTTAAAATAGGATGATTCCATGACAAAATAGACAGCAATCATAACTTCTAAATTAAATAAGTGTCCACCTTCAAATTTTGACAGAGATATAATCTTGATATATATAATTTTTTATATCGTTATAAATGTTATATCTTTGTCTTGTATATGAAACTAAAACTAGAGATCTATCATGTATAGTTTAGAAGTTATTCGCAATTAAATAAGTAGAACTTTGTGAAGTTTTTAGCTTTTTCTCGTTTCTCAAAAAATCATATTTTTGGAACAGAAAAATGTATAATTTAAAAACTCTTCCAATAACCAAAATCTGTAGTGCATTTTCTTCAAATCGAAGATGCGAAATCCTAAAAAGGCTGATTTCTATCTGTTTTGATATGGAATCAGGCAATACAAAAATGTATTGAAATATTTGTGGGTAGAATTTCTTAAACTAAGTTGAAGCCATTTACAAATTAAGGCCCTTCATTTTGCTATACAGGTAAATACAAAAAAAAAAAAAAAAAAAAAAAAAATAAATAAATAAAAAAAATAAAATAAAATAAAAGAAAATAAAAATCGATTGCTGGTAAGAAAACATAATAGATGTCCTCAACAAATCGTCATATGATTACTTATATGCCGCATGTAATATTTTTGGAATTATTATTATTTTTTCTTTATTTTGAAAAATGCATATGTCCTTTTTTTAAATTCGCAATCTATTTTTCAATATCTCGAATATATTAAAAAATATGAGCTCAAACTTTCCAACTAAACACTATTTTATATATTAAACGCCATTTTTGTAAATTGAGGTTCTCATGTGTGCTATGACTGTCATCTTTTAAGAGTAATCGTAAAAAAATTAAATTCAAATAAAAATTTGTTAATTTTTAATTTTATAAAGAAAAAGGTATAAATTTCGTAGTGCAATTTACAAATAAATATAAAGTGCTCCCAAAGCGAAATTATAGTTTTTCTCAAAAACATGTTTTTGTTATACGCGGCATATAAGTAATCGTATGACGAAATGCCTGTTTAATAAATTTTTTTAAAATAGCCAAAAAGAAAAAAAAATTATCACCTTGTTTATAAATCGCCCAAAAATTCTCCATGTTACCGAACGGAAAATTATGTCGCCAAAAGCAATTAAAAATCGCCAAGTTTGGCGAAAATCGCCACATCTGACAGCCCTGAGTTAGAGCAAAACCAAATGATTTTTTTGTTTTCAATTCGGTGTCTGCACTAAACTGATTCTTCCCTCACGGCTAAAAATGTATTCTTTAACAAATCTCTAGTAATTTGTTAATTTTAACTTGTAAATTAAATTCCAAAGATATCAAAATTTTGAAATAAAAAAAAAAACGAATAATTGGTAAGTAATATAAGCACCTTTTTCCCTTCATATTTATTTTAATATTATTATTTTTTGTTATTTTTCAGTGTTATCCTCCTGTTAAATTTTCACTCTTCTTTTGATCTCTTTATCCGACTTTAAATTTATTTATATTTTGCATAAATATTTTATATTTATGACACTTTATTATTTCAAGTTTTTGTAGATTTTTCTTCTCAAATGTTTTTTTACTTTCTTTAGGTTCATAAGCACTTAGATTTAACAAGGAAATGCTTTTTTCATTTGAATATTTTTTTTTTTCTTATATGATTTCTGTATATTATATTTTCTAACTGTTTTGTGAAGAAAAACAATAACAACAAAAACACCTCCATACACATTAATACATGTATGTGAAAACGCAGTTTTTTTCTTCTTTCTTTATTTTTATTTTAATTTTTATACCCTACACCACCATAGGTGATTGGGGTATTATGCGTTTGTGCTGATGTTTGTAAAACACAGAAAAAAAAAATCTTCGCACCCACACCTTAAACCTCTAATGGTCAAGGCTGCCTCAGGATATCTTTTCATAATTTTATTATTATTTTTTTTTAATTTATATTTTAACTTCTTTTCGTATTTTAATCATTTGGTAAATTAATTGACATAATAAACTAAATATCTAGACCCTAAATCTTCCAAAAATTTTACACTTACTATATTTTTAATGTGTAAAGTGTTTTTATACATTTTTCGATTAAAAATCACTTTCTGAATTGATTTAACGATGTCCGTCCGTCTGGCTGCCTGACTGACTGTCCGTCTCTCCATAAAAACCTTGTGAACAAAGCACAGCTCTCAATCTTCATGAAATTTGGTACAAGGACAAAGTCTATTGGACATGATCGGTTAATTATTTCTTTTAGCCCCCATATAAATGGCCTCCCGGAATAGGAGTTCAACGGTCATTAATGCAAATAAATTTCAAGTAAATTTTATATAAAATAAATCTTCGTGCCAAATTTCATGAAGATGGGTCTATAATTGACCATAGCTTCCATATAAATCGCTCTTCCAAAAATCGTTAACGTGCATAAATCCTATACAACCGATAGTGCCCATTTAATAGACATAATTAAGTTCTATATAAATACAAACCACAGTGCCAATGGGTCCATAATTGACAACATTTTTTACTAAGTGTCTACATTAGGCAAATTTTTATCAAAAGAAACGTCAAAATCAATGCGAATATATACAAGGTAACCTTAGTTAAACAGCTGATTATTATTTTGGTTGTTACAGTTGTCAAACTGCATAAATAAAAAACAATTATGAATACGCCATATTGTTGTTTTTTGCAACTGTTGCCACCTCACACAAATTCGCATTGAGTTTGACGTTTGTCATGATAAAAAAATCTCTAATGTAGACACTATATTATAGAAATGTTCATTACATAATTGGCCACAGGTCCCATATAACCCTCCCTGAATTTTGATGTGCATACACATACACAAGAGTGGGTCTTGACCCACTATATTTCTTACTTTTTTTATTTTGTCAGTTATTCTACACCAAATCTAAAATAGTATTATTCTTTTTTTTCTGTTGATTTTTGTTGTAGTAGTTCCCAGCAAAAAAATTTACTTACCTGGGAAGGAAATAACTTATAAGGGTCAATTTCCACTAAATAAACTGCCGGGTAGTTACTAAGAATCAAATAATAAGCCACGTCCACATTAAATTTGTGTGTGTCGTTAACATAGTGTCTACATTAGAGATTTTTTTTATCAAGACAAACGTCAAACTAAACGCAAATTTGTGGAAGGTGGCAACAGTTGCCCAAAAAGAACAATATGGCGTATTCATTAATGTTTTTTATATATACAGTTTGACAACTGTAACAACCAAAATAATAATCAGTGTTTAACTAAGGTTACCTGGTATGTATTCGCACTAATTTTGACGTTTATTTTGATAAAAATTTTCCTAATGTAGACACTAGGTAATAGTTTTCACATACTACAAATAGAAATTTAAATAACTTGCGAAGAAAACTATGGGTTTAGTAGGGGTTGAACCGACAATCTTCTGTTTGCTACGCAAACGCTCTAGCGAACTGAGCCATTGCAGAACTAAATGATTTGTTTGTTTACCGGCAACGAGTTATTCCACTGCTCAAAGTAATGAGAAAAATAATGGCAACTCATTACCTCATTAATAAGTCTAGTATGTAATAGTCTTTACCAAAAGCAAAACAATTTTTACTAAATTGTTTACTTACCCACAGTCAGGGAGGATAGAATTGACGCAATGCCACTTATTTTCTGTTTTATAATTTAAAATTGAAGACTATAGTAAAATTTAAAAAAAAATTCTATAAATTCAAATATTCTCTTTTAATTGGTACAATAAAAATTCTTCAATAAACGGGATATCTTCGTATCATCATATTTTTGGTTAAAAAAAAAATAATAATTATAATATTCTATAGAAAACCTTTTGATAACATAGTGTCTATACTAGACAAATTTTTATCAAGACAAACGTCAAAATCAATGCGAATTTATGGAAGGTGACAACAGTCATACAAAAACAATAATAAGACGAATTCATTAATGTTTTTATATGTTTGAGGACTGTAGCAAACAAAAATAATGATCAGCTGTTTCACTGAGGTCACCTTGTATAGATTCGACCTGATTTTGGCGTTTGTTTTGATAAAAATGTGTCTACTATAAACACTACGTAAGGAGTGTTTGCAGTAGACACACTAATTTAACCTCTAACGGTCGGAGCAAAAATATATAAAGTCTATTTACAGATTAAAAATATAATTAGTGTAAAATTTTTGGAGGATTTAAGGTCTAGAATTAAATATTTAGTTTATTATATCAATTAACCACATGATTATTATACGCAAAGAAGTTAAAGTATAAATTATTAAAAAAAAAAAAAACACAAATAAGAACAGATGCTCTGAGGCAGTCTTGACCGTTGGAGGGTTAAGTTCTGAAATTGAAAATTTTGCACCAAAATTAAAACCTAAAAGTATATTTTTTTAATTTAGTTAGTATATTTCTACGTACTTTTAAATTACTTAAAAAGTATGCTATAATTTTCACTGTTTTTTTTTTCTAGCAAAATACTCATTCATACACATACATACGTACATATGCATGTGTATATATATTTTCCTGAATAAACACCAAGGTCATACATACTTTTATATACATCCATGGCGAAAAAAAACAGATGACAGCAGTTCTGCAACAACAACAATACGGTTAAATCATCAATGTATTTCGATTTTTAAAATTATTCTCTGAATTGTCAAAGTATGTTTTGACATTTCAAATTATTGTTTACAATAATAATAAAATTCTTGAAATTAACAAAATTAAATAAATGAAGCATGAACGCGTATAAGGGCATATAAACCTTTTTTTCAAAATGGGGTTTTTTTTTGCATAATATTGCCTTAGTAACCAATTTTCATCTATTGCTACAAAATAATTTTAAAAATCTGTCAAGTTCACCGAAAAAATTACTTTGAATTTACTATTTTATGGAATTTGTATTTTTTCTTGGATTTTTAGGTGTTTTTGAATAAATAGAATATAATCCAGTATTAGATTGATACATAAACTTTAGAATATGAATATTGTGTGTTTTAATGCATCAAAGTAAGAACAAATAATAGGTCATATATCCATAATTTAAATAATATAGTAAAAGACGTGATTTTGTTAATAATTTCAGCAAATTTATTCAAAAACAAGTAAAAACTATGTTGTCGGTTAAATGCCATCATTTCATCATGTTCCCAGCTCAAGTAAAAATTTAGTTCATTTTATTACAGCGTTTCCCAATATTTTTTTCCTAGCATTATATTTTTGTGAGCTGAAATAAAGGACAAAAGAGGTCCTTTTCGGGTTTTTTTTTTCTTAATTTTTCCATATTTCTGCCAAAGGAATAATACAAAAATTTGACATCTTAAGAAAGGTCTTTGGGCACATTTAACAAAAATTTCAGAGCAGGTCCAAATAAGTACAATATTTCGCAATTTTTCACAAAAAAAAAAAAATAGATATTTGATTTCTTTAAAATAAATATTTCAAGAAATAAATAAATTTCAAGAAATAAATAAATAAATAATACAGAAAGAAGAACCTTTTTCATTTTGATCCAGCTCACGTTATGTTAAAACTAAGTAAATTTTCATTTGAGTTGGTAACATCGATACTTTTCATTTTGAGCCTTCCTAATTTACATATGTATGAACGTACGAGTACATCCATATATATATATATATATATATGGATATATATATTCGAAAATACTGAAGTTGTTTAATGAAATTTTTAAAAAAAATTTATATATATAAAGTCACTTTTTTGGCAAAAAAAATGCAATTTTTGAGACCTGTTTTAAAATTTTTGCTTTGATTTTTTTTGGTATCGAATTGAGATAACAAAAAAAAGAATTGCATAATTTAGAAAATTATTATTTTTTAAAAAATTTTAGAAATTTTATTTTAAAAGTTACAGGGCAAAAGCGGAAAAAGTCAGGGGAAAAAATTGTAGATAAAATTTTCAAATATCTTTTAAACCATAAAAGATAATGTGGTGCAGCAAGCATTTATCTTGCTTAGTAGAATTCAGAAATGTAAACATATTTAAAATCTGTTCATATTTATAAAACTTACGAACTCCGATATATTTTTCATCCACGAGGTGGTCAACTTAACTCTAACGCCCACCCCAGCAAACACTTTTCTGAAATCCTAACTCCTCCTCTATCGATGTAACAAGTTTCATCAAAATCGGTGCAGCTGTTTAAAAGACCCAGGTTTATTACTATTTATAATGCAAAAGGCACCACTATGCCTTTTTAAATTTGCCTTGAGTAAATTGAACCAAATTGTGCGCAATATGTTCATAAGTGCAGACGGTGCTAATGTTGCAATAGTCGGATGTTCGAAAATGCAACATTAAAGCATATTATGCGCAAATATACACAAAATACTAATCATAAAAATGGCTGATGCATTAAATTAATAAAATTAACATTTCATTACGGAATTTGCAGCATTTGTAACAATTGATTTGCATCAGCAGTGCAAACTAATCATATGATGCTGAACAGTGATGTATTTAGGAACATGCCCAGTCTTAGATCTCTCTTTCTCTCATTTGTTCTTTGATTTTGCTTGGTTATTAACATGTTTAAATAATTTATTAAAAACAAAATTTTATTATTTGCTATTTAACTTAAAAAAACTGAGATTCACCTCATTACACAATATTCGGTTCATTTTTATTTTCGTTATGATTTTTGTTTTGTCCGGCTACGAGAAATGATTTTTTCAAAAAAAAAGTGTCTGTGTCTGGTCAAGAGAGCGTCCGCCTGGCGGAGATTAATTTATTATACGAATGCTACCTAAAACTTAAAAATTGGTCCGTCTAACAGAGCTGTCCGTTAAGGGCAAGCTTACTGTATTTGATTAAAAAAAATTTATTTCTGGTTTATAACATTGACTTTTTGTGTTTTTGCTCTATAGCTTTTGCAATAAAAATTCAACAATTAAAAGAAAAAAGAATGTGGTGAATACTGATAGATTTTTTTTTAATTATCCTAAATCACTAACTAGAAAAGAATTTAAGTTCAAAATTCTAAAACAGGTCTCAAAAATTGTCTGACATTTTTTTCTACTAATTGAAAAATGAGAAATGTTTTTCTCAGTTTTGCTTAGTAGAATTCAGAAAATTAAAAATATTTAAAATCGGTTCATATTTGTATAAGCTTACTCTCACTCGAGGTGGTCAACTTTGCCCCACTGTAGCGCCGCTTATACTTAAATTACACATTCTAGCTTCTTTACTGGT
This sequence comes from Protocalliphora azurea, assembly GCA_932274085.1. Classification (NCBI taxonomy): domain Eukaryota; kingdom Metazoa; phylum Arthropoda; class Insecta; order Diptera; family Calliphoridae; genus Protocalliphora; species Protocalliphora azurea. The sequence goes on along the minus strand of OW026521.1, from coordinate 4,522,377 downwards.
CTTCGGCCTAGTACAAGGTTTCCCAACTGGGGGTCCGTAGCAACATTTCATTGGGTAGGCGAGAGTACATGATATATTTTTTATTTTTTGTTTTTTTCGGCATATATAATTATGCCAAAGTTGAATTCTACGGTGCCTTTCATTTGGATGGGGAAAAATCTGTTGAAGTTTCGTATAATTAATCAATGCTAATAACAAAAGAAAAGAATTTTTAATTAAGCCTTTTTACTTTTTGCTGTCTTTGGAGATACAAAAGAAAAAGAAGAATTGATGGCCTTTAGTGTAATGAAATGACTGATGTTTCTAATTTGAGACAACTTTTATTTTATTGCAGACTTTTTGTAGAAAGTAAAATAAAGCAAGAATTATTACACTGGTCAACACAATTCTTGTTTCCTTTATATATTTATTTAATTATTTTTTTGTTATTGGGTATTATAAAAATACTGGCTGATTGCTAACAGCTTTAGTTTTTGAAATACACAGTTTTATTATTTTGACTAAAACTAAAAGTTAATACATATGTTAACAAAATATAAGATTTCTTTGAAAGAATGACTTTAGGTAGATCTCTGCCATTATATGTTAGTCCCAACTTCATTGATAACACTCTTTCATTGTCCGAAGATCCTAATGGAATCTTTCACCCTTCTCCTCACTAAAATCACCCAGATTTTGTAGAAATCTGGCTAAATGCGAGTGCAGGAGGTGGATTTTTATGCTCATGATGCATTCTAGCTCTTGCAAGTTCGATAGCATACAATCAACAAGCTCGACATGGTCGACAAATTTCTTTTTGCCTAGGAAATTACTCATAACCAAAACAAATAAATTCCAAGCTTTGTATTTCACTTCAGTAATTGATTTGACAAAATTAACATCTTTCACGAGTTGCCTAATCTTTGTCTCATCAAAAATACCACCTTTTAATTTCTCTCTTATTAAATCGTTGAGGTTCCGAAATGCTAAATTTGTAGTCTGGATCAGAATCATGTATTTCGCACGGGTTCACAGAGATTTGCAACATCAGAAGATTTAAATATGCTGGCCTGTACCTTGTGATTTTAATTGAGGTTCTTGCTCAGAAGATAAGTTAGGATATTCCGTTTATTTTCATAACGTCTCATGATGGTTTCGAAGTTTATGCCAAATCATGCATCTCTTTTTCCACAGGACCATAACCATCGACATACCACACATTTCTGGCATACAATAAGAGGAACCCATGGCTTGTCCTGATTACACAATTTTATTTTAAAGTATTAATGATATACAGTTTTCACAAAGACCGATATAGGTTTTCGATAATTTTCAAATATATATTCACCACAAATATAACAAAAATAATCTAGATTAAGTACACAACATCTTATTGACGAAGCCATATCGAAAACAAAATATATTTTAGTATCTAACATAGTGTCTACATTAGAGATTTTTTTTTTTTATCAAGACAAACGACAAACTTATCGCAAATTTCTGTAAGGTGGCAACAGTTGTACAAAAATAACAATATGGCGTATTCATTATTGTTTTTTATATATGCAGTTTGACAACTGTAACAACCAAAATAATAATAAACTATTTAACTAAGGTTAACTTGTATATATTCGCACTGATTTTGACGTTTGTTTTGATATATATTTGCTTAATGTAGACACTAGGTAAGGTTACTGATTTTGACGTTTGTTTTGATAAAAATTGATCTAATGTAGACACTAGATAATAAAAAACGAAAATCTAAGTAAAAATAATAAATGAGGGTAGGTGGCTATAACTCAAAGGCAAAAGCTGTTAGGCAAAATTGTTGCCGTATTTAAACAATACGCGTCAATTTGAGATAGAAACAAAAAAAAAAAAAAAAAAAAAAAGAAGAAATCACAGGAAATAAACAATTTTTTTGTTTTGTTTTGTTGTCCAGTGTTAATCATTTAAATCTCACCTGATATATTTAAAAGTGCTCTTCAAACTACTATAGACGTAGTAAATTTTATAAAAACTAGTGCCTTAAGAAATAGAATTCTTAAAGTCCTATGTGTTGATTTAAATGCAGAACATAAGAAATTACTACTTTATATCAATATCCTTTGGATTTCGAAGAGAAATATGCTGAAGACATTATACGAATTAAAGACAGAAGTAGACATTTTTCTTTTATAAAAAATTGAAATCTTTATAAAAAATTTTACAGAAAACTATTATTATATATATTACTTTGCTTAAATCTCAAAAATTTTCGAGGCGTTAAAAAATCTTAATTTAATAATTTTTGATTTAAAATTTATCAAAGCTGAATAGAAAAATTTCCAAAACTTTTATTAATAAAAAGTTTATAAATTTAAAATTTTTATTATGAATTAGGGGCTTTTAATATTTTTTAATTGTTTATGAGCTTTAAAAGATTCATTGTGTTTATAAATGAATTTTGGTAATGAAATGTTTTTACAAATAAATACCTTTTTGAGTTTTTACTATTTATCATTTCTACTACACTAAAAATCAAAATGTGCCAAGGGGTCCGTGAAAAAACAAAAATTTCTAAAAGTATCCGTAAACGGTTAAGAGGTGGGAACCCCTGATCTACTAGTTCTGAAGATCTTGATTTATTAAAATTTTTTTGCAATTGTCCCCACTGTGCATTGTCCCAATAAAATACATAAGGCCTTTAAAGTCTTTAGGAAATAAAAACATTTTATTTTTTTTTTTTTTTATCCAAACAATTTAGTCATTTCTTTGACTATTATTATAAAATTTTTGTATTGTATAAAAACAAGAGAAAAATAGCTGAAAAGGAAAAACAACAGTTTCCATTTCCGTTTTGGCCATAATGTCTTATTGTTATGAAATTTGGATTTGACTAAAGCCAATATAAAAATCCACCCTAGGGTGAGGTGGATTAATAAAAAAAAAATAATAATAATTTGTAAAAAAGAAACAATTACGTTTTTACGTCCAACACATTGTTGTATTCGAATATCTAAGAAGTTTATGAACCAATTTGGAAAATTTCTTCAATGAAATATTATCTCGAGAGTAAGTCTGAGTCGATGTTTAATAACTTGTATATCCTTAAGTTATCTGGGTTTTCTTTTTTTTTACAATTTAAATTATTGTGCATTCATTGAATGTCCATTCAGTTAATACAGTACGAGCACGATTTGCACAACCAATATTAAACCAGGGTGGTTGCAATTTCCGAAAAAGTTGCGATAAGCGACCACGGAATATTAAAGCGTTTCATTATATATTTTTTTAATAAAACACTTATATTAACCAAATAATTTATTTTAATTAACTAATAAAAACAAAATACTTTATTTCAATATTTACATCTCGAAGTCACATTTTTTTAATCTTAAAATTGCAATTGATTCATTACAATTTCAATTTTGATTAGGAGATAATTCTTAAGTTGCAAGCATAAAAAATACTTTTGTTCGTAAGGAAAATTATTAAATATTTAGTAAAACAATGGTAAATTTAAGCCAGCAAAAAAATATAATCTTGTAAAAACTTGAAAACTATAATACTGTTAAATTTCATGATTTTTCTATTCTTAAATATAGATTTAAAGACATGAAATCTACAAATAATATAAATATTACTATTTTGGACATTTTTCCACAATGATTTTTATTTTTGGAACTATTTTTTATTCATTTTTTTTTTTTTTTTTTTTTTTTTGTTAATTTGAAATCTCACAAAGATTCTCTATACAAAAACGATCAAATATTTATGATAGTTTGGCTTAAATTCATACTTCATAATTGTTTATGAGACTTCGACCGAAATAATGTGATCAGTTTAGATTATTATTTTGATGTAATTGACAGCTAAAAATATTTTTTTTCACAATTCTACGATATTATTAAATGCCCTATGATGCAATACTGTTCAAATATCCCTTGATTTTGGTTATGGAGCAAATTCTAGCATAAGAGGAGACAATTAACAATTAGACCTTTTTGATACTGTTCCTATGTTAAATAATTAAAAATTCATCTCTTGTTATTATTGACCTTTTGCACTTTTTTTACTATTGGAAATTTATATTTAAGCATATATATCTACCTAGATAGTCTAAAATCGGTATATTTTCGTTTAGATTCCAATTAATTTAAATTGTCGTAATCGGCCCTCATTTCCACTAAACAACACTCTTTAAAACCTGCCTCCAAAAGAAAAGGTTCTAGTAAATAATATTTCTATTAAATAATAATATTTATAGTAAATAATATTTGGTATATTAGGAGAGCTACCTGTTATCATATTTACATCACTAAACCAACAATTGGCTAATTACTAGCTCTAATACATACGATCAAAAAACATAAAGCATAACGTTGTATTTTTTATGCTCGCAACTGTATGTATTTAAATAAATTTACATATCATTAATATTACGTTTTGTGAACAAGAAAAAATCTTACAATAAATTGATGCAATATTTCAAATATCAATAAAAAGTTGCACTTATAAACCCTGTTGCAATAATTTGTAGTTGCGCAAATCTGGATCTTACTGTAATTGTTAAATAATGTTTTTTTTATCTTGTTTTTCTATTCTTTTTATTATTTTGTTTTATAGATCACATACGAGTATTGTATTAAGTATGAATGTATGTATGTTTTCTTGTTGTTATTGTTGATTTTATTATGAAACATCCCAGCAAACACAAATGTATGACATCAAATTGGGAGTGATTTGAAATTAAGTCCTTTCTCAAATAACTTGAAAATAATAGCTTTTTCAACAAAAGCGGGAATTATTTGTCAAATTGAGAAATGCTATTGTTATCATATCATTGTTAAATGTAATTCTCAAATTTTTCTCAAATGTGGATTGTGACCACATGTGGAACATAAATAAAAGTAATTTTCAAACGCTTTTTATGAAATGATTCTCAATTTGAAATCAAACTTAAAATTCAAATCTCTACCTACATTTGAAACAGGTTTGAGAAGCACGTTTGATATCAAACGTTAAAATCATCACATTTCAAAGTTTGACATCGTTTTGTTTGCTGGGCATGTACACGTGTTTTTATTCAAATAAATAAAAACATAAAAATATTTATGTTATTGTGTAAAGGATTGTGTATTATGGATTTTAAAATAATTGCAGTTATTGTGAAAATTATTTATGTGAATATTTTTATTATTTATTTACTTCTATAGAATATAAAATAAATTGATTTTTATTATAAAATACACATATAAGCACAAATACTCACAAATACATACAAACCTAAAGCTTATCCAGCAATTCCTTTAATAGCAATGTCCACTTTTATAGCAGTACTTTACTTATTAAGATAAAATACAAATAGTTATTTTATTTATTTATTTTTAATTGTATTTCGTTTAGTAAATTTATAATTAGCGAAAATAACATGAAAATAACTTGAAGATAATTTTAATCCGCATCTATTGGAGTTTTATTTATCTAAATTGGACTAATTGTTCTCGAGTTATACAAGTGTGACGGTCTAAAAAGGGGTTATAAAAAAATAAATAATTACGTGGAAGATAAAAATTGAAAGCAGATTCTTGTTTACCACGTGAAATTCCATCTAATCCACTTATTTTTGTTTAAAGAAGAAATAAAATTATTATTACTATTATTTTGATCACCAGTCTGTTTCCACTTTATTTTAGCTATACATGGATGCTTTCATTTAATTATGAATAAAATCAAGATTTGTACATCAATTTTGATGACATGTGGCTTATTTTATTCATAGTAATATCAAATTTATAATAATGAATTAAAAGCTGCACATTTTTGCCCGTTTAATTTCTTAAAAGAAATTTTCAGGAAAAAAAATTCTTCAATTTTATATGAAAAATTGTTTTTGTGACACTAATTTCTGAAAAATTTCGCAACTGTCGGCAGATAAAAAATAATGTTAAGATAACTTTTCCTGTTTGAATTTCCTAAATCGGATAACCCGTTCTCGAATTATGGTAAAATATACTAGTGTATTCGGCTAATTAAGGGAGAGATATTAGATTTTCCCACAAAAAAAAATTACGACCTGATGAAAAGAACTTAAAGCAGATTCGTGTTTAGCAGGTCAAATACCATCTAGGTCACATATTTTTTTTTTTTTTTTTTTTTTTTTGAAGGACAAAAAAAGGTTTTTGCCAACCACTGCACAGTGGGGCTAATCGCAAACATTTTGGTAATAAATTTGTATTTCTTAAATTACTGGTCGGATCTAATTAAAATCTATGGAAAAGTTGTAGAGGAGGACTTTGGCTTTCAGAAAAATAAATTTTTAATCACCCTGCAATAACACGAGATTAGCTGCAGGTTGTCAAAGTTGACCACCGCGAGTATGTAAAAGTTTTAAGAAATCTTAAGTTCCACAAATCAAGTCAGATTTCAAAGATTTTGGCGAGATAAAGAAAAATCATGCTTACTCATCTAATTTATCTCCTATAGTTAAAAAGAAATTTAAAAAGTTGACTTGTTTTTCATAAAAGCTGCACTCCTTCTTTCGTTTTTGGTCTGGCGGGAAGCATTTTAGTGCCAAATTAATCTAAATATATATTTTTTAATAAACAGGGTCAATAAATTAAAAGAAAACTAGCTTGACATTTTTTTACTAATCGATAAACATAAATTTTTTTCTAAAATTCACCATTTTCGACCAATGCTGGATGTATGGTGAAAATCTAAATCGATTTAGAATTTCTTTATTAACCATTTACGAAGCCTTGTCTTTGAAAATATGTAAAGAAATAAAATTTCATTAAAAAAACTTTGAGAAAAAAGTGAAGGAATTGTACAATATTTTGTTAAAAAAATGCCGTATTTCATCTTTCGTTGAAGATAATCAAAATTTTTTTTTGCATATTATTTTGAAATGTATTAGAACTTATTCCCAAAAAATAAAATAAAGTCGAGGCAAAAACTCAAAAAGCGTAGATATCTTTTTAACTGTAAGAGATAACTTAGATGAGTAAGCATGAATTTTCTTTATCTCCCCAAGTACTATACAGAGGTATAAAAGTCTTTGAAATCAAACTTGATTTATGAAACTTAGGTTTTTTTAAAACTTTTATATACTCGAGGTGGTCACTTTGACACCCTGCAGTTAATCTCGTATTACTACAGGGTGACTACAAAATGATTTTTCTAAAATCCTAAGTCCTTCTCTATAGCTTTCCCATACATTACAATCCGATCCGAAAAGCAGTTTAGAAAATACCAAAAATAATGCGATTATGCCCCACTGTGCACTGCATAGTGGAACATAATTTATAAATGAATCTGTTACTTTTAACCGCCTGGTTGAAATAACATGAAATTTCAGATACATATAGCAGAGGAGTGTACAATTTTAATTTTGGAAAAGGACACAGATCCCTCAGAAGTGGGGCGATTGGTGGTCAAAATAGGGTTCCTCTGCCAATTTTTTTTTTTCTTATACGAAAAACATGCTTGTACGTGCTATTTATCATTTGGCAAGATCTTGGACCAATTTTTTTTTAGACAAAAAAAGTTTGAAGTCGATATCTATTCCGCGTCCAAAAATTAACGATTAATTAGGATTTTTTGTGTTATTTTGACCGAAAAAGTGTCCATATTCTTTTTTCTCCAAAATAAAATTTTCTTTAAGAACATATCGTTACGAAAATTAGTTTAATAAGTTTGAACTTATAAAACTAATTAGAACTTTCTAGATTGCAAAGTATTAGAATTTTCTAATTGTAACGTATTAGATGTTTCCAGTTTATAATGTTTGTTTATTTAAAGAGCTTTATTGTAATTTATCTTAATTATCTAAGAGAATTGTACTTATTATAATTATAAAGAAAACTTTATGTTAACTTGTGTATGTGTTAGTGAGAAATTTATAATATAAGCTGTTGTAAATGATTGCTTATGTGGCTTGTGTTATGAAAGCTTTTATAATGATTATTTATATATTGGTGAGAAACATAGTTTGTATCACAGACAGGAAACCAATGACATATGTCAAAAAAGTATTTCCAAACCGTATGGTTAATTTGAAATTTTTCTCAATTAACAATTATGATAATTTACAGAACAAGAAAGAAAAAAATCGCATTCAAATAACAACGAGTATGTGAAACCAACTATATTGTATTTTTCAAATATGTTTTGTAGATAGGGTTTGTTTTTGATAATCTGATACTGAGATTTTTTTAGAGAATTATTTATTAATTAGTTTGTAGTTTTTGTTGAATTTTTTTTAATAGTTTTTTAGAATTTTTTACTGAGTGTCCAATAAAACGTTTATAATGTATTCTTCTACAATTATTCAATGAACCGAATACAAAAACTATAAAAAGGAATTATTTATTTTAATTTCCTTCTTCCAGAAGATTTTATAGATAATATTATTCGATATACATTTAAATACAGGAGCAATTTTTTCTTTTGATATATGCAATTTCGAATGCATTTTTCACTTAACTTCTATAGAAAAGTGTTGCTTATAAAGTCGCCCTAACACAAATGTTATTTATTAACAAATTAATAAAACTACCAAAGTATTAAAATTTATGTTTTAAAATAAAATTAATTTTTAGATTTTCTTATTATTGATAAGCTTTTAAATGATATGAATTGCTGCATTAAACAATCATATTAATTCTAATTTGCTAGATTCTATTCACCAAAATAAAAAGCTTTTCTACGTTCAGAACCTTCCAAGACTCCACTGAGAAATCGTTATTTTGACCTTCAATGTGCCACAAAATCCTAGTTGTCGAGGTTTCAGGCTCCTCGGGGAAATAGTCAACAAAAATTTCCACTCTTGGGACCTCTTCCTCTTAAAAACCTAAGAACGTACTCCAAAACCCATTTTGACAAATTGCTGTCTTTACAGACCAACCATCACGGCTTAAAGATGCAGCCTGCAAATTGTGATTTTAAACTACTCTTTTTGAGCTCCACAATTTTAACCAAAACAGCGTTAATAAATTAAGAAAAAAAATCTCTCGTGACATTTTTTTATTTATCGATGAAAATTAAATTTCTCTCTAAAATTCTACACTTTCAACCAATGCTGTAGGGTGCAAATCTGAATTAATTTAAAATTTCTTTATTGACCACTTATGAGACCTTGTCTTTTGAAATGTATAAAAAGAAAATTTATTAACAAAATTTTGAGAAAGAAGTGAAAGAATTGTATTATATTTTTGTAAAAAAATAGCAATTTTTCATACTAATTTCAGACTGCTGACTTTGGAAATTTTTCACGGCTAGACGAGTTGAGATAATCAAAAAATTTTTTAGCATATTATTTCAGAATATACTAGACATTATAAAATATTAAAAAAAAATTTCGCTCATATATCTCAGGACTTATTCCCGAAAAACAAAATAAAGAAAAAAAAAATCAAGCGTAAATATCTTTTTAAGAGATAACTTGTTTTTGCTATATCTTACCAATCACTTTACAGAAATACAAAAAAATCTTTGAAATCGGGTTTGATTTATAGAAGCAAAGATTTTTTGAAGCTTTCATACTCGAGGAAGTTAACTTTGACATCCTGTAGCTTATCTCGTATTATCACGCGATGACTACAGGATGAATTTTCTGAAAACCTCTATAGCTCTCCTACACATTTCAATTCCATTTAACCAGTAGTTTGGGAGTTAGAGATTTATTACCAAAAATTTTACTGTTGGTCCCACTTTGTAACGTACGCTATGCTATTTTGTTTCACTGTACAAGAATGTAATGATTTTTTAAATACGTTTTTTTTTCACGAAGATGAAATAATAAAAAAATTTAAATAAATGTTCCTCATTCTTTTTTTGATATCAAATCAATGTGTATATGTGATGCAGATAAATTTCCTTCCTGTTTAAGTTGATGTAGTTTAGTTTCCTTTAAATGTTTCTTTTTCGTTTTAACTTTTTTTATTTATTTTCCATTCTTCCACAACAATGCTTCTTGGCATAACAATGGTATCAATTTAGTTTTTTTTTATTTTCCATTATTTAAAATATTAGAATAAATATATATATATATATATATATATATATATATATATATATATATATGTGTGTGTGTATATATATATATATATATATATATAAACCCAAAATATTTTCCACGTCCTAAATAGTAACATCATAATTATAATCAAATTAATGTTTTTATGATAAAAAAAAATTAGATAATTCAACTGATTTGTTCATTTAATAATTTTGTTTGTATGGTTGTGGCAATCGATATGTTATTGATATCTTACAGCCCGTCTAGACTTAACATAATATGTAAGGTTTTTCTGTCAGAGAGTGTCAAATTCGCTCTCTGAGAGAATTATTTCACGTGTAGATTCAAATATTAGTATTATGAGACTGTTGTGATGAGATTTCTCTACACAACCATGTTATAAGATGAACTGTCAAAAAAATACGCACACACGGAAGTTTGTATGTGTGTGTGTGCTTATATATTTTGGAAATTACTAAAAAAACAATGTTTTTTGTAAAATTATTTTCTGTAAATGATTCTTTTACATTAAAAAAAATATTTTTATAAAAATTGTGTTAAAAACGTGCGTTTTTTTTAAATAAAAAGCACATGTTTATTCTGTAACTGATTGGAAATAATGATACCTTATAGGATTTATTAGAATACATGTACTCCTTTTTTAAGATTTAACATAATATAAACAAAATGGTTACTCTCTTCTGCTTGCGTTATCTCACATATTATATCAATGTTAATCTCAGTTGTAGACCTGAGGTTATTTTATAATAAGAATATTCAGGCACTGTCATCAATATTTTAATTCATGGTTATAGAAAAATTTAATTTGGATATAAAAATTGGTGTTCACAACTGATGGAAAGTGAAATAAATTAAATTTTTCTTCTTGACATTTGTAAATTATTTTTTAATAAAATTTATTTTTTCAAAATAATTTAAGAAACGTTATATGTGTGATAACCTAAAATTGTTGTCGGTATGTAGGCAGATTCAGCGCTGCTTACTTTAAACCAACGGTTCTCAAATGGGTGTTAGCGACCTATCATCATTTTTGAATTATAATTCCTTTCTGATTAATCATTTCCAAATTTATGTGTGATTTATCGCTTTTATAAGAATTTTTTTTAATTATATTCACAAATATTTTCTGTGGTTATTGTAGTTTATTAAAAAATAATTACCTATAATAATTGATTAAGTAAGTCCACAAAATTAGTTAAGTTATATTTGTGTCGGAAATTGAAGCACCGCAGGCGAAAATTTTAGTTAAATATAAATAAGCTCAATTTTTTTTATGCGAATTAATACACAAAAATGCTTAAATGTTTAATTCTGTAGAAATGAAATAGTAAAATCAAATAAGATATTATTTTTTTCTTTGTTAAAGTATTAAAATTATAGCCTTATAAAGCTACAAGCTAAATAAAAAGGCTATATTTAGACTAAAAAAAGCTAAACCGGCAACACTACATATAAATTCAATTATTACAATAGAATTAACAGAACCGATAAAATTCAAAAACAAACATGAATTATCCTATCATATTTGAAAAAAGTATATTTATTTGTAACATGTTATTGTTATGAGCATAACAATATTAATATGGTTTGAAAACAAAATATGGTTTAAGAAAAAAAAATAAATAAAATAAAAGATTGATAATATTTTATCGCTGTAGAAATAACATTATTTTATTATATCAATAAAATTTTGTTTCAAAAACATAAAATTTTTGTGATCAACTATATTAAAATTGTGATTGAATGTAATCATTGAATGATAAAACTGAAACAAAAACATTATTAAAATGAATGAAAATTAACAATGAGCACATAGTGACAATGCCATAGCCATGATTTTTCTCTGCGTGTATTTATTTAAGAGCAAGTCCTTGCCTTCTCGCTTACTTTAGGAAGGGAGAAGGGAAGACCTAACCTCCAGTGGCACGCAGCGTAAAATAGAGAAAATATTGAAATGCGAGTGACATGCCTTCTGACTGCAAAATAAAGCATTTTAGAGTGTCTCTTTAGCCCTTCTTTTTCCTGCTGAATTGTTTTTATTTTACAGCATAGAAACATTCTTTCAACAATGTAGAAAAAAATCCACCATGTCGATTTTGTTTTTTTTTTAGATTTTAAATCAACTTTGACATCCTAGTGGAGTTCATGTTTTTAACGTTTTTGCAAATTGGGGCAGTCTAATGTAGTCTTAAATACACTGAAGTAATTATTAATTTCGTATAAAAAAATATTTATTAATTTTATCAAATCTGAAATAAAAGTACGTTAAATAAGAGTATTTATAAGTTTGAAAATATATTAACCGAAAAAATCCTTTAGTTATGGATGTATTCGGAAAGCCATTTCTAACAGGTACATACATAGATGGATTTGACTCTAGTACATATAATTACTCAGAATATTTACTTCATGGGGTTTCAGTTAAATATTGTAGAAATTAAAAGGGAATAAACTTATGTAGTCAGTTACTATTTATGGTGAAGAATATAAACAAGCTTATAATACAATTGAATATAAATTATTTATTCAAAATACAGTTTTTAAGTTTTTCCCTTTGCTTAAAATTTTCTATAAAAATTCTTTCAAAAAGGGAAAATTCCCTCCATCTGACATCACTGATGCTGATAATAATCAGTGTTGCCAGTTTAGCCTTTTTATTTTGTTTTTAGAATCAAAATTTTCTTTTTAGCTTCAAACTTTTTTTCTAGCATTTTTTGAGTTTTAAAATTGCCTTAAAAAGGTTAACATGTTCTTATTACTATTGTTACAAAATCATTCATTTAAACATTTTTGTATATTTAATAAAAAAAATTAAATTTATGTTTTATTTCAATTAACTCAATATATTAAATAAATATTAAAAGAACAGAATAAATGTAATGAATTAAAAATTTTAAAGATATTAATTTATACAATTTACAATAAAATTAATAGAAGTTTGTACATAAGAGTGATAACATTTGAAGAATTTTGGGCAAATGTAAACTTTGTACTATAATTGGAGCATAGTGCTACATGAAAGGAAAGGTCCTCGGCTTAATAAAATTTTCAAATTACTTACGGGTGCTGTCTATTAATTGAAAATAAAATTATCTAACTATGTCGATCAATTTCTGTACTTAGTATTTGTTTGGATCTTCGATTTTGCCTATATTTTGAAAGCCTTTAATTGTTCTCGAAATTAAAGATTCTTACTTTTTTGTAGTTCTTAATTGTTAATATCGTTATCGAGACTAAAAAGAAATAAAGTTTCGAAAAAATTTTACAAAAAATTTTAAAAACTTTATAAAATTTTGAATATAGCGATGTACCGTTATTGAGATAATGTTAAAGGATATTACTTTTTATAAATTTATAATTCAATGTATTCACAATGATTTGGCACTAGAGCTTTTCACGGCAAAATGTGAAGTCTCGTATTTTTTTATTTATTTAATAGCCAATGAAATTACAATTTCTTACAAGTTATATATATTATTCTTAAAGCTATTTACTATAAATTTAAAATAAAATTCTTTTCATAATCATTCAATAATAAAGTCTTATTATTTAACTAAATTAACAATACTCCTCTTAATGCGGATTAGATTTACTGAGAAATCAATATATGGATCATGGGATCAAAGTTGGCATAATTGGTTCGAAAATATTTGATTTTTAAAGGAGTATAATTTATAGTTAGACGATTTTGGATTACGAATTCGATCTTCGCAGCAGGAACTCAGAATTAATTGAACCGTTTACTAAATTAATTACAAATGAAATATTCATATATTTTCTCTTACTTTCAAGAGTAGGAAGATCAATAAGCTGTATTCGACTTTCATATGATGGTAAATTAATATTAGGATTCCATGGAAGATTAAGAAGACAAAATAAGATAAACTGTTTCTGCACTGATTCAATTTTCTTTATATATACTTCATATTGAGGATCCAAGACCTCGGAAGTATATTCCAGGATTGGTCTTACGATAGATGTGAATAATTGCTTGGAAACGTAAGGATCATTAAGCTCTCTTTCCGCAGTGCTTGAGGAAACCTAGAACTCCTTTTGCCTTATTAACGATTTGCGAATAAGAAATTCTTCGACTAGATGAAGTTGATATTCATTTACTGTGTATCTAGATTCATCATACACCAATCATAAAGATTGTCAAGATCTTATTGGAGTAAGAAACATTGATAGGAATAGTTAAAGCTAAGGAACAGCTTTATATCATCATTAGCATACATTAATATTCTAGAATTTTTAATGTAAGCTGGTAAATCATTTATGAATATTAGGAATAATAAGGGGTCGAGATGACTACCTTGTGAAATACCGGATAAAAGATATGTAGAAATCCATTTAAGGAAAACAGGAGAAAATCCAAGTTTATCCAATTTGAACAATAGGAGATCGAGATTTACTTTATCGAAAATTTTACCTTTGGTTACCGTTTTAGATAAAATTTGGTACATGTGTAGAGGAGGATACAGAGACATGTAAAATGAATTTTTTCTCATTTTTATTATGAGAACTGTGGCAACTCTATAGCTTTGAAAGTGATTAACATATTTATTTAAATGGTCACAACTTTTGTTCTAAAAAATATATCAAAATATTTTTTTTTTTTTTTTGCAGTAAATTTGCCAAAGCTTGTATCTTAAGATATAATAATATTATTATTAACAAACTATTTTGTAAGAATATTCTATAGTGGCGTATATCTAAAAAAGTCAATCTTTAATTTTTTTATATTGTTTCGTACGTAGCCTTATCGGTATACTTGTTACAGAGAAAATTTCGGAGAGGTACAAAATTTTTAAATTAAAAAGGGAATTACTCTTGAGAAAAAAACATTATTCTTAGAAATGTGTGAAATGTGAATTAGTTTATCGTTTTATGAATAATTATTTATTATTACTTTAAAATTTTTTTATCCTTGATTTAACTCAATCTTATAAATGTTTTACAATTTTTAATTATTTGCTTTTGGCGAGAATTTCCGGGATCACGGGAAATTTAAAAATCAATACCGATTTCCCGGGAGCATAAAAAGACCGGGAAAGGAAAAACTCTGTTTGGAAATAAAAGTTTTTTTGTTTTGTATACAATTTTGGTCGAAAACTCAAAAAAATGTAAAATAAGTATCTATACTTGACACCATTTTTGTCCATAATTGTATTTACATCTGGAAACAAATAAATAATAATAAAATAAGAAATAGCCCATGAAAAACATCTAAAAATGGAAATAAAAAGTGTCATTTTGTAGAAGAGCGTAATTAGTTTATTTTAAAAATGCATATTTATTTGTGTATATATGTATGTAAAAAAAAAACATTACAGTATTTATGTTTAAGAACATTTTTAAATGCCTACACATGTTAAACTTTATTACTTTTCACATTTAAAAAATAAATAACAGTAATAAATACCCACACATGTTTTATATTAAAGAACAAAACTAATCATAACATAAGCTTTATGACTTTTACTCTAAAGACCTTCATAATTATTTCACTTTGTTTTTATATATTTTTCAGAATGATTGCAATAAAAGGTCATCATCATGGACAACAAAATTCTGTTTATATATCAATTTTAAAGCAGAAACCAAATTAAAAGAAAATATAATAGTAACAAGATCCTTCAATTCCAGACAATATTATTGGTCATAACAATATCTACATATTTATATATAATGCTCGTTATAAATTCAACTGAACAGTTACAACTAAAACAACGCCATCAATTTAAATACTCAAAATGACAAACAACGTTTCCTTTAATCTTCAAATAAATGGCAACAGTTTGTAATTGAAAGAAAAAAATAAAACTAAAATAAACTCCACTCGTTTCTATTTTATTCCCATTAAAACTAGTTGTTATAGTTGCCATTTTTTATTTGCATACATATTTCCTATTAAAAACATATTGAACATATACACATTCTCTACAAAAACAATAATTCTGCCATACAAAACTAATATGATGAGCAACTCTGTGTTACCTACCGTTATAATTTGTTAAACTATTATGTAAACAAAAATTGCAACTGTGGAAAAAACCTCTACACAAATATATATACATACGCATAAGCAACAACAATAATCAAAATATAAGTCTAGTGCAACGCAAAAATATCCCGTTAAAAAGTGTTATTGAACGAAAAGAAAAATATTGCTTTTAACAACATGGATAAAAAACCTGGAACGACATCTAAATCAAAAACGAAATCAAAACAGAAAAAATTAAAACCAAATAAAGAATCGAGCACTCAGTTGGATATTGATTTATGGGAGGTGAGTAATTGAAACTAAAAATAACTAGCATTTAGTACAATAGTTCTAAAATGGGATCGCAATTACAAGGGGTTCTTTCGTTTATTTAAAAACAAATTTTAAAGATTTTTTCTTTTTTTAACAATAGAAAATAAGATTAGCCATTACAATAATTTGTGTACAATTAACAAATATAAAGTCCCTTACAGTCAGTCCATAAAGTTTAATAACCTTAGTTTGAAAAAAGTTTTATTTTGCAAACAATTTTCCAGTCTAAATATTTAATGGGTTTGATGGAGCACATCCACACTATATTTCTATTTGCACAAAACATACCATAAAATGGAACTTATTGGACCCAAGTGGTCTTTACTAGACTCAAATTTACTTATGACATTATTTAAAATAAATTTCAAAGTTTTAGTCATTTTAGATTATAGGGTATATATAAGAGATTAAATCAATTATAAATCGATCTGCACGCATTTGTAAAAACATTCCACTTTTAAAAGGTTACCTTTATAATTGTGACCTGTTCCTAATTCCAAACGGAAACAGGTTGACCCGAACGACATTACTTTAATCGAATATTTTTTTACTTTATATTTTTAAAACGTAACCTTAATTTCAAATTAAGGATCATATAAAATTCTCTCAAATACCAAAAGTTTGAAAATAAATAATAAATTCCTCAATAAAAAGAAGAATTCATACAATTTCCTCTTTAAAATAAAATATTGCTCAGAGGGGTCTCTCGAACAGTTTTCGGTTTTTCGAATTTTGCAAAGCTAAATATCGCATTCAATAGCTAACAATATGCTGATCATTCCCGCATTTATTTTTACTTTTTGGTATATAAATACAGAAAATAAATATCGCTCATTTATTTCAAGAACGCAGAAATCGCATTTCAAGTTTTCCAATGCCTTAACAGAAAAATTAACGTCAAATTGTATGAATTGATATGTATTATAACTCGTATTTCTACATTATTAACTAAAAAATTTCAGTTTTTGAGTTATGACTAGGGTTTGGGGTCCGGGAAATCCCAGGATTTTTCGCCCGGGAATGTCGTCAGGAATTCCCGGGAGTTTTTTTTTAATTTTTTTTCTTTCTATAACAAAAATAATACTGTTTTTAATGTCTCAATGAAAAATTTACATTATTGTACATGCACTACTTACTAAAATCTTTTTTAGATGGTAATACTGAATATTAAGATTTGTCAAAAATTCGATACAAAAGTGATATTTTAAATTATTTTTATAAGTATGTATCAATGAGGTATTTTTCTACATTATCAAAAATAAGGTTATACAAAAGTCAAAAAAATAAAAAGAAAAAAATATTTAAAGAAAAATAAAAATTATAGAAAACTATATAAAATCACTGTATTATTGTCTGAAGTATTCTCTATAAAATCTTTTGTCATATTGATAAAATACTAAATATTTTATTTTTCAAAAGTGTTAATACTTCCTGTCATAGAATGTTTTCAAAATTTATTGAAATTTCAAAACAATTTTACTTTTGGCAAGTTAAAGTTATGATTTTTTAATTGTATTATTGGTTTGTGGAAATGAATTTTAATAAATAAGTTATGCTTCGAAAATATTAACTATTATAAAAAAAAATTATTAAACTGAGAGAGAGCGTTTTTGCACTGAAACACAATATGTTTCAGTTCTTTTCAGACATACATATGTCTTATACAAGCTATGAAACTGTAAAAAAATATATGTCTATATAAATGTTAAAAAGCCTCGAAACTTAATTGAGGATTTTAAAACGATTAATTTTAATATTTTCCAGAATTGTGTTTTATATCTCTAAAATAGAAAGAATTAATTAATAATGTAAGATGAAGATAAAATGGAAATAAAACGATAAGAAAAACTATTTGTATTGAAACTTAATTATAGTACCATAGATTAGAATTTATTATTTTTTATTTTATTTTTGGTATGAAAAACTAATTAACCTAAATATCGGAGATCTATATTACGTTTATAAACAGTTCTTATATGAAAATAAGTGTATTATTTTTTATTTTTATTTTTTGTGTTCAAAAACGTGACAAATATTGAAAAATACTGCGGAAAAAAGAAAAACAATTAAAAAAAAAACAAATTTATAAAAAAAAGAAATATAGTTTTTTATTTACAATATACTACACTGGGGCATATTCCTATAAACGCATTTAAAACTTTTGTTTCCGTTTCTCTTAACCAAAAACAATGTTGTGTTGTTACAACAACACGCGATATAACGGTACTTTTTTATGTAAGAAACATTTATTTCTTGCTTTTGTTGTTTTCTTTAATTTAGCAATCAGAATCTTTTCTGATGAAAAGAAATTCAATTTGGACCGTCCGATTCATATTCTTATATTGTAATGATTTGAGGTTGAACGAAATTCCTATGTCGAAACGCAATTTCGGTGGAGGCAGTGTTATGGTTTGGGCAGCCTTTTCTGCTGCAGGAAAATCAAAAATATGTTTTGTTCCAACTGAAATTAACAGTGCAGTTTATAATGAACTGTTGGAAGATGCTCTTCTCTCCTTTATGAATGAAAAAATGGATGAAGACTGCATATTCCAACAGAATAACGTTGCAATCCACGTCTCGAACCAATCTAAATCGTGGTTTAATGAACATAGTATTCCACTATTAGATTGGCCGGCTTACAGTCCGGATTTTTAATCCAATGGGGAATATACCATGAACAATCACAGAGGGATGTTGATTATTGTAAAAGTTGCTTCATGAGAAGGTTCCTTATTTATTTCATATTAAGATAACAAATTACACAGATTAAATAATTACGTTTCGGAGAAATGTTGTCCTAAAATATTAGACAAAACAACATCACTGGAAAAAAGTTTTGGTATATCAGCAAGTGGTTAGCATCAGAATCGAATTTCCCGTCATTTATCCGAAGGCAGAACAAGTTCGTTTAATATCGAGTTATGTACATGAAACATTTGTTTTGGTTGTAATACGTTTTTGTAAAACATCGAGAATTGATTAATTCTTTTTAAAGAAGCTACCAAAGAGATTATTCTGTCTGAGAGCACAATAAGCTGTATAGAACTAGGATTAATATCATTTTAGAAAAATCAATCTATCTATCATTAAGACCACAGCCATCGTAAGAAGTGTTTCCAAATTATTAATTTTTCAAAGTTAGTTCAAATTTTGGTTTTATGGCCTGTTGAATTTCGATTTTTTATAAAATCCTTTTTTAAATATCATTGGGAATAAAAATCCTTTAAATTATTTAATTCAAATGTTGTTATATGTTTTTGTTGTTTTATACACTACTAGCATTATTATACTAAGTTTTTGCTGGATGGCACTCCCTTCTTACGCCCATTTTTGGCATAATATTGTTTACTTTACTTGACTTGAACTTATGTCTAAGCTACTGAACTGATTAAAATGAAACATGTATATATCATGTATAAATGTATATCCTTGCAGGAAGTGTTGACTGGATGCCACGCCTACTTTTTTTAAGAAAGTAAGCAAATTTAAAATTTCAGAAAAATTTTGATAACGGTGTTAAAAAAATATCACGGTATAATAAAAGTGGGCGAAAAAGAGGCGTGGCAACTATTGAATTTTAAAATTTATACAACATTTTTTTTTTCATTGCGTATATCAAATTTAATTTCTTAGTAGTATCAAGAAAGTAGCAAAATTGATTTTTACTGAAAGTGGACCAAAAACTGGGCGTGGCATCCAACTCATATTTTAGCCTATAGTTATCCGCAAAAAATACTTGATATATGTGCTAAATTTCAATTAAACTTTCAAAGAAAAAATTGTTTACAAAAAGTGGACGTCGCATTTTTATTAACTTTATAGCGACTTATTTTACAAATCGCTTCATCTCGCTTTGAAAATCTTTCCAAACAAATTTTTGAAAGACAATTTGTATGAATAACTTTTCAAAGTGAGGTGAAGTGTTTTACAAAATAAGGGGGATACAACTGCAAAATGTCAGTTAAGTCGGTTGAATAATTTGAAATAAGAAAATAAGAAAAGTGGGCGTAAGAGGACGGGAGCATTAAACAAAAATCTTAAATAATATCTAAGCTTTGTACTCTATAAAACAATAAGTAAATAATTTAAATGTTTTCTATTTACACACATAATAGAAAAAGAGTTGAAAAATATTCAAAGTTTAAATGTCCATAAGATCAAAATTCGAACTAGTTTTGAAAAATCCTTTGGAGATTTAATTAATCTGATGGTATACTATCATTTCGAGTGGGAATCATTCAGGCAATATTAAATTACCCAAAATTTGTGTCATAGTGTAATTTTGGTTTATAGGTGAGAAAAATTTTACCTTTTTATATAAAATTTTTCGTAGGAAGCAAATTGGGGGATTTTAAACTTTATTTGGAACAACATATTCTTGTTCCATGAGTTATAGTGCAGTCGCTGTGATATAGAGGATATGATGATGGCTTGTATGAAAATTGTAATATAGAAGAAATTTACACTTATAAAAGTAAACTTATACTTTATGTTAAGAATTATAAAATAAATCAGAATTTTTTGTTCGAATTCATAAATATGCCTTATAAGATTTTTAGACTTACTGTCATAGACTTGGCTCTTAAAGAGAGGTAAACATATTATCCGCATCCATATTAAAACTGATGCATAACCCATTATCACAAAGAATAAGTAGCACAAAGTGAAGTTATTTTTTATTTCTCCTTGGCCCTAAAAAATTTCATCCCACAATAGATTTTGAAATCAGGTATACTTAAGAATTATTCAGTACGCCAAATTTCACCACAATTTTACTTTTGCTCACATATGAGAGCAATGATCAAAGACCTCATGTTATCACCGAGAGTTATTTTAAAAGGCATAAATCCTACATAAATGTTATATATGACCTTATAGCATCCAATTTTTGTGGAATTATTAATCACATTCATAATTCCAGTCCATTGGCATAGTATTTTCTCCAAATATCTTTCAAATTCAATTAAAAAAAAAAAAAATATTTCTTTCCCACAATTTTTATTTCCAATTTTTATTATATGTTTTTCAATTAATATTTTAATGTATTGAATTAATATTAATATTGAGCTAACTCCAAATCAATTGGTTATAATTGATTTTATTTGTCACAGATAAAATTTAGTATTTTTATTTATTTTTAAATTTTGAATTTTCATTGGTGAATATTTATTAGAGGAGTTAGTAATTATCTGTAAATGAAAATACACCATGTCAACTGTAGAGATTTGTATAGTCAATACGTTTTTATTATCAAAAAATTCATAATTTTTTATTAAATTTCAACCATAATAAGCAATAAACTTTTAGAAATTAAAGAATTTATTATAAACATTATTATACACTAAAATACTGTTAAAACGATTTACTTAAAAAAGCATAAAGAATTATAAACAAAAAAGTGTAAACTTTTATTTTGTATATTTTTACAAACAAACGCAAAGAAAAAACATGGTTACAGCATTATCACTACAACGATATTATGTTCTCATTGTTAATTTTCTTGAATCTTAATAACTCTGTGTTCATGATAATAATGTTTTTGTTTAAATTTCGGTATTAAATGTTTACACTCAATAAATATTTTAATATGGTTGGCTGCAAAAATTGTATGTTTTAAAATATTTTTACCAGAAATAAAATTTTATTTATATGAAAAATATCATTACTTCTACAACCATTAAATATCTATAGTCTTTTTTCTTTGTTCTTAAATCATAATCTTTTTTTTTAACCATATTAATATTATTATTCCCTTGACAATAAAATGTTTCAAATAAATATAATATTTATCCTCTTCACAAACTTAGTGGAAAAATTCAATACTTGTTTGTTTTTAAATATAATTTGTTTTAATGTTTGCTTTCCAACTTCATTGTAATTCTCATTTAGTTTATATATGAGTAAATATAAATAGACAAGTTTTGGTTATACTCAGGGTGATTCAAGCAATATAAGATATTGATTAACTACCATTAAAGGGTTTAGTTAAAAAAAAAAACATATCTTGCATTTGAACCACATATGTTGGTACAAATGAATACAAATAATGAACAAATAATATATATATTTTCAATAAAAAATTATAAAAATAATTTTTCTTGACACGTTTTATTTTAATATATGATAAGACGGAATAATAATATGGTGACATGGGACAATAATATGATTAAATGGAATACTAATATGAAGAATGGCATAATATTAAAAAATGGAATCATAATATGATAATGTGGTATAATAATATAATAACATTAAATCATAATTTGATAGAATGGGATAATGATGTAGTAAGATTGTTCAATTATATGTAAAACTAGAATCTTAACATGAACAAAAAACAAACTATAAAATCGGGCACAGTATGAAAAAATGGAATCATAATAATTATTATTTACAATCATTTCTATTTTTCGCTATGATCATATGTTCCAATGAAATTATATTGCTCTTAGGTTATGGTCACTACAACTATATTTTTTCTCTGCGTGCATGCACTTTAATAATACTTTAGTAATGTGGTGAATGTTTATAATTTTTTAAACATACTATATTTTTTCTGACAACTGAATTAGATTTTTCACTCCCACATATCTATCTACTTATTAATCTATGTTTTAAACTATTCTTTTTGTTTTCTTTTTTAAATAATTACTAAGAAAACGCTGAATGTTTGTTTTAATTTTTTAATAAAATAAAAAAATAAGTAACATTTTAAGATATAATATTTACTCGAATAACTCGAGTAATTTAAAAGATTTACTTGATTATTCGAGTTATTTAAAAACTGCATTTTCGATTAATCAAATAATGAAAAAGCCGAGTACAATGAATGCCCTAGTATTTATGAAACAAATATTTAAAATTACTTATTTATGAATTATATGCTAATTCATATGCATTTTTTTTTTTTTTTTTTTTTTGGTGATTTCTATACCCTATTTACGATGGTATCTGGTCATATGCACAAAATATCCTCTAGCTATTTAAAAATAAAATTAAATTTGGCATTTATTACTTTTTTATTTATTTTTTATTTTTTTTAACAAAAAAGTATCTAGTTATAAAATATCAAATGTTTGAATTGGCTTTTAGCCAAATTGTTGTTGACGTGGCGTACTATAATATTTTTTCCACAAAACTAGTATTAAAAAAATAAAAAGAAAACAAAATAATACGTTCTGAAATGGCCTCCTTCGCCACCTTCGGCTTCAAAGCGTAAACATTTTTATGTTTAAACTTATAGGCTTTTAGGAAATATACCACCAACAGGCATATTTAAATATACACTTGCACTCATACTTATATAAAAATTTTGTTGAAAATAAAGAGGCAGGATGAATTACAACAAAACATGAACAAAGAGGAAAAAGTGTCAACATCAATTGTTGGCAATTTTGGTATAAATAATCAAAGCAAGGTTAACAACCAGTGTTGCCGTTTTGCTTTGCAATGTGGATACTGTGGACTTTTTTCCATTTAGGTTTTTTTTTTTTCTTTGTTAAATTAAAATTTTATTTTTATTAGTTTTAAAAATGCTATTTACTCTGTTAATTCATCACACATTTAAAAACTGAACTATAACTTCTTATTCCAATTTTAACTAACAAATGAAGAAAACAATTTAAATCAATAGAAAATATTTAACCAAAAAGTCAAATGGATTGGAGGATTTTTGTGAGAAAGTTCTAGATTTAACAAACAAGCCTAAATACTTGTAATTACAAAACAAATTACTATTAAAAAAGAAATGTATATTCGGTGAAGACCGACTATATGATATCCTACACTATTGTGTATATAATACATACTTGGTAAGAGAGAATTAATTCTAAAGCGATCTTTTTGAAACTGAATGTCATATTTTATGTAGGTACATACACATTTTTTATAGAATATTTGTTACTGAGACCCTATTGAGTGTTAAGTCTGACAGTGGCCAGCTCAAGAGGCATGAAATTCCCACAGAGGTGGTTTGAAAGCGGTCTCTCTACACTCGGGCCCATAGCAATAAAAAAAAATAAAAGTTACAACCAGCGGAAACTACCAATATAAATAGAAACCCACCGTACAGTAAAAGGGAAATATTGGTCCCCTGCCGCCCTTCCCAACCGTGGTCACTTTGTATATGCATAAATATCTGTCACCCCACTAACCACGTAGTAGACTATCCCGAACTACAATTTTAATATGAAAAAATATAGTTCGTTCACAATCTTAGGTGGTAGTTTCCGCTGGCCCCTCCGAATAGTGCCCTCTAGCTACAATTCGGAAGTTGTCCGGAGAGCCACCGCAACATATTTTAGGATTAAAAATGTTTTATTTGGGAGAATTCTATATAAATAGATTTATATGTATTTAAGATATTTGAGCTTCAAAATATTACTCCAAAAGAACATTTATTTGGGGACTAGGTGAAATAATGAAACAATTTTGATCAGCTAAGGAGATTCTGAGTCGATTGGTATATTTTGGGGTCTCCACAATATCGTGCTGTAGCGAATAGAAAATATAAAAAAAATTAAAAATTAAATTGATTAAAACTGTGCACGAAAACATAATTAAATAATAAAAAATTTAAGAAGATCACCACATTATATTACAAATAACTTCAACAAAAATGTTTTATCAATCCCAATGTATTTTCAATTGGACCACAATTTTGTACACAATTTTTAAACTAACTTGTTAAAATTTAATATATGTGAGTGCCTTGGTACATGAACGCTTGATATTGAATCTTTTCGCCAAACCTCCCAATTAAATATATTTTACTTTAAATGTTTAGATTTTGAAATTCATATTACCAAATGAGATTGGCTAAGTCCCTATAAAAAATAACTTTTCTTTGCATTCTTTTACTGCAAACAACGTAATTGTAAAAGTCAATACTACTACTCGACCCAGCTGTTTTGTAATTCTAAATTCATTACATTATGGTTTGCTTTCGATATCATATCATAAGGACATGAGAATAATTAAATTTTTATTATTAAACTTTATATCCCGACCCCCTACAAAATTGGATTAGGGATCACATTTTCATAAACATTGGACTAAACAGTTAAATTTTAAATACTTAAATTTTAAATACATAAACTAAAGTTTATGATATGCAGTATTTAAAATCTGAATACATATATTAATATTAAGCCTTGTTCAGACCGGCGCGAAATTACGAAATTTCATGCCGAAATTACGAGTGAAATCTAGAGTGTTCATACTGGCTAAATGACATTTGATGTAATTTCATGAACAGCTGATACTTATTTTGAAATGGAAACAAATAAGAAACAATTACTTACTAAATTGGAAATTGTTAATTTGAAACAATTAAAAATGTAAAAAGGATAGGTTTCATTTTGCAAAATCATTTTAACAATTAATTTTAAGATTTGTGTTTAAATTTAAGATCAGCTGTGAATTGTTTTTTTTTTCTTCTCACGGTTGAAACATGCAGTACATAGTGGAAAAAAGTATTATTTTCAAACATGTACAGAGTTGCACGGAAATGGGCATCGTAATTTCAAAGTAATTTCGCCGAAATTACACAAAATTATGTAATTTCGCAAGTGTCAAAATGTATGGGAAATTAGGTAATTTCAACTTGATTTCGCACGAAATCACAAAAGTACGTAATTTCGCATCGGCCTGAATGCCCTATTACATTATATTTTTAAAATTTGGTTATCTTTTTTTTCCAAAATTTTGGTTAGAAAAAAATTTTTGCCATGGCAACACTGTTAACGACTTCAACAGTGACAGTGTAAGGCAAAAGTGGATCGACAGCTTAATAGACTTTATGTTAGAAAAAAATAACAAAGTTTATTTAAAAATTTTATCATTTTTATTCTATAGAGAAATCAAAATTAAAAAGAAGTTTTTCATAAAACACGGTAAGTTTTAAAAGTATATGTATTTAATTTTGTTAATGTCTGTACTTTTTCGTATACATACTTATATGTACACACAGTAACCTACTTACAGTAGTGACGGCCGAGGCCATGGTCGTATTTCAAGTGGCAGCATGTTAATTTAATCATAAATTATAATAAAAAAAAAAGACATAATCGTAATAATAAAATATTAGTGCGCATCAAAACTGTTTTATAATTTAAGCATTCATTATTTAGCAAATAAATTTTAATGATTCTATAATGTCAAAACTTAATTTTCTTGCTTTTTTTTTTTCTTCAAATAACTTAAATAAAAATAGTTTTTTTATTGCAAATAATAATAAGTCACCACCATTTTAAATGACATTTTTGGGCATATTTTAAATTTAAGAGCATATTTTTGCATATTTATACTAAAGAGCATAACTTTGCATATTTTGTCATTTTCTTTTTACTGTGATAAATATTTAGATCAGCGTTACCGTTTTGGACTTTTCTACCAAATTTGGTAAGATTTTTTTTCGTTTGATAGAATAGAGGCTGAATCGAATTTTGAGAGGTTTAACTAATTTTACTAAATTTATATATATATATAAATTTAGTAAAATTAGTTAAATTATATATATATATATATATATATATATATATACATATATATTTCTACTGAACACTTTCCTTTATTTTCAATAAAAAATTATAAAAATAATTTATTTTAATATATGATAAGACGGAATAATAATATGTTGACATTGGACAATAATATAATTAAATGGAATACTAATACGAAGAATGGCATAATATTAGAAAATGGAATCATAATATGATAATGTGGTATAATAATATAATAACATTAAATCATAATTTGATAATTATAATAGTTAATTATAATAAAGTATATTAAATTGAAGTAAAGAACTGCTATATGTAGAAATAAAATATCTTTTGACTGTCGAAAAAATTATCTTAGCTGAGCATTATTTTCAGTTTTAAATTCTGTACAGGATAGATTTAATGTTTTATTGAAGCTTATATGCCTACTCGCGCACTCCCAAAAGAATAAATAAATTAAAATAATGTCAGGAACGCTAGGAATATTTTTATGGCTTTCAATAGAGATTGTAAAAAAATAGAACAATAGAATGGCTTTTTTATATCTTCTTCCTATGGACATGACATACCAGCAGCTTTTAAATGCTACCTTTAAACCTCTGAACCGATTTTAATGAACATCAATAGAGGAGGAATTTAGCTTTCGGAATATTGTTGCCTGGATTGTGTAGCTCGAACATGAATGGCGCTACAGTGAGCCAGAGTTGACCACCTCGAGAGTGAAAAACATATCGTAGGTTGTAACTTACAAATGTGTAGCGATTTTAAATATTTTTACATTTCTAAATTCTTCTAATCAAGGCAATTATACTAAATCATCTCTTATGGTTTAAAAGATATTTAACTTTAAAAATTAAATTTCTCATTTTGGCCTTGACTTTTTTGCGATTTTGCCTTATTACGTTTAAAATAAAATTTCGATTTTTTTTTTTTTTTAATATGATTCTTTCTGTAATTTTTTAAATTAAAATTAAAAAATAATATCTTTAACTTTTGTTAAGGAAATTCAATATTTTCTGGCATTTTTGGAAAATCAGCACGTTAAGAAAGCAAGGAAAAGTAATTTTGGAAAATTCACCCTATATTAAGCAGTGGTTGAAAGTGATCAATTTTGGCAGAAAAATTTAGTTTTTGAGCCTGTAAAAAAATTTTATTATTGATTTTGGTATTTCTGCGAATAAGATAAGAAGCTCAATTTGTTTCTATAGTTGTGACAAGTTGCCAGTGAACTTCGTCATACGAGGTAATTTTCTGAAAAAACCCATATATCAATAACAAAAATTTTGACCTTTAAAAATATGTAGTAATATTATTCATATTTTTCTAATCTTTACATTTATCAATACTTTATTAACTATTTTATAACATGTGCAAAAATTATTGTGATACCTGTAAGTATTTCGAAAATATTTATGCTGAAATTTTTGAAAATTGTATGTCCCTGTAAACATAATTTGAATTTTTTAATTTTAATTTAAGAAAAGTTTTCTATAAGTTTTAAAATAGTAAAATTAGTTATACATAATTTTATACATAATAAAAGTAACACTTCGTAGTCGTGGAGGTGATTGTGTGTGCAAAAAAGGGTCGTGGAAATGCCGATTGCCATTTTACTGACCTTTTGGTAGTCGCGTGTCCACAAAAATATACCACCACGTAGTTCTGAAGATGGCAATAGACTTTTTCCTAGGACATGCCCATGTTAAGGTCAATAAAGTAATTAGTGGTTTCTAGTAGAATAAATATAAAATAAGCTTGTTTTTTGATTGTTATTTTTTGTTATTATTTTTATTTATTTTTATCATAATTTTAATTTCTAAAACTTACTTGAACAAAAACAAAATTATTATTCCTTAGTCTTGATATAGTGTAGAAAGTTAAATCACGTCACACTATTAACCCATTGACGACCAAAGAAAATATGCTTCTCTGAAGAGTTTTTAGTTTATATAATTTTCTATGTTACAGATAGAGCAAATTATTTACTCGTGTTTTATTAACAAAAAATAGTGCTAAAAAAATGGAGTATAAGTCAAGTCTCCAACTTGTCACACATAACAACTAGAAGCCTTTAAATTTGTAAAAATCAAGAATTTCTCAAAAAACCCTCATAAAACTATGGAAAAATTTGTTGTAAGGAGTGGAAATTTGTATTTGATATAACTAACACATGACCATAGATCTCAAAAATTGTAAAATTGTTAAAATCGCACTGACAGAAAACGCGCAGACATCAAAAATATAAAAATAAAAATTCAAATTTAAATAACAAAATCAACAAAAAAAATTATATCGTGAATAATACCGTTTAAATATTTTTTCTTGGACTAGATACAGAGTAGAAAGTGAAATGAAACATTGCTATCAATAAATAATTTTAAGTGAAAATATGTTCATATTTTCAAAAAATATATATTTTTTCTTAAATTAGGAGCACTACTTGGTGAAAAAACTCCCTTTGTGTATTACTTTTTGCTCTCATGTTTTTGGGGATTTTGACAATTTTAAAGACTTTTAGAGGGCTATTTAGGGCAAGTTGGAGATATGGCATGTTCTACAATTTTTTTTCTATAATTGACCATAGCTTCCATATAAACCCCACTTGAGGAAAACACCTTAACGTGCATAAATTTCATACAAATATTAGTTTCAAATTAATATTTGACATAAATAAGTTTTATATAAGTAAAAATCATTGTGCTAAATTTTATCCTTATCGGCCTATAATTAACCATAAATCCCATATGAAGGAATCACTCTAAAACGCGTAAATAACATAATATATGTTTGGTAGAAATGTACAATACTTTTAATACAAGTATCAGCTAACAATTGAGCCCAGGTAAGACCCCTCACCAAAATTTGATGTACAAACAGAATAGTATAGGGTATTATATAGTCGTGCTTGACCGACTATATTTTTCGCACTTGTTTTTTTGTTGATTTTGATATTTAAATTTGGATTTTTATTTTTTCAACCTTTCGAAGTCCTTGCATTTTATATCAAAGCAATTTTAATAATTTTATCATTTTTGATATCTACGGTCATGTGTTAGTTATATCAAATACCAATTCCCTCTCTATACCCATTCCTTACACCTCATTTTTACGTACACTTATAAGGATTAATTGAGAAATTTTTGATCTTTAGAATTTTAAAGACTTTTAGATGCTATGTGTGGTAAGTTGGAGACTTGACTTGTACTACATTTTTGTAGTATAATTTTTTGTCTAAAAAAAATGAAGGACTAATTTGTTCTACTTATTACCTGAAAAATTATATAACCTAAAAACTGCTCAGGGAAGGATATTTTCTTTCAATGTGTTAAAAACGTGACGTGGTGGAGAAAAGCCTGGAAAATTATATAACCTAAAAACTCCACTGGGAAGAATATTTTCTTTGGTCGTCAATGGGTTAAAAATGTGACGTGATTGAAAAAAAATCCGAAATGTTCATATAATATCTGCTATATATTTTTCAAGATACTTTTTTAGTGTTGACCTGTGTTATTGAAAAAGTAAATATTTTTTAACTTTTTTGAATTGTGAATTTTTTTATACATCTGTCACCTAATCTGTCATTCTAATCACCAATATCTTTGGAAACATTGAGAGAATTTTAATGATTTTTATCTTATTGATGCCCTTTTAAGGATTTCAAAATAAATTTCGTTAAAATGCATAACCTGAAAAACGCTAACGGTTAAGATTAAGAATTTTTAACTTAAATTGATCTTATTCTGTTCTTTAATGTTTAAAATTTAGTGATATCAAATTTTGTGATAATCAGATAAAGGGAACCCGCACCGAAAATCTA
Source organism: Protocalliphora azurea (assembly GCA_932274085.1). Classification (NCBI taxonomy): domain Eukaryota; kingdom Metazoa; phylum Arthropoda; class Insecta; order Diptera; family Calliphoridae; genus Protocalliphora; species Protocalliphora azurea. The sequence goes on along the minus strand of OW026521.1, from coordinate 4,491,739 downwards.
TTGAAGACTATGTATAAAAATAACATTTCTTTTGAAATTAAAAAAAAATCAAATTATGAATGTCTGATGAATATTCTAATTTAACGCAATATGTTTTTCCCACTTTACCTCTATCCTACAATTTTTACGTTAAATAAAGATCTTAAAATACATTATGTTTCTCATTTGAAGTATATGCAAAAAAATGTATTTATTTTTTTATTAACCGTTATTTATTAATTTATTATTAATTTAAACATGATTTAGATTTGGATCTCTTCCTTAGAAACATCATCAGTTAAAAGAAAAATAACTTGCTTGCGCTCGAAAAGCAATAAAATTAGAGGTTTTATGGTTGAAATACAAATTAGAAATGTAGTGCAATAATGACAAAAATCTAACAGTTGCCACTTTCACCAAAATAGTAAAAATACTTCAAAAAAGTATAATTTCCTACATTACCCAATACGCCACATGAAATGGCGTATCTCCTTCCGATTTAGTTCACTTCTTATCCGATACCTCGGTCAAAACGCTTTTTTCACTTTTTGAAGCCCCTATTTAAGCTACGGATTTCTCTTTTATGTAGATCGGTTATATATATTTTTATAAAATTTCGGTTTTTTAAATCAACCGAATTGGTTCATAAACAGCCGAGTTATGGGCCAAAAACTGAAAAAAAACTGTTAAAAATATACGCACACAAACATTTATGCTTAAGCATTGCAATGACTATTATTGTTGTTGTTATTTTTTGTATAAGCAAGCAGTTTAGTTGTCAACAGCAGTATTAGAATGGTTATAAGTGTTTTTGTTGCTTTTGTGTATACAGTCAGTTAATTGGTAGCTTATAATCGCTGATTTATTCACAAAATATTTCCATTTGGCCTCAATAAGAATCCTGGTTTTAAGAATTAATTTTTAAAGTTATTTGTATTATATTATATTTTATACAATTTTTCAAATTATTGCTTCGTTCAAAAAACATTAGAAATTTTCAAATCATTACAGGAAAATGATTTTTTTTACTAAATGTTGTTGCCAACACTTTAAGAAAAATTATAAAAATTGATAATAAGATTTTTTAAATATCCTTGATACAAATAGGAATATTGATTTAATTATACTTTTCTTTTAAAAAATTTCGATTTTTGAAAAATAATTAGAAACTAGACTTATTAGGTATCAGTTTGAGCCAAAGTTCGTCTTAATCGGACAAAAAATTTCTAAAATTTTTTAATGTTAAATAATATGATGGGCATGAATCATAGTATGGAAAAATCTGTGCATAATTTCATAAAACTGCATCATAACATTATAAAATACTTAAATACAAGATGCAAAAACTCGAATCATAATAAGAAAGGTTCGATTATTTTATCATATTTATTATTATTTATGACCATATAGTACAATCATAATATGTTGCTGTTCGATTATGGTTCCCGCAACCATATTCTTTCGCCTTTATTTACATAAAAAAAACTATATATAAACTTAGTTGGATAATTTTATATTTACTTGTAAAATACAATAAAATTAAATTTAATCAAAACCGAAAAATAAACATCCTCGAAAGTATGTTACATATATTATCATAGTTTTTAATGTTGTATAGAATTCCACTTTCGGGTTTTATTTTTTAATTTATGTTTCCATTTACACTATTTTATCACGAATTTTTAATAAATACACATACACACAAAAGAAGTGATTGCTAACTGACAGACTACACAAAAATATGTACCCAATAGTTGTGGAGAAAAAAATATGTTTAGAAGCAAATACTCAATATTTGTGGAAAACAAAAAATGGTCTAAAACAAACATTCTATCTTTGAGGAAAACATAACATTTCAAAAACAAACAGTTAACAGTTGTACAAAACAAAATATAAAAAATATAAAAATATTGGCTACATTTAACGGTTATAGAAATAACAAAATTTTTATATGTTTATAAATTTTTGTTTCTGGTAAAAATATTATCTAAATATAATATTTTTGTAGTCAACCATATTAAAAATTTGATAGAAGATAACCACTTAATTATCAACCATAAATAGAAACGTTTTTAACGTGAACACAGTTTTATTGAGAACATTGTATTATTATTGTGGTGACTATGCCGCAACCATGTTTTTTCTCTGCGTGTGGGCAGTTGATACGAGTAAATGAGAGCTTACAAAAAAAGAAAACTTTTTTTTGTAAACGAAGTATTTTTATTTAAAATTTTAGTTTAATTTTGGTGATACATATAAAAAAAAAAAGAAATTAAATATTTTTTTCTTATTCTTAATTATCGAATAAGATTCGTAGCATAATTTTATATATTTTCGAACATTCACTAAATTCGGATCACAGATCAAGCTGGTTACGAAATCGTTCTTTAATATTGTGGCGATCAGAATTTTTAGATACAATTTGTTTAACATTACAATCAACAGCTTTCTCTAAATTGTGTTAAATTTAAATTGCTTATAGACGTTACTAATTAGAACCTTCTTCAATTTTAATAGGTAATAAACCTAACAAACTAGAAAATTCCAAAATCATTAATATAAATTTATAAAACAAAATTGCGTGAAAATAGTTACCATTTAATAATATTTATTTGTCTTTTATTGCTTTCAGCAAAATGAAGACCGTTTTACTTCCATTGAATTGCCACCGGGACAAAAAATGCCCTATAATAATGCACCACCACCTGCGCCTGCACCACCCACTCCCAAGCCCGCCAAGGTGGATAAACATACACCTAGCAAGGAACAATTGACCTCTGTACCAACGGTGGCTACGCTGCGTGATGTTGATTCTCATGCTGCGCTATTGACGCTCGATGCCACAGGCCAAAGTGAAACAAATGAACCGGAAAGAGGCAACTGGACGGGACGTTTCGATTTCTTACTATCACTCTTAGGTTATTCAGTGGGTCTGGGTAATGTTTGGCGTTTTCCCTATTTATGTTACAATAATGGAGGAGGTGAGTGAGGTTTTAAATGAAAAATTCTTTAATTACAATTTATTTGTGAGTGTATGTGTGTTAATGTATGTGCGTGTTAATGATTTTTTTTTTCTTTTTTTAGGAGCATTTCTTATACCCTTTAGCATTATGCTTTGTATTGCTGGACTTCCTTTAATGTTTATGGAATTATCGTTTGGTCAATATGCTGCATTGGGTCCTGTGGCCATTTACCAACGTTTCTGCCCATTACTTTGTGGTTTGGGCACTGGCATGATAATTGTTTCTGCCATTGTCATGCTTTACTATAATCTCATTATTGCCTGGACAATATTCTATATGTTTGCATCATTTTGTAGAGAGCTGCCATGGCAGAATTGCGAAGAAGAATGGAGTACAGAAAGTGAGTAAAAAATTTTAATTTGAATAATAACTTTTTGGGTAAGTAATTAGAATATATAAAATTTCATATATTATTTTAAAAGTAATTCTTTTACCTTTAACAATAGATCTTATTGAATCTTATAAAATACATATTTTAAGTTTTTATAAAAACATATTTTTGTTATTTAAAATTAACGCATACTGGGGCAAAATCGTAATATTTTGGAAATAAATTTGTAATTTTTAAAGAAGGCTCCCATAGATTCCTCAAGAGCGGAGTTATTTGGCTCAAAATACGGTACCTCTGATATATAAAATTATTAATCGCTTCCCGGATTTGTGTTTCTTATCGGATTTCAAATATTTTTACATGTTCTCAAGCCCTAGATAAGGCATGCATATACTATTTTTTTCTATAGTTTTAAAGTTATTTGCATTTAGAATTTCAACTAATCCAACTTTCATCCGATCCGAGTCCAAAAATAAATGATTTTGAAATTGAAAATTGCAAAAATTATGATTCTTTGTGTGTGTGTGTGTTTTTTTTTTTGTCCGAAAAAATGTACACTCCTTTTTTCTATAAAATAAAATTTTCTTTAAAAACATATAATAATTTTACACTCTTCTGAAAGATATGTGCACAGAGGTGATTCTAAAACTGATAACGAGCCCAATCACCAATAGCGCTAAGTACACACTCTCCCGAGTTTGAAATTTTTGTTATTGATATTATGACTTCATCCTATATGTTCTAAAATCCCAAATCATGGATCTACAAACAGATTGCAGATTCGGAAAATCCAACAGCTTTTTCCAGACCTACAGCCAATGTGGACTTTGTGGACAAAATTCCAAAAAATTTCATTTTTTGGGATTTTCTAAAGTTTTTTTGGGAATTGTAGGAATCTTCTTTAAAAAATCTTAATTTTTTTACTATAATTTAAAATAAAAAAGATAACAATCAACGAAAATTTCATAGGATATCTTAACTAAGAAAGATTTTATTAAAGATACAATATTTATAGTTTTTCCAACAACCAATTTTTTACAAAAATTTTACTTTAATTCCATAATTCAGAAAAACTGTGGACTAAAATTTTTTCAAATAAATTATATTGTCTAACTGGCTTAATTCTTAACCTTATTTTAACACAAACACATCTACTTATGACTTTTTAACATCCAAAATAGTACAATGTGTTTGGAAATTTTCGCAACATATTAAAATTTAAAGTGGCGTAGTTTTGGTTCTGTAATAGATATTAACTTCAGTTTGTTTATATATATAATCACGTCAGCTATACAATACAATTTATTTTGAAAAATTGGAGTCCATAGTTTTTCTGATTTTTAGAATTAAAATAAATTTTTTTAAAAAAATTGGTTTTGGAGAATTTTAAAATATTTTATCTATAATGAAATCTTTGTTAATTAAGATATCCTACAAAACTTTTCAGCAATTTTTGACTTTATTATTCGAAATTATGAAGTGTAAAAAATTTTAAGATTTTGGTGAAAGGAATAACGCTCAAAAAACCCAAAAATGGGATTTCTTTTTTTAATTTTGCCCATAAAGTCAACATTAGTTGCAGGTCTGGAAAGAACCGCTGACAAATTGTTAAGAACACATTGGTGTTTGCGAAACTGCATTCTGCTTATAGATACATTCTTTAGGATTTTAGAACATATAGGCAAAATTCAAAATTTTTATACGAAATAGGTCAAACTTGGGAGGGTCTTAACCCTTTCAATTTTGAAATCATAATCATATGTTCCTAAAGAAAATTTTGTTTTATAGAAAAAATAAAAAAACACAAAAATTATAATTTTTGCAATTTTCAATTTTTGGACTCGGAAATAGGGTTCATCAAACCGACTTACGAATAATCGAACAATCGACTTTTTGTTGAAAACAGTCAAAGAGTCGAAATCGACTTTCTTTTTGCCAGATAGTCGAAAATAGTCGTAGAAAGTTTAAAATTGTCGAAACATCGAAAAAATCTAAAATAGTCGAGCAATCGCCATTTTGTTGAAAAAAGTCAGAGTCGAAATCGACTTTCTTATTGCCAGATAGTCGAAAAGTCGGAAATAGCCGAAGAAAGTTTAAAATTGTCGAAATGTCGAAAATAGTCGAACAATCGACTTTTTTTTGAAAAAAGTCAAAGAGTCGAAATCGACTTTCTTGTTGCCAGATAGTCAGATAGAAGAAAGTTTAAAATTGTCGAAATGTCGAAAAAATCGAAAATAGTCGGAAAAAATCGAAAAAAATTTACTTTATTTAAAAGGAATAGTTTTTAGCAATTTTTATTTGAATTAAATCGTCTAACTGTTGTAAATAAAATCGCAAAAACATATTTTTGTGTTTAACCAGCTCTTTCATTGTATAGATTGTACATATATATCATTTATTTAAGGTTTTTTAAGACAAAAAAAAAAAATAATTAAAACAGGCGAAAAATCTCGAAAATATCGTATAAAATCGAAAATAGTTAGAAAGTCGCAAAATCTACTATTCCAAAATTGAAAAAGTCGAAAAATGGACTATTTAAGAATTGAAAGAGTCGAAAAATCGATTATTTAGAAATTAAAAAAGTCGACTTTTTGATCCAACAATAAACCCTACTCGGAAAAGATATCGACTTGAATTTTTTTTAATCGACAAATAATTTTGTTCTCTAACTAATCGTAAAAATCTTTTACAAAATCGGATGAAAATATTGGGCAAAATTGAGAAAATTGAAATTTCAGATGCAAATAACTTGAAAACTATAAGAGATACATATATAGCACATGCAAAAATGTTTTCCCTAGGACTTAACAAGAGCTTTAAGAAAATATTTGAAATCGTTTAAGAAACAAAAATTTGCGAAGCGGTTAAAAATTTTCTATGTTCTAGGTACCCTATTTTGAGCGCCAATAGCCCTGCTCATTTCGAATTTAAAATTGTGCACTCCTCTGCTACACCTATGTAAATTTTTTATTTGTAAATCCAATCAGCCTATTAGAATGTATAGATTTATTTCCATAAAAGTTCGTTTACTGACCCACTATGCATTTGGATGGTGTAAGATCGCAATTGGTGATTTTTCTGTTTGGCTACAAATCAAATAACCCACAGTGGGGCCTTTCGCAATATAAATGGAACATTTCGATAAATAAATTTCAAATAAGTTTGGTTTTTTATACCTATACTTTTTGATACGTCTATGCACGGCTTTATCACACACCAAATTTCACTGTATTACCAAAAATGGAAGGAAGAATAGACATGTTAACCGGTTTTTATTAAAAATTATTTTTATTAGAAAAAGTACACTGAGTGTGTACTTTTGATATTTCTCTAATGAAATTGTGACAAATTTATAAATAACATTCAACAAAATGACTCGGTCAAGACCGACTATATAATACACTACACCATTTTGTACGAGCATAAAAATTCGGAAAGGGAACTTATATTACACCAGTGGTTAATGTAAAATGAAATATACAAATACAGAATAATGCGTTGATACTAACATCTAGATGATTTTATGCACTTTAGGGCGATTCCTGGAAGTGGTTTGATATGAGAGCTATGATAAATTATAAATCATAAAACTTAGTACAAAGATCTACACTTGTATAGAACTTACTTGCACCGAATTTCATTAAAATATTCGTATTTTTAAGGTATTTTTAAATACCTTAAAAATACGAAATAATGGTGAAATAATGGACTGATCACAATCAATTTCAAATGGCTTCGCCCTTATATCATAAAAGTGCCAAATTTCATTGAATTATCGTTAAAATTATGACCTGTACTTTGTGCACAAGATTTGCATGGACAGCCAGCCGACCGTCCAACCAGCCATACACGCAGAGAAAAAACATGGTTACAGCATTATCACTACAACAATATAATGCTACCACAGTTAATATTATTGAATTTTAATAACTCTGTGTTCATGATAACAAAGTTTTTGTTTAAATTTTGTTAATTATTGTTTACACTCAATAAACATTTGAATATGGTTAACTGCAATAATTATATGTTTTTAAATATTTTTACCAGAAACAAAATTGTATAAATATGAAAAATATCGTTACTTCTACAACCAATAAATATTTGCTATCTTGTTCCCTGTTCTTAAATCATATTGTGTTTTTAAACTATGTTAATATTATTATTCCCATAACAATAAAATGTTACAAATAAATATAATACTTATCCTTTTCACAAACTTAGTTGAAAAATTCAATAATTGCTTGTTTTTAATTATACTTTGATAATATTGGATAACTATAACGATAATAAAAAGGGATAATAATATTATAAAATGGAATCATAATATGACAATGTAGTATAATAATATAGACGAGAGAATAATAACATAATAATATCAAGTCATAATATGATAGATAGGGATTCAATTATATGTGAAACTAGAATCAAAACATGAAAGAACAAGATCGAACACAATATGACGAAATAAAATCATAATAATTATTATATATAATCATTTCTATTTTTCGCTGTGACCATACATTCCTACTCATAATATGTTGCTCTTAGATTATGGTCACTACAACTATATATTTTCTCTGCGAGTACGAACGCACATCGTTAGATCGATTTAAAAAGTAATTCTAAGTTGATTTTTATACTTTAACGTGAGTGTTATATAACTTTTTCTATGTGTTACAAATATTGGCACAAACGCATAATACCCCAACCACCTGTGGTGATTTAGGTTATAAAAATACAAATCATGCTTACAGGAACATATTTTATAAATTAGAGACCGAATAAATCGAAATAGTTATAGGTATGGGAGTAATTTTTGTATATGGTATAAAACGATCTATGAAAATTTCAGAAATACAAATCTATAAAAGTTTAATATACAGTTTTTAAGATTAAAACACACAAGGTTAACATGGATAGCCAGACCGACAGACGGACATAAATAAATTGACTCAAAAATGATTTTGCATAAATCTGTCAATTGGTGAAACCATATACATAAAATATTTGGCTTAGTTGAGCATAGCACTCTTTTTTTAATTTCATTTTTTTTTTTTTTTTCAAATATCGATTAAAGATGACATTTTCTTTGTTTTACACTTCCTTTATAAATTTTTATGGTAAAATACATAAAAAAAAATCCTATATTGTCGCTGTTGCCATTATACAAGTCATGTAGCTTCCGTTTGCTGTTGTTGGATTATTTCATTATTATAATTTTTTATTTTTTTATTTTTTTTTTTGCGCAACGAGGATGTTTTAGAATATTGTGCGAGAGTAGAAAAGCTGTATTAAATCATGAATATTTCCGGTATTTTAGATAAAAAGAAAAGGAACAAAAATTTTATTGATATGTTTTAAAAATATTTATTCGTGTAGGTATAATTTAATATAGAATACGCACACATACATACGGCTAGATATTTAAAAAGGAAATATTTAAATAAACAACAAAAACCCACAAGTCATACAAAACACCTTCTGATTTATGTTGAGTGGTGCGTTTGAGTTTAAAAACCCAAAGAATAAGACATTTCATTTTAAGATTTATGGCCAAGATTTTTAAGAGGCTGCTAGATATTTTTATTATATTCTTTTTTCTTTATAATATTTTTGATATTTATTTTAAATTTATGTTTTTCTTAAACATGTTGGGCATTTGACACAGCAAAGTATAAACGCCCACAGACAACTCTCACTTCAGCTGGAAATGAACTTTATTTACTTTTTTTTTTTTTTTTGATATACAGCATTATTTTATATTGGGTAGAAATATTAAGTCATTTTTAAATCACATTATTTTTTTCTTCTTATTAACTACATGTACATGTATTCAAGCATAAATGTAAGAAGAAATATTAAACATTTTTGATTTTTTTTTTTTTCGACAGAGATAAAATAAACATAATTCTTTGTCTTTCAGCAATAAAAAAAAATATAATAGACAATATTGTTTTAAAAGAAACCTTTGTTCTTTAGATATGCTTGTTATCGACAACTAGTTTTCTATAGAAAACCTACACTGGTGCATATTCCTATACACGCACATACATTTTCTTAATTAACTTACTAGAAATGGGGCCAAAAAATAATTAGGGTGCTAAAAGTTAATTTGTAAAATTATTTATTAACTTCTTTTGAAAAAAAAAAAAACAACAAAAAACTTAAAATGACATAAAAACTTTAATGCCATTTTTTATGTCATTTTCCTATATACGCACTTAAACTAAAGAACCTTAGCATTATTAATAATGTGTTGATGAACCTTTTTTATTTGGGATAATTTCAAAAATTCGGTCTGGCATTGACTCAACTAATTTTTGAAGAAAGTCACTGCCAATTTCTTCCCAGACTTGCTTAATTTTTAGCTTTAATTCTGTTATTGTCATTATGATTTCATTCTGAGCATTTCTTGCGTAAACTTTACGGGCCATGTACCCCTACAGATTCTCCATTGTATTTAAATCCGCAGTGTAAGCCGGCCAGTCCAATAATGGAATACTATGTTAATTAAACCACGATTTAAATTGGTTCGAGAATCAATTGCAGTGTTATCCTGTTGGAACATGCAATCTTTATTAATTTTTTCATCCATAAATGAGAGAAGAGCATCTTCCAATAGTTCATTATTAATTGCACTGTTCATTTTAGTTGGAACAACACAAATTTTTAATTTTCTGCAGCAGAAAAGGCGACTTAAACTACCTATCTTTTTATTTGTATTCATTAATCAGTTTATCAATCAAATGATCAGATTCTCGCTTCTCATTATATCTATAATTCTGCTAATGAAAAGATGCACAGAAAAAATATTCTAAGTTGATCAAATCAGGTAGTATTATGAAAAGTATAGTGTTTAATGCGAGATTCCGGGAATACTGGAATGACAACATTTCCCCCCCCCCCCTTTCACGGGAAATCGAAAAGTCCGGCAAATTGCATACCATAATTGTAATAGATATGAATGATTCACAGTACCAAAAACGAAACAATAGTAAATGATAAAGGATGCAGAATTGAAGAAACGTACACTCAAAAAATTATGTAAGTAAATTCAACTGAAAAATCATTTTCAACAAATATAATAACAGACCGCTTACATTTCATTTGAAACAACTAAGTTTATTATTTATTTTTTGGAATGTTGATTTTTTTTTTATTTTAACTTACAAAATATGAAATTACAAATCATTTAAAATTAATGCTTTTTCAGTTATGTTTAACTGACGTTCTTCTATCTTTAACTAATGATTTTTCTTTTATTTGAACTCAATAAAAATTACCTACCGAAGTACAGTAGTTTCAAAGGTTTTTTTTTTTTTGTTTTTTTAAATAATTCTGTAACTTGTGAACCGTTAGAGATATCACAATAAAATTTCACATTGCGAGTGGTGAGGTGCTTTTGAGTTGATTTGGAGGATTACAGATCCTATCGAGAGAGGAAACAAATTTTATATATAGATAGTCCTTGTAGATTTCATTGATTGGCACAAAAATAAAACAACCTGTATTTAAAAAAAGAAGAGTGCGGACTGCAAATGAGTTCCGCAACAATACAGCAGAAAGTAGAGGTACCAAGGGAGGAAATATGAGGATCAAAATTTCTAGAATTTTGTCTCACATACTTATTTAACAGATTTGTGTATTATTAAGCGTAGGTTAAGTAGAATAAAGAATCCATTGTCGTTTTAATGGTCAGAGGATGGATCACATCTATCCACACGGCAGTGCAAAGTATCTGGGTATAATACTGGACTCCAAACTGTCCTATCTCCAGAACACCCAGACTAGAGCGTCAAAGGCAAACATTGCCCTTTATATGTGTAGGAAGGCCGTAGGGAAATCTTATGGATTAAATTCTAAGAATACAAAATGGCTCTTCGACATGGTGATCAAACCTATACTTATGTATGGAGTGATGGTATGGTGGAAAGCGATGGAAAAATCCACCGAAATCTTCGAAAAAGTTCTGCGTAGCTCAGCGCTACTACTTACAGGTGCGCTACGTACAACACCATCTAAGGCATAATTCGTTCTGATGAACTGGATGCCTGTGGATCTAATAGCCAAACAAACCGCCATCATGTAGGAGTCTAGGCTCATCCCACTAGAAAATACGGTTCATTGAGGTTTCTTTATTCCCGCCTATAGGAGGAACATCTCGTTTAAATTGGATCACTGGATCACTGCACTGCTCTTCAAGCGGAGATCTCAGCCATTAGGAGAGCGGTAAATTGGCTATGTACTAAAGAGTATTCGGAGTGAACATTCAAATTTTTACCGATAGTCAACCCGCGTTTAAGTTTTTTTGGGTGTCTATTCGACATCCAGGCTGGTACATGAATGCCGGACATCTTTAAATGAGATGGCGAGACATTCAAACCTAGAGTTGATCTGGGTAAGGGGTCATTCAAGTACCCCGGGAAATATTATTGCGTATGAATTAACCAGAACTGGTTCCCTTCTTCAAAGTGAAGAAACGGAACCATATATACACGGATTATCTGATCTCTCTGCAATTGAAGTCAGATGAATCAGATCTTTTATTCGTGCGTCTGGTGGATTCGATTCGAACCTATTATCGGACATGTGAAAACAGATTTATATGATTCATTAGAGTAACACAACGGGTCTAATAGGACCCAAGTATAGTTTACATTTAAAGCTGCCCATGTAACCTCACCTAACCTCGGAAAATACATTGACCAGAGAAATCTCGGATTACATTTAAGATTAAAAATCAACAGGAGAAATAAATTAGGAGGTACAGAACAGGCAAGGCAACACTGAGGCTTCACGAAACAGCACCGTTCGCAATAGAGAAACATTCAATTGCAAAGTGGCTCAATAAAGATATAATAGTGTAATATAAAGTGGAAAGAATAAATAAATAAAGTAAAACAAATAGAAAAAAGTATTAAATAAAACAAAGTGTTATAAATTTTATGTATGGACGGGACCAAGTCTACCCCAAGTGCAAACTCGTATAGTAGTCACCTCGACCACCAGCTAATTTACAATTATTTCATGTACATACCGGGCGAAGTTATCAAATTGCTTTTGTATTCCTATGTAATATTATTTACTGCTTTCATTTACTCTTCTTCTTCATTTACTCATTTTTTGTTCCTAGAATTTTGACGTTTTGTGCGGTGGTTTTACACTAACAAAATACGAGTAATTGTTGGTTTTATAGATTTGCGGTTACTTTATAATTACATCATGGAATGGCGTCGTCTCAAAAAAATACTAAAATTCACAAGAATTTTTTTCTTACTTACTGACACATAGATAAATAAAAGACAATTATTGAAACATATCACTTTTCCCTGAATTAAGTACAAATTTCGGCCCCTTTTAACCCAATGTGTATCGTATGATTTTAAAAAAATTTGTATTTTTAAAAATAGGCTTATTAATGTAATTAAGTTGTATTGAGAAAAATAATGAAAGTTTTGATGCAATTTAGAGAAAACAGGAACTCCACATAAGTAATTTTGTGAAACAATTTTTATTGAAATTTAATCTATAACATTTTATTTTTATGATTTTTTCAATTGAAAAAGTTAAAAAACATTAATTTTCGTTAGAAAATTCAAATACTTACAAGTAAACTTTTTCAAATACTGACTTTGGCAACTTAATTTGGCTACAAAAATTCATTCAATTTATTTTTTTCTTACTCCAAAGTAAATCCACCACTTCATACTTCATACTTATTGACTGTTTGTGTGTGTGTTTATCTGTCTCTTCGAGTGCTTTTGACAGAGAGTGTTGTATATTATTATCTTATTTAATATTTTCTTCTCTTGGGAAGGAAACACTTTCACGTTTTTTTTTTCTTTTATTGTTTGTATATGATTTGTTGTTTTTAGTAGTTTGAGTGTGTCTATAAAAATATATGTACTAGGGTATTCAAATTGTTCGTTTTTTCTGTTTTACGAACAAAACGAATAATTCGAAAATGGCATTTTAGTTTGTTCGAATTATTCGATCATGTATTTAAAATTATTCGAATATTTAAAAAAATAATAGCAAAGTAAAATATTTATGATTTTGTAAGTTCTTTATTTTAATTTAATTATAAAAAAAATTACAGTAACATATAAAAGTTAGCAGCTCATTGGAAATATCTTTAAAAAATCATTCTCAATGTAAATGTGAATATATCATCCATTAAAATACAATTTGTTGACAGGAAGTTATCAGATTATCTTCACATTTGGTGTACTACATATAAGCCTTTTTTTATTCAATATATAAATTTTTATTCAAGATTTTCATTCTTCTACAAGTCAAAAAATCGACAAAATGTGTAAGACCCTATTTACTTTGGGCAATTTTTTTTTTTTTTTTTTTTTTTGAAGTGGCTTCGGAAATCCTGCCACGTTTTATTTGACAAAAATCAACAAATTAGAAAAATAAAATTAAAATCCCATGAAATTTCTATCTTGTTATGATAAACAAGTTTTCTTAAACCGCTTGCTTTTCTACACCTCTTGCCTATAAATATACAAATTGCAGCAATTTTTTGCAGGGAAAATTCCGAATGTAAAGGCTTAGAGAAGTGTCAATCTTTCATTGATATAAGGTGTTAAAAATAGCACAATATTTGCTATAGAATTTTAAAAGTACGATAATATTTAATTTCCCATTTTCCCAGGAAATTTTAAAAAATTTCTGGGAATTCCCGGACCCAAAACCCTAACTATATCTCAAAAGTAAACAATCTTAGAATGACATCGATTGATATAAACAAACCGTCTTCAAAAGGTGCCTTTTATTATAAAAAAACCCTGCAATTTGTCAAAAATCTGCAGAAATTAACTTAAAAAAGAATAAAAATTAAATGAGTAGAATTTGGTTTTATAAAAATCGATTTTGAAAAACCTAAAATTTTCGTTGGGGAAATTGCCAAAACTGAATTTATTCAAATTTAGCACTAGAAAAAATTTGTATAAATAATTTTTTTATAAATAATCAAATAAAATCACTTCAATTGGAAAAAAATTAAATTATTAATTTTATTCGAATACTCGATATAAAAATATTCGAATTATTCGGTATTCAAAAAAGACCATTTTTAAGTTTTTCGAATAATTATTCGTAATAATTTGAACGAACATTATTAGAATGAATACCCTAATATGTACATTAGACTGCACAAAAATTTTCCGACTTTTAAATTTTGACCGTAACTCCCCCATTGAGTTGTAAAAATATATTGTGTGGATATCGTTAACCCTTGCCGCAAAGGACCTATAGAAAAATTTAGCTATTAAATACTTTGATTTGTAACAAAATGTTAAAAACTCATAATCTAAAAAGAGGAAAATCGATTAAAAAATGCTTTAGTTATTACGAATTCCACAGATCATTAATGTGTTTTAGACCACTTGTGTAAGGCGTGTACAAAGAAATTTTTATTTTTTTGTTTTTGAGAAATATTTAAATGAATTACTGAAAAATACGTTTTTGTTTCTTCAGGATAATTCAAACCCCTTTTTGTGCTTGGTTAAAAAATTTGGATCTTTCAAAACATTTTTTTAAAACTCCAATTTAAATCTTTAAACATTTTTGTTAAACAAATTTCAAAAAGTTGGAATAAAATTATGTAGATTTATGGGCAACACTACAGGAAATAAAATTAAAAAAAAAAAATTAGGTCAATACCTTGTTTGTCTAAGCCGTATCTGGTATTTGAATTTTATGGATTGCGGCAAAAAGGCATTTTTTTTTTTAACTGATATTCAGACTAAACAAAATTATTACACAATAAAAAAACCATAACCCAGAAAATATATCCTGAAGTTTTTGGGAAAATTAGACAAGGATTGTCGTTAAAATAAATAGGTCAAAGGTCAATATTTGAAAAATTTCAAATTTTTAAGAAAAACATTACAAAAAATATATTATTTTTTTTATCAGCATTTGGATGCAATGATATATGTGAGTAATTTTGATGGTATAGCATGACCTTACTCGGCGGAATAAGGTTATTGCCCTTTTAATTGTGCATGATACTAATTAATAAAATTTACTTTACAAATATTTAAGAAAATGTGCATTTAAAAAGATGCTAACCGCAAGCTCACTTGAGGATTAAATTTAACTTTTTAACTATTCATATCAACATAGGTCTTTCAGTTATATTTCCATAAAATTATATCGAAATCCAGATAAAATAATAATAATAATAATAATAATAATAAATAAGTTTTCGTTATGTATTCCTTAAAATATTCAAAAATTTTAAATTTTGACTTTTGACCTTCAAGTTTTAAATATTATCCTTATCAAATTATCCTAAAAATTTCCGAATGTATTTCTTGAAACATATTTTATCTTACTCTGTAATAATTCTGTTTAGTTTAAATATCGGTTCTAAAAACATGGACTTAATAACTATAAAACCGCAAAAAAATGCCTTTTTGACAAAATCCGCAAAATTAAAATCGCAGTTACGGCTTAGTCCTGCAAGGTATTGACCTAATTCAAAGTTTTATTTCAACTTTTTTTGAATATGTTTAAAAAATTTTTTAAAGTTTAAAATTAAATTTTTAAACAGTCTTAAAAAAAACAACATTTTTTAACCATGCATGGAAAAGGTTTTGAATTATCTTGGAGAAACAAAAAACATATTTTTCAGTAATTATGATTCATACCCAGCAAAAACTTTGCTTTCCTGGTAAGCTAGCAGGTATAATTGGAAACAAAAATAAACTACTTATTTTTTGCCTGAATGACTAGTTATTTTTGTTCGACTTGTCCACAAATTCATGTAGTTATTTTTTGACTCTAGGGGTACTTAAAAATATATACCTAAACGAAAACAAAAATAAAAAAAAACAAAAAAATTTTGCCGTCAGTGAGATTCGAACTTGGACACACACTAACCATTCGTTTTTACTGACTAACGTCTTACTCAGTACACCATCTCGCACATAGCATCCTAAGCGACAAAAACGCTATTTAGTTTAAAATATCTTTTTAGACATTTTGTTATAAAAAACTAACAGCTTCAGAATAGGGTTGAACCAACAACCTTCTGGTTGTTAATCCGGCGCTCTAGCCAACTCATCCACGTGATTGCAGTATTAATGCGCTATTATACTATTGAGTACTTATTAATATAATACAGAGTAGGCAAATAATAATGACGCCTCATTACCAAGAAACTACTTTAATAAGTAGTTGTTATTACCGAAAACCAAAAAGTTTTTGCTGGGTATTTAATTAAAAATTGCATTTCACTTAAACAATTCTTAAAAAATTAAAAATTTGTTTATACATTCCTTACACAATTGGTCTAAAACACATTAATACTGTCGGGAATTCGTAATAACTTAAAATTTTTTTAACCGATTTTTTCTTTTTATATCTTCTTTGATAGATAATTATATGTAGATTACTATTTTTAACACTTTATTACAAAGCAAAGTATTTAACGCCATATTTTCCCATATCCGATCCGGCTTAACGATATCCGATTTCACTAATATTTCACACGATTTATTTGTACAACCCAATGAACAATTCTAGGGAAGTTATGGTCAAAATTCAAAAGTCGGTAAATTTTAGTGCAGTCTAATAAATATATATATATAAATACTTATGGATTTGATATTTTTCTTAAGTTTTGTTGCTAAATAAAATGTTTTTTTTTTTTTTTTTTTTGCTAGAATCTGTTAAATACCAAAATATAAATTTAACCTTTTCTTATTTTGTTGACGTTGAGTCTTTGATTTCTCTTTAGTGTATGTAAAAAAGCATTCAAGTTCATGGGTTTGAATTAAATTTGTATTATTTAAGGATTTTGTTTACAATTGATAAAATCTTTAAAGAGATTTTAAATTTTATAGCATCAATACAAATTTGCCTAAATATCCACTAATAAATAATATAGAATTTTAAAAACATTTATAACATCTTATTTATCTTAAAACTTTGTAGCTATTCTTTGTATCTTTCTCTTTTCATAAACCAACACATTTAATGCTTTTGAAAATAATTCTGTTGGATATATCTCAATAAAATTTCACATGACCAGAGGTCAGGAATTTTTGAGTTGATTTGGAGGAATGCAGAGGGACAGTGGTAGCGCTCAAAAGTGGGCCATCTCGGTTATGTAATTTTTTTAGATAATCGCCAAAAATTAATTTATTATATGACAGGAAAGAAGTTTTGTATTAGATAGTCCTTGTAAATATCTATAAAAAATATGCTTACATGCGTAAGTTATCTCTTTTAGTTTAAGAGACAATAACCCTTAATTTTTTTCAAAATATTCACCAGATTTCTTACAAAAATTCTAAATAATATTGCTGCAAGATTCATATAAATATTAATATGAAGTTGAAAGTTAAAAAAAAAAAATCATATTTTTGGGGTTTTTTCCAAAAAGGTGGCAATATTAATTCACTTATAAAATTTGTTTTTTGTTCTGGGCTGTATAATTTTTTTTTAAAGTTTTCACAGGAAATCTTCCTACAAGCTCTATCCAAACTTTGTCAATTTTGAAATTTATTTTTTAAATTTTTTGTTAAATTCTCAAATTGCAAAGCTGGAGTCAATATAAAATGACTTTAGTTAAATATCTCTATATGTCCGCCTCTTATAACGGCAGAGAGAGGATTTCAATGGAAAAAGCCAAATTTTGAAAAATGTTTTCCCCGGATTGAGATTTTGGGCATTTTGATACAAAAATGTGGGAGTTTGCCTATATTTGGTACAAAAAAGTGGGAGTTTGCCTATATTATGTCAAAATTTAATTAGGACACCTTTGTTCGTTTAAATTTTATTTCAATTTAAATATTAACATCATTTTTCAAATAGCGCTTCAAATCTTAAGTTTCCGTTTTTGGGGTCATGGTCTGAAGAAATTTGACCGAATTTAATTTGTTCTTACTTATTATAATTCTCCATACTCTTACGAGTTCGGCTTTATATATAAGAATTTGGTAAAGATTTAGAATTACCATTTATATATAAAATTTCTTTCCTGTCATATCATTAATTATTTTTTGACGATTGTTTGGAGGACTACCCACCACCCCACTCACCCGCTAGCAATCTATACTCCTCCAAATCAACTCAAAACATTATTCCTCTGGCCATGTGAAATTTTATTGAGATATCTCCAACGGTTTACAAGTTACAGAAAATGCGAAAGGCCGTAACCACACTTTTTAATTTTTTGCAGCAGAAGCAAAAAGCATTATGAAATTGCAAAAGGCCGTAACCACTATTTTTTTTTAGCTTTAAAATTAGGCAATTAAGTAAAAACTGTTAATCGTTCACCTAAAACAAAACTAGATAAAGCATAAAACACTTTTCAAACCAAATTTTTCTTAAATGGAACTAATTTTACTAATTTTCTTAATTGTTTCGTTCATGAAATTGGTGTTACAGCCTTTTGACTTTTGTTAATACTCAATAAACATTTTTGCTGGAATTCAAGTTGAAACCAAATGTATTTCAGGCCTGTAATCTAGCGCCAAGCATTA
The DNA here is from genome assembly GCA_932274085.1 of Protocalliphora azurea. Lineage (NCBI taxonomy): Eukaryota > Metazoa > Arthropoda > Insecta > Diptera > Calliphoridae > Protocalliphora > Protocalliphora azurea. The sequence goes on along the minus strand of OW026521.1, from coordinate 4,472,900 downwards.
AATTTAACTTGTATTACACTTAAATTCAATAGCGTTTTCCAGTAAAAGGGAAATTTAAATTCAAGTCAAATCCCTATACATTCTCGTATAAGAAATTAGAAAAAATTATTTTTAATGATTAAAATACTTAAATCTTAATGTAAAATATCTTAATGTAAAATATATAAAATTCTCGTGTCACGGTATTTGTAATTGAACTACTCCGAAACGGCTTGAACGATTTTTATGAAATTTTGTATGTGTATTTGTAGGTCGTGAAATATATTTTATATCGCTAGAGGTCGTAAAATATGCCACAAGGGGTAAAAGCTCCCCCTCCCTATATCTTCTTAACTAATCAACCGATTTTCTTGAAATTTGGAAGGCAAATAGTGCAACATCTGGAAGGAACTATAGTCCATAATTTTTATTATTTAGGACGGAAAATTGGGCAAGAGGGGCCCAAGCTACTTTCGCTATATCTTCTTAACTAATCAGTCATGCACACAATGTAATATGTGAAAGGAACTTAAAAATATATATTTTTTGGAAATTTCAACATTTAATGCTCAAAATAATGCAAAAAGGGTAAAAGCTCCCCCTACCCTTGTCTTCTTATTTAATTATCCGATGATAGTTTCAACTCTTGAAGAAACTAAAGGCTATAAATTTTAACATTTAGGGCGTAAAATAAAGCAAAAAGGGTAAAAGCACGCCCAAATATCCCCACACACTTACAATACATTCGTTATTTTTTTTTATTAAAAACCAAAATATTCACCAGAAATAACAACGTTTACCGGGTTAGCTGGTATAGTATATAAGAAAAAACATATTTTCTAAAGGAAACATTTTAAATTTAACAATTTAACTCTTTTTTTCAAAATTTAATGAGATTTACAAAAAAGACCAACAACATACAAATTCTGAAAAATTAACACAAAATGAGCAAGCGAAAAAATTATATGTATAAAGAAACCATAAATTTAACTATAATAGCAGCAACGCACTCACATCTGATATCTTTTCATAATAATCTACATTAAAATCATTATCTGATTCTAATCTAAAGTGCTATTGTATATCAGTCTATTCATCCTTTATTTCTTCTTTAATTTCCGTATATTTTGTTATACAGTTTTGATTATCCTTATATTTCAACTCATTTGTAGTTCATTGTTATTCGTATAACTTTTTTAACCCTCTCATTTTCTTTTCTTTTTTTTTTTTTTTTTTTTTTTTCTTTGTTTTAATATTAGTGTAATATTAAATTACTTGGTCGTATATTATTTTTACTGAAAAAAAAACACATGATAATGTTAATATTCTCAACAAGTAAATCACTGTAACTTGCTATCAGCAGATATTCCTTTAAAAAATTAACTAATTCGATATATTACGCTCGGAAAAATGTATGTGGAATAATTGTAGATATACAACTAAATGAAATAAATGAAATCGGTGTTGTCGTACTGGACTGGCTGTTGGAGAGGACTTTCGGGGAGTCACGTGGTGGCTGATGGTTTGGACTTAAACCGCAGGAAGGGGTCTATAGTCCCGATTTGGTGTTGCATTGCAACACACGTCGCCAATAGTGCGACAGTGGGTTAGATAGCTCCAAATCCTAAGCAAGGGAGAGTGGACTTATCCAGACAATGAGTCTCTCTAATTGCCACTTGAGTGTTATTAACAGGCATATGGGGGCTTTGGTGGGCGCATTGACCTCATCCAGTGATAAGACCATCATGGGGTTAGTCCGTCATGGCAGGTACCCACGTTTATCTTGATCACATCCCATACGTCGTTGGGATATTATACGTTTGTGCGAACGTTTTTAACATACTTAAAAAAGAATTCTTTGGAACGCCATCCTAAAATATACCGTTCGATACTGAATCACTTTCTGAACATTGCCAAGGTTTTGTAATTTTTTTCTTCTTTTTCTTTGGTTGGTAGTTTGAACCATAACGTTGAGTATGTTTTTTAAGTCGGTTATTTTATTTGAAGACGATTTTGATAAACATTTTAATTATTTTTAAACTTATCAGTACAAAGCCACTAAAATTGTTTATCCGAAGGTTTTGAAACTATATTGCATAGCCTTGCCGCAGTACACTGAGAAGTTGAGGAAGTACTTCATAATTTTGATTATACTGATTAGTTGGTTTCATATGAAAAATAAATATGTATATGTTAAAAGCTCCTATTAAAGTTAAATGAAAGTTATTCCTATTTAATAGTTATAAACATATACAGTAAAAAATTTAAACGAAAATTAATAAAAAATTATTTGTTTTTATTACTAATAGAAATCTTTCATTAAAAAAAATAAAAAACATTCATTTTTTTTTTTTTTTTTTTTTTTTTTGTAATAGAAATTTTTGTTCCTCGATATGGGTTTGGAAGATATGACAAAAAAAGTAAAAAATGGCATTTTTGGAAATTTTTTTAAATTTTCTGAGAATTGCGGGATTCCTGTTCTAAATAATTTTCGTGTAAGAATCATATATCCATGTGGTTCCGATTAAAAGTTATATTATTTTTAAGTAGAAAATTAAAAAAATGTGATTTTTAGTGATTTTTCTCAAAAAGGTGGTGACATTTTTCACTTTAAAATCCATTATTTTCCTCTGAACCATACATTTTTTATTTTTCTAAAAGAATACTTAACGTAAATGCATGTAAAGCAAATCCGAAGACATTTGGGATAAGAATCTCCCCGCTAGAATTTCGTTAATTTTTATTTTTTTACTTTTATTTTTGGAGCACAAAAATGTAAAAGCTGAAATTAAAAAAAAAAAGAACAACTTGAGTACATAGCTACATATATTTGCTAAACACACAAAAAATATTTAATAAGCCACGTCTCTGACAATGACAGGGTGACCATTTTACTGAAAAGAAGTCAATTTTTAAAACAAGTTTTCTCCGAACTGGGATTTTGGGTATTTAAGAATAAGAAAGTGGGCATCCATTTATGTTCTTGTTTTAAGAACAACTTTTTTTATATTATACGAAAATTTCATAATGATAGCTTTATTGATGTAGATTTTATTTAAGTTCAAATATTTTTTTTTTTTTACAAAATAACACAAAACATCAACATTTTACGTTTTTTGATAAATTAAAATGAAGAAATTTAACTTTAGTATTTTACTATTTATATATTTTTATCTTTTAAGTTATAGCATTTCCAATGCTACCAAATACTTGTATAAATAGTTTACATATTCGTTTAAAAACTGACTGAAACTTTTTTAATTAATTTGTGTAACTTTTGAACCGTCAATGAAATTTCACATAGTACCTCGGGTCAAGGGGAGAATTATAAGGAATATCTATATGTAAAATTTTATTTCATAAATGAAATTTTGGCAATTTTTTAAAAATGTTCATACCCGAGGTGACCTGTCGCCCGATAAGAACCTGTACTCCTCCAAACTTAATGGAAAGCACTTTAGGATTAGTCATGTGAAATTTCATTCAAATACATACAGTTGTTACAGAATTATTGCCAAAAAAAAATTATGACTAGACCAGCCGATTAGAAGTTACAGATTTATCTCCAAAAATTTTCGATTCTGCCCCATTGTAAAATTCATTTTCCCATTTTCTTTACTATGCAGTGCCTTGTTTTAAGTATTAAGTTCTTTATCTGTATGAGATTTTATCTTTTAAATCCAAATTAACTTATGTATTGTGTTAGTTTTTTTTTTTTTTTTTTTTTTAATTTATGTTTGCCTTTATGTTTTCTCACTATGGTAATTTTTAAAACAAACAATATTTTAGCGAAAAGGGTAAACATTTAAAATTAAATATATTTTTTTTTTTTTTTTACAAAGTTTCTTATTTTAATTTTTCCTTTCAATAGCATATGGCCAAAAAAAGATGGAGATGTTGCCAAATATTTTTAAAGTTTGATAATACCAAACAGTTTTGTTTAAAAACCCAACAGTAAAATCTCTTTTATTTCGCCCTCGAATGCCATTAGTAGTGAACTTATCTCATGAAATTATAAAAATTAGAAAACAAAAAACTTATTTAAATAAAAACTTAAAAAACTTACTTAAATAAGGCTTTGAAATATTCAAAAAGTTAATGCCAAATAAAACGCAGATCATATGATACCCTACACCATTGTGTATGTGTGTCAAGTGATTTTTGGAAACCTGTGAACTATACAAGACACTTTTTTGTGATGTATGATTTATATTTTTATAAAACAAACATATACATAATATTATTTATATGGCCCATACAAATGTTTAGTTCCCACATCCGGTGACTCCCACTTGTCTTTCCGGAAAACCGATCTTTAACCCCAAAAAGTTCCATTATTATTATTATTGCTATTATTATTATTATGATATTCATTCCCTATCCTCATTCTTCTAAATGTCATAAATTTTTAATATAACTTAAACTTACATATCGTCGCTGCACCGGCGTGATCGGTTATATGACAATTTTAGATTTTTTTTTATTGCGTCATTTTGAACCTTTATTGGTCTTACATGCGTGCAACAAACCGTTTTAATATACCTTGATTGGTTTAGAAGTTAGCAAAATTTAATCATATATGAAACATGAGTTAATGTCCAACCAGTCAACTTTAAACCGCGTAGCGTCAAACAAACAGTCAACAAAAGTAAACGTATCATATGTTTTTGATTATTCATTGTGTGAACAACCCTGTTCTTTGGTTATTTTGTAAAGAAAATAAACTACAGGGTTGTCAAAATGTCACGCAGCTACGTAAAAATCTATTTTCTATTGTTTTCTGTGATACGCTACCTAGAATTCCTCTGTCAATAATCTGACACACTTCTACAAAAAGCTGGTTGAAACAGCTGATTGCGAAAATTCTCGAACTAGTCAATAACTATGTTATACTACAGATTTTATCAACACGGAAAAAAACAACCATTTTCGGATTTGACATCTCCAATTTCAATGAAATTCACTACAGCTATTGGCTATTGGAAGTGTTTCTTAAATATAAACTTTTAGGCTCAGGGCTCTTTCTGATCCAAAAATTAGGCTTTTTGAAAATTGAAAAAGGGATCTGATTGGAGTAAGGAACATTGATAGGAATAGTTAAAGCTATGGGGTATCTTTATATCATCAACATACATTAATATTGTAGAATTCTTAATGCAGCTGGTAAATTACTTATAAATATTAGGAATAATAAGGAGCCGAGATGACTACCTTGTGGAACACCGGATAAAAGAGAAATTGTTTTCGATGTACATTCTCTAAATAACACACATTTGTATATATTTTTAAGATAAGTAAAAATCCATTTAAGGAAAACAGGAGAAACTCTGATTTTATCCATTTTGGCATCGATTTGTAAGTGCATATTTTAGCATATTTTACCCTTAATAGCATATTCTTACATTTAGCGATATTTAGTGCATATTTATAGCATATTTTTTTATTTTTAGAGCATATTTTGACATTTTGAGGAACTTCACTTGTAGCAACAAGATTGAAGATTTAGAAACAGATTAATTGATTTGATATTTAAGCCCGAATAGCATCAGTTAATGTTGTAAAAATAATATATATGATAATTTTGAACTAATAATAATAATAACAATAATAATAATGTCTAGAATTTGATCGTCAAGCAAATGGAAGATCAATAACGTTTTTATATGATATAATAAAACATATATGGAATCAAATATCGACTCAGTTGATGAATTTCAGTCTTGCCTTATACAGTAACATTAACATTTGAATAGCTGGTTGAAAAGTGCATATTTTCTCGTTTTTATAGCATATTTGTGGTTTCCTGATGATAACCTTCCGATAAATTTAGCTATACGAGCTGATTTTGTGAAAAATCCCTAATTTTCAATAACAAAATTATTGATCTTAAAAAATATATAAAACATTATTTAGATTAAATGAATTATGAATTTTTAATAAATTATTTTGTGCGCAAAAATTATTTTGATACCTATAACCGTTTGATAGATATTCGGAGTCAAATTCATGAAAAGTAAAAATCCTGTAAACATGGTTTTTACTTTTATACACTACACCAGAAAAAATCTTCCGACCCCCACCTTAAAGCACACCGTTTGACTCAATATCACTTTCCAAGTCGATTTAACGACATGCATCGGTCTGGTCGGATGGCAGTCTGTCTTGTGAGTAAAGTAAATAAACTTGGCACGAATATTTATTTTGGTACGAGGACGAAACATATTGAAATTGAATAATGAACCGATCATTATTTCACCTAACGCCTAATGTCGTTCCGAAAATAACTTTAGCGTTCATAAATCCGACACAAATGTTAGTATCAAGTTAATATTTAACACCAATAAGTTTAATACATATAAGTAGAAGCTACCGTACCAAATTTATTGAGAATCGGTCTATAGTTTAACACAGCTCCCATATAATGCTTACTTTCGGTAATCACCCTTAAGTGCATGAATACCATATAAATGTTAGTATCAACATATGTATGTTCTATAGAAATATACATTACAGTTATTACAATTATTGGCCCCAAATTTGTATATACATACAAAATTGTGTAGGGTATCATGTGGTCAGACTTGACTATATATACTTATATATTAGAGTTGTCATTCTAACAGAAATTAGTCGATTATTAGGGGAACTAAATTTTTTATTCTTTTCGAACGAATAAAAAATTATTCGATCAATTTTTAATCGAATAATTTTTCTAAACGATTTTTTTAATTATTGTGTTTTTTGAAATGTGTAAACCATGATTTCGGATTAAAGCCTTTTACCGACATTGAAGTCTGAGTATTATTTGGAAGAAAATAGAATAACTTTTCTAAAGATTTAATCAAACGTCGTTAAGTTAGAATAAACGGGAGACGTATAAGTTATTATTATATTCTGGAAATTTTCCAATGCACATTAATTTTTTTTAAACACAGCAAAAAGTAAAAAATGATTTTAATTACCAAAATGTTTCATTCAATCAAAAAAATATTTAAATTTGCACATTTCACCAAAATGATTATATCAATTACTAATAATTGTAGAAACTGGAAAACTACAAATTTTAAAATTCTAATAAACAAAATATATTTATGAAATATTTATATTTATAAAATAAAATAGTTTGCAAAAGAAAACACAATTTAAATAATCTGTTGATTGAATGAATCAAACCGTTAATAGAAAATAAAATCTAGATATTAATTAAATCAATGAAGTAGCTGATTGAATGAATTAATTGGAAAAATAGTTTAGTTTTGTTTTTTATTTTTATTTTATTTCATTTTTTTCTTTCTTTGAAAAGAAAAAATTTTATTTATCATTTTTTTTTTTTTTTTTTTTTTTTGTGTTTTGTTTCCTTTGACGTCATCCTAGTGAATTCTATTCATCAACCCTCACCAGTGCACCAATGCAAGAAAGTTTTTCGAATAGTAGTTTTTTTCGTTGGCATATATTTTGCATTTCAAGAAGTATGGAGGAAGCCCTGGTATAATTCGGTACTGCTAAAGATGAAATGCCTAAATTATTATTTATGATTTATACTTAGCGCATAATACCACGTAAATTCCGACTTCGATCTACAAATTGCTATAGCCCAATATTATTATTGCCCAAATTTCTTGCTCCTTATTTATTCATTTGTCTTCTGTTCGAGGAGAGTATCTACAAAATTCCAGAAACATTTCATAATTAATATAGACAATATTATAATGCAAGGACGAAGCCTATTGAAATTGGTTGTGATCGGCCCAAACACTTAAAAATGCCTTAAAAGTAAGAATATTGTAAAGTACCAAATTTTATGAGAATCCGTCCATAATTTACCATAGCTCCCATATAAAACCACTTCCAGGAATGGCCCTAAAGTGCATAAAATCATCTAGATGTTAGTATTAACGCATTATTCTGTATTTTTCTGTATATTTTATTTTACATTTAGTAAAATTGACCACATGTATAATATAAGTCCCCTTCCCTAATTTTTATGCTCGTACACAATGGTGTAGGGGATCAAAATAATGTAACAGATCCCCTAATAGTTATACCCAAACGGGTTTGTCCAGATTTATTTCTATTTAATTTAAAATGAATACCTTTAATTTTGGGATCACCCTATTATATGTACATACGAGTATATTTTATATTTTATATAATTTGTTTTAAAATTTTTAACATTATATTTTATTCAGATTGCTTTTCCTACGAATTAAGCGATGAATGTAATTCCATAAATGGTACATACTATCTAAGAACCTGTTATAATAGCAGTTATGCTGATGAACATAATATAACGGAAATGGTGTTACATGCTTTAAAAAAGCCACCTGCAGAAGAATACTTTAAGTAAGTTGGAACAACATATTTATGTTATTTGTATTTTAAATTTAACCATAATTTAATATTTTTTTATTTTTGTTTCCTTTTAGTAATTACGTTTTGGGCTTATCTTCGGGCATTGAAGAAACTGGTGGCATAAAACTTTCCCTAGCCGCTTGTCTGCTTTGCGCGTGGATAATTGTGTTCTTGTGCCTCTGTAAAGGTGTACAATCATCGGGAAAAGTTGTATACTTTACTGCTCTCTTTCCTTATGTTGTATTGGTCATATTATTTTTTAGAGGCGTAACACTACCGGGGGCCAGTACAGGTATTTTGTTTTATCTTACCCCAGATTGGAAGCAGTTGGCTAATGCACAGGTAAAATATAATAAGGAATAGTTTACGTAGCCTAAGTAAAATGGAAATTAAAATCTATTTTAACTAAAATATAATAGTAAATAAAACGGCTTAAATGTAGAAACATACGAGTAGCAATACCGATTCGTAAATTCTCAAACAAAGTTAAATAAAAATACTCAATGTGACTCAGACTCCAATGAGAACATACAGCTATTCTGGAAATCGAAATAGAATACATCAAAATATCAGAAATACTCCCGAGAATTGCTATTGCAAAATACATCCACAATAATAAATAACATTAAATTATTAAATTTCAATTTCAATTTCAAAAATTAAATAAATTAAACTCAAAAAATTATAAGAACAAAACAATATGCACCGAAATCAATAATTGCAATCACATTTCAAAAAAAAATTATAATAATACAAATAATAAAAAACAAGTTATAGCGCTTTGCTTTCTGACTAAAATTTTTCCTTTATTCTGCCTTTACCCTCTTTCGTGTTCTATTCTGAAAAAATCTAATAGTGTAAATGGGTTAGATATTCTTTTTTAATAGTTTTGCCCTTAAATTCAAAAAATATGTTACTTGTTTTACCCTCAAATTAAATAGATAATAAATATGCTGCACTTTATTAACAGCAAGCTCGAACATTTTTTCTTAGAAGATTTTGTGTTTAGTATTTAGTACTTTAAAATTGAAAATTTCACCAAAAACCGCAAATTTCAACCAAAAATCAAAGTTTTACCAAAAATTCCAAATATCATCAAAAATCCACAATTTCACAAAAAATTAGAAATTCTACCAAAAATCCGAAAAGTTACTAAAAAAAATTAAAATTTCACCAAAAAGCCGATAATTCACCAAAAATCAAAAATTTCTCCAAAAATTCGGAATTTCACTAAAGTTAGAAATTTTACCAAAAATACAAAATTTTCACCAAAAATCCAAAAATTTCACCAAAAATCCAAAATTTTCACCAAAAATCCGAAATTTCACCAAAATTTCGAAATTCTACCAAAAATCTGAAAATTTACTAAAAAAAAAATCACAATTTCACCAAAATTCGAAATTGTACCAAAAATCCAAAATTTTCCAAAAAATTCTAAATTTCACCAAAAACCGCAAATTTCAACCAAAAAATCAGAGTTTTACCAAAAATTCCAAATATCATCAAAAATCCACAATTTCACAAAAAATTAGAAATTCTACCAAAAATCCGAAAAGTTACTAAAAAAAATCAAAATTTCTCCAAAAATTCGGAATTTCACTAAAGTTAGAAATTTTACCAAAAATCCAAAACTTTCATCAAAAATCCCAAATTTCACCAAAAGTTCGAAATTCTACCAAAAATCCGAAAATTTACTAAAAAAAAAATCACAATTTCACCAAAATTCGAAATTTCACACAAAAATCCAAAATTTTACAAAAAATTCTAAATTTCACCAAAAATCGCAAATTTCACCAAAAATCGCAAATTTCACTAAAAAACTCGAAATTTCACCAAAAATTCCAAATATCATCAAAAATCCACAATTTCACAAAAAATTTTAAATTTTAATAAAATTCCGAAAAGTTACTAAAAAAAAATCAAAATTTCACCAAAAAGCCGATAATTCACCAAAAATCCAAAATTTTCACCAAAAATCCCAAATTTCACCAAAAGTGCGAGTCTACCAAAAATTTACTAAAAAAAATCACAATTTCACCAATATACGAAATTTCACCAAAAATCAAAAATTTTACAAAAAATTCTAAATTTCATCAAAAATCTCAAATTTCACCAAAAATTCCAAATTTCACTAAAAAATCGAAATTTCACCAATAATTAAAAATTTCACTAAAAACTAGAATTTTCAACATTAATCAGAAATTTCACTAATAATTCCAAATTTCACCAAAAATACTTTTATTTTTCAGTCATAATTTTTTCAGTTGTCGAAAAATTTTTCAAAAATTAAAAATATTTAAGAAATTAGTTTTTTTTAAATAAAACAAAAAAATCATATTTTTTGTGAGCGTTTTAGTTTTCGTACTTTATAATGTTTATGTTAAGATTTATGTGCATGCATGCTTTACAAGATGTAAAGGATTTCTTTATTATATAATTTCAAGACTTATTTAGTGATAATTTTTCGATATGTTTATTACATCATCCAGAAGATTATCTGGCGGTATCTTCTTTTTTCACCTAGTTGATTATCTGCATTTTTCTTCCAAGTATATTGATTCCTTATTGCTTAGATGTGGGGGTCTAATGGGAAAGAGAAGCGAGTACAAATAAAACGCATATTTGTAAACATAGCCAAACCTTTCCAATTGACAACCTCACCCACTGTCCAGAATGGAATTGGTGACCCCTGTTAACGGTAAAGAGGTTCTGTCGAACTTTGGCCTGGAGACATACTGACAGCCTCAGCACCAGGATCGGGTAGAGAAGTCCAGTCATCTATTACATTCTAAATAAAACTGGCTAGATTTTGGAGATACAATGACAATTTAAAAAATTTTCTACTCCGGTAAACCAGCAAATGAAACAAAATCATCTGGAGTTGGCCTGCTGTTGTCAAGAGAAGCCTACAATGCTGTGATAAGAAGAATCCTCAAATATCGGCGATATACTAGTAGTAATGGGTGATTTTAATGTTCAAATTTGACCTGACAACAGAAGCTTGGAGAACGTAATGAGAACGGAAATGGTGTGGGTCTCTTCTTCACTTCAAAACAAATTCACATTCAAAACATTTTGCTCGGTGTTTTTTATAAATTTATTACAATTTCTTTAGAAAAATATCAAAAACTAAATGAGAATGAGAAAAAATTAGTTTCTATTTTTTTTTTTTTTTTTTTTAATTTTAACTTTTTTCTGGCCTTATTTTTTTTGGTCATTTAGCCTTTTTTGACCTTTTTTAAAGTTCAATTTAGCCTCTCTTTCTCCCATCTTCTGGTAGCACTGATTTTTAGACACGTTTTGATGTGTTTTTTTTTTTATAAAAAAAAGTGTTATTTAGATTTAAGTTGCGTTTTAAGTTTTATATAAGCAATAAAGGTAGTAAATTTCAACATATCGATGTGGTATAAAGCTTGGGTTTGTAATTGAAAGACTTTAGGTTCTGAGTTCGATCCTTGACCAATACTTTTAAATTGTTTTATAATTTTTCTTCAAACAAAAATTTGAAAATGTCAGTTGAAGGAAATGTTTCTTTGAAATTTATTAAATAAAAATTACATTTCTATTTGCTGGGATTCGAACCCATACGAACACTTTAGAACTTTAGAATTCAAAAAATAGTTTTATTTGAATTTGTGTAAAAAAAATATATATATTTTTCAACATTGTTGAAGATCAGAAAAGACTAAATGCCCAAAAAAATATGGTCAGAAAAAAGCTAATATATTTTATTATTATTTTTTTATTTTTATTTTTTTTAATTCAAAAATTTTTTTCTCGTTCTCATTAGTATTTGATATTCTTGATATTTATAATAATATGATACTTATAATAATGTAACATATTTATAAATAAAACATAGAACGGCTGCCAGCAAAATAACCTAAAGAAAAATCGCCTATTTTTACGTTTTCATAAGAATTTTATAAATTATATTTCATAATAGTTTTTGTATGGTTAAAGAAGTTTATTAAAAAATAATTATACTAATTGATTATGTAATGTATAATCATGATTATACATACAAACAACAAATGTATGGAAATGTATGGAACAAATGTATGTATTTTTTTAAAGTATAAATGGGAAAATATTTATTTTTATTTGCTGGTAAAGTGGTGAAGGCCGAATATAGCGCTCTAACTTGTTTTATATTCAGTTTATTTTGTATTTTTTTCATTGTTATTAACGTAGAAAAATCAACTAGAAGTCCAACTCTCCCTCAAAAAACCTAACTCTTTGTATGTGTTAGTACATAACGAATTTATACGTATGAGGAGAATAATTTTGTTTTGCTGAGCGATCGAAAAGAGTTGGTCTTCTAGTTGACTTTTCTATGGTTATTAAGACAACATTCAAATGTTTTTCACATTTAGAAAAGCTTTCAATTTTTTTTTTGTTTTTCTTTTTTTCATAAAAACGTTTAAAACTTAGACACACACACACGTTTGTTCAAAAACTAAAATATTATTCATACATTATATTAAATGAAATATTTGTATGCAATTGTGCCGCAATAAAATGGACAAAAATAGCTGTTATGGTCCATGAAATATGATGAAAAATATGCTTAAAATGATAAAAGCAAAATTTCCTTTTTTAGCTAATGTAAAGTATACATTAATCTATCATTTACGCATATGCGACAGTCAAAATCGGGATGGGATGAAACCAACGGGAAATGTTATATCGGTAAAAAAGAAGTTATACGTGTCCCGGCGTTTCGCTGGGTCACGTCTAGGAATCAAGATATATCGATTTGAAGTTAGTAACTATCATATAGGGGAAATTGTGACCTTTGGTGGTCTTTTTTTTTTTTGACATAACTCGAGAACCACAGACCGATTTTGCTGAAACAAATTTAAAAAAATTAGGAATTACAATTCCTTTAATCTGTTCATACAACGTTTCGCTACATAAGCAACAGTTTCGCAGTTATAAATAAATGTATGAAGAAAAAAACTATTTTTTGCCTAAAAAATTGAATTTTTTTATTTTTAATTCATAAAAAATCCAAAACGGTAAAAAAAAGTGTCAAGTCCTATTACTTTGACGTAAAGTCACATAACCTTTAAACAAAATGAGACATAGATCATGAAAATCGATGGACGCATTTCGCTTTTATTCACAATTAAGTGAAGGTATGAATTTCAAAATTTGTTTCAGCAAAATCGGACTGGTGGTTCTCGAGATATGTCAAAAAAAAAGACCACCAAAGGTCACAATTTCCCCTATATGATAGTTACTAACTTCAAATCGATATATCTCGATTCCTAGACGTGACCCAGCGAAACGCCGGGACACGTATAACTTCTTTTTTACCGATATAACTTTCCCCGGTAGTTTGAACCCTTCCCGATCACTGACCCCTACCATTTGTCGCACAGTGTAATTTCTGTTTTAAATATAGTTTAGAAAAAATATTTTTCATGTTTAATTCAAGTATATTTTAAAATTTTTTTTTAAATATTTAAGAAATATTTGTTAAAGAAATATCCAGCTCAGTTTTAAATTAAGAAAGCATTTGGAACCTATATAACTTGCTCGCCCCTCGCACGAAATGATTAACGATAACTGATTCTATATGCACTCGAGTCACTTTATATTTATACAAATGGATTTTAATATGCCATCAAAGAAAAAAATTTGATAATAGCTCATATATTTTTATTATTTTAAATAATTAATTAATTCATTTCTTTCTATTAAGGTTTGGGGTGATGCAGCAGTACAAATATTTTTTGCCTTAAGTCCAGCCTGGGGTGGTTTGATAACCTTGTCTTCTTACAATAAATTTTCTAATAATTGTTACAAGTATGTAGTCTCTTATTAATTGATAAACATATATTAAATAATTCATTTCACAAACCAAAAAAATAAAAAAATTATTTTATTTTTTTATTTTTTTCCCAGGGATTCTTTAATTGTGGCTTTTTGCAATATAGCCACTTCATTCTTTGCCGGTTTAGTTATATTTTCCATAATTGGTTTTCTCGCACATGAATTAAAAGTTGATGTAGAAAAGGTGGTGGATCAAGGTGCTGGTTTAGCATTTATAGTGTATCCCGAAGTGGTAACACGTTTGCCCGTAGCACCCGTTTGGTCGATATTATTTTTTGTTATGCTCTTAACATTAGGTTTGGACTCCCAGGTTAGTGTATTCGAAATTTTTAATTACAATAAAAATTTAATTTATGTAATTTTTTTCTTTACAGTTTGCTTTAATGGAAACCGTTACAACTGCCATTTTGGATAAATTTCCGAATTTAAGACAATATAAAACATGGGTTGTGCTTTTTGTGGCTATTTTTGGTTATGCAGGTGGTTTAGGTTTTACCACAAATGTAAGTTTTTTTCTTTATAGCAAAATTTTAGATATTTTTTTGAAATTTCCTTTAATATATCGTTATATATCTTCTGTAGAGTGGCATGTATTGGTTACAATTAATGGATAAATATGCTGCCAATTGGTCGGTTTTATTAATAGCCATATCAGAATGTGTTTTAATTGCTTGGATATATGGTTCACAACGTTTTTTGAACGATATACAGGGAATGATAGGAAAACGCTCTAAAGTCTGGATTTGGTTTTGGTCTATAATGTGGCGTTTTATAACCCCTGCCACTTTATTAGTAAGTATAATATTTAATTAAAATATTATTGTTGTCTATAAAGTTATTTATAAACATTTTTATTACTTTATAGTTTATATTATTTTTCAATTGGGTGGAATACAAACCCGCTACTTATGGTCAATATGTTTATCCCTTGTGGGCCGATGCCGTAGGCTGGATCATTGGTCTATTACCAGTTTTTGTCATATTTATCGTGGCATTTAAGCAAATCTACAGTGGGCCATCGCATTTAGGAATCAAAGATCGTATTGTTTATCTATTAAAGCCCACAGAAGAATGGGGTCCAGCGGGTAGACCATGTTGTAATTTATATCCAGAACGTTATCAAAATGAAAATATGCACAGTTTAATGGAAGGTATAACAACAGAGGTAATACCCTACGATGATAATGCCGACACTTATGTGAGGGGTAGTAATGGTGGTAGTGGTGGTGGTAATGGTAATGATGGCGAAACACAAAAAGACATGATGCAACTCTGAGAGCGAGTTACGCCATCAACGTCTACTTTTACATCAAAGCAAACCAGTGACACCACTACTACTTCTGATACTGCTACTTCCAATATAAATGGCAGAAATGCGTCAGCAGGAGAAACTAAAGCGGCAACGGCTGGAAGCGTAAGTTGTAATAATTTTTTCTAAAATACATAATATTTATAATATTGTTACGTTTTTGCCTTCCAAAAACTTTGTTTATTTTCATTTAAAATGAACAGGGGTTCTTTGCTTGCAAATAATAAGTTACTTTTATTTAAATTTTCAAACAAAACACAGTTCTTTACATAGAATATAACTAGAAGGTTATGTGGGAGTAGCTTCAAACTATATTTTCCAAAAAATTATTCATTTCTTTCAAAACACAAAAATACAAAAACTATACAAACACAAGACTACATATATTTTGTTGTTGCATGAATTAGGTTTTTGACAATTGAATTAGTTTTAGTTATTAATCTATGACTCTTCATTTATGCCTTAAAACATACACTTAAAATTGTGCCTAACTTTTATCTGACTCAGTCCACAAACTTACATCTGCTTATATACTACCCAACAAAAAATTTCTGGTTCTCGGTAATGGCAACTACTTATTAAAGTAGTTTCTTGGTAATGAGGCGTCATTATTATTTGCCTCAATAGTATAGTAATGTTGCAATCACGTGGATCAGTTAGCTAATGCACTTGATTAACAACCAGAAGGTTGTTGGTTCAACCTCATTCTGGTGCCGTTTGTTTTTTTTTAACAAAATGTTTAAAAAGATATTTTATACTAAAAAAAGTTTTTGGCACTTGGAAAATTATGTACTGAGTAGAACATTAGTCATTAAAAACGAATGGTTAATTTGTGCCCAAGTTCAAATCTCACTGACGGCAAAATTTCTTTGTTTTTTTATTTTCGTTTAGGTACATATTTTTGAATACCCCTAGAGTCTAAAAATAACTACCTGAATTTGTGGTCAACTCGAAGAGCGAGTTATTCAGTCAATAATTATACCTGCTAGCTTATCAGGAAAGCAAAGTTTTTGCTGGGTAGAGGCTAAACTAACAATTATTCTCTACAATCTTCTAGTAATTTCAAAACCCATTAGAACTCTCCAGAGTTAACTTATAACAACTTACAATCTACAAGTTTTAGTCTAGTTTCTCAGCAACACATAAGAATTTACTTTTTCACTAACACATAAGCAAGTTAACAATAAGTTTTCTGTAGCAGATTTAACTCGTTCATTTTAAAAGAGTTCTTAACAAATTGTAAATAAACTTAATTTTTAGAAAACTGTTTTTAACGCTTAAAATTGTTTGTGTGAAAAAGTATTGAAAGAGCTAAAAAATTTTGGATTGAAGTATTTAAATTTACCAGTTTGGTATTAATATTTGAGATTTAGATAGCGAAAGGTTGATTTACTTTTCAAAATAAGTTAATTTTATCCCTTTTTCACAAAACTTGTCTTGATTGTACTTGTCTTGTTGTTTTTAGCCCTTTTGCACTTTTTCTAAATATTTCTGTCATTATATTTAGAAATTCAAAACGGGGTAAAAGCGGGAAATTACTTTTTATTCAAACTCAGTAATGAATTTTCTATTATATTATACCTAGAAACATGAACTTAAGTATATGTAGTCCTAAGTGAATGAGAATTCACTTTTTTTCGTTCTTCTAATAGTATTTTTTAATTTTTCATTCTTATATGGTACTTTTTGAATTTGCTATAATATTAAACCGCAATAATATATTGTCGTCGTAAACATCGGTATTGTTGAATATATATTATTCTAAAAATGATATGGTTGTAGCAATTATATTTTTGTTATCAATTTTAAAATTATATTGTTTGCAAATATGTTAAACAATATGGTTGAGTAGGAGTCGCGTTATGGTGGTTAAAATTCTGTGTACAAAAAAAAATATTTTCAATACATAAAAATATGTATATTTGTTGATTTTTATAGCTTGTCATCTGTGTTTCAGTATATATTGCATAATAAGCTGAATATATGTTTAAAATGTGAACTAATTAAAATTAATTATTTTAAATAAAATTAATTAGATATAAATATTTTACATAAACGTTTTAGATTGGGAAAATATTTTTAATGCATAATGTGCAAAGAAAACAATATTATCTTTTGCAAAAAATAATATGATCGCGCTGCAACCATATTTTTTATTGTGTCTCCTTCATATTATTGTTATATACATAAAATCAAGTCCATATACAGCCATTATGTGGTTGAGCTCAACCATATTTTTATTGTGAATCAATCATATTGTTGATATATACATAAAATCAAGCCTATATATGAACCATTATATGGTTGCAGTAAACCATTTTATGGTGCTACATCCAAACATAATATAATTCACAAATAACCATAAATTTCAAACATAATATGAAAATTTTCGATTATGGTTGCTACCAACCATATTTTTCTTTGCGTGTGTATAAGTACCGCAAGTTCGCTAATGCAGTAGCTGTTTAAATGCTAGTTATTGATAAAGTTAAAAAATTATCTGTAATACCGACAAAATTTTGACGTTTGTATTGATACAAATTTTTCTTCAGCTAAATTTTTTTCAGCTAAATTAAATAAATCCATAATTTTTAAACTTATAAAACTAATTTTCCTAACAATATATATACAGGGGTAGCTCCAAAATAAATCCAAATTAACAACATTCTCAAAATGTTTGTCCTGCCGTTATCCTTTCGCGAGCTAGACTTTTTCTCATATTTTATCTAAGGGAACGGTATAAAAATTTGGTTTCATATGAAAGGCCGTTGAGGAGCGTATTTAATGGCGTAACAAAAATTTCGGAACAGATATAGTAGAATATTCGGATTAGGCCAAATTTTTTATCGAATACCGAAACCTAATTTTTTTTAAATAAATAAGTTTAGAAAGAGTTTTTAATTAAAAACATTTAGTCGGTAATTTTTGTTTACATGATATACTATACCATTTTGTATGAGCGTTAAGGACCGATTTTTCTTGATTTTTATAGTGCGATTTATACTTAAAATAAACTTATTTATGCCTTTAATAAATGTATTCTTAAGTATCTTTAAATAAACTCGAAAAGTAAATTATAAAAAAAATCATTAAAAACAATTGAACTCAAATGATAATACTCGTCCATATTAACAATTTTCGGTTAGTTTCGGATTATGCTGAATATTGACTTTTTTGCCGAATATTAGTTTCGGTCGGTCTCTACCTGCATTATTTACATAACAAATATTTGAATACATTTTGTTATAATACAATTATATCGAAAATGTTTCTTTTTTTTTTTTTTTTTTTTTAAAATTCGAATTAATTAAAATTGTAAAAGAATTTGTTAAAACTATTTTTCTTTCCATAAGATATATATTCTAACTTTTTAATATCATTATATGCGTATTTTCATAAGCTTTCTATTATATAATTCTTTATACCCCCTTTGCATTATAAAGCAAAAATATCTAAAATAATTTATGTCTTAAAATTTTGTATATATTTTAGGTAAATTTATGTTTTTGCTTTATTTGTAAATTAAAGTATAAATCTGTATATACCATTCGAAAGCTTGAGAAATTATGAGTATCTTGACACCAATTTTGGGCTTATTTTGATTATATAAAAAATATAAATTTAGTGAATATCGAAAAAAAATAAAATACGAAAGAATTTTTTAAATATGATATTCTATATATTATCAGAACTTAAACAATATTGATATAACACTTTATACTTCCTTCGCACTATAAAAATGTTAAATAGCATCTAAGTAAAAACATCAAAAAACTTCTTTGACATACAATTTTCTATATATTTTAGAAAAACTTATATCTTTTGCTTTGTTTATAAATGAAAGTGTATATTTAAAAAGGTTAAAGTTTTATATATCTTTGAAAAGCTAGATAAATTATGAGCATATACGACAGCATATACATACTAAAAATATCAATTTGGTGAATTTTGGAGAAAATATGAATCGAAAGATATTTTTTAATCCATATCCCATATGATATATTCTATATTATCAGAACTCAAACAATGTTAGTATAAAAATACGGGAATTTTTAAAGCCTTCTATAAAGAATAAAAATACCAAACAAAATGTTTAACATACAATTTCTTATATATTTTAGTTTTATTTGTATATGAAAGCGTAAAAATATACTTTAGTAAAGCTTGTATTTTGACATAAATTGTGTGCTTTTTTCGATTATATAGAAAATATCAATTAAGTGAATATCAGAAAAAATAGTTTTGTCCATCTCTTCTATATATTCTATATTATCAGAATTTAAATAATAATTAAGTATGAGTATTTTCATAAGCTTTCTATTAAATTTTATACGTACTTCCTTTGCACTAGAAAAAATATTAATAAACCTCTAAATAACAAAAAAACAAAACAACATTTTTGTCTTAAAATTTTTAATTTTAATACAATTGGAACTTCCAAAAACTTGAAAAACCGTATAGTTTTATGATAATTTCTTTAAATAATTTTTATGTAAATAGTCCAAAAGTTATGTATTATATACGTCTCTCAAAGACTTTCTTATTATATTAAAATTTCACATTGTTTCCAAGGGAGAAATTTGAAAAAGTTTAAAAAACCTGAAACAGTACTTTATTATAATTAGATCCAACTTGCGAAAGGATAACGGCAGAGGTAAATTTTGAGTAATGCTATCTTAAAATAAAGTAAACTTTTAAGGAACTTAAACATAATATTAATTATATTTTATTTAATTTTATTATTAGAAGAACGACACATCTATGGTGACTATAAAAACAGCAACAGTCTCATCTCGCCTACCTGGACCCAGCATATTAAAAACTAGTAAAACCTCCGACAGTGGTAAGCCACCAGAGAAAAGTCCTAGCAAACAACCCTTAATAAAGGCGGAGCTAAAACCCAATGATAGTGTTGTTTCTTTTCTCAACGAAACTGCAAAATCCAGCGATTTTAATGATAAAATAACCAAAGTAACTGCCACTATAGTGTTGCCCACAACGACAGGGCCCACCACTGCTACAAACACTAGAACAACACAATCAAAATCCCAGACAACCACAACGGCTGCGGCAACAAAGCGTGTAGTTGCTGGTACCGCCGAAAGTGGACGAGAACTTAAAAGCTTAACCACCTTTGCTACCACTACAACTATACCAACGTTTACAGATATAGTAAGTACAAAACCAGCTGTAAGCACAACCATGCCAGCCGTTGGCCCAAGCAGTAATAATATGTCGACTGCAACTACATTTGCAGTTACAATGTTGCCTTTGGTTACCACAACGGCAACAAAACCAACCGCAACGGTTCCTAAAACTACATCAATGCCTACAACAGGTGCTAAAACTTCCCTATCTACAGCGGCAACACCAGTATCAAGTGTCGCCAACTGTATAACGAAACCTCCCACTTCCACGATGATCGCAAAAACTCTAACTACAAAATCGAATGATCAAATTATAAATAAGACAATTGCTGCCATTAAAACTACAAGTTCAGCTACATTAGCTACGACAAATACAAAAGCTACAACAAATGTAGTGACTAGTAATAATAATAATAATATACTACCTATAAGTGCTTCAACGTATACAACAACAACTACAACCACTATAGCAACATTGACAAATCAAATCACAACTACAGCGGCAAAAACGCACACTGCACCTACAGTGGTTAAGCCACAAAATATAGTAAGCACAGTGGCAGTAGCAATGACAGCAGCAACAAAACCTCATACTGCAACTCCGGCACAAGCAACAACAGTAAAACCACAAACTGTAGTAAGCCCAGTGACAGTAGCAAAAGCAGCAGTAACAACTGCTACTGCTGCTGCAGTAAAAGCTTCCACTACAACTTCCATAACGAAAGCACAAACTCCCACGACTGTCGCAGTCACAACAACTTCCAAAACCAAAACACCAACTTCAACTGCAATAACAACTAAAGCATCACTAATAAAAACCACAACAGTAGTAGCCACAAATGTTACCGATTCAGCATCTAAGACTCCAATTGTGGCAACCACAATAGCTTCTGCTGTAGCGCCTAAGCAACAAATAGTGGTAAATACAACAACAGCGACAAAAACACAAGCTACAACAAGTTTAACAATATCTAGTTCAACCACTAAAAGTGTTGCAAAGCCAACAGTGTTATCAATCACAACTGCAGCAAAATCTACAACCACAACAACACAAAGTGCAACAAAATCACCAATAACTTCCAAAACTTCCACAACCACAATCTCTGCATCAGCCCATCAAATTTCAGATAAATTATATGCTACAACTGCAAAACCCTTAGCTGCCATAATAACTACAACGGCCACACAATCGCCACCAGCAATAGTCAGTGTCA
This sequence comes from Protocalliphora azurea, assembly GCA_932274085.1. NCBI lineage: Eukaryota > Metazoa > Arthropoda > Insecta > Diptera > Calliphoridae > Protocalliphora > Protocalliphora azurea. The sequence continues at coordinate 4,451,058 of OW026521.1, read as the reverse complement.
CATCCTCAGCTTCCATTGCTACAAAAGCTTCCAATGTATCAACAAAAATTGCCCAAACTACTGTTGTTACAACAAATGAAAAACCCATTAGCTCAAGTACAATACAAAAAACAACTACAACACCTGCCTTTACAGCAGCAACAGCAACTTTCACTCCACCAGCAACTGTCACCACAACAGCGGCTACAAAACTTCAAACTATTACAACTACAACGTCATCATCCACTACAATACCACAAACTAAAAAGTATTGAATTACTTTAACCCTATACTGATCAAGGAGAAAATTAAAAATTTGAAAAAAAAATAGTAAATTTACTACAATTTTAGTTAGCATAACAAGGTTCAGAAAAGAGAGCGATAATTATCGATACTTAACAAACGCACTTACATATATTTTTATTAAATTAATTTATATTAGTTACAACAACACGTGAGTGAGTATTGGTTTTCTATCATTTATTAAATAATAAGCTTTAGGCTTTAAAAAATATTCATAGTCCATAAAAATATTTCCTTCAGAAAAATGCAACGCTAGGTTATATGATTTTTGATCGCATTGATTAGATCTATAACGTTATTAAATTAACGAATTTTGTTGTGATTTTATTCTTTGTGATCCTAACCAACTATTGTATTTTATTTTGTTAAAAAATGTTATACATAGGAATAGTTATTATAAATTTTGTGAAAATGAAAAGTATAATTTGATTGCATTAGCATCAATTTGCTACCAATATACATAAATTTAAGGTCATTTTAATTACAAAGGATATTCATGATATTAAAAAAAACACACTTTCTTCATTCTTTTTAAGAATATTTTAGAATAACATTATAATGATGGTACAGATATAATATTGGTATGTTATAACGTGGTTTTGTCGTCAGCTGAGGTAACTTAGTCGGTTCGGGTGGCAGATCGTATATTTTTTCTAAAAAACGTACAATGGTTTCTTAAAGCTAATGTCTAGCTACTTCTCAAACTACAGTTATCATGCATTTCTACGGGTTAATACCCTACTAAAACAGCCGACACGAAATCACTTGTAGGAACGAGCATCCAAAATCACTCGTATTAATAACTAACCGAAGTCAACTGTGAGAACGAGCAGCTCGTAGCCATTCGTGAGAACGAGCAACCGAAGTCACTCGTGAGAACAACTTACCGAAGTCAACTGTGAAATTTATTTAGAGATCCAACATAAGTCAAGCGTACAAAAATGTGACTTCACTTTACTTTCGCAAAATATAGTCGGCTCTTCAATTATACAGAATAATTTTCGATACTTATATGGTAGGTTCTTTTGAATCGCCCCGACTGTAAACAAACCTTGTTTAGTTATACTTATTCATGTATCAACTGGATGAGAATTGTATTGCTTTTTGACTACCAAGCAACATGAACTAAACAGCTAGGCAAATATACTATATGCGTGTGTGTAGGTAGTATTTACAGTATGGGTGTTCAATGTAATTACTTATTACTAATGAGGTATTCAATATATTAGTATGTTAATAAAAATAATCACTAATACTGAAAATACATAAATAATGTAGTGAAACTATGATATATGGAAGGAAAATTGATATTGATATAATAATGTTTAGTGTACTATTTACACGTTAAAGTGCAGCTCTAATATGACGATTCTTAAATATTATCTTAGATACACAATATTGAAACGATCATACATGAAAAAATTTATAAAAGTCATGGAACAGTAGATATTACTCAAATAAACACATGTGGCCATTTAAAGCAACTACGACCACCAATCGTTTATTTAATGATATTAATATGGTAACGGGCATACCACATATTATTTAATAAAATCAAACTAGCAACTTTACTTTTGGAGGCAGATTTTTTATTATTTTAACGAGTACTGTTTAATGGAAATGAGATCCTATTACGATAACTTGAATTAATTTGACTCTAAACGCATATTTTTCAAATTTAAGCTGCCTTAAGTATTAATTTGCAATAGTAAAAAAGTGCAATAGTGCAATAACCACGAAATATGAAATTTTAATTATTTGACATGGGCAGAGTGTCAAAATAGCTTAAATTCCTAATTGTCTTTTCCTGTGTTAGAATTTATTACAAAACCAAAATCAAAGAATATTTGAACATTATTGCGTTATCGGGCATTAAACAATATCGAAAATATTACATTTAGCTGTTGATTCCAACACAATAACGATCGAAACTGGTCGCCTTATTTCGGTCCAAAGCTCTTATAAAATTAGAAGTTATCAAATTAAGCCAAACTATCCTGAATATCGCTTTTTCATAGAAAATTTTTGTAAGATTTCAAACTAATAAAAATAAAAAATAATTCCAAAAATGTCAATCTCTATAGAAACTTTTCCAAAATAATTAAGAAAAATAACAAAATTTAATAGAAAGTGGGATTATTTGCCAATATTTATATTATCTGTAAATTTCATGTATTTTAGTCTATATGAAAGAATAGCAAATCATGGTACCTAACAATACTATAGTTTTCAAACTTTTCCAATAACGATTTTTATCAAAATTTAAAAAATCATATTGATTTGTTCAGAGTTGCACTTTTTTTGCTCGCTCAAATTTACAACTGCTTTTACTAAACGTCTAATAATTTTCCTTGCGTACAAAAAGAGTCTATGGCCACAAATATTAAAATCACAACAGCATTGTTACGACGGAAATATGTGAAAAAAAGGATCACATCACATAGCGTTGCATTTTTTATTCTCGATACTGTACTTAGTTTATACGTAGTTCTTATTTGCGAATAAAACTGTGAAATGTTACCATATTATTTTTTTTTATTGTAACTTACTAACTTACGAAAACAGTTCCTGAATAATGACACTATTAACTGTTTAATGTTTTCAACTATCAAACAAGCTTGCTAACATACATAAGTCATAAAAATGAAAAAAAAATATAAAAAATATTGTGAAAAAAAAGGAAAAAGGAAACAATATATTTAAAAAAAATTTATTGAGCAAAAAAAGTTGTATTGACAAATTTGTGCTAGAAATCAAAATACTGCCATATAATTTTTATTTTACAATCTGCTATATGCGTATAAACTGTGAATTAAGAATATACTAAAAACTTTATTAGCAAATAAGAACTACGTATAAACAAAGTAATAATTGTCTTAAAATTCGGCAGAGTTTTAACTTTTTATACAACAATAGTTTGAGCTATCAATTACACTGGTCTGCGAAAAAATGTATCCCCTTTAAATAAAGGGAGATATATATATATATATATATAGATTTCTTGTTATGGCCATTACTAGTAAGGCGGTCACACTTTAGATAAATAAAAGACCAAAAAATACCGATTACTATTATCTTCAATGTATCCTATTCAAAAACCGCAAACCGGTTAACCGATTTTTGCTTTTTAAAAATCTGACCAGTTTCGAATAATTCTTATTTTCGAACTATTCGACAGGCCAGTTTTTTTTTTTTTTTTTGTCGGTTAACCGGTTTCTTGTGAAATTTTCTTTTATTTTTTTTACTGAAACAACAAATATTTATAATTTTTTATTTTTTCATTATATATAAATAAATTTATATGAAAATTACGAATTTTTTCAAGTGTTTTTTGAGTAGTTCTCATAAAAATTTTATTAAAAATCGCTAATTTATGATTGTAATAACACCAGACGTACTGAGAACTGAGATTTGTATATTTTATAAAATATTTTGTATTTTAGTTTTGACGTTTGTCACTCCAAATATTTCCCCACCCAAAATAAAGTACATTTTTAGTAAATAATTCAAAAACTAAAAATGTTAAGCATAATCCTCAAGATACAGAAGACCGATATGACTTTTTATTTTTATATTACTTGTTATTTCAAATTACTTGTACTATAAGTGTACATCCTTTAGTAAAAACTTTTGAAAACTTCAAAAATATTTCTATGTTTAATAAAAAAAAAACCTATTAACCGGTTTTTAAGTAAAACCGTATTCGAAACCAATTTTTTTTAAAAGCTATTTTTTGAGTAGTTCGAAAATCGGTTTTCTGCAAGTGTCTGTTTTTTTAATACACTAGTAGCGACATAAAGTTATGCATATTAATTAAAACCGTTCTATTCGATGTTTGTAAAATGAACATTTTGAAAAAACCGACAGTACTTCAACCAAAAAAAAAAAAAAACACGGGTTGAAAAACCGATTACATCACCCTATTACGTATTTTAGTAAAAACACCTGTACTAAAAATTCATATAAAAGGTGTACGTAATATTTGCCCTAAAAATATAAAGATATTTAATATATGTAGGTGTCTTCAGTTAATTTTTAATAAAATCAACATTTATTCATTTTTCACTATAGGTGGTTTATATATTCATATTTATGATGATTAGTAAAATTCAGAAATGTAAAAATATTTGTAAAGTTACAAGTTCCGGTATGATTTTCACATTCGAGGTAGTCAACTTTAGCCCACAGTAGCGCTGTTTGTGCTTAATTTACACACTTCAGCAACAATATTCTGAAAGCTTAACCCCTCCTGTATCGATGTCCTAAGTTTCTTTAAGATATGTCCAACAATTTAGAAGATTCAGATTTATTACCATTTATTTTTCGAAAGGGCCCATTGTGCTTTGTTAGTAATAAACAGAGACAGGAACTTTATTATTTCTTTATACTACGATGATGAAAAAAATAAAAATAAAATAAATAGCTTCATTAAGTTTTCATTAAAAATCTCAAATATTCAATTTCAAATTTGAATCTTTAACTAAAATATTGCAAAAGATATATTTTTTTCCAAAATCCGTATAATTCAAATCGCAGGTATGCAGAGTGATACGTTTCATAAGTAAAATTAAAAATATCAGAATGGATTATTTCTTTTTTTTTTTTTTTTTTTTTTTGAGAATTTTAGTGCACACATACATACATATGTATACAGTATATTTATTTATCACGCACAGTTTTTAACTTTTCTCAAAAGTTTTAAAATCAAAATTAAGTTGTTTTGTCTAAAGTCCACAGAAATAGAATCTCAACAGAAAGTTTTTGCTGGAATCTAGCAAAACAAAAATATATTTTAAACTAGAATTGTGCTTGAAAACATTTGAATCAATTTTTACTGGAGAGAATACCATTCAAAATACATTACGACTTCAACCTGAATTCCAGCAAATATGCAATATGGGGATCAGTTAAAAAAAGGTAAAGTTTCAAAACCTTAAAAAAACTGTTGAATTTATGAAGAACTACACCACATTTTTTTTCTCCATACTGTTTATCTTTCCCATGTGAGACGAGGAATTTTGTACCATATTTCTTGTTTTTTTTTTCCCCAGAAAATCTTAGCGTTGAGTCTATACTAAACAAATTTTTATTAAACATACGTCAAATTTTTATCAGTAACAGTACGAATCTATACAATGTAACCTCCGTTAAACAGCTGATTACTATTTTTGGTTGTTAAAGTTATCAAACAGCATATATATAAAAAACATTAATGAATTCGCTTAATTGTTGTTTTTGTGCAACTGTTTCCACCTTGCATAAATTTTGATAAAAATTTGTCTAATACAGACACTATGTCAATACAAAATTATCAGCCCTCAAGATCTGACAAAGACAAAGTTGTCGTTGCAAAGTATCTGCAATTCAGACAAACATTTTACGCTTGTCTTGATAAAAATTTCTCTTTTATAGACTTGACATAATTGATAGCAAACAGTATTGCCAGATTTTCATTATATTTTCTAATAATATACCACTGCTAAACTAATGAAAATTTCTTATATTTTTATAAAATTTCTTACAAAACCTACTCCATTGTTCCTTTTAAAATATACCTAACTAATAAATAAAGTTATTTACAAAAATATTCCACAATGTTTAAATTAAAAAAAAAAAAAAAAAACTCAAATTAAAAACAATTTTTATCAAGAACGACTGACTGAAACTAATACTACGTTTAGTAGTTTGGGTGGATTATTTGCAAATTATTCTTATATGACAGTTTTTTATTTACAAAAAGCTGACATATAAACGTAGTAACAGATAAGTTCAACTATTTGCAAATAAAGCGTCTTTAACATAGTGTCTACATTAGAAAATTTTTTATCAAGACAAACGTCAAACTTAACGCGAATTTGTGGAAGATGGCAACAGTTGCACAAAAACAATAATATGGCGTATTCCTTATTGTTTTTTATATATGCAGTTTGACAACTGTAACAACCAAAATAATAATCTTCTGTTTAACTAAGGTTACCTTGTATATATATTGGCACTGATTTTGACGTTTGTTTTGATAAAAATTTGCCTAATGTAGACACTAGGTAATGTTTTCGTCAATAAAAACTTAATTTTCTGAATACAATTTATTATCTAAACGGTGCATTGATTACACTGGTCGACAAAATAAAATTTTTATTTTTTTTTTCCTTTTTTGTTTAAAAGAGCATTTCTTTGCCGACCAGTATTATTTAAAAATAGTTGGCATAGAAACGTAGTAGAAGTGGGAATGGAAATATAAAAATTTCAACTATTTCAAATTCAGTTAAATAACTATACTTTTGTATAAATATTTTTTTCGCATGAATGATTATTGTGAATTATACACCAAGTTTAGTCAGGGATTGAGAATATATATATGTATGAATGTATGTATATATATATATTTATATATATATATATATATATAAATTTGTAATAAGCGACATAATTGAAACTGGAAAAAATAAACATAGATAAATTAATATTAAAAAAATAATTAAAAACATTAAGTACCTTAAAAGAAAATAATTTTGGTTGCTCCAAGAAATATATAAAATTTTATTGATTAAAATTTTTAAGAAAATATTTTTTAGTTGCTTAAATATTATTATAGAAATAGTTATTGTAAATGATAAATATAAAAAATATATGTTTTATATGTGTTTTTAGAGCTAGTTAGTAACACAAAGAAAGAAAACAAAAACTAATAAAATTAAACTAATATATATATATATATATATATATATATATATATATATATATATATATATATGTATATATATATATATTATTTGAAAAATAAAAAAAGAAAATTAAGATATGTGATATTTTGTTTATTTTATATTATTTTATTTATGTTATTAACAAGACATATTTATGTATGTTTAAAAAATATTATTTTTTTATATGAAAGGAAATATAATGTGTTAAATAATTTATAATAAATAAATCGAAGTTAAAAAATAAATAATATGAATATGGTTAATGAAAAAAATATTATATATAATATATGTGATGAATGTTGTCTTTTTAGTGTTTAGTCCTAGATACGTACCTACGTATATATATATATATATATATATATATATATATATATAAACATAAGAAAATACACCTTATACTTATGTATTTATAAAAAAAAAATATAAAAAAATATTAAACTATTTACTTACCTATATAGGGAGTTAAAAATTATAAAGATAATATATTATAAAATAAATTTAACGGTGTGTAAATACCTTTAATGTTAAATGTGTAGTTGATTTAAAACAAGTTTATTTATAATAATTATAAAAAATAAGTTTTATATATTAATTTTATGTTTCCTTAAAAAATAATGGCTGTTAAGATTAGATAAATGAAAACATAAAAAATATATATACATATATTATTTTATTTAGCTAATAAGATTATTTATAATAAAACTTAAATATTAAAATAAACAAAAATTATTATATATCAATATAAATTGAGTGAATAAATAATAAATAATTTATAATAATTATACACGAAAAAAAAAACACACAGTCAATTCCATTTTATTTAAAAATCTTTAATAATTTGCTTTAAATTATTCAAACTATTTTAAACATTCTATTATTTGTTACAAAAATATACATACATTATATTTTAAATAAAGCACGACGAGCTTGTCTTTAGCATTAGTTTGTAATTTGTTACAATTTTATATTTTAAATTAAAAAAATATAAGTACCTATGTATGTATTGGGCAAAAATTGAAAATTAAAAAACTTAAAATGAATACAACCTCCTATTAAATTATACTCATATCTATTATAAAACGTTGGTATATTAAAAATATAAATAATTAAATAATTAAATAAATAAATAATTAAATAATAAATAAATAAATACTATAATACTTTACCCACCTTTTATATTGTTATGTATTAGAGAAATATAATGAATGAATTTAGTATATTATTAAATTTTTAAATATTTAAGTTGTTTTTATTTATTGAGTAAATCTGTAATATTATTATAATTTTATGTTTAAAAAAGAATAAGAAATTTTTATCTTTGGCAAGTAACAGCCTACACATAACAAAATATGTAAGATTTTTCTACCAGAGAGTATAAAATTCGGTCTATGAGAGAATTATCTCATGTGTAGATTAAAATATTAGTATTATAAGAAATATTCTGAAATTGTTATGATTAGATATCTCTACACAACTATCTTTTAAGATGAACCCGGTGGTATTATGAGATTGTTGTGATGAGATTTCTCTACACAACTATCTTATAAGATGAACTGTTAAAAAAATGCACATATACGAAAATTTGTGCGTGTGCATGTGCATATTGGAAATTACTAAAAAAGTCAAAGTTTTTTGTGAAATTGTTTTGTTTTAATTCTTACATTACATTTAAAAAATATTTTTTTTTTTTTTTGTTTTTTTGTTAATTTTGCCAAAAAAGTACGAATTTCTGAAATAAAAAACACATGTTTACTCTGAGACTGATTGAAAATAATGATATCTTATAAGATTTATTAGAATACGTGTAAGGGAAACACGTATTTAAGACTTAACATAATATAAACAAAATAGCTGTTCACTTCTGCCGGTGTTATCTCACATATTATATCAGCGTTAATATAAGGTGTATGTAGTCTTGGAGTAAGAGAAGGAAAGTATAACGCTGTATCTTTTTTTTGCAAAGATTTGTTGTTGCTTAAAGCAAAGTCCAGGTTCACATTAGGCGACATGTCGCAGCGACAGCTATTGTTTTGTTGTTATAACAACAAAAACAATGAATGTCACACAAATAAACAAACAAATTTATACCTCATTTTTGTAATATTTCGAGGGCCTAAATTCAAAACCCTCTATCTCGAAAAACACAACTTTTCAGGAGATCAAAAAAACTGTTTCTCTTATTTTGAAAGCATTCAAAAAATTTTATTTAAAACCACGAGTAAATCTTACATATAATTTGTTTTTAATATTTTACAATATTGGCAACTTTAAAAAAGAGAGATAGAGGTTTTTGCACTTTTAAAATATTCAATGTGTATAAATAAAATAACGTAGAGGGTTTTGCATTGTAAAAAATACATTTAATTACCATTTGATGTATGATTTCTAAAGTTTTTAAATTAGTTAGTAATTTAAAGATCCAACATAATTCAAATAGGCTACTTTATTATGATATTAGAGCAGAGGAGATGTTACCATTGGAATTAAAATTATTTATCGCTTAAATCAAAAGAAAAAAAACAAAATTTGATCAAAAGTTTTAAGATTGTGTGGGAATAATTTCCTTATTAAGAACCATAGCTGATATGAAAATAGGGCAGACAGCTCTAGGAGAAATATCAGCCTCCATATAATATAAATCTTATTTATCGCATATCTATGGAACTATTACAATGAAAGCATCGAGATTTTGTGGGAATAATTTTCTTGTCAAGTTCCACAATTGATATGAAAATAGGTAGGGTAGCTTTACAAAGGGGAGTAGTCGGCTTGCAAAGTGAATACCGATTTAAATTTTTAGCCAGAGTCATATTCAACATGTATAAATTAGTCTGAATTGACATATGTTATATTTAAATTGTCAAAAATAAAATAATTACTCAGAGTGATAAAGGGTTTTGCACTAAAAAATTAAAATAAAATATTTATTTTATAAGATAATGGGATACAAAAACGTTGATAAAATTGAAAAAAAAAATCTAAATTTTTATTTGAATTTTATATAATAGATGAGTGTTGTTATAGGGAAAGGGTTTGGAATATAGGCCATCGATCTATACTCACTTCTGCTGGCGCATCTCCCATATTATATCATAAAATATTCTTGAATTAAAAATGTATAATATTTAATCTCACAAAATAATTTAAATAAAATTTTATTTTATAAACTTTTTTTAAATAGAAGATATTTCTATTGTATATATGGGAATGTACAAAATACATTGATGTGGCAACTGATGCTGAAACGTTTACTGTTTAATTGAGGTTACCTTATATAGGATTCGACCATTTGGACGTATTTCTTGATAAAAATTTGTCTTGTATAGACTCGACGTTACATGTAGCAAAATTTAAAACAAAAGACAATGAAATTAGAAAAAGGTTATCATTAACTCTTGGCAACAAATCCAGCCGAAAAAGAAAAAAAAGTAACTTTTATAATAAAATGTTATTTACGTGTTTCCATACATGCTGATATAAACATAAAAATTGCAGTAGCCCTGTCGACGTTTTGTTACTTGTTATGATAGAAAAATCTCTCTGCGTTAAAATATAAACATTAAGTGTCTACACTAACTCGCGGTCCTCATCTAACATAAAACATTTAACATTAACACCAACATCATGTTAATAGTAAATGTAGACCGTTCAAGTTGATGTTATTGTTAATTTTTTGGATGTTTAAATATGGGTTGTTAAAGAATATCTTAAAAAAAAAAAAACATATTTAAATGTCAAGCCTCACACACAATGTTTTTTACTAACACAAATAAAGAAGTTGTTGCGTGCGCGTGGAAGGCAACAACAAAATAATTAGTAAGCAAGAAATTATTATGATGGCATGTACGCCATAATGAAAATATTGAAATTTTAACATAAAACTTTAACATGATGTTTCAACACCATCTCATCTCTAATGAAGACTATCCGTGTGGACCGTTCAAGTTCGCGTTAATGTTAATTTTTTTGATGTGTGCAAAGTGGAATGTGTTCAATATTCTTTGAAAGGTGTGGAAGCTTTCACAAAGGCCTGTAGGGATGAAGCACTAACATATTTTTCTGCTGGAGTTACATATATCTGAAAGGCAACAACAAAACAATGAGAAAAGAAGAAATTAACACCAATAAGTCATTATGAAAACACAGACATTTGAGCAGAAAATTTTAAAAAGATGTTCTAACATCATCTCTAATGAAGACTACCCGTAAAAGAAAGTGTTAGAGCAAGCCGATTGATGCAATTGATATTGTTATTCATTACTTCGAGTCTACACTAGACAATTTTTATGAAGACAAACGTCAAAATTGTATCAGGATACAAATTTTCCTAGTGTAGACTGAATTTATCAGTATTATTGCAGCGTCAAGACAAAGTTGTCAGAGTACGAATGCTGACAATTTTGTCTTGACGTTGCTTGATAAAAGTTGTTGTTCGTAATTTTAACATGGTTTATTATGACATACGTTTTTCCCCATAATTGATAAAGATCAAAAATTATCTATAATACATATCGTATGGACTTGACGTTAAAAAAGAAAAATAACAAGTTAAAGAATATTTTTTTAATCATTTTAAAAAATGTACAGTTACGGAGAAGAAAATAGGATCAAGTATAATTACTTTAAAGCTTTTGAGGTTTCGACAAAATTAAAATTTTAAGCCAAACAATAGAAATTTTAGTGCCAAATCATTGCTAATACATTGAATTATATACCCAGCAAATTGTCAGGTCGATTTCTTTATAACTCTAGAATGATCTTCCAGAGAAGTAATGTTTAATCCAATTGTATTCTTATATTCTCATAATAAATTTATGTTCCTAGTAGATTTTGAACCGACTTAATAGAATTAAAAGTTCCCGACTAAATAAAATTTGTTGAAGATTTTCTGTTCCAGAAGAAACTTTTTTACACTAACCCTTTTTATATTGGTCTTAAGTGCTGCCTTTAAATTGAAAATAACATTTTTAACTACAATGATTGATTTCAGTACTTAACATTTATTCGTACCTTCGATTTTTCCATTATTTTTGACGTTCCTATTTTGTAGATTATTTTTGATGCAAATAGTTCTCGGAATTAAAGATAATCAAAGATTCTCATATTTTTTTTTTTTTTTAGCTTTTTAATAGCTAATGTCGTTATCAAGATTTAAAAAAAGTAAAGTTTTGAAAAAAGATTGGAGAAATTTAAACAAATTTTGATAAATTTACTGCTGACCCTATTTCTTTGTCCGCACTGAAAAAGGGCCATTTGCACTTGGGAGGATGTATCATTATTGGGATAATGTTAAAGGATATTATTTTTGTATAGTTTAATTACTCAATGTATTAGCAATGGCTTAGTACTAAAAGTTTTATTGTTTTATTTAATAATATTTTTTATTGTCGAAAATTCAAAAGCTTCAAAATAATTATACTTAACCCTATTTTTTTCGTAGTTTTGAAAAATATTGCTTAATAAGATTTCTTTGAACTTTTTGGAATAAATTGCTTTTTTTCGGGAAAATTGTTATTTTATTTAAAAAGGTTACTAAAATATACTTTTATCAAAATGGTACTTTCATTTTTTAAATAATAATAAAATTAAAAAAACAAATAAGAATGTTGTATTCGGCTTATTTAAAAAGGGGATTTAAAAGGACCGTTTAAACTTTTAAAAAAATGGAATTTTTTTAAATATCTTTAAAAATACCTTTAAAAAATTTAGTTTAAAAAAGTTGTTATTTTTAAATAACTTTTTTCAAAAAGATAATTAAAAAAAGTACTTTAAAAAATGTAGAATATCAAAAGAAGTACTTAAAAAAACTACTTATTAAATGGTTCTTTTTATAAATATGTTTCACAAAATTACTTTTTTTAAATAAGGTATTTTTTTTTTTTTCTAATAAAAATAAAAAATACTTTGCCAGAGAAAATATTTTTTTAAATATTTTATTTTTGAAAACTGGTTCTTTCTTGGAGAAAAAATATTTTTTTTTTTGTCAAAAACAGTGCATATATTGTGTTTTTTCAAAAATATGTATTTTAATTTTTAAACTGTTAGAGTTGAAAATTTCAAAAAGCGTTGTTATTATTTGTGCCAAAAATAAACTTAGTTTAAATAAATAAAAAAAAAAAACATTAAACTGAAACCCTTATTAATTATTATTTTTTTTTTTAAGCAAAAAAAAATAATTATATACAAAATTAATAAGTTAGTTAAAATAGTATTAATCTAAAGCTAAAGCTCAAATTTGTATTAAAAACAAAAATACTTAAAATATAAAAATTTCCGTTAAGCAATACGTTGTGTTATTTTGTTTTTAATAAACTTAAACATAAAAATACTATAATTTTGCAAACAAAATTATAATTGAAAACATAATAAACTAAAAATCAAAGAAATTATTTAGAAGTCTCAAAAAATAAAATTATACTTATATTAATATAAAAAGAAGAATTGAATAAAAAAAATGATGTATAACTTTTTAAGAAAAACTATTAAAAAAAAAGAAAACATTTTAAAAATACAGAAGAAAAATGTGTTAAAATTTTGTTGTTAAATTAGAACAGTATTAGCTATTGAATAAATTATAGAAAACAAAATATAAAAATTCAAAATAAAATCCAAAAAAGGATTTAAGCCTAAGCTAGTGAATTATGAATATAATTTAAAAAATGTATGTATAATATTAATACTAAATATATATACACTGGAAAAAATGTTTTTGTTATCCCTCTGAAAATAAACCACGGTATGCTTTGTGATATTTCCAAAATTTCAGGTCTACTGCTAAACCGTTTTTAAAAAATTATTTTTTTTTTTTCTAATTTCTCCCAAAAATAAAAAAAAGTACAAAATATTATATCATTTAAAATATATTTGGAAGCCGTGTCCATTGGTATATAAAACATAATTTTTTTAATCCACAAATTTTAATATTTTTCAAAATTTTTATATAATATTGTTTGTTATTTTTAATGAAAATTTAAATTTTGAAATTTATACTTCTTCTGGGTGTTTGTTTACTTTTTATTTCAATGTTCTTAAAATTTCACGATTTATCAGTCAATCTGATTTAAATTTTTTATTAAAATTCTTATTTTGAATTAAAATATTTACTTAAATTACAAAAATATTAAATCTTGCAATTCTCAAAAAAAAAAAACTGTCAAAAATGTCATAAAAATGGGATTCTTACTTTTTTCGCCATATTTTCCCATCTAATATTGAGAAGTAAAAATGTCTATTAAAACAAAAAAAATAATAAATAAAATAAGAACCTATTAGATCATATAAAAAATATTAATTAATATTTTTGATTCCAGAAATTACAGAATAAATTAAAAATTTATATAAAAAATAGGCCAATTTCGGAAAACTCCAGTCCTCGCTGGAATCAAATTTAAAAATATTTTTTTCTTCATAATATTTTCAGTTAAATTAATAAATTTTGTACATAACTACAAAATAATACAAGTACTTTTTTGACAAAAAATGAGGAGAAATCGATTGAAAATTGATCCAGTAAAGATTTTTTCACAATTCTTTTGTAATTAAATATTTTGTTGTTAATTAAATAAAAAATCGAGAAAAATTTGGACCCGTTATATCGAAAAAATTTAACCAAGGCACGTCAAAAAGTATAAATTTTAATTTTCAAAGTCCAATATCTCGTAAAATAAAAGAGCTAACCTATACGTACGAAAATGTTTTTGTTGATTTCAATTAGGAAATTATACTAACGTAAATTTTTTATTAATTTTTCAAATCAGTGCACATACAAGGAATATAGATCGTTTTAAATATTTAACTTTGGTACCCTGTAGACTCGTCCCTACTACACTTTAACTTAAAACTTAAACTTCACTACAACTCTACTTTCACCATTGAAAACGGACCATCCGTTTTGAAAGTGCATTTATTTCCATTTCATCGCTCACTGTGCAAATGGTCATCAGTAGATGACTGAAATATTTTGGGAAACATCATAAAACATATCAAGAATTTTTTTACAGGAAGGGTAACAAACACACTTTTTTTCCTTTCATAGTCTTAATATATATAAAAGTTATTATATATTAAAAGACAAAAAGTATAAATTATAAGTATTAGACATAAAAAAAATAAAAGAAATATATATTTATGAGTTTTAAACAGAAAAATAATTACTTGTTTGTATATTTTCGATATAGATTAAAAAAAGAGTTATGAGTATGTAAGTATGAAAGTTTAAAAAAATTAAGTTAAACAATCTTATATACCCTTCACCCGTGTTGAAATGTTATATGAAAATGTTATATATTTTAAAGTTTTTTAGTAGGGTTCTATAGTTGGAAAAAATCTACTTTTTGATTTTTTTATATTTTTAAATAATTGTTTTTTTCAAATTTTGCCATTTTTAAATTTGTGAACTTTTCGTCTTTTTTCAATTTCAGAATAGTCAAATTTTCATCTTTTTTCAAATATTATCGACTTTTCGACTATTATAGCCTTTTCAACTTTTCGAAATTAGTTCGACTTTTTCTGACTTTTTGATTTTATACGATATTTTCGAGATCGCAAGAATGTTGGTAATAAATCTGTATCTCCTGAACTACTGGACAGAAAATCATCTTGTAGTTACCTTGTAAAAATACGAGGTAGCCTTTATATACCAATGGATATATGGAAATATATTTAATTTTATATTATGTTTATATTTTCCATATACCTTAAAATTGAATGAAGTTTTGCTTAAAAAATTTTAGTATTTTTACAATTTGTTATTAGTATTTATAATTAAAAAAAAATGTTTAAATTTGAAAATTTATAAAAACATAAACTGCTAAAGCTTTGAATTTTGGTACACGAAAAGATCATTATCTTTCTAATATACTGACAAATTAAAAAAATATATATATATTTTAATATGTTTTTTTGCGCAATTTATAAATATGATTCTAAAAATTTGAATATTTTTATAAAATATGATTCTAAAAATTTGAATATTTTTATAAAATATGATCTTCCGTCTACATTTTTTAGCAGAACTAGTTTATTGTCAAATCAATCTATATATGTATATGAAATTATTTTTTGAATTTGAAAAATCTGGCGACCCCTATGATCTTGAAACGTTGTTAAAAATTTCACCATTTTCGAATAATGCAACTCTCAATCAAATAAAAATTTCTTTATTATCCGTTTTTGAAGCCTTATCTTTTGAAATGTGTGCAAAAATATTTTTTCATAAATTCATTTTGAAAAAAACTTTTTTGTAAGAAAAATAGGCATTGTACGAATTTCTTCTTCCTCTAAATTTCTCCACAAAATGTATTGAAATTTACGATCATGGAAGTCAATGAGGACCTGGCGATACATTTTGACTATATCAGCTGTAATGGCGTAGCGATGAAAACGAAGTAAAATTTTGTACAACTCATCTTGAATAGTTGGACCAAACATAAGAATGTCATTCAAAGATTTATAGGACGATGAGGGACATGAAGCATCGAAGACTACTCTTAATTTCGTAGAGGTCCTATTGGGTTTAAAAACGCAATGATGAGGAATGAAATAGTGAGGTTCATCTAAGCGGGGATTTCGAACTAGACTCATATGTCCACAATCTTCATATTCCTTCATAAAAGCGACATATTGTGATTTGAGGTTGTTGTCTAGAGCAAACCTTCTCTCCTCAGATGCAAATCTTTTAAGAGCCATATTTTGAGAGACACCTAAATTGTCAGAGGATTCTTTGAAGGGCAATTTAACAACAATCCTACCAGAAGCTTCACGATGAATTGTGTTATTAAAAAAGGTTTCACAATCAACTTGCTCTGGAGTCAAAACAGTTGGACCAGATTCAACTTCTTCGATTTCCCACAAACGTTGTTTTGTAGGGTCATTTTAAATCAGCAACTATCCATCCAAAAAGTGTTTTTTGTAATTTGGGCAAATTAGGACCAAGTTTTACTTGACAAATCGACAAAATATCGAAAAAAGTTTCAGTACTAATAAGTAAATCGATTCGTTTTGATTTGAAAAAGTTTTCATCAGCAAGCTGGGTGTTTGGCGGCAATTTCCACGACGAAACATCTAATTCTGAATCAGGTTGATACGAAATGTTAGGGGTCACACAAAACCAAAGAGGTACTTCAAAATCAGTAAAACGAGATTTAACATTTGTGGACGGTCTATATTTGCTTTTGCTATGCGTGTTTCCAATACTAGCAACTTCAGTAGTTTGTTTTTTGCGAGACAAATGTAATTTTTGCGAAAATTCATCAGTAATGAAATTCAATTGAGAGCAAGAATCTAACAAAACGCGTCCCAATTGAATGAAACCATTAGCATCACGAACGAGAACCGTGGCAGTAGCAAGAAGCACCTGTTCCGACGAGAATTTTTTCATATGGGCATGGACCGAGGCGGGATTTTCATTCAACGCAGCATAAGATGTAAATGAAGCAAACTATGATGCGAGCGAGAACAAAATTTGCACTTGTATGTTGAGGAACAGTTGTTTACTTGATGCCCTCTCGATAGACAATTAAGGCAGAGACCTAATCGTTTTGCATTTTCAAACGTAGTATGGTCCTCTTTAGAGCAAAGTGTGCAAATGCGTTTTGAAACCGAGAAACTATAGCCAGGTTTATAATATTTATTTTTGGACTTACCAGAATTGTGAATTTCGGGCTTACGAAGGTACACATGTGAATGGCTGGTATCAACGGACTCCAAAAATTTGCAACGCCATTTAAGAACCTTGGAGCAATCATCCCATGATGACAATTCGGTGAAGTCCAAAGAATCTTTCCACTTCCTTTTAGTGTCATCATCAACTTTTTCCATCACTGTATATATTAGCATAGAATTAGCAATGTCGCTAGGAGAGCCAAGAGATAATAACGAGGTATAAAGAGCAGAAACTTTATCAACGAGACCACGTAATTGTACACTATTGTATTTGGACACGGCTGGTAGTTCAAAAAGTGTGGTTATGTTTTCCATAAAAATGAGCAAGTTATTGTCGTAACGATTTTTGAGCCTTTCTATAGCCTTAGGGTAGTTTTCATTTGTAATTTGGAAAGCCCTGACCGTTTCCAGCGCTTGTCCATGAAGGCCGTTGAGCAAATGGTTAAATTTTTTAATATTCGATAGGCCATATTCACGGTCAATAACTTGATTAAACGACGTTATAAAATTTTTGTACTCACTGTACTTACCACTAAATGTGGACAATTTGAGCTGGGGCAATTTATGGTTGGCAACAGGGAACAAATTGTAGAATCCGACATCGTTGTGTCTCATCAAGCTGCGTTTGTATATTCATTTTCGCTGCGATAAGTTAATATTTGTTTAAAATATGACTCTAAAATTCCAAAGTGGCACTTCAGTTCAGCTGAGGAAAGTGTCCTGCCTTCACCCCTTCCATTGGCTTCAATTTGGTTCTTTATACGGGTAATACTTTTTTTTCGTATTAGCCTGTTGCTGCTTCACTTCTTCTATCGACATTATAAAATTTTTTAAAAACACTTGAACCACAAAAGCACAATTTATTTTATGAAAAATTAACCACAAAATGTCCAAATAAATTTTTATTGTAAAATGGCGACACGATTTTTTTAAGCACTGCACACGTTTGGTTTAAGCTTTTTTATCGAGAACGATTTCCAACGAAAAGTCTTTAGAATTTTCCACGGACCGCACAACGAAAAATTAAGGAAAAAGTTTAAATTTACTCGTGCCCCACGTTGGGCGCCAAAAATATACGATAAGGAGCTTTTTCCTTACCGGCAGCAATATAGAGCAAATCAGTTTTCTCGATTTGTTATCTATATTGCCACTGAAATGTTCGTTGGGCCGAGTAATTATTCTTAGGAACTTGCGACCGTGAAACGCGACATAAAATAACAAGAGATGTTGCCTCTTTGATTTCAATTATAACAATAAATTCTTTATTTTCAAATTTTTAAACTAAAGCTAAACAACCGATCATAAGTAAATAAATAAGGGCTACTGTGTTGTTGTTGTTATTCTATGTTGAGAGACAAATAAAAGAAATTCACCACTAGTAATGTACATATATGCAAAAAACAAATAATAAATAAAATATGTATGTACCTATATTGGATTTTTGTTTACAACAACACATTATGAGATGGTAATACAAAACAAAATATGAAATAAAATATAACCTAACGGTTAATAACAAATAAGTTATAGTGGACCATAGAAACAAAATTTACATCAAATTACAGTGGGATGAGTGGCTCAAAAATATGAATGATTTAAATACAATAAAAAATGCAAAATAGAGTAGAAATAAATATAAAATAAAACAATGAATTTTACAACATATTAATAAACATTATACGGTGACCTAACAGGCATTTTTTTACACAATTTAAAGTCTTGACTTTGATCGCTTTTCACGTATAGATAAGTTAAAATAAGTCAAAATACTTTCAACGCATTATTTTGGAATGTATTGGGAATAGAGATTACATTCAGAAATTTTTCGTCCGGGGTTCCCAGAAAATTTGCATTTATCGTGTTCCGCTATCCGAGGAATTTCGGCCAGGTATCCCGGGAATTTTCAAAGCACTTAAATTTATAAAAACTAGTAGAATGTTAGTAAAAACTAATTAATTTTTGTTAATAAAATCCCAACTGGAATCATAGTGACAATTTTATAATTGTGTATAACAGTTAGAAACGATCCTGTAACCATCTTTAAGATATGCCGTAAATTTGTCAACAGTAATGACAACATGCTGAATTTATCTTTCAGAAATTTAATAAAAAAAAATATATATATATATATATATATGAAAAATATTAAATTTGGAATAAATTTCAAAATTTGTATATATATATGAAAAATATTAAATTTGGAATAAATTTCAAAATTTGTGTGTGATTTTTTACATTTATAAGAAATTTTCTTTAAATTATAAATAGGTTCTATGGTTAATAAAATATATTAAAGAATAATTATAATAATCGATTTTTGATTTGGAGAATGAAGCGCAGTCAAATGTAAATAATCTAGACTTTTTGAGTAAATAAATACACAAAAATGCTTAAATGGATTCTGTAAAAATGAAATTTATATTAAAAAATTATTTTCTTCGTTGCTGGGATACTAACATTTTAGCCTTTTTAAGGCAACTAGTAAAGAGGCTAGAAGCTAAAAGCAAAAAGCCTTAAAAAGGTTAAACAATGGTTGCACACAAAGTTTTAAAAGTTTTTCCACACAATAACTCCACACAGATCATAATGAAAATTTGTATGATGGCTACCACAGTTCATATTTGATAGCTATTTTTACTTCAAAAAAAAAATCCCCTATATTCATAAATCGTCCCAAATGAAGAGAAATAAATATTCCTATATATATTTTTTAAGAAAAATTGTACTAAAATTTATTGCGAATTGAATATCTAAAATTTTTTCATCCCAGCTGATTTTAAATTTTTTCATGTCGCGAAACTGTCAAATTGTTTTTTTATTCGTATATTTTTATATTTTATATATTTTTTTGCCGCGTTTATTTACTCTTATTCATTTTCTCATTTTTTGCTCATAGCATTTTGGCGTTATGTGGATTGGTTTTACACTAACAAAATACTAGCAATTGTTGTTTTGGTAGATGTGCAGCCACTTTATAATTACATTATGACTAAAAACTATATATCATTATATGTAGTCTTACAGCCTAAACACAAAAACATAAATTCTGTTTTTTCCGTGCCATAAGAAAAATTTTAAAATCTATTTTAAAAACCCTATACATTAAAAAAATTTCAAAACATTTCCAACTAAAAAACGTCCAAACGTACATAAAAAATTATTGTGTATATGTACATATTATACAATCAACAACTACTGCTTATAATTACAAAAAAGTCATTGCAATGCTTTTTCACCTACATATATCCCAGTTACTAATGAACCGATTTTGTTCATTTCTCCCACAAAAACATTCCAAGAAAATATTCGGAATTTTCTGAGCAAAATCGAAGTCGCTAGCTTTTATAGGGGCTTAGAAAAGTCGAAAACAATTACGTTTTTAGAGGCCTTTTCGGTTTTTTGGCGATATTAATGGACCGATTTTGTTGATTTTTACTAGTGTTATTCTAAGGATATATATATATATATATATATATATATATATATATAAATAAAAAGGATATATATATATATATATATATATATATATATATATATATATATATATATATATATATATATATATATATATATATATATGTATATATATATCTTAGATGAGTATTGCAGAAATTACAAACGGCATTTGAACTTATACCCTTTACAGCTCTGGTGAAGGGAATAAAAAAGGTATGGTGGAAAATTATGGACCGATTTGACTGATTTAAAAAACCGAAATTCGAAGAAAAATATTTGTGATTGATTTATGCAAGAATGAGGCCCATAGTTTATATATCAACATCAAAGGATTTTTTGTCAGCGCGCCGACGACATGTTAACGAATAGTTCGAACAAACTGAAATGTCTTATTATTCGTTTTATTCGAATAGAAAAATCGAATAAATTTAATGCCCTAGTATGCATTTCGATCCGACTGGTAGTTTAGGAGATACAGATTTATTACCAATTTTTTGTTTTGCGATAGGCTTCACTGTGAGGAGAGTTAATACCTTAAAAATTTTACATTTGTTCAACAAAATTTTTCGTTTTATTGACAGTCCTTTTTTAACTACAAAATTCCAATAAAATAATGTAGTATATAATAAACTTTTTAATATACCTAATATCTAAAAACAAATACAAAAAATGCTTAGTTCTTTCAAAAACAATTTACAATTTCGACTTTAATGCTTTCATAAGTTTTTCCAATTTCATGGCCTTTTGTAAATCTCCAGTGATTTTTAATTTACCCGTCATAAAGGCGGGAGCAGCCTTCAGTTTACCAGCAAACATATCCGAGAAATTTTGCGATTTCATGGTGAGCACGGCATCGGGTTGGCCAGGTGCTGTACCTTCACCACAAGAACCTGAACCATTTTTCAGATCCAAAAACCAGGTTCCCTTCTCATCGCCAGTAATATTGAATTGATAAACAGCCTGAGTTTTGCCTACAATTTCGGCCGACAGCAAGGATTCGATTTTTTTAAAAAGTTGGGGAATACTACCCGAGTCAGCACTGGACGAACTGGTCGTTTCTGTGGCTGGTGGTTGATCCAATGAAGTGGATGAGGGCTCGTCCAAAAAGAAGTCCATCATTAATTGATCGGCCATTTTGGGATCACATGCATATTGCTTAAGATCTGTAACGCCACTGGCCTGTAAGACTTCATCGTCAATGAAAAATTGGCCAGTGGCTACCTTAGGCTCCTTAATCAATATGGCATAAGCAGCATCTGACATAATCTCGGGCTTGCGTGACCACTTGGAACTTTCAGGACCAGTTAACATCTCAATAGCAGCTGTCTGTATAGCGGTGCGAGGCCAAAGAGCATTAACAGCAATACCTTTTTCGCGTAATTCCTCACTCATGCCCAAAACACACATAGACATACCGTATTTAGCCATGGTATAGGCCACATGGGGAGCAAACCACTTAGGATTCAAATTTAATGGAGGTGAAATATTCAAAATATGAGCATGATTGGATTTCATCAAATGAGGCAAACACTCTTTGGAAACTAAAAATGTGCCTCGGGTATTAATTTGATGCATCAAATCAAATTTCTTCATTTCTGTATTTAAAGTGGCGGTCAAAGAAATGGCACTGGCATTATTCACTAATATATCAATACCACCAAATTTCGCTACGGCCTCCTGCACAGCTGTACGCACAGCATTTTCATCTCTTACATCTACAATGCAAGGATGGGCCTTACCGCCAGCCTTTTCAATTTCCTCGGCTGCTGTGTAAATTGTACCCGGCAACTTGGGATGAGGTTCTGCCGTCTTGGCCGCCACCACTATATTGGCACCATCTCGGGCTGCCTTGAGGGCAATAGCTTTACCAATACCTCTAGACGCTCCAGTAATAAACAAAGTTCGGCCTGCTAATTTACCGGTGTTGATCATTTTCTTCCCTTAGATATTTGCAAAGTATTAGAGATTTGATTTGAATGAAAATAAAAAGTACAATTAATCTAAATTCTTTATTTTCAATTTGCTGTTTTTTTTTTTCAAAGAGAAAGTCCAAAGTGCAACCAAACCAGCAAGTATTTGGATGAGTATATTGAACGGACGAAAGCAGCAACGACAATGACAGCAGTAATAGCAACAAATTTACAGACAAAACAAAGTATATTTGTTGTTCCGTTGTTATTTCTTTTTATTTATTTCTATTATCTTTGAGGTTGATGTTGTTTACTGATTAAAAATTGGGGAAAATAAAAGAGATCAACAAAACAAACCAAAAGCAAGAAATTATGGAGGAGAAATTAGATAATTTGTTTGTGTTACCGGACCCTGAGGATGGGCTGTCAGATAATTTTTTCCATCAACCCCAAAATTTAAAAAAAATCTCCCCAAAAAACCACACTCGACAAAAAAAGAAGTTTTATTATTCAAAATATTTTTTTTTTTTTTTTTGCTTTTAATAAGTAATTCTGCTTTCTCTTTATAGAGATAATTTTTGGATGACTATTTTTCCATAACTACATATGAATTTTAAAATTAAGTACATTAAATTTCAGAGTTACCATCTTGTACATCAAAAAATTTGTATTATTATTTAGAATTAAAATTATTCAACATGTCGGATTAAATTCTTACCAACAGATTTTATTCGTATTAACATATTAATGGCCAAGGAATATCCGGGTGAGGTACATGTGCAACACCTTTGTTTTACTATTTTTTATATATGATATAAGAAATGAAAAAATTATTACTCTTTTTGTGGGAATATATTTAATTTGGAGCAGTATTATGAGATCTTCCAGGACGATTTTTATTACAAAAATAAGTAAGGAAACATTTATACATCTTATATTTAACAAATAGAGCATCATGTTACCAAAAATGTGAATTTCAAAACAAACATTGAGGAGAACAACTGCAACTATTTAAACTTTGAGAATAACAGCCTATAATTTAGCTGTACTCAATCAGGTACGATAGGATATTAATGAGTTAAGATGCCTTCCGAAGTTCATATTGCATGCTATCTTAAAGTTTGAGTTATGCATTCTATACATGCATGGCATATTAAGGATTGCTTGCGCAATTTCTTAATAATTAGATGTAAACCAAGCATGTTTAAAATCATATACTTTTGTTTAAAATTCCAATTTTATTGACTAAACAAAAGATACAATTATTACATAATTTCCCCGAAAAAGTCCCCAAAATATTTTAGATATCGCCAACAAATTCTCCAATCCCCAAATCATATTTTCATCCCGTTGTGCTACAAAAATTCCCTATAACAAAAAATAAATACCAAATGTGAGAATCCATATTAACTGTGTTTTTTTTTATCGACGTTAAAGTTGACGTGTACAATACAATACTTCAACTCCTAACGTATATAAATTGAAATTTTGTATGAAATTGCCTATGAACGTAAGGAAGAAAAAATGGTAAAATGAAATAGAAATAAAATAAATTTGAATTCTTATTTTCTGAAATTAAAGTTTAAAGATTTCTTTGATTTTTTTTTTTTTTTTTTTTTTTGAATAAAAATAAAAATCGTTTTGTTGCTTTAACATACAATCTGGTAAGCTCACTTGATTACGTAACTGAGGAAATCTGTAGATAACGATCAACAGCTTATAGCTGTGTTCGCGTATTTCCAGCAAGATTTACCCAACAACTAATTTTGAGTGTAAAACCAATTTATTCTCAAATTGAAGAAATATTTAAAAAAAGTAAGCGAACATTTTGCAGGTTTTTGTTTTTAAACAACAAATTTAAAAAACGCAAATCATATATAAAAAAAAAGAGAGCGGAAAATTGTTTTTCTATTAGCAAAATAAAGTAGAATGTCATTAATGTTATATATTTGTTAATAACATTAAATTATACGTTGATTCATTAAAATATAATTTTTAACAAAAACACTAAAAATCTTAACTTAAAACGCTAGCATGGCATCTCTTAAAATAATTTTCAACAGAAAATAAGAACTTCTACAAATTTTTATTTAATGTTTAACAAAAATCTAAACAAATAATAATTCTATGTATTTGGGTAATATTTTATTAAATTTATTTTTATAAATAAATTTGTGTTTTTATCTTTTGATTTTCTTTGTTTGCATTTTTAAACAAAATGATCATATTTTATCATATATTATGATGGAAGAAAAATATTCAGCAGCTTTCCTCAGTTTCTCTGTCAATAAACTGCCAATTTTTTTTATTTGTTTTAATACAAAAAAAAAAAAACCGTCAAGCACAAAATTTTGTTTCACTTGCATAATTTTTAAATTAAACGAAGGCGATTTAGGAGTTTCCAGCAACATTTTGTGATAATTATATCATATCAGG
Organism: Protocalliphora azurea; assembly: GCA_932274085.1. Lineage (NCBI taxonomy): Eukaryota > Metazoa > Arthropoda > Insecta > Diptera > Calliphoridae > Protocalliphora > Protocalliphora azurea. Next base: position 4,425,608 of record OW026521.1, on the reverse strand, counting down.
TACTCGAACACAGTTATAATCAATTGTTATAATTACAATATTATCGATTACTTAATTCAATAACTAAAGTTAAATATTTGTCTTTGGTAAAAAATATTCATAAAGAAATTTTCTCGCGAAGAATAACTCTATGTTTCCTCGCTACCTTTAGAAAATATAGACGTAATATTTAGTAAAACCCTACAAGTGATTTTAGTTTTTTAAATAGTTTTTTATTATATAAATTCAATATAAACATTTTAGAATGAAAGCTTTAATGAATAATTTTAGACTTTATAGTGATATTTTATATATGGGAATGTTATTAATAAAAATAAATACAAATTTTATCAAAAGACTCAAATAAAAATAAAATAATTTTATTCCTTGATTTCCGTTTTAGGCTAACAATATGTATAACAATTTTTAAGTTTTTTTTTTTTTTTTTTGCTCTTTCATTTACTTTTTACCCAACAATTTGTGTATGTCCTTATTTTGCTTGCTCAACTTTATATCCACATCCTCTATTTTATAATTCATATTATCAAGTAATTCATTTTGCGATTCAATTTCTTGACCCAAATCAGTGGCCAAACCCTTTAATCGTGATAAACTGCCACACATCTCTTCAAGATTTGCCTCCAATTGGGCCTCGAAGGGATTATTGCGTCTTTGTTGTTGCTGCTGCATACGCTGCTGTTGCCCAGATGAATCATCACGTAAACGTGATATGGGATGACTGTCATACTTTTCAGTAGGTGATTTAGGCTTTTGTCCCATATTATTCATACTGCTTGTGGGTTTGGAGTTGTCAACAGTTTGAGGTATATGACTAAAACTAGATGATCGAGGCGCACTAGCGGTGGCGTTAGCAGGTGGTTGTTGATCACGATTTCCGGATAGGTAATTTTTCAAACCACCAAAAACACTTTTTAACCCATTCAAATGACGTTGGCTAAACCTTAACGAGGCATTAATATCGTCCAGCTGTTTTGCAGTTCTTTCCAATTGTTCCCTTTGTTTGGCCAGTTCAGTGGCAGTGGCATTGCCCACTTCCTCGGTCTCATATAGAAGCCCTAAACTCTTTTGTGTTGATTCCAAACTGCGCGCTTCAATTTGACGACGTTTTTCCTCTAATATTTGTCTTTGGTAATCTACAGGATCGTCCTCAAAAGGATTAGTACTGCGACCAATACCACCCACTGCACCCTGTTCCGATAAGGGTGTACGAGACCTGGAGTTATTTAGGAATATATCATCATCTACATCTTCCAGCTTTGTATTGCTGAAGCCAAAATGATCATTGACAGGTTGTAAATAATTATTGGCCATCTTTTGTTATGAAAATCTTTATTTTTGTGTTGTTGCTCCTGTTACGACTTTCGTGATTAATCACACACCCCCTATATTTTTTATTTCCAAGTGTATTTGCTTACGTCTTTTTTATAATTTCTTCAGAGATTCAATAAATTTTTGTAATTTTTAATGAGCAAGCTTTTAACTTTATTTGTGTATACAAAAACTTATGAAATTTAATTAGTTTCTAGAAATTTTCTTAAATTTTTCTTATAAAACAAAGTATTTTTTTCTTCCACTCTTTTGTTATGATTGCTTTTAATGTAAAAAAATGTAGATAATAAATAAACATCGTTGTCTTTTTGGGTAGTAAAAATTTGCCACTAGCAAAGAATTGTACACAAAGCGTCAAATAAGGGTAAAAAGAACTGGTATTGGCCCAGCTGACTATTTTTTTATTTGTTTATGTGTTTACTAGCCATAGAATACAACTAGAAGTTTATGTGAGAGGCAGTTCATACTAAATTTTCAAAAGATTTACTTATTTTTTTTTTCAAAACACAAAAGCAAAATATATGTGACTACATGTATTTTGTTGTTGCGTGTTTTTGTCTCTCACGTAAACTTCTAGTTGTATTCTATGATGCTAGCTATGAGTATGAACGTTTCTTTATGTTTTTTGTTTTCATTTAATTTGAATTGAAAACAACTAAAACAAGGCATTAGACATATGTTGAACATTTTTGTTAAAGGACAATTAGTATAAAAGAAAAACCACATTCATCATTGAATGACTTCGTTATAAATTGAAATAAATATTTTTCGTAAATGAGTATTTTAACAAAATAATGACCAGAAAATCTCACTATGTGGGAAAGAATTCTGGTTAATATATCGTAAAATCTATCTATACAATCCTCAAACTGCAATTCATTAAAAAATTGAGACTGATGATAAAAGAAATCTGATTTCATCTTTCTTATTTCCTGGTAAACTGGTGAGACCAATTCTGACGTATGAGTGTTCAGTATGGAGGAAGACAATGAGAATAAAAAGTCGTAGAAATCTTTTGTATAAAGCTTATTAAGCATAAGCATTAAAGATGTGCTTTAATTGGCATTACTGGCGCCATGAGAAGCACACCTCAAGCGGTACTAGATGTCATTTTGCATCTCCTACCCATTGAAGAGTGTGTGATGGGAATGACTGCAAAGAGCCTGCATAGACTGAATGAATTAGGGATAATGAGACCAATCAGAGTAGGATATTTCAAAATCTTAAACGAAATAATTTTCAATGGCCATATCCTAGCATCTTCGGGTAAACGCCTCTAATTGATACCATTGTCAGGTGTAGATAAACTTTTTAATGGAGTGTCGGTGTTTACTGATAGATCCAAAATTAATATAGGCACTTGTACAGGCGTCTATTTTCTAGAGGAAGATATCAGCAAATGTTATAGGCTTCTTGGTAGATGTAGTGTGTTCCAAGCAGAACCTCTAGGTATTCTGAAAGCCCCAGAATTAATAGCGAAGAATATTGAAAGGAATACAGATATAGCTCTATATGTGGTTAGCCAGGTAGCGCTCTGAAGGGACATTTTGTTAAGTCTAAGCTAGTTAGCCTAAAAGGCTCTTAGGGATTTAATGAGGAGCTATAGATTGAGGCTTTTCTGGATACCGGGTCACTGTAGTATAGTTGGCAATAAAATAGCTGACGTATGTGCCCAAAACGGCTCGGCTTTGGATAAGGCTGATAATGAAAGTAGGGTGAAACCACCTTGGGTAATTAAGGAATGGATAATAGGTATATTGACCAATAGGGAAAATGTCATGCAATTGGGATATCGGCTATTCGGGTCTGTGAAGAAGTAGGCAGAAATGGTTAGGCAGTCAATTCATCGGCTCCTTCTTGCTATCTTATTTATTTCTAATTTTCTTCTTTTGATCTCACATTTCGCCATCTTCTAACTATCGTAAACTCTCCCTTTTCTTCTTCCCTCAATTCTATTACTCTTCGGAAAGGACTCACATTGAACCAATAGGTCTCCGAGTGAATGTACATGTTTCATCTAGTGGAACTTGTACAACCCTTCTCGACCTAAATGTCTTCATAAACTAAACAAAAATGTTAAAAAAAATGGTTGATTCATATATGCATCACAACGCACTGAAGGGTTAGTAAATTACATGAGAAATTAAAAAAAAAATTAATAGTATGTATAACATAGAAAATAGTATATTTTAACTCTACGTCTACACAAGGACAGTTTTATTTCTTATAATTAGAAATAACGTCGGCAGAACAACGGGAATACAATTTTGTTTTTAATTTTGTGTTAAGGGGTAGAGAAAACTAATATGAGAAATTTATATGTTAAATAGTTTTTTTTATTATCAAAAATTTCAATTTATTTCCCATTTTTATTCTTATGAGTCTTTTAAAAACAAAATGAATTATTTTGCAGATTTCTTTTTCTTATTTTCCACTTCTTTTTGTTTAAAAGAATTAAATTTAAAAGCTTATATTAAACATTATAGCTCATATATATATATATATATATATATATATATATATATATATATATATATATATATATATATAATTCATTTATTTACTTATTTTTTGAAGATTATGTCTATCAAATTTTCGGCGTTGCTACGTCCGTTGAGTCCAATTTTCGATGACTCGTTTTTCGACTGGCAACTGGCGAATGACACGCGTGATGTTTTCCTCCAAGGCCTGAATCGAAGCGGGTTTGTCGGCATGAACTTTATATATCCCCACAGGAAGAAGTCTAACGGTGTGATATCACACGATTTTGGTGGCCAATCGACCGGCCCAAAACGTGAAATTATGTGCTCACCGAAGTGAGGGTTACGTTAAAGAAATATGGACCGATGATTGCACCGACCCACAAACCACACCAAACCGTTGTTTTTTCTGGATGAAGTGGCATTTTTTAAATCTCTTCAAGTTGCTCTTCTGCCCAAATGCGGCAATTTTGTTTGTTTATATACCCATTGAGCCAGATATGGGCCTCATCGCTGAACAAAATTTGCCTCGAAAACGTCGGATCTTCTTGGAACTTTTCAAGAGCCCATAGAGCGAAGCGATGTCGCTTGGGAAGGTCGAACGGCTTCAGTTGTTGCACAAGCTGTATTTTGTACGCTTTAAATTTAAGATCTCGACGTAAAATGCGCCAAGTCGTTCCATACGTCAGTCCGAGTTGCTGCGAACGGCGCCGAATCGACTCTCCACGATCTTCGTGTACACTCTCAGCTACGGCCGCTATATTTTCTTCACAGCGTGCTGGACGTGGTCTATTCGGTCGAATATTATCCAATAATGAATGCTGGGTCTCAAAATGGGTGAAGGTGTTGCGAACAGTACAATCAGTAGGCCGATTATGTTGACCATAAGTTGAGCGAAGTGCACGAAACACATTCCTCACAGAACGTGAATTTTCGTAATAATGTCGAACGATTTGTAAACGTTGTTCAGGCTATTGAAAAAAGTATCTCTATTTGAATCACCCTTGATATATATATATATATATATATATATATATATATATATATATATATATATATTGTGTTTTATTGGTCCAAACGTAACATTTTAAAGGGAGAGATAGAAATTGACATAAAAATACTCGCATCTACGTGTAGACTAGGGGTAATATACCTACATAAAAATACCGATAATGGAATGAGGGGAAACGGTATTTCAATACTGCTATTTTTGGAAAACAATAATTTCGGCATCGGTACTTTTTCGAAATTCGAATGTATAAGGGATATTTTTTCATCAAATATTTTTTCTATTTATTGATATATAAAAATGAATATTACGGGATGTAATGGGAAATTCTTAAGAATAAATTTTTGGTTACATCCTTGGGGTAAAAATAGTAGCAAAAAGGGGGTAAATATGGGAAATTATATTTTATTCTAAACTTATAGAGCCAATTTTGATAAAATTTTAAGGATTGGTTGGATAAAATAAGCTAATAGGATGTTATTTGGAATTCGGGTTCCAAAAAGTATATTGGACCAAATTCGGGTAAGTAGTTTGGTACTTTTTTTTAAACATAATTTTTCTTAAGTAATGAAGACAGATTTTTAATGTTTGATTCATATTTGCAACATGAATTCATATTGAACATTTTGAAAATTCAAGTACAAAGGATTTGTTCTAGAGCGGAAAATAATGGTACTTTTCGAATCTTCTATAATATTGAACCTGGAAACATGAAATTAAACATAAACGGTCCCGAGTAAATAAGATCACATATGTAAGGAACTTTTGGTACTTTTTCGATTTTCTAACGCTCTTCACATTTTTAGAAATATATGGTTCTAAGTGAATGAGAATCCATAAAAGGGGATTTTATCGTACTTTCCATTCTTCTATAATATCGAAAGTAGAAGCATGTACTATACATAAATGGTCCTGAGTGAATGAAATCCTATATATAGGGTATTTGTTGTATTTTTTTTTTTTTTTTTTTTTTGTTCTCAAATTGCACTTTTTGAATTTTTTGTGATAATTAACCTAGATAAAATAAATTTAAAATATATGGTCCTATGTGTGTGAGAATTTGGATTGTCATTGGAACAAAAATTATTCGATTACTAGAGGAACAAATTTTTTGTTCTTTTCGAAGGAACAAAATTCGATGAATTTTTAACGATTAATCGAAAATTTTTTCAAAACTAAATTTTTTTTAATTTATTATATTGTACACAAATGTCTTTTTGAAATTATAAGTTTAAAAAGTTTTGTTTAGTTGGAAGCCAGTCGGAAAATTTGTTTATTTTGTTAATTTTTTAAGCATGTCAAAAATTGATTCTAAACTGGTATTTGGTGAGTGTGGTGGTGACAGCTGGTTCTCAACTGGAACTTTGGTGATCGGTTGGGTGTCAATTGGTACTCAACTGGTACTGAAGAACCGGTCCATTACTGCAATTTCCCGCAAGTTATTCATAAATTCTGAAAATTTTCCAAATATATATATATTTTTTTTTAATATTCAACAAAAAGTGAAATAAAGGTATATGCAAATGTTTTATTTTCGAGATTTTTCATTTATTATTTAGTACAAAAATTATTTTAATGATTTAAGTGATGTGAAAATAACAGATTCTGTTATTTGCAGATTGTTTTTCAGATTGTTAACTGAACTGGCAAATCTAAGAAGACACATGTATAAGTGTCGTAAAAGTGTCTTTTAGAAGACTCTCACAGAAGTATCGTCTTCTGGTACTTTTACTATTTTTGTATTTATTATTAATGTGTGTGGTAAGTTTTCATAATTATTTTTATTTAACAATTAAATATGTACATAACAAAATAAACAATTGACATAAAAATTAATTTTGCATTTAATAAAATAAAATCCTCATGAGAAACTTCTGGTGAATTCCGGTATCTTTAAAAGATTAATAATAATTTTTTTTAGTTAAATTGTATTTATAATACCTTCTGTGCAAAGAATATCGCAAGACACTTGTATAAGCAAAGTTTTGGACTTTTTTAAATATGCAAATATCTGTCTGTTTGATAGAGTTTTTCCTAAAATAAATTTATTTCTACATAAAAGTTTAAGAAAATTTACTTACTTTTTAAATTTTCCTTTGTTGATTATTTCCAAAATATGACTTTATTAATAATAAAAACACTTATATTTGCTTATATAAAAAAATATAATAAAAAATAAATTGCAATAGCTCTTCCGACGTTTTAATACTTGTTATTATAGAAAAATCTCTCGCGTAGACCCTATGTAAGTTAAATTATTACTGAAATACATACATGATTTTGCCTTTCCTCTATTGTGTTGTTTTTTTTTCCATAAATACTGACAAGGTCCCTAATAAACGCCAAGAAGATTGTTGCGCAATAGTAATGTGTTTTGTTTTTGTTAAATTCGAATTATCGTATTATTGTATTCCAGAAGTGACTTCAAAGTATACTTGTGGAAGATGAAAGGATAATAGTAATGTATTTTGTTTTTGTATTTTTTGAACAATCTTTCGATAATCATCTCTATCACCTCTAAGAAGTGATTCCGGAAGATTGGCAACAAATTTATCTTTCAAATATTTGAAGGGCTAATATATCCGATAACTGGGGCTTTCTAAAAACAGATTTCGACAGACGGACATCGTTATATCGGCTTCCCTATCAATAAGGATCCACAAAATATATACTTTTTGGGGTCTTAGATTAATATTGTAGAAATTACAGACGGAATGACAAACTTAAATATAACCTTTACACCTGTGGTGAAGGGTATACAAAGAAATACATTTTTAATCGTAGTATTTTTTTTACTACTAACCCTAATTTCAAAGGATACCTTTGTAGAACTTTTACGGTTATGGAACAAAAAGGGAAAAAAAGAAAAACAGGAATGGTAGGTTCAGGAGTGGATGGATAGTTCTTGGGGGAATGAAAGCTCCAACACTGAGTAAATATATATTTGGCATATCCAAAGAACTAAAAGAAAGATAGCAATAATATTCTTATAAGCAGTATGGTATTTTGGGTTGTTTCGGTATCGGTATTTTAGCAGTAACGTTATTTAAAATTATTTCGGTAATGATATTTCAGGGGTAAAGGTAGTCAAGTTGAATAGGTTTTTTAGCAGTAAGGATATTTTATTGGTAACGGTAGCTAACCTTGCTATAAATATACAATTTACTGAAAATTTTCTACAATGGCAAATTTAATTAAAAATTTCTTTAATTCTATAAATATGAAAAAAATCCCACATTTTATGAAAATCTCAAAATCCCTCTCCACGAAAATCTGTCCCCAAATTAAATCCCCGATATGGGGACAAATCCCCTCACCCGGCAACTCTTGGGATAGGTTGAATCTAGCGTTACAGATGTGGTTATAGTATTGTCCTGTTCGAAAAACCACAAACAGTTTGCATCGTAAATTGCCTTGTTGTCTCTGGTGGTACTAATGCAGAGTTTGTGGACTATAATTATTTGAATTTTCGAATAATTCCCATTTATTTCCATTTTATAACTCACCGGTGAGCTGATTTCTCGTCCTATGTGTAATTGTCCGAAATTTTTTAATGTGCCACCTGAAAGCTTTGTTGATCGCCCATTTTCAATTTTTAAATATTTTAGGAATATCTGGATTAGCTCCGAAGTTATCAAAAATATAAATTGTTTTTTCGCTCTCCTGAACAGTTTTTCAAAAATAAATAGGACTTCAACAACGCACCGACGAACTTAACTAATAAATAAAAATACTTTAAAATGTTCTGTTGTTGGTTTTATATTTTTAATAACTTATGGTTTTTAATGTTTTTATTAATCTTTTGTTTATTTTAACAAGTTATTTTTAAGCTTTATTTTTAAGCTTTACAAGTTGTTTTTGACTTTAAAGAAATAAATAAAAAATGTTGTTGAGTTTTTTAAGGAGAAAAAATAAAGAAAATATTTATAAATAGTATATTAAAATTTCGAAACAAATTTAAGTAGGTAGATAAAAAACAATAATATTAAACCGTATAAAGAAATAATGAAACGAAGTAGAAAATAACAATAAATGTGTTTTTATAATCCAAAAAATAGAAAAAAAAAATAAATTATTTTTTAAACAACTAAAATCTTACAGACTTAGGAAATCTAATTTAATTAAAATATATATATCGACAATTCTATGAAAGAACGCTCAAAAATGTACCGAGTATCGTTCAATTTTCATAAAATTTTGAACGTAAATAGTCTACGGATATCTATATCGACTTCAGTTCTGAGATTTGCGAAATCCCGAAAATTTGCGATTTTATTTCGCTTTTTCACTTCATAAAAAATATCAAAAGTGTATAATTTTAAATAACATTATTTCTGGGAAGGCTTTGTGGAACTCAATGATTTAATTGACATTTGATTTGTGATTATATCAGCTTCAGTAAGATTGCACAAATAAAAAACGGACTCAAAAATGCATTTCAATGCAATTGCATTTTATAAATGCATCTTTCATTAAATATACTATTTAAAATTTTAGATTTTTTTAGCATATTTGGAAAGTACGGTATCTTTACCTTGAAATAAAAATCTCAAATTTTTAGGACACACACATCTACTATGCACAACTTCAATTTTTCTAACACATAATCACATTTTTCATATAAAAATTGAATTTTTCTGATATTATTTTTAAAATGTGAGTAGGTTTACATATTTTATTTAAAAAATGTATTGTAGTATATTTTAAAAATAGATTACTTTTATGTACTAGTCTAATTAATATTGTAATTATTGTAAACAAAACAATTTAAAACACACAAAATTTGAAGAATATTATCAAGATGCTGACTAAATTACTCAAGAAGACAATATCCTTTTATATGCTTTTTAAATTACACAAATCTGTCAACAACTTAAAGAAATATAAATATGTAAAGTTGAATGTTTTTTATATTTTGTTAACTTTAATACAAATTAAAATCATTTTTTTATTAAGAAAAAATATTACTTTTATATGAAAAATTTTATCATATTTTTTAATAAATTGTATTAAGCATAGTCGCAAAAATTTGAAACTTTTATTTTGATGCAAAGATTTCAAAAATGCATTTAAAAAATACAATTGCATTAAAATGCAATTTAAAAAAATTTTTGTTATTTTTGAATGTTTGTATTAAAGCCGATATAAGTAAAATTCAAAATCCGTTTAAATAATTAAAATTCTCAAAGCCTTTCCAGAGATATTGCTATTTAAAGTTACATACCTTTGAAATTTGTTGGGGTTTTAAGAAAGTAAAAAATTAAAATAAAATCGCAAAACTGAAAAGTGAAATTGGTAAATTGTTAATTGAATTCTGTACATACAAATTTTTTTGGGAATTGAAAGACACTAGTAAAAAAAACCCTATTTCGGTCGATATATAATTAATTAAATTTGAACTTCGGGCGGGAAAGGGGATGTATCAAATAAAACTTTGTTTCTCATGGTTCTTTGAGTAAAGACTGATTATAAAATTGTTATTAGAAAAAGAGGAGGTATATCTCCTTCCTTTTACTTATGTACTTGTGTTTAATAGAAGTGTTAATAAGACATTGTTGTACTTGAATTTTATGTTATGTATAATGTGTTAAAACATTAGAAAAAAAAAAAAATAGAAATGTGAAGCTCTAATTATTTTTTAGGGGCGTCATTTGAAGTACTGTAAGAATATTGGGACCAATATTGGTTGGGATCCGTTGCAGCAGCGCCAGCAGACTGTTGGGCACTGCCCTGTTGCTATAAAAAAGAAAATGTTTAAATTAAACAGCGTAAATTTTTTGAAAATATTTTAAATTTATACTTACTTGCCACCAAGACATCCATTGTTGCTGTTGTTGAGGATCCATTGATTGCCATTGTTGCTGGTTACCATAACCTAAAAAAACATGGGATATTGATTGTAATTAGAAACAAAACATTCAAATGTTAACTAAAAATGTCATTAGCTTTTTACCTTGTGTATCATAGTTCCAGTACTGCTGTTGTTGTTGACCAACTGATCCTGCTTGATGTTGTTGATATTGTGACCAGTTGTTTGCTTGGGGCTGCTGTTGATTATATGAATTATAGTTAGATGATTGGATATTAGACTATAAAATGAAATATAAAAAAACAACGAAAAAGAAGCCATAAAAAATTAATTATATATTATATATATATATATATATATATATATATATATATATATATATATATATATATATATATATATATATATATATATATATATATATATAACTAATTTTAGTTATATATATATATATAATTAGTTATATATTATATATATATATATATATATATATATATATATATATATTTAAAACAAATAAATTATCATAATTAGTTTAATAATTTAACTTACATTTTTATTATATTTATCGTAACCACCATTATTGCCACCAGCAACGGAAGTTGTTTTATATTTAGACGAAGTTGTTGTTGTTGCTGAGGCAGCGCTTGAGCCACCGCGACTATCTTCGCGAGTGTCGCGGTGGCCATGCCGAAAATCCCGTTGATTACTGCTGCTGCCGCCCGAGCGATGACTATCACGGCGATTATTGCTACCACCGCCACTGGCGCCACCACTACCACCACCACTGCCGCCTCTATTACGATCACGATGATCCCGATGATCACCGCCTCCACGGTAATCACGTGAACCACCACCATAAGAATCACCATAAGAACGGCCACCACTTCCTCCACCGCCGCTGCTATAACGATTACTGCGATCATCATAACGATTGCGATTATTTTGCACCCAATTCTGTGGTCCACTGCCGTAACGCTGTTGACGGTGATCGTAACCACGACCACCACCAGTACCGCCATAACCGCGATCATCTCTATAGCCACTGGAGTTATTACGGTAACTACCACCGCCACCTCCACCCCATCTATTACCGCCGCCATGGTGGTAACCGGCACCACTGCCAGTACGTCTATCATTCCAACGATTATCATTACGATTATCGTAACGACGGCGATCGTCTTGACGACGACGATTATCATTGCGATAGTTATCACGACGTTGACGTTTATCGCGATTTGAGTGATTTTCATCTAGGGCTTTCTTACCCTTTTCATTATACTTCTTAACTTCTTCCTTAGCTTCATCCGCACCTAGATCAGTGAAGATTATATCATCAAACCAGCCAAATTCCAATGAAGGCAAAGTGAAAGCAGCTGTAATACAAAAGAAATCCAAAAACATAAATTCACTGCCCTAGGTAAATTATTATCATAACCAATATCAAATTGTACATAATTAGTCTTAAATTCAAAATACAATTTTCGAGAGAGAGAGAGAGAGAGAGAAAAAAAACATTAAAAAGAATTTAATGAGAGGATATTTAGAGGAAAGAGCACATACTATCGATGTACTTCTTAAGAGCATTTATTTCTGTTCTTTTAATGTCTTCCAGTACAGTTGGTTTATAAACTACTAAAAAAAAATCTGTCTCGAAAGACCGCCAAAATATCGTAACCGACAATTTCGAAATTCCTTTTTTTTATGAAAGTATATAATTTGGAATCATTTACATCATCTCTAAAAATATAATCGACATACCAAGTACCGTTTAGAATTTATAGCGAAAGCAATTTTATCTTAAGTAACATTTTCCATATGTACAGTGGCGGACAAAACTAAAGCACGAATTAGCATTTATTAATATATAGATAAATAGCAATGATAAAATGGATTTGATTTCAATTCTTTTTGTTAATTTATTTTCACCACTCCAACAGAAACGTTTTATGTCTAACCATGCCTAAAAGATGTCTATTTTCCACATACGGAAGAGGATATATTAAAAAACCATCTAATTGTATAAAATTTAAGAATCTCTATGCCTCGCAAATGTGTAAAAGTTCTAAAAAATTAGGTCTAGGCATATTAGGCATATTTTTTTTTTTTACAAATTTTCTCATTTATATGTAAATGCCTTAAACTATATAAGTTCTTAAACTGTGAATAAATTCAGAAAGTTGTTAACAAAATACTTGAAACATTTTATAATTTATCTTTTTTTTTTTTGGAATAAACTTCAACGGATTACATTTTGAGCTTCAGGGAGCCCTAATCAAATTTTACGTAAAACAATCCTGCAGAACATTTTTATCTATTAATTTAAAGTTTTAATCTACTTTCATCACATTTCTTACAAACTAAATTAAAGTGAAAAATAAATCATTATATACTTTCGACGAAATGTTTCTAATAATGCGGTCTAAATTCATTTGACAGAAAAATTTTGATCCGAAGTATACTTACATTATTATCTCCAAATTAATATCATATGAATACTATAGGAAATCATGAAACTTTATGTTCCTAGGATCGACAGCTATTATAATATAGGAAGCGCAATCCTTTACGCAAAATTTTATATAAATTTAGCTCATTAAAAATAAGTTTTCAATATATATCTATCCTCATCATAATTTTATTTAACAACTTGTATTATTATGATTAATAACATTTTTAAAATTGGTCTATCCTTATTATTTATTTATTTATTTTTTTTTTTTTTTTTTCTAAAAAATCCATCAACTGGAAAAATATGTATATTTACTTTGCAAAATGTATCTTATATTAATATTTAGTAGTCGTTATTGTTAATTATTTCGATTTAAAATGCCGACTACTGGTACATGCCGAAATTAGCCTATTTCATATTTCTTTGAGAAAGAGAAAAATTATTTTTCTCTTTGTTTTAAATAATTTGGGGTGTAATGAAAATAAATTAATAAAAAGAATTGAAATCAAAACGAGTTTCCCATTGCTATATACCTATATTTTAATAAATGCTTATTTGTGCTTTATTATTGTCCGTCACTGTTTGTACTATACTAACATAACCACTAAAAGTTCGTACACCCCTGCAAAAGATTCATATTTAAATTTTAAATGATTGTATTTCTTAGAAAAATTGTCCGATTTTAAGAATCGACCACTTAGTTAAAAGATAGTTTGGCTTTATTTAAACGTGATAAACAGGGAGTATTATGACGGATAAAATATTTATCCGTTTAAGAAAAATAAAGCATTTTGGTATCGATATGTACATATTTTGGCATATTTCACCCTTAACGGAATAGTTATTTTTAAATCATATAGCATATTTTGACACTTTTAGAGCATATTTAACCTTTTTAGGGCATATTTTTTTACACCTCATGAAACGTCTTAAAATTTTATTGTAATGTATAAAAAATAAGAGATCTAAAAATATTCGGTATTTAAAATTAATTTTAATAGATATCACCTATGTTCGTTAAAAATCGCTAAGGTGCTTTACGTGTAGCAATAAATCATGAAGATTTTGAAAGAGATAAAATGATATTTTTATAGCCATTAAGGACGTATAAGCTTTTTAGTATGCCTGAATAGCATGAGTTAATGTTATAAAAACAATTTATTTTTTTTAAATGAAAGCTATATGTAAATTTACATATGCTTCTTTTTGATAATTTCTGAATTAATTCTAATGTTTAGAATCAGATGGGGTAAGCAAGAGGAAGTTTAAAATATGTGATATAAAAAATAAAAAAAATGGGAAACTAAAAACTGAGATTTTCGACACAGTTGATATATACATTTTTGTTTAACCTTATTTTATAACGTCAAATATTCATAAATAAAACACTTTGTTTTAAGGAAAGTATTAATTTTTACTTAAAAATTCAAAGTTTTGCTTTTTTAAGAGCATATCAGTTGTTTCCCTGGTGATAAACATTTGTTAATTATTTTCTGAATTTTTTTCGTAAAAAGAGAACAATTTTGAACTACCTAAAAGTAATTATTTTTAAATCTGACCATTTTAAATTCGGTGTCCACAGTTTAAATTCTGTCAATACAGACTTGATTGAAATTAGATCTGCATTGGATGTTAGATATATTAAGATGCTAGAATTATCATTTTTAGGTTTTTTTTTTGCTATTTTTTGTGCTTAATACTTAAAGTAAGTTTAACTTATTTTACAATAAATGCTATAAATTATATTGATACCGTTACACTTTTTCTCTGAAACGGAAGCTATTCTTATTTTTCGTAGATATAAAATACAAAATCTGAGCAGAACCATACAATTTTATTCTACGTCTAAGGTAAGTTTTATGACAACCCACTTCAAAATGTGAAAATTTTTTATTAATCAGCAACGAAATTTTATGTTATGTTTATAATTATTTTTTATTGTTGACTTTATAGTTTAATATCATAATACGAAAGGTAGCATTATTTTCTAGGAAATGTAATTAACATATTCTTATGCTTACAGAAACCAAGTTATAATTTTTGTTAACTACTTGCGGATATTTCACTTGCCATAAACTTACTTATTACTAAGCAACACTCAACCGCAAAATTTCTTACAATAGTTGGTCAGCTTCTTTAATTTCGAAGTTTAAATATCTTCTTCCGGTATGAAATATTTAGCTAATATGTCTAAAATCGCAACAAATGATTTGTAAAAAAAAATATATATTACGAGGGCGGATCAATAAGTCCGTGTCTTTTCGAACTTCCCTCGTAGTTATATGAAATGCAACACTATTCCCATCAAGTACCACCTGTTAATAGACTACTGCCAATTAATATATCTCGACATTCGAACAATTCGCAAAATTTAATTTTTATATACCACATTATTTATTTATAGGAAAGTATAATATTAACTCCTAAATTTTCATATTGAAGATTTAAAAATATTTCATAGTCGACAGTAAATTTACCAATCATCCTCCATTGCACTGTGTCTAAAAGCTTCAAAAGCACTCTACTTTTCATTAGAGGATAATTATGAGATCTAATGGTATTGATGACGATATTATTTACTGTAGAAATTGTACCATTTTTCAAAAAAAAGAAAATAATAATAATAATAATAATAATAATAAAATGAAGTAAAAAAATAAAAATAAAATAAATAAATAAAAAATAATTTTACAGTATTTCTAACTATGTACTAATTAGTAATTTATAACTATAGCTAGTTTTAAATTTCGTAAACCTAACAATAACATTTTTGTTAGTATCCGACAAGTATCTATACCTATCTACATCTTTAAATAGAGCAAGTTTTTTCTCTACTATAATAGCTCTCATTTAGTATGAATATCAATTTCACAGTAAAAAAATATATTGACTGTTGCACATTTTGTGCTACTACTAAAAAACTGCAATATTTTGATGCGGTATATTAAAAATTTCAGCGACAGTTTGCAATTTCTAGCTCGCGCAATTTTGCCGAACACATATTTTTACACCAGCATGTGCCTTTTTTGTTGTGCTTGATGTTCTTCTCTATTTGAAAATTTTCGTTTTGATTTTGCTGCTATAGTTGTTGCTGAGTATTGTAGAAATGAGGTATTTGTATATTTATTGCGTAATCGTAAGTGAAAGATTTTTTTTCCAGAAATGAATATTTAAATCTTGAAATGAAGTTATATTAGATAAATACTTACAGTCGTATGAGAAAAGCATTGTTAAGCAAAATTCTTTAAAGTTGCATGAAAAAACGATTATTACCTTAAATATAACAAGGTTATTTAAATATTTTAAAGTAGAAATGAGCCCACTTTAAGTGACATTATGATTAATTTATATTTTTTATGTTTTGCAAAGAATACTCGCTTGATCCCCCCAGTTTTCCATATATTCCTTCTTCTTTGGATCGTTATTTTGATTCATTATAGGTGCGATTTTTTTATCCTAGACAAGTATATAGAGGAAAAACTAAAAAATACCCATAAAAGTACATAGGGTAAAAGGAAAAGCATTCGCCATGGGCGCATATCTGCCATTGCCAATTATCTTAAAAACGAAATATTATTTTTTGTAGCACTAATTGATTTTATTTTCCTTTCTCGCAGGACTATCATCCATCAAATTTTGCTATTTTCACTATATTTGATCGGAGTTAGACGTTTTTTCAATTCTCTCCCAAATATTTCACTGTAGACATTTTCTGTGATAAATTTTGTAGTTTTTGGAATTTAATAAAGATTTTGTTCCGAGTTATAAACTTGATAGTAATGAACAAGAATTGACGAAGTGTTTGAATAAATTCATATAAAGTTTGAAAAAATCTGTCTTTTGTGGCAAAAGTCGCATCATAAGAATTTTTCTGAGGAGCATTCGCCAGACTGCTGGTAGGCCGACTCAACTTATCCTTCATAAACATCGCTATCAGCTACAAGGTACTTACTAGCTGTAGATATTTTACTGTATGTACATATAGAATCTTTAGTGTTGACAGAATTAAAAAAAATATTTAGTGATGTTTATTGAATTTTTATTTATTTTTCATAAAATTCATTGAAACATTAATTTTTGTATGCTTTTTTAATTGCAATATTAAAAAAAAAAAAAAAAAAAAACATACATAGCCAAACGATACTGCCCTCATAAAAAAAATAAAAAATTAACGAATCGGAGGGACAGTCAAGATCAGAAGTACTTAAATTAAAGCCAACATATCTTCTAAGACTTTAGTACAAAAGAAAGTTTACAGATATCG
The DNA here is from genome assembly GCA_932274085.1 of Protocalliphora azurea. Classification (NCBI taxonomy): domain Eukaryota; kingdom Metazoa; phylum Arthropoda; class Insecta; order Diptera; family Calliphoridae; genus Protocalliphora; species Protocalliphora azurea. The sequence continues at coordinate 4,408,265 of OW026521.1, read as the reverse complement.
CTTGCGGTTATGAGAATGGGGCACTTTAAACAAAAAAGTGACGAATATTACTCCTTCTACCCAACATACATAAAATATAACGAAAATAATAACTGCGTTGCCACAAAAAAAAAACCTAACTTTAAAACTGTGTTAGTAAAATTTTATTTATATGTGTTATAAACTTTCTAAAAATCATACTTTCTCGCTGAAGAAATAGATAACTAATGAGAATTTTGCAAATATTTTAAAAGATATTACTTTTTATGACAGATTCTCTTTTAAATGTCTTTATTTTCATATAAGGGATTCTTTTTGTTTTTCTCTCTCACAAGTGTTGAATTCACACAGATCTTGTATGTGAGGAGAGAGAAAGAAATGTTGTACAGAAGAGACCTTGCTTCCATTCTTTATATTCATTTGGTTTGTAATGTACATTCAATTAAAACAAATCCGTTACCAAAAATTAATCGCATTTATTTTTTACCCCAAGACAACACCTGATATTAACGATGATGAGATAATGCCGGCAGAAGAGAGTATATCATGTTAATTTTTAAAGAAAGTGTAGGTAAACGTATTCTAATAAATCTTATAACATATCATTATTTTCAATGTCACAGAGTAAGTATATACTTTTTATTTAAGAAATTCGCACTTTTTTAGCACAATTTAAAAAAATGTAAAATAACCATTAAAACAAAACACAAACTTTCGTATGTGTATATTTTGACTGTTCACGTAGTGGCTGTACTAGAGGATTCTGTGTATCGACAAATGTCAAAATTAACGCGAAATTGTTGAAAGTGGCAACAGTTGCACAAAAACAACAATAAGCCGAATTCATTAATGTTTTTTATATGTGCAGCTTGACAGCGGTAACAACTAAAAATAATAATCTGCTGCTTATCTCAAGTTACCTCGTATAGATTCACACTGATTTTGACATTTGTCTTGATAAAAATTTGTCTAGTATAGACACTACATCATTTTATAAGATAGTTGTGTAAGGAAATCTCATAATAACAGTGTCATAATACTTCTTGTTATAATACTAATATTTTAATCTACATGTGAAGTAATTCAGAACATGTAAAACCTTTCTGTCAGAGAGTATCAAATTCGTTCTCTGAGAGAATTATCTCACGTGTAGATTCAAATATTAAAATTATAAGAATGTTGTGATGGGATTTCTCATATATATGAACTGTCAAAAAATAAACAAATAAATAAATAAATAACAATAATAATAATAATAAAATACACATATACGAAAGTATGTGTGTGTGCATGTGTGAAATTGTTTTGTTTTAATGGTTATTTTACAATTACAAAATTATTAATTAAAAAAAGTCGGCATTACTTAAATAAAAACATGTTTTCTCTGTGGCTGATTGAAAATAATGATATCTTATAGGATTTATTAGAATACATGTACCCCTTATTTAAGATTTAACATAATATAATCACATATTACATCAGCGTTAATCTCAGAAGTAGACCTTGGGTTATATGTAGAATAGCTATTAAATAGAGAAATAAAATAGAAGTGTTGCCGTTATCAAAATTAAAAAAAATATATATACATATATATGTTAAAGCAATGTTTTGGCATACGTTTTCTTAATGAAGGTTTGTTAGCCTCAAAGTGTTGGGTAACTAATGTGTACTTGAAAGCAAAATTAAGATTTTTTTGCATACGGATGTTTATATATGTGCACAGAAAACTCAAATCATTATAATGTTTTGATTAAATTAAATAATTAATTTTAATTTATTAAAAAACAACACTACTCCCGTCAAGTATCAACTGTTAGTATACACTATGAAATTTTGAATCTCCGGCAATTGAGGTCATGGCGTTCACCGATTGAAGAATGGAATTGCTCAAGACTGTTAACGTCATAGACATATCACATGATTTAAATTATTTTGTTTACAATCCGCATTATAGGGATACGTTTTTGAAACAAATGTTAAATACGATATACGATATACCAATAAATGGAAAATATTATGCAAAATTTTTGGATCCCAATTATCAAATTGTTGAACAAATAAAAGACTATTTTGAGAACTTTGAGAAATTATATTATTTGGAAGGGATGAAAAATTGGCTTGAAAAAGATTATGTTGAGAAAATAATTGTTTCTGATTTAAAAAAATGTCTTTTAAAATTGACGAACTTTATAATTCACTCTAGTATTTTCTAGAACAAACAGGGTCATTTAAAAAATAAATATTTAAATCGTTTGAATTTTCGGCAAAATCTTATCCAAAACAATAAAAATTTTAGTGTAAAATCATTGTAATTTAATCCTATATAAAAAAATACTATTTTTAATATTATGAAATAACGGTACATGTACATCGTTTCAAGCGCAAATAGTCATTATTATTTTATTATTGTTTTGTCCGCTCTAAATAAAAAAAAATTTTTTGAAATTTTTATGAAAATTATATAATCTCGATAACGATATTAATAATTTAACCTAGAAAAAATATAAGAAACATTGAAGATCTTTAATTCCGAGAACCATTTGTACCAAAACAAAAAAAAGGGATCAATAAATTAAGCGCTTCTAAAACATGGAGAAAATCTAAGGTATAAGTAAATATTAAGTACTAAGCTCTTAAAAACAATTTGAAAAAGTTTAGGGTAAAAAAGGTACCTCGGCGCAATTTGGCTTCAAACGGCCCAAAATTTACGATTAGTTGAAATTTTAAAATTAAGTTTTTGTAACAATTTTTGGCATCTGGTGAAACTCGATAAAATCTTGCATCACATATTGTTAAAATGAATCATTTACGTTGCTTAATCGTAGTTAGCTATCAAAATTAGCAAAATATTGCTGTTTTCGTGTACAGTGAAAAAAAATCGAAACCTTGTTGAAGTTTTCTTTTAATCCTATTAAACTGAAACTTTTATGATGTAATCGAAAAATCCACAAAGTAATTTTTTATTTGTAGATATTATATGTAAATATTTTTAAATATCTTTTTAAAAAAGCTCCAAATTTGGGTTATTTTTTACATATGATGGACCAGATTTTTTTATATTGAACGGTATTGGACTTAGATACGATATTGGACTTAGATACGAGTAGATAAAAATAAATAAATAAAAAAAGATAATAATAATAATAATAATAATTCTTAGCTTATATTTAAACAAATAAAAAACAGCGCATATGTTGAGCCCTTTTTATATATTTCACTTATCTGTAAAAATTCAAGTCTTCTAAAGACAATTATTTACCAAAAACTGTGTACAACTATCTGTTCTTAAAGTATGAAAATATGAAAATTTGTTTTTAACTTTCCATAGATAGAATTGTTCTCTGGGTTTTTAAAATCATATTTTACAAACTATCGAAGTGATTGGGTATATCGAAACCGTTCCGAATCGCCTCTGAAATTTAGAAACGCATTTATATGGGGAAATTTTGCATTTTTACAGTTTCTGCAAAAACTTAGTCGTATTAAAAAAAATGTTTAATTTATATTTAAAGCACAAACTACGAGCTAATACACAATTTAGCCTTAAAGTCTGTCTATACAGTGTTTTTTTATATAGACAACCCTTCTTAGTTTCTCACTTATTTATATTGTCAGTGTTGTGAATAGTTAGAACAAATTATTAACTGTTTAATTCCATTATTTCTGATGTTCTAATAAGTTCTTAATGAAGAGTTTTTTATATTGGGAAAAAAAACATTGTTTAGCTAATGTAAATATAATTGTGTATAAATGAAATTCTTCTATTTAATTTTTGTTAGTTGCAATTATAAGTATCCGAATATCGAATATTCTGTTACAAAATCAAGATCACTGTTCCATATTTGGTTTCCTTTAATTTTTTTTTTTTTTTTTTTTAATTTTGTTAAAATTGAACGATTTTAGTCATTTTTTCTGTTAACATTTTTTAATCCGGAGTTGATACATTATATTAATGGCACCTTAATCTAAGACTTGTACATAGTATGTACTATTTGGAACATATGTATGTGATTGTGGCGAACATTTGGTTGACATGCGAGCAACCGGAATGTTGGTTTTTTAATTAAAATCAGGAAAAATAGACTTTTTCCTGTTTATGTTTATGATTTTATTACAAAACAGCTTAAATTGAAAATATATACAGAAAATATCCTGTCCCGGAATTCAGAATCTTACCATCCGGATATTTAAAAATGTAACCTTTTTGTTAAAAATTTAGGCATATTTTTTTAATATGTGTGTAACGGATATTATCTTAAAGTAACTTTAAAGTAGGGTCGAAACTAATTTAAAATATTTAAAGTTAACATTGGTTTACTGAAGGTACATTAAGCGAATCATCGTTTTTTGAATACAACTTTAAGGAAATTTGCTTAACAATAATTAGTAAATTGTATTGTTTTTTTCTGTATCTGTGTAGGTTACATATGTGCATTTATTGTTGATATCAGACTTAAAGTGGAATTTTTGCAATATTTTTAAACTTCTAAATTTTAACTACCATAAAATAAACGGCCATTTCTTGTCCATCAATATAATTTAAAAATTTTTTTTGATTGTCAAATATTAAAAATATATAAAAAAAAAAAATATATATATATATTTAAAATACGAGAAAATCTATGCATATTTTATTGACTAAAATCTCTATGATCACGATTACCTTCGGTGTCATCAACAATATCGTATCAGTTTTAATTTCAATTACCATTGAAACCAATGTGCGGCCACAATGGTTCCGAGACGTTTCTTTTTTTTATTTTATTTATTTTATTTTATTTTATTTTTTTAATAATTCTGTAACTTGTGATCCGTTAAAGATATCTGAATAAAATTTTACATGGCTAATATAATACCCTAGCGGGTCGAGTATGTAATTTTTTTTTAATAAATCATCAAAATTTCTTTTAAGTGTAATTGACTTAATTTTGGTTAAAATTTTAGTAAAAATTTTATAAGTGATTTTGAAAAAAAAAAATATACATTTTTTTAAGTTTAAACTTCAGACTAATATAACTTTTTATAGGAACCACATATTTATATGATTCTTTTAGCAATATTATTTAGAATTTTATAGGAATCTACTGGATATTAAAAAAAAAAATTTTAAATAATTAGAAAATCTTATCAAGTTGGGAACTTTTAATTCTATTAATTTGGTTGAAAATCTACTAGGAACATAAAATCCTTCTGAGAATTTAAAAAGACTATTAGCTAAAATTACAATTATCCAGACCTCTCCCAACTTTTTTCTTAATGTATACGGTTCGAAAGCGATTAGAAATAGGGCAACAAAATATTTTGTTCAATTATAGAACTCGTATTTTGAATCTGTATTACGACTTGATTTGAAAAAAAAAAAAAAAACAAAATAGAAAATCGGAAAAAGAATAATGCTGAAAATTAAACACAAAAAACAAAAATTGTATGATCTTAAAATATAATAATAAATAGTAAAATACGTATATAAAAAATACATACATATAAAATACATTATACATGAAATATTATTACAAAATATGATCAATTGCGTTTTTTTTTTTTTTTTTTTTTGGTTTTAGTTTCTCTTCTTTTTTTGTCAAATATTTACCTTGTAAAGTATTTAAAGTTGATTCTTTCAATGTATATGCATGTCCTTTTTCCTTTTTATCGGCCAGGCGACGTTTAAGTTCTTCTTCATTTGGTATACAAACAACAGCAATACGCTTAAAATCGGCAAAACCTTTCATTTTACGTCGCTGAGCAGAGGCATATGCATTCGCCTTAATTATATCGATTGGTTTATATAAACATTCAATATAGTATAGTATGAGACGGGTGTTTAATATATCATACGTCAATTTGAAAATGTAGAAAGATCATGTATGTAGTAATTTGTTGATTCAATTCATTTTGTTGCAGATGTTATTTGAACGATCATCATTGATGTTTTATTTTTTGTTTTAGTTTCAAATAAAAATAAAGGCAACGTTATGGATTACGTTGCATTTATATAATATACAACAACAATTTAGTGCAGGGCATACATTTATATTTCATAATAGTTTTTGTTTGAATTATGTTTGATAGCATTTCTTTTTTTTATTCATGTAGTTTCTTGTTTCATTACTTTTATCATGATGTCAGGATTTTAATATTTTCCTTTTGTTTTTCTCTTATAAACTAATAAACACATACCTTTTTATTTCTCGCATATAAATACATTTCCATTTTATTTTGCAACAGTTGACTAAAGTTATAAAGTATTTTTTGTTCTATTTTTAAATTATATTTTGCTTGCAATATTAAGTAGTAAAGTAGTGTTAAAGAAAAATCATTGATTTTTTAAACCATACTTTTTTCGAGTTTTTGCTTTAAATTTACTTACAATTGGCTGCTATGCCGCTCTATCCCAAAAATATTTGCTTTTGTTGCAGAGTCAACTGTTTTTTTTTTTTTTTTTTTTTTAATTTATAATATACTTACATTTAATTTAAAAATATGCGTATAGGAACCCAAATCTTATAAACTAAAGATTTACCTTATTAGTTGCAGTCTTTTTGACTGTTGGGTTAATCTAAAAATTCTTTGACTTATAAAAAATAAAAAACCTAATACATTTTTAAAAATCCTATTTCATATAAATGCTCAAACATTTTTTTCTTTAGAAAACCGTTTTTAAAATGTAGTTTAGCCCGTGCACATTAAAGAAAATTTATTTTTACCTGATCCAGTATAAAATTTCGACGACGTTTAACTGCTATGTCCTCTAGAGATGTTAGGACATTAAAGCATAATTCATAGATGCGGTCAAAACGTCCCTTGTGAATGGATTTACGGGGAGCTCCATCAATCTGTAATTAAAAATAAAGGTTTAAATATTTCAAAACTAAAAAAACAAACAAGTAAGAAAGTTATAGTCGGCCAAGCCCGACCATATGATATCCTACGCCATTTTGACAATTATAGACCGATCTTAATGAAATTTGGAACACTGATGCATACATAAAACTTCTCAATATTGAATTTCATTAAAATATCATTATATTTGAACCATTTATGATCGTAAAACCCCTATTCCGGGAAGACATTTGTATGAATCGATCATAACCAATTTCAATTTGAATAGGGTTCGTCTCTGTGATAAAATAATTATTTGCGCCAAATTTCATCAAAATATCTTTAAAATTGCGACCTGTACAAGGTTTACATGGACAGAAAGCCAGCCAGCCGACCAGATGTATTACCTTGTTGAAACACAAGCACCTATAATTATTGCAAAAAAATGAAGATATTTTTAAAATATAAGTGTTCAGCTTTGCTCCATCTAAGAAAAAATTCAAAACATATTTCTTTTATGCTCTTTAAAAAGCATGCCTTTATTTTTTTTTTTTTTTTTTTCATTTTTAATTTATTAATTTATTTCAGTAATATAAATCCTTCAAGCCAAAAAATATATATTACTTAGTCATAGTTAAAAAAATTATTAAGCAAACAATGTTTTATACAAAATATATTAACAAAATATATTAACTGTATATGATTCCTCATCCATAATGCAAAAACAAAAAAGAAGTAAAATTATTTTAAAAAGACATTTGTTTTTAAGAGGTAAAATTAATAGCAACAATAATAAGGTATAAAGCTCATAGTAATAATACAACTTTGAGTTCTACCATTTATCCTTTTTCAAAGCAACAATGAATCCATGACTCTATTTTGAATTTAGTTCAAATATTCCAAATGGAGAGGGAAAGCAGAAATATGTATTCAAAAATAATATATTTAATAAAAAATAGTATAAATGTTAAATTTTTAGCGAAAAGTAAAATAAGTGATTACTAATTGCATATCGATGGCTTATATAGAAAAGGCGTATCTCGACTTTTCGTAATTTTACAGATGAACGAAAAAACAGAATGGAACCTAAAAAATTTATTAAAAAAAAAAATTAAGGCTGATTTTTATTTTTGGTTTTTTCTACTCCTTATGTTTTTGTTAATGAAATTTTTGAAAATAAATAAAAAGTTAGGGCTTCTTTCAGTAATTTTAAATTGGAATAAACTAATACTATAATTGAAGTTTTTACAAAAATTAATAATTCAATAGATTACTACAAAAAGCTACAAAAAATATTTTTTATAAGGTAAATTTTCATAAAAATGGTGGGGCAATCTGGTGGCAGGATTGTTTTTAGATTTTAAAAATCATCCTATTTTTTAGGTAAGGTTATTTTTTCTTTAAAAATACAATGGGGGATGATATAATAAATAATAGATTTCGAACTTTGGGGGAGTAAATAATTGGTATTCATTAGTTATATTAGTTTTGAAATAAATTATGACTCATATCCTAAAGCTCAAAGTATGTTTATTATCGCATCTGTAGTGCTTCTTTCTTACTGATGGATGATGAACATGGCTTCACTAATTGCCTACAAACACCACTTTTAGAAATACTCACATATTGCTCACCTTTCATTCGCTTTTATAATATATAATATAGGTGGTTGAGGTATTATGCGTTTGTGCTAATGTTTGTAATGCACAAAAATATTGGCCGTAGACCACCCTTTTAAGTAAGCTAGTCCCATACAAATGTCTTCCCGCCATATGGGCTTTACGATCACAAATGCCTTAAACATATTTTAATGAAATTCGGTGCAAAGAAGTCATAAAGATCGGTTCATAAGTGACCATAGCTCTCATATAAACCTCTCTTCCGAAGATAACTTTATTTAATGAGGCAAAGAAACTGGGAAACACACTGGTGATATTCCAAAATAGGTGACACTCGCAAAGAGTGCCGCCGTTTATTTAGTGAGGCAAAGAGACTGGGAAACACACTGGTGGAACTCCGAAATAGGTGACACTCGCAAAGTGTCCCGTTTACTTAATGAGGCAAAGAGACTGGGAAACTGGTCAGCTTACAAATCCTCAAGAAACAGGTTTAAGAAACGCGAAACGCAAATCTTGGAAGGTCTTCTGTATCGACGTGTCGCCCATTCAGAGACTAGTCGCTTACGCAAAATCCTGGCTTCCTCACCTTCTAACCTAAGTTACATTCAGAAACCTTGTGGCAGCTGGACAACAAGCGTTCATGAGACCTTAGACGTTTTAATGGATACGCATTTTCCTGGCAGACTACCTATAACGTGAAATATTACTTCATTTGAGTGTTATTTCATTATAAAATAACTTCCTATTGAAAAAAAAAAAAATAAATAAGTTCCAACCCACTGGGTGTTATTTCATAATGTAATAAAACAAAATTTTTGCTGGGACTTATTTCATTTGGGAGTTATTTCACAGTACTTGTACAGAAACTATGGCTTAATATGGAAAAAGCGTGTCTCATTTTTTTCGAATTCGATTTTGCAGACGTATCATATATTATTATCAAAGTTTATTTACGTAGGTTAGATTAGGTTATTACGTATATTAAAATGAATATTTATATAAGAAAACACATAAAGTTTTTTATGCATATTCATTCTATTTTTTACATATTTCTGTTCATGTTATCCCATTTTTTCATACTTTTTCAGGTCGTTGTTACGCTACATACACAAGTTTTTTTTTTTTTTTTGTTCGCACAAGAACAAACGTCGGTAGAGCAACGATCAAAATTGTTTTCATTTTGTTTTGGTGGCATAGCTCGTGTTCGAAAAAATCGTAATTTTTTGTTTGCCGTGAGAGTCGCTTCGATTCTTTTACATGCAGCGCCTCCTCTCCAAATAAAAAATGACGTTTGATACATCGTTGGTCGGACAAATGTGCGAACAAGAATAAAATATGAACAAGTTTGGTCCACACCAAGGTAGATTAATCAGGTAGCGAGATTTTTGTTTTTGGAAGCAATATGGCGGCTTGTGTTCTAACATCTGTAGTGTCCAATTCTTGTTTATATTTACAATCTCTGTTTACAATTTTTGTTTACTTTTGTTACAAAATAAATCACATATGAAAGTTTATGGAAAATTTATGAAAAATTTGGAGTAGAAAGAAGCTTTGGTTTATATCAATGATCGACATAATAGGAAAATGGTACAATTAGAAGAAAATGTGTTTTTCTTTTTTTTTCGTTTTGTGTACCTTGTTGAAAGCTAGCATAAAATTAAATGATTTTTTATCTTTATTGTGATTTATGTTGACGTTCGAGTAGTGTATGTGAATATGTCGAAAATCACTCGGCTCCTGAAGGCTATGGATCGGTCACTGCTTTATATTTTTATGGAATTTGAGAGAGGGAGAAAATATTTTTTTCAAATATAATTTATTTGTGTTATGAGCAATAGACATAAAGAAATACAAAATGTATGTAAAAACACGCATTTGCAAACGCAGTTTACTTATTTTTATATTTTCTATTTTATTATTATTATAATTTTTTTTTTAGAACGGAATTTGTTTCCACCTTCGCAGACTTGTGCTTCAGCACTGAAGAAAAAGCAACAGATTTTCATTGACAAAACATCATTACGTCAGTTTTTTTTAGCAAAGAAGTGGAGACTCAGATCAAAAAATTTCTTCAGATATTGTATATTCAAAAATTCTTTATAAACTTTGGTTTATACATTAAAATTTGTAATAAATATTGAATAAACTCACCGTCATTTTAGCTATTAAGGCATCAGCACCAATAACATGATAACGTTTATCGGGATTTTCATTGATATGATTCAAAACCCATGTGGTTTTACCAGCACCTGGTAAACCAACCATTAAAATTACTTCACAATCTTTGCGACTTTCGGGTCTTTGTGGACCTAGTATGTATTTTTCTTCAGGAATTAATGCAATCAATTCATAACCCTCTAATAAAAACACATGATCACGCGGTTCCGGATGAATCTCTTCATATTCATCTTCTTCTTGGTAAGCTTCCATTTTTTGACGTTTTGAAGGCGAGGGACCACAATCATCTTTGTCTTTTGTGCCAGATTTTTCTTGGTCACTTTTCTTTCCGCCTTCTCCCTGCTCTTCTTTTTTATTTTCACCGGAATGCTCAGTTCTTCCTTCATCTTTGGGGGATTCGACATCATCAGCTGCAATAAATGTAAAAATAAATTTTATTTTAGGGTTAAAATTTATTTAATTGTTATTTACCTTTTTCAAGTGATTCTTGTTTGTCGTTTCCATCATCAGATTTTTCAGGCATTTCAACATTTTCTTGTTTAGTTGCTTCCTCTTTATTTTCATTATTGTCCTCTGATTTAGCTTCTTCAGTTTTATTTTCTTCTTGACCTTGCAAATTATCTTGCTGTTCCTCATTTTTAGCTTCTTCTGGCTTCTTTTCTTCATCCACCTTTTCGTCTTCTTTCATTTCATCTTCATGCTTTTCTTCCTCTTTCTTTTCCTCAACCTTTTTGATTTTACGTCTTTTGCGCATTTTACGTTCCTTATTTACCAGTAAATTATCGTTATCGGCCAAATTTATTTCGTATTCATAACCCTTTGTTAAAACATGAGGAAATAGCGCCTGATCCTCACCCAAAATAGATTTATCAAATTCAAATGCCACACCCAAGTCTTCGCCGTTCAAAGTATATTTTATGTTGCAGGGTGTACTTTCCAAATTCAAGTAACAACCAATAACATCATCCAATTGGAAGGGTTTGGAAAAGTCTACAAATTCTCCACTTGTAGCTTTGCGGCCAGATTCGCAATAGGCAAAGGAATTTTCTGATTCACCCAACAATAAGTTTGAAGATGGCATTGAAAAACCTACACGAAAACCTTTTGTATAAGTTTCATCTCTGAAGGGATGATCGCGATTTAAATTGGTTTCCTCCGATAAACGTACTTCAAAGCAAACTTTGCCTTCGCGTACACCATAATTGGTACGAGCACCGGACCAAACTAAGGCATAAATATCATGACTCATGGGCTTCGCAGAAGTGAAGGTAACCGGATCGATGCGTAAATGTAAATCGGAGTCAACTAATAAAAATTAAAAGAACAATAAAGTATGTATAATGAAAATATTTTGTTTTAGTATTTTATTTTTTTTTTACTTACACCAACTTAAGCCAAATTGATTTTCTTCGATGGTGGGTTCATCTTCAGGAGTGCTGGTGTCTTCGTTTTCTTTCGAAGGACTTCCTAAGCTACCAGCACCACTACGACGTTTGGGAGTGCGTGAACGAGACCGGGTACGTGAACGAGACTTGGATTTGTGATGTGGTGAACGAGAGCGAGATCTTGAACGTGAATCGGAATGTGAACGATTACGACGTTCACGACGTTCCGTTGAATAACTTCGGGAACGTTCCCTAAGAGAATTGGACTTTTTGGGAGAACTTTCTTGATCTTTTTCTCTGTCTTCTTCAACTTCTTCAGCATCATCGAGATGAGTTGATTCCTCTTCGACAAATTTATTATTTTCCTGAACTATTTTATCTTCTTCCTTCTCCTCTTCTATATTTTCTTCAGGCTCTGCCTTTTTTAAAACCTCATTACTTATTGCATCTGCTTCGTCATCCCCATTTGTTTGCTCCTCTTTACTTTGCTCTTCTTCGGGGGGAACCTCTTCAGCACTTTCATAGGTTTCTTCGTTACGAGAATTATTTTTACTTTCAGTTTTCTCATCTATGGGTGTAGTTTCTTGAGGTGGCTTGTCTTGTGATTTCTCTGGAGTGGAGAATTTTTCTTCATTTACTTCCTTCTCAACTTGGGGATTAGCAGGATTGCTTTCCTCTTCTAAAGTTTCCAAGACAGGTTCTGAAGCCTTTTTAACCGGTGATGGAGAGGGTGACTTAGTCATAGACCTTGTACGACGACTGCGGCGACCAGGAGTTCCAGGAGAGGGAGGAACACCACCTAATTTATTATAAAAAAAAAGTGTTAACAATATAAAAACCATTAAAATACAATAAGCGCCATTTTTCAATCTCCTTTTCTGAGCTAAAAATTAGCAACCATGGCAATTATTTAAATAAATTCAATCATCAGTGTTGCCAGATTCGGGAATTTATCCCCAAATTGGGGGATTTGTTGGGGATGAATTTCAAGTTTTTTTTTTATATATTATTCTTCAATAGCATAACAGACAGAGCCCAATGGGCCATATACTCGTAGAGTTAACAAATTTACCACTTAACAAAAACTACATTAAAAAAAGTATAATATTAAGGATAAACAAATTTATAAAACTTATATGTAAATATATAAAGAGAAGTAAAGAAAGGAAAGAATATAAACAGATTAGAGGAAAAGAAATGAACCTTAAGTGCAGATTGTCACTACATCATAAATCAAATTATAAATCATTATTTTGAAGGTAAAGTAGTTTTTCTTTTAAAGATATCACATGAAAGTTCAAATGTTCTGAGTGAATTTGTTAAATAGTTGCGGATAGAACGACTAAATGAAAAAATGACTTTAAATACAAAATATTGTCATCGTGAACAGAAGACAATATAATAAGTTTCTTCATATTAGAACCAAAAGTACCACTATATAACTCAATACCATACAAAAATATTGGCATAACTAAAGAATGAATTATCATTTCAATATTCATAGGTAGAATTAAATTACCACTATAGATTTTACGTAATGTGTAGTTTACTCTGGATATTACAAAATGTATGTGTCTATCAAAATTAAGTCTATTGTCAATCCACAAACATAGACATTTCATATGGTCAACAAACTCAATTTTAGCACCTTTAATGTCAAGATCCAATTTCCCCAATGGAGAACCAAAAAGCATAGCTTTAGTTTTATTAATATTGACAACTAACTTATTCCCCTCCATCCAATTACTAATATTGAAAACAATGTAATACATCTACAAATTGCCTTTCACCACAAAATAGAAAAAATAAATCATCTGCATAAGCAAATGTTAAACAGTAAAGGTACAAGAGCATGAGACAACAGTTGTTTCTGCTCTTGATCGGGGCAAGGAAGGCGTAACTGCAGTCACTGCGTCAACACCGCGTAGGAAGCAGGTGAGCTCGACGGGGGCATCAGGCATGCCAAGGCCTATGACCAAACCTATTGTTCGGCAGGAAGCGGTAGCATATCCAATGGATGAGCAAGCCGCAACCGACAGTCGAACGAATTTTGAAAAGGCGAAGAACGGCGTTAGGGCCTCTATAGCTGCACTGAATAAGTTGGCTAGGAAGGACCCAACGCTGTTAGACGGGCGGGATAGGCATGTTCGCAGGAAATACCGAAAGAGCATCTACAGGTTTGAACGCACCTATGGCTCCATCGGTGACATCCTGGGATTGTCTTATCCCGATGGTTTTAAAGTGGAACCACAAGTCGACGCTGGTACACATTGTGGTGCTCACAAGCCATCCAGCAGTCCTGTAGGTTCTCTCAAGGGAAGTGACAGGTCAGCAAGGATTGGTAGTGGGAAAAAACACATTGAGAAGAGAGTAGAGAGGGTAAACCAAGCTCTTGCGAGCCCCCCTAAAGGATCTCAAATGAGGTCAATTAGGGGAGCTCTGCCTGGAGATGAGATACCCTCTACCTCCGGGAAGGCAGGTCATGTTCCGCATGACTCTTTTAAGGGTCCTCCTAAGGGGACCATAAAAAGAGTGAGGTCGGTGGATGACCAGCAGATTCCGTCTGCGAAGAAGGTTGGTAATGCACCAAGTGGTCCGCTTAAAAACTCTCATAAGGGAGTAGTGAAGCGGGTAGTATCTGGTGACGTACAACCTTCATCGCCCAAAAAGGGGAAGGATTCGTCCAAGTCGGATATTCTTCAAGCAGCAGTCATTGACCGTGCTGATCCAGATGGGAGAATCAGTACGGAAATGTGGCGGCTGATTGAGGACAAACTTATGGACGAAATCTTCCAGGAAAGGCACAGGCCGGGTGAAATAGCCTTCATGGGTGCAGACTGGACAAGGGGCGTAAAGACTGTTGGTTGCGTAACAAAGGAACTTTTGAATTCCTGAAAGCCGCGATTGACAGATGTGGCAATCTCTGTCCAGAAGCGCAACTGGAGGTTATACCAGCGTCGGAATTGCCTCTGCGGCCAATAGTCACGGTATGGATTCCACCACCCATTAAGCCGGTGGAAGTCATAATGGGAATATTGGAAGGACAAAATAGGGGGATCAATACAAGTCAATGGAAACTTGTCTCTTCATTGACTTGTAAAGAGAACCAGGGAAAAGATTTCCGATTCGCAGTGGATCGGGAATCTATTAAGAAATTGGACTCATTGGGGGGGGGGGGGGGTTGTTACGTTCGGGCTTGGCTACATCAAATTTCGCTACGCGAAAAATGATAAAGCCAAAGAGGTTGCGGATGGTGCAGATAAATCTGCACCACTGTGAAGCGGCCTCTACCAAATTAATAACCTACCTCAGTGAGACCAATGTGGACGTGGCCCTAATCCAGGAGCCTTGGCTAAAAAATAACCAGGTCTGTGGTTTAAGGGCCAAAGGATACAAATTGTTCAAGCCGTCCACTGAGGATAAGGTGAGGACTTGTATTCTGGTGAAGAATGATCTTCAGGTAATTCTTCTTAACTCTTTCAGTTATGGTGATCTAATGGTCGTTCAAGGAGAGGCATTGGGAGGCGGTAAACTGGCCTTGGCCTCGGTGTACATGCCCTATGAGGAGCTGGAACCACCAGATGACAGGGTGTGGGCCTTAGCCGAGTACGCAAGACGGAATGGAGTACGTCTATTGCTCGGTTGCGATGCTAATGCACACCACAGTCAATGGGGTAGCAGGGATACCAATAGGAGAGGTGAGTCAACATTTGGGGAAACCTTTTAGGAATCTTAGGAGGACGGATTGGGACGCCTTCGTGCGGGATCTGGGGTCAAGATTGACTGGAACTCCGATGGAGTTCTTGTCGAGGGAAAATCTTGACGAGGTGGTAGAGAAGGTAACGGGGTCTATTAACAGAAGCTATGAGCTTAACTGCCCGGTGAGCTATCCGGGTAAGAGGAAGCAGCCGGTCTGGTGGTCGGAGGAGTTGAAGGCTCAACGGACCACAGTTGGCAGGCTGTACAACAAAGCCCATAGGTCTGGTAGGGACGAAGACTGGGGCACCTATAGAGTGTGTTTCAATAAGTACAAAAAGGACATTAGAAGAGCTAAAAGAGCCTCGTGGATTAAGTTTAGCGAGGCCATTGACTCGGTCAATGAACTTTCTAGATTCAGAAAGATACTGTCAAAGGACCCTAGTGTGCCTGGGATTATCCAGAGATCAGATGGTTCATGGACGGAATCTAGTTCTGAGTCACTTAATGTGCTTTTGGAAACCCACTTTCCGGGTTGCAGGGATCCATTGGTGGAGGAATCGGGTGAGGGAGAGCAATTCTTCACGGAGTCCACCAGTGGGATAATTGGAACAGTGGTAAGAGACCTAATAACGGTGGAGAAGATCACATGGGCGGTGAATTCATTCGAGCCTTATAAGTCACCAGGCCCGGATGGTATTTTTCCGGCCATGTTGCAGAATGCACCGTTGGTGGTTCGTCTACTACTGGTTGAGATTTTTAAGGGGTGTCTGATACATAGACATATTCCAAGGGGGTGGAGAGAGGTAAGGGTCATATTCATACCGAAGGGTGGAAGGACCTGTCACTCGAAACCCAAGGATTATAGACCTATCAGCCTATCGTCTTTCCTTTTGAAGACTTTAGAGAGACTGATAGATCTATATTTGAGATCGTCTGGTAGCTCCAGCATCATGAGTAGTGCTCAACATGCTTACCTTAAGGGTAAATCTGTGGAGAGTGCGCTGAGTGATGTGGTGGGTTATATAGAACAAGGACTTCGGTATAAGGAATACACCATAGCCGCGTTCTTGGATTTCGAGGGAGCGTTCAACAATATTGAGATTGACGCTATCAAGCAGGCGCTGGTGGATCTTAAGGTACATGACTTCTTGATCGAATGGATAATCCTCATGCTAAGCAGCAGGATTGTCAATTCAAGCTTGGGTGGAGTATGCTTAAGAAAACTAGTGACTAGGGGGACTCCGCAAGGGGGAGTACTCTCACCGAGGTCACTCTCTATATGGACAGTCAGGCGGCTCTGAAGGCCTTGGGGACACATTTGGTGAGATCCAGGCTAGTAGCTGCCTGTAAGAGGACACTGAGAGAGCTGATGGAGGACTACATGGTGAGACTCTGCTGGGTGCCTGGCCACTGCAATATTTCAGGCAATGAATTGGCTGATGAACTGGCAAGGCAAGGTGCGGCAGGGAACGTCTCGGAGAGGGAGACATATGTGAAACCACCACTAAGTTTCTTCTATGGGAAGATCAATGATTGGATCTTGGTCAGGACCAATTCGGCTTGTGAGAGTAGAGAGGACTGCAGAGTGTCGGTATAACCCTAGGGGGATTGGTAACATTGCTGGTCCCCCTATATGATTCGTCACATTTCTATTCCTTTTTATCTTTTACTCTACTTTTTCTGTACTCTCTGTATTTTCTATTTTCTGTATTCTATACTCTTTATTTCACAGCATGTGTGTGAAGATAAATTCGTAAGTTAAATACGTCCCACACCTCTGTTAAATACGTTCCACACACTGTTAAATATGTTCCACACATTTTGCATTTCAAAAAAACTATTTTTAAAGCAAAAAAACACTTTTTTAAAAATAATTTTTATTATTTTATTAAAAAAAACATCACAATAAAACATTTTTGGAAAAAAACAAAACAAAGAAACATATACAGCATTAGGATATGGTGCAACAAAAATACCTATATTCAGGTCACATTGCGGGCCAGTTCGGACAGACCTGAATGGGGTTGTGATATATCACGCGAAAGCTCTAGAGGAGTAGAACTCAAAACTGCACAGGGTATATCCAGTTGTTTCTCAGGAGACATGCTACGAGGTGCTGAAGTTTGGCAAAATTCAATAAGTCTAAGAAACAGGGGGCCATATTTTGATTTTGGCCATACCTGAATGGGGTTATGGTACATCAAATTAAAGGTCTGGTGGAGTAGAACCCAAAACTGTTTAGACAATATTCATTTATTTCCTAGGAAAGATTCTACGAGGGTCGGAACTTTGCGCAAATTCTTAAAAATTCAAACCTGAATGGGGGGCTTTTTGGACAGACCTGAATGGGGTTGTGATACATCGGTTGAAAGCTCTAAGGGAGTAGATTTCAAAACTATATAGGGTATACCCAGTTGTTTCTCAGGGAACATGCTACGAGGGGTGGAATATAATTATTCATATTTCATACACATATATTCCATATTGTGTAGGGGGGGGGGGCATTTACGACAGGCCTGAATGGGGTTGTGATACATCGAATGAAAGCTCTAAGGGAGTAGATTTCAAAACTATATAGGGTATACCCAGTTGTTTCTCAGGGAACATGCTATGAGGGGTGGAATATAATTATTCATATTTCATACACATATATTCCATATTGTGTGGGGGGCACTTACGACAGACCTGAATGGGGTTGTGGCACATCGGGTGAAAGCTCTAAAGGAGTAGATCTCAGAACTATATAGGGTATACCCAGTTGTTTCTCAGGGAACATGCTATGAGGGGTGGAATATAATTATTCATATTTCATACACATATATTCCATGTTGTGTGGGGGGCACTTACGACAGACCTGAATGGGGTTGTGGCACATCGGGTGAAAGCTCTAAAGGAGTAGATCTCAGAACTATATAGGGTATACCGAGTTGTTTCTCAGGGAACATGCTACGAGGGGTGGAATACAATCATTCATATTTCATACACATATATTCCATGTTGTGTGGGGGGCACTTACGACAGACCTGAATGGGGTTGTGACATATCGGGTGAAAGCTCTAAGGGAGTAGGTCTCAGAACTATATAGGGTATACCTAGTTGTTTCTCAGGTAACATGCTACGAGGGGTGGAATATAATATCAATATTTTTTAATGGTTTATATTTCAAGTTGTGGGAGGGCCATTTCGAACAGACCTGAATGGGGTTGTAATACATCCGATGAAAGCCCTAAGGGAGTAGATCTCAGAACTATATAGGGTATACCGAGTTGTTTCTCAGGGAACATGCTACGATGGGTGGAATACAATCATTCATATTTTAAACATATATATTTCATGTTGTGGGGGGGGGGGGCATTTACGACAGACCTGAATGGGGTTGTGATACACCGGATGAAATCTCTAAGGAAGCAAATCTCAAAACGTTTCTATGAATACGTGATACGAAAGGTCGTTCATAGTATCATATACATATATCATTCATTCCTCAAGATTTTTGAAAAAATGACAATTTCTTTCTAAAGGTCATAAGATTTTGTTTATTATTTTCTTTCTCATTATTATTTTTGCTAATTTACTGAAAATCACAATTTTTTATGTTATAAATGTATATTAATGGTAGAAAAATCTGGCAAATTACTGAAATTAAACTACAATGTAAAGGAATTGTAATGATTAACGGCTGTAATGAAGACCAAGTGAGACTTGAAACTACAAAAGTAAATAGTTTATTTAAAAATGCACTCGTAATGCAATTGCAGCTTTACTATGGATTTAGATGATCTGCTATTTTAAATATTTTTGTTTAGAACACAGAGAAGAAAGCATATAAATCTATAAATTGTATTCATAGATATTATGAATCGAATATGACTTTTTTCCCAAACTTTAAAAAAAAAAACAATATAAAATTTTGTTTATAGAAATTAAATTTATTGTATACAATTGTGCGATAATTTTAGGAATTTTGCAAAATTTTTGAAAAAATTTTATTTCATGGTAAATGCTTAATAAATAAACAGTGTTGCCAGTTTAGCCTTTCTAAGGCTAAATGTAGCCTTTTTATTTTGCTTTTAGCCTCAAATTTTTCTAGCCTTTTTTGATTCTTAAAATTGCCATAAAAAGGCTAAAATTTTATTATTGCAACAAAGAAGAAAATAATTTCTTACTTGCTTCTACTAATTTTATGTTTACGGAATCATCCATTTAGGTATTTTTGTGTATTAATTCGCACAAATAATCAAGATTTATATTTAACAGAAATTTTCGTCTGCGGCGCCTCATCCTCCAAAGCGACATATGTTGAATTTCGTCCTATATCGCTACTACCAATTATTGATCAAATTTTTCAAGGTATATTATAAAATCAGATTTTTCCACATTTCATGGAAAATAACTTATTTAATGCTTTTCAGTTCTGATTTCGAAAGGGCTGTGGTACTGAAGAGAATTTGTGAATGTTCAGAATTATATATGTAAATGTTTGGATCAAGGTCATAGTGCTGTAACAGCCATTTTTTGATTTGACAAAAGTTTTTGTTATATATCTTGGCGCAAAAGCTCTAGTACTATGGCGTTCATGGAAATGGACTTTCGCTTTTAAGAAGCTATCTAAAAAATAAACAACAATTTCTTAAAAATAAGGAAAGTGAAACTAATGTTAGATATTGAGTGCCACAGGGAAATGTTTTAGGTCTCTTGTTTACGGTATTTTTACAGTTTTTAAAATACTTTTAAAAAATTGTATTCCTCAAAAAATGGGTCAAAATTAAAAAAGTAGTCTATGTGGACTTAGAAGACTCAAGAGCTATTGTATTATGAATTTCAGAGCAGAAAAAATAATATTAAGATTAAGCTTTGAGTAATACGAGTAGAATTTTGAAAAAATTACTTTTCTCATATAAGAGCCCTATTGAAGATTGAAAAATGGGTAGAAATTAAAAAGGTGCTTTATGTGGACCTAGTAGGGCCGGAAGTAAAAGAATTTTGAAAATTTTGTTAAATGACTTTTCTCATATGAGGGCCCTATTGATGATCGAAAAATTGATCAGAATTAAATGATGTTCTATTTGGACCTAGTAGGCTCGAAAGTTATTCTCTTAAGTTTGACTTGTCTTCTATCTATGTTCCTAATTTCATCAAAATGGTGGTTTAAAAGATCCAGTCTTATACCATTTATTTTCTAATTGTAATTTTCTTCATCGTTATCAGATAAATTTGGAACAAGAAATAATCTCAAGATCATTTATTGCTGGCAAATATATAGGAGATTGACAAGGTAATCTAAAAGTAGTTTATAACAATAAAATTTTGGTTTAAACAAAAAATAACTAAAATACAATTAGAAAATAAAATAACCAATTTTGGTTAAAAATAATTAAAACGGCAACACTGACATGTTAAGAAATAGCACGTGCAAAAAAAGTGAGTGATTTTTTTTTTTTTTTGGTACATTTGTGTGGTAATCTCTAGCTTTGTTGCCCGTTAAACCAGCGTTGCCCATTCAGCGATTTTTGCGCTAGATTGAGCGGTTTTTAAATGTCACTATTTTTTCTATTTGCGATTTTTTCAAAAAAAGCTATTAAATTGGCGCGTTTTACTGTACCCAAAATCTACACGTAGACATTTTTATGTTGGCTATTGTCAAATACTATCTCCCTCTTTAATATGTTCCGTGTGGACCAATAAGAAATCTTATTATCAATTTATATCCCAGTGAATATTTAAGCACAAAATTGAGCAATAACGTTTAACATAAGCTGTCAAAATTAATGTTCTTTTTTAATATTTTGCTCTTTTTTCAAAAAAGAAAAGGTGCGATTTTAACTAATATTATTTTAAAAAGGCAAATAAAAAGTAACAAAGGAAAATAATTTAAAAACCAATTTAGAATTAAAATTTTTCATGTTCGTGTTCTTCACCCGCTAACATAAAGTTGAAATAATTTTTTCCCCTTTATTCTGCCGACGTTATGTTAGGAAATAAAAATACTTTTACTTCCCAATTAACTAATAAAAATAGCATCTTAAGGCCTGTGTGAAACGGTAGAAAATTATTTTTCGTAAAAAGTGAGCTTTACTAGCTCGTAAAGCTAGTAAAGCTCACTTTTTGACAAAAGTATAATTTATTCGACATTTTAAAATTGATAGAAAAAATTCAATATTGCACAATATATTCTAAATATTATCAATATTAAATTTTATATGTCTTATAATTTCATCACAATGTCCTTTCCTAAAATAGAGTGTGGCTTTCGGAATGGATTTAAAGTAAAATCAAAACATTTAAAATATGTTCATTCATATCTCTTGTTTTTTTTTCTGTTTACACATTTTTCTAAAGTTTTAATTTCCCACAACAGAAACAAGAATATTTCTCACCACAAAAAAAAAACATTTTCTATCATAGAGCATTATTATTATTTTGTTAATTTTAAAACTCAGCAAAAATTAAAACGATTTTTTGATTTCGAAATTCCAAAATATACCTTCAGAATTCTTTTGTTTAAAGTGATCATTTGAGGTATCTATCCATTTTCTAAATCCCGTTGAATGAATAATCGAATAAGCAGTTTTCAAGATTCTTCCAAACACGTTCCTATTCTTTTTAGGAAATGATTTTTTTGGGGGAAAAAATGGAGTGATTAAATTAAATAATAGGTTCATGAATTTAAATTCATGGATAAGATCTTATGAATCTGGAATTTGAAATGTACAAAAAATTTTACTGCTTATTTCTGTAATAAAAATACCAATTCTAAATTTTTGATTTGAAATATAATTCACTATTCTGTTGAAGTTAAAACATTTAAAAAATAAAAAATATGGACTTTATATTGTTTAAGTTGTTACTTTTTGTAAAAATCAGATTCGAATTTAAAAAACTAGATAAAAAGCGCTAAATTGAACCAAATTTAGCGCGTTTTGTTTACAAATAGTTGGCAACACTGCGTTAAACATTTTATTTAAATATGCAGACACGCTTGTTTACTCATTTTTTTAGAAGTACACTTTGGCCTCGATTTAAGCCTTTCTTTATGATTTCGATTTATATACAGCATATTTTCTTCTTAGAAATGAAATAAACTTAAGTAACTGCATGTGAAAAATTTATTAGAGTTTTAAAGAGTTTTATTATAATAGGTGTATGTCTTAAAGTATATTTTATTGCAAAAAAAAATTTAAATTCTTTGTTTTTGCTAGAAAATCAAAATAGAATTTATATAAGTATGTTAATTTCACCTGATTGCGAAAAAAATAGTCATTTTTTATTAAAGATTAACGTCTTTTCTGGAAAAATATGTTTATCCTGGAATTGCTTTTAAGAAAAAGGTGTATATACATAAAATTGCGATTCAGTTTGCATCGCAATTCTCCGGCCCCGTTAACAATGCAAGCCGGGCCTCAGTGTTGATGAGTATTCAAGTATAAGTAATTTTTTTTTGTGCAGCATCCCATCCAACACGTTGTCAAACGTTTAAAATATTATGACTTTAACGGTTGATATCAAATGTGTTTCCCAAATTTGTTACAAATATAGGAAGAGGTTTGAATTTTAAGTTTGATTTAAAGTTGAGAATCATTTGAGAAAAAACGTTTAAAAACCGTACATTCTCAAATTGATATCAAATGCTATTATTGAATCATTCTCAAACCTAAAGATAACTTTAACAATATTGGAAAAATTGTGTATTCTTAATTTGATATATATTGTTGTTATTAAATCATTCATAAATCTAAATAGAAAAGCTAAAAAATATTTGAAAAATCGTATTTTCTCAATTTGATACCAAATATTATATGTATAAAAATAATATATAAAAAAATTGAAACATATACAAATAAATAAATTAATAAATAAATTTATTTAATCAAGTATTTTCCAACTAATAAATACGTATAATGATAGGGCATAATCAAAAGTGTATACAAGATAGAAAGAGAAAACTTTACAAAAAATTAAAAATGCAGATTACTTTTAATTATGTTCCGCATGTGGTCACAATCTACATTTGAAAAAAGTTTGAGAATTATAATTAACAATGGTTTGATAATAATAGCATTTTTCAATTTAACAATTAATTCGCCTTTTTGTTGAGAAAGCTATCATTTTCAAGTTATTTTGAGAAAGGATTTGATTTCAAATCAGCCTCAATTTGACATAAAAAAATTGCATTTGCTGGGATATTACTCACTTGTTCTTAATTATCTTTGTATAATAGAGTGTTGCCATTAGGTTAAAATACTTGTGTATCAGTGTTATCCGATGGTACAATTTTATTTTCAATTTCTATTCTTTTATATCAATTTAAAAAAAACTGAAAAATTTATAAATAATTAATAGCAATAGGTAACACTGCTACTAACAAGTATTTTAACATAATGGCAATTCTCTATTATACAAAGTATTCATCTAATAAAATAATAGAATATTGTTTTGCAATTGTTTAAATCTTTCTATATTCGTTTATAAAAATAAAATAAAAGAAAAATATAAAAATAGATTTGATACTCAAAACCTATGATCAATCTTAATATTATCTTTTCTATTCTGAAATCCTTAAGAAAAATCTTTCGAGTCTACTAGGAGCACCTTTTTAATTTTGACCCATTTTTTTATCATCAATTTTATATGAGAAAAATCACTTTTTCAAAATTTTTAAAATTCTATTACAGAAAATCTATGATCAGTCAGCATATTATCTTTTTTGCTCTGAAATTCATAAGGCAATAGTTTTTGAGCCTACTAGGTCCACATAAAGCACCTTTTTAATTTCTACCCGTTTTTTCAATCTTCAATAGGGCCCTTATATGAGAAAAGTAATTTTTTCAAAATTCTACTCGTATTACTCAAAGTTTATGATCAATCTTAATATTATTTTTTCTGCTCTGAAATTCATAAGACAATAGCTCTTGAGCCTACTAAGTCCAAATAGAGTACTTTTTTAATTTTGACCCATTTTTTGAGGAATACAATTTTTTAAAAGTATTTTAAAAACTGTAAAAATACCGTAAACAAGAGACCTAAAACATTTCCCTGTGGCACTCAATATCTAACATTAGTTTCACTTTCCTTATTTTTAAGAAATTGTTGTTTATTTTTTAGATAGCTTCTTAAAAGCGAAAGTCCATTTCCATGAACGCCATAGTACTAGAGCTTTTGCGCCAAGATATATAACAAAAACTTTTGTCAAATCAAAAAATGGCTGTTACAGCACTATGACCTTGATCCAAACATTTACATATATAATTCTGAACATTCACAAATTCTCTTCAGTACCACAGCCCTTTCGAAATCAGAACTGAAAAGCATTAAATAAGTTATTTTCCATGAAATGTGGAAAAATCTGATTTTATAATATACCTTGAAAAATTTGATCAATAATTGGTAGTAGCGATATAGGACGAAATTCAACATATGTCGCTTTGGAGGATGAGGCGCCGCAGACGAAAATTTCTGTTAAATATAAATCTTGATTATTTGTGCGAATTAATACACAAAAATACCTAAATGGATGATTCCGTAAACATAAAATTAGTAGAAGCAAGTAAGAAATTATTTTCTTCTTTGTTGCAATAATAAAATTTTAGCCTTTTTATGGCAATTTTAAGAATCAAAAAAGGCTAGAAAAATTTGAGGCTAAAAGCAAAATAAAAAGGCTACATTTAGCCTTAGAAAGGCTAAACTGGCAACACTGTTTATTTATTAAGCATTTACCATGAAATAAAATTTTTTCAAAAATTTTGCAAAATTCCTAAAATTATCGCACAATTGTATACAATAAATTTAATTTCTATAAACAAAATTTTATATTGTTTTTTTTTTTAAAGTTTGGGAAAAAAGTCATATTCGATTCATAATATCTATGAATACAATTTATAGATTTATATGCTTTCTTCTCTGTGTTCTAAACAAAAATATTTAAAATAGCAGATCATCTAAATCCATAGTAAAGCTGCAATTGCATTACGAGTGCATTTTTAAATAAACTATTTACTTTTGTAGTTTCAAGTCTCACTTGGTCTTCATTACAGCCGTTAATCATTACAATTCCTTTACATTGTAGTTTAATTTCAGTAATTTGCCAGATTTTTCTACCATTAATATACATTTATAACATAAAAAATTGTGATTTTCAGTAAATTAGCAAAAATAATAATGAGAAAGAAAATAATAAACAAAATCTTATGACCTTTAGAAAGAAATTGTCATTTTTTCAAAAATCTTGAGGAATGAATGATATATGTATATGATACTATGAACGACCTTTCGTATCACGTATTCATAGAAACGTTTTGAGATTTGCTTCCTTAGAGATTTCATCCGGTGTATCACAACCCCATTCAGGTCTGTCGTAAATGCCCCCCCCCCACAACATGAAATATATATGTTTAAAATATGAATGATTGTATTCCACCCATCGTAGCATGTTCCCTGAGAAACAACTCGGTATACCCTATATAGTTCTGAGATCTACTCCCTTAGGGCTTTCATCGGATGTATTACAACCCCATTCAGGTCTGTTCGAAATGGCCCTCCCACAACTTGAAATATAAACCATTAAAAAATATTGATATTATATTCCACCCCTCGTAGCATGTTACCTGAGAAACAACTAGGTATACCCTATATAGTTCTGAGACCTACTCCCTTAGAGCTTTCACCCGATATGTCACAACCCCATTCAGGTCTGTCGTAAGTGCCCCCCACACAACATGGAATATATGTGTATGAAATATGAATGATTGTATTCCACCCCTCGTAGCATGTTCCCTGAGAAACAACTCGGTATACCCTATATAGTTCTGAGATCTACTCCTTTAGAGCTTTCACCCGATGTGCCACAACCCCATTCAGGTCTGTCGTAAGTGCCCCCCACACAACATGGAATATATGTGTATGAAATATGAATAATTATATTCCACCCCTCATAGCATGTTCCCTGAGAAACAACTGGGTATACCCTATATAGTTCTGAGATCTACTCCTTTAGAGCTTTCACCCGATGTGCCACAACCCCATTCAGGTCTGTCGTAAGTGCCCCCCACACAACATGGAATATATGTGTTTGAAATATGAATGATTGTATTCCACCCCTCGTAGCATGTTCCCTGAGAAACAACTGGGTATACCCTATATAGTTCGGAGATCTACTCCTTTAGAGCTTTCACCCGATGTGCCACAACCCCATTCAGGTCTGTCGTAAGTGCCCCCCACACAACATGGAATATATGTGTATGAAATATGAATAATTATATTCCACCCCTCATAGCATGTTCCCTGAGAAACAACTGGGTATACCCTATATAGTTCTGAGATCTACTCCTTTAGAGCTTTCACCCGATGTGCCACAACCCCATTCAGGTCTGTCGTAAATGCCCCCCACACAACATGGAATATATATGTTTGAAATATGAATGATTGTATTCCACCCCTCGTAGCATGTTCCCTGAGAAACAACTCGGTATACCCTATATAGTTCTGAGACCTACTCCCTTAGAGCTTTCACGCGATATGTCACAACCCCATTCAGGTCTGTCGTAAATGCCCCCCACACAACATGGGATATATGTGTATGAAATATGAATAATTATATTCCACCCCTCGTAGCATGTTTCCTGAGAAACAACTGGGTATACCCTATATAATTCTGAGATCTACTCCTTTAGAGCTTTCACCCGATGTGCCACAACCCCATTCAGGTCTGTCGTAAGTGCCCCCCACACAACATGGAATATATGTGTATGAAATATGAATAATTATATTCCACCCCTCATAGCATGTTCCCTGAGAAACAACTGGGTATACCCTATATAGTTCTGAGATCTACTCCTTTAGAGCTTTCACCCGATGTGCCACAACCCCATTCAGGTCTGTCGTAAATGCCCCCCACACAACATGGAATATATATGTTTGAAATATGAATGATTGTATTCCACCCCTCGTAGCATGTTCCCTGAGAAACAACTCGGTATACCCTATATAGTTCTGAGATCTACTCCTTTAGAGCTTTCACCCGATGTGCCACAACCCCATTCAGGTCTGTCGTAAGTGCCCCCCACACAACATGGAATATATGTGTATGAAATATGAATAATTATATTCCACCCCTCATAGCATGTTGCCTGAGAAACAACTGGGTATACCCTATATAGTTCTGAGATCTACTCCTTTAGAGCTTTCACCCGATGTGCCACAACCCCATTCAGGTCTGTCGTAAGTGCCCCCCACACAACATGGAATATATGTGTATGAAATATGAATAATTATATTCCACCCCTCGTAGCATGTTTCCTGAGAAACAACTGGGTATACCCTATATAATTCTGAGATCTACTCCTTTAGAGCTTTCACCCGATGTGCCACAACCCCATTCAGGTCTGTCGTAAGTGCCCCCCACACAACATGGAATATATGTGTTTGAAATATGAATGATTGTATTCCACCCCTCGTAGCATGTTCCCTGAGAAACAACTGGGTATACCCTATATAGTTCTGAGATCTACTCCTTTAGAGCTTTCACCCGATGTGTCACAACCCCATTCAGGTCTGTCGTAAAAGCCCCCCCCCCCCCCTACACAATATGGAATATATGTGTATGAAATATGAATAATTATATTCCACCCCTCATAGCATGTTCCCTGAGAAACAACTGGGTATACCCTATATAGTTTTGAAATCTACTCCCTTAGAGCTTTCAACCGATGTATCACAACCCCATTCAGGTCTGTCCAAAAAGCCCCCCATTCAGGTTTGAATTTTTAAGAATTTGCGCAAAGTTCCGACCCTCGTAGAATCTTTCCTAGGAAATAAATGAATATTGCCTAAACAGTTTTGGGTTCTACTCCACCAGACCTTTAATTTGATGTACCATAACCCCATTCAGGTATGGCCAAAATCAAAATATGGCCCCCTGTTTCTTAGACTTATTGAATTTTGCCAAACTTCAGCACCTCGTAGCATGTCTCCTGAGAAACAACTGGATATACCCTGTGCAGTTTTGAGTTCTACTCCTCTAGAGCTTTCGCGTGATATATCACAACCCCATTCAGGTCTGTCCGAACTGGCCCGCAAGGTGGCCTAAATATGGGTGTTTTTGTTACACCACAATTTTATTCTGGAGACATATTTTTTAATATTTTTTGTTTAAAATTTGAAACAGTTATGTTTTATTTAATAAAACGTTAAAATGTATTTTTATAAACGCTTTTTTCCGTAAAAAAAGTCATATTAAATAAACTCAACTTTCTTTACAGTGTTTGGAATATATTTAACAGACATGTGGGACGTATCTAACTGACGAATTTATCTTCACACCCTTTTTCACAGCTATTCTATTGAAGAGACTCACAATGGACCGGGATCGGTCTCTGGGTGGAGATGGGGTACTATCTGGTATCACATCTACCTTCTATATCTATCTATCTATCTAAAGGTACAAGTACAGAACCTTGGGGCACAACACCTATGACAGGTAAAATAGTTGAAACTTTTTTACCTACAGATACATATTGATAACGATTGCTAAGACATGAAAATATAAGCCTACAAGACAATGACGAAAGACCTAGAGTGCGGTTAAGTTTAGAAATTAAGATGATATGGTCAACTTTATCAAACGCCATAGGAAATTATAATAGTTTTGATTGGAATATTTTTTTGCTTCCTTGTCAAATTTTATGCTATATTTTTTAATACTAAAGTTTATATATTTTCCTCTTTTCTTTCTTTCCTTTTTCAATATATTCCCGGTGTTAGGATACATAGTAATAGTACAACATGGATGGATTCCAGGGGTATTTTGTTTGCAGGATCATTAAGGGATATAGGGATATTGCTTTTTCTGAAGCGTTGTGGGGAAAATTCGCTAAGTGTGTTATTTGGAAAGAGAAGAGAAAGTATTTTTCTATATTGTTTTTTGGCTTATGGAAGGTGTTGCGAAATTCTGGATGTGCTAAGGATATAAATGCTTTTGTTTGGAATACTGATGTGGATGTTTTGAACAACTTTTTTTTTTGTAGGTGATTCTGTTCTTGATGTTTTTCTGATATTAATACTGATAATTTAGTAAGATCTATATATTGTTTCTCTATTCGATGTGTTAATGAGATTCGAGTTACTAGGGGCGCTATAGTTAAATCTGGTTCAACTGTTATCAACATTCTCATTAAATTTATTAAACTTATTTTCCACATGTTTCGGACTTATTATTAAACTTATTTAACTATTTTTTTATGTAATCAGTGTCTCCTGAACTTTTGAAAACTGTATGTACTGTACCTATTAAAAAATCTAAGATTGTTAATGACCTGGATGATATAAGGCTCATTTCTATACTTCCAGCGATATCTAAAATTGTTGAGCACCTTATAAATGGTCAAATAATGTCAAGATTTATTAGTCCCAGTATGCCTTCCGTAAGGGTTATAGTACTATATCACTGTTACTTAGCATTACTGATTCCATTAGGGAGAACGTTAATGTAGGTAAATTGAGTGCATTGGTTTTACTTGATTTATCTAGAGCCTTTAACACTATCTGTCATTCGACAATGCTCAAAAAACTAAAAGATAAATTTAAATTTTCAAATTCTGCTTGTCGTACTTGATTCGTAGGTCACAGTTCGTTAACTTTAGAGGAAGAAAAACATTTTTTGCTTAATGTTAATGCCAGTAAAGGGCTGGGAGTGAATCCAGAAAAGACAGAGTTGGTTCTGTTTACTAGAAGGTACAAGGTAGAGAATTTCAGATTACCCGTACTATGTGGAACGGAACCGAGACTTTCAGACTCAGCGAAGTATCTTGGGGTATTCCTCGATAGTAAGCTGACCTGGAAGAGGAATGTTCAGGAGAGACTCAAACGTGGCCTTAATGCCTGCTACACCAGTAGAAACTCCATAGGTAAGAATTGGGGACTCAAACCAAAGGTTGTAAATTGGATCTACATCTCGGTGGTGAGACCAATTCTTACTTATGGTTGTTCTGTTTGGTGGCAGGCACTGGAACGAAAGAGTAATAGAAACCTTTCGTCGAAGGCACAGAGGTGTGCTTCAATTGGCATTACAGGTGCAAGCGGCTCTGGACGTCATACTTCATTTCTTACCCGTTGAGGAGTTTTGTGAAGGGAATGGCAACAAGGAGTCTGCTGAGACTTAAGGAATTAGGACTATTAGGTTCATCAAGAGCAGGACACTCCCGGGTCATATACAAGATCAGTAATGATGAGGTTAATCTGAACTCCACGAGGCCATCAGATTACGTGGCCGCTGAATCAGACTTTGGAGTAAATCCTGTAGTGGTGATACCTGATAGGGAGGTCTGGTCCGGCACTGTGAGACTGCACGAAGGTTGTGCAGTATTCACGGACGGATCAAAGATGGACATAGGTACTGGTGCGGTAGTCTATATTATGGGCACGGATCTAAAAGGCTATTTTAGACTCCCTGATGAGTGCAGTTTTTCAGGCTGAGATTCTCGGCATCTTGAAGGTCGCAGAATTAATGTGAGGAGTACTGAAGTTGCTCTCTACGTGGACAGTCAAGCGGCTCTGAAAGCCTTGGGGCACATCTGGTGAAAACCAGACTAGTTTCTGACTTTAGAAGTCACTGAGAGAGCTGATGGAACACTACATTGTGAGACTCTGCTGGGTACCTGGCCACTGTAATGTATCTGGTAATTAACTGGCCGATGAACTGGCAAAGCAAGACGCAGCAAAGGATGTCTCGGAGAGGAAAACCACAGTAAAAACCCCGCTGAGTTTCTTCTTTGGGAAGATCAATGATTGGATCTTGGTCAAAACCAATTCAGCTTGGGAGAGTACTGTAGACTGTAAGGTGTCGAGGGCGGTATGGCCGGCACTCGACAGGACAGGTACAGGCACTCTTCTAGGCTTGAGTAGGAAGTGTTTAAGGATCATGATAGGGGCCATAACGGGACACTGTTTGATAGGGAAGATGAGGTCTAGATGGCACGCTAGCAATTCCGACTTTTGTAGAATGTGTGGTGTCGTCGACGAGACCGTGACCATTGAACACATTATGTGTCACTGTCCACGATTGCAGCATCGTGGGATGAAATGGATTGGCAGTCAATTTCTCGACGGGCTAAGTGACGTTTGGGACGTGGAGGGGGATTATCAACATTTCTAATCTTCTATGATTCTTTTTATTCTTGCCTTTTTTTCTCTTCTTATTCTTATTTTCTCTATTTTATATTCTATATTCTATAGTTTTTCATATGAAGGGACTCACAATGGACCGAGATCTGTCTCTGGGTGGAGATGTACATTTAGTATCACGTCAACCTTCTCTATCTATCTATAAATGCCAGTGTTAATCAAAGTTCCGTATTGGGTCCTATTTTATTTATTCTATATGTAAATGATCTGTATAAACATACCAATTCGGGTACTTGTGGGACATTCTTATATGCTGATTTTATATATATATATATATATATATATATATATATATATATATATATATATATATATATATATATATATATATATATATATATATATATATATATATATATATATATATATATATATATATATACTTTCTAACTGAGATTTTTCTTCCTGATATACTTACCGTTTTTTATTATTTGAAAGAATTACCACTATATGAACATCTATTTCTCTTTATTACTTGCTGACAATATTGTCTATCAATTAAATGTTTATAGCTGGGTAGCCGTACATTTCTATGAAATACATTTCTATGAATTGTAATTTAATATTTTTGTTAAATAATTTTTTAAGATTATTTTGTATACTTAGTAAGCTATATTTAAAACTCAGGAATACATTTGTATTATTATCCTGAATAAATAAATTTAGGTAAATTTACCTACTCAAATCTGCATAACGAAAAAGAAAAGTTAATGTGTTTTATGCTAATCTTTGGAGATTAAATTTTGCTATTTGGGGGAAAAAAATCTGGGAACCCTGTTAAAGATTAATAATGGAAGGCCAATGTACACTTTACGCGACGTCGGGCGGCAGCGTTATTACCAGTAGGGCTTCAGCGTAATAAACTGAAGTGGTTTACTACTTTACCTGTAACCTCCTCCAGTTCGAGCAGAATGTAGAATGGGAGTTAAATGGTTTAATAGAGGGGATTATTGTCTTCTTTTTCCATATGGTTCATATAAGTGACGACAAATGAGATGGCCAAATATGTCCAAAATCCCTCAGAGACCGCTAGAATCCATTAAGTGTACATTTCAAAAATTTTTAAAAAAGCTCGCTCGTTGTTGAATAGAGGGGATTATTGTCTTCATATTCCATATGGTCCATATGAGTGACAAGGAAGGACATGGCCAAAAATGACCAAAATCCCTCAGAGACCACCAGAATCTATTAAGTGTAATTTTCAAAAAAAATTTTTAAAATCAAAAAATATGATCAGAGACCACCAGAGTCAAGATTAGTTAAATAGGTTTCAATTACTGACATATGTAAATATAAGCTAAATATGTTTTTGACGCTTGGGCATAGTTAAAAATAAATATATTTAACTTAAAAGTTACGTCAAACAAGTCCTTACATCAAAACATATTTAACTCTACACATTTACCTTCACACACATTCTTTTGTTCACAAAAATTGTCAAAGGAATATTGGAAACATTGTCATAAAGTTAATCTGGCAATGCTGTGAGACACTAAGGCGCGTCGAATTTGAATTTGTTTAAACTTTTTTATAGGGACCGCGTGTCCACCAGAGAAAAAAATCAGCTGATTGCCGACCTTTCACCATAATACTGGGTTCCCAACGAGTTAAACATTATAAACTTTTTTACATTTTCAAAGAAAAGTTGGCAACTTTGGTACAAAAAATCAAAATTAACTTTCTAAGAATCTCTTTTGGAATCCCTAAATGTAATGTGCAACTATAAATCATTTATATATAAAACAGCCGTGAAAGATTACTCACCACTATCTAAATGGGCGCGTAAACGCTCAATTAGAACAGCCTTAACACCTTTTGTATCCAGGCCACGCGTCTGCAGTTCATTACGCAGATCGACCACCTTCATTTTGTCCAAATTTGCCAAATCCATAATTAATGAGCATTAATTTTTATTAATACTTGTAATTTAATATAACTTTGTAAATATAAATTTTTTAATTTAGTTTTTTTTCAACTAGACACCGCATGTGAATAACTTTTTTGTTGTAAAAAACCGACACATACAAACAAAAATTTTCTTGTATTGAGCGCTTGGTTTTTTTCCTGATTCTGTAATCGTTTTCTGGCAACAAGATTTGCACGATTTTTCAAGATAACTAATTTTCTTTGTTATTGTTAATTATTTTTTAGATATTTATGTGCAAAAATGTTTGATATACTTGCACAAATTTTCAGTCTTTTTCCAAGTTTTTGCACAAATTCCTTTCCCGCGATGTGTTGTTTAGTAAATGAACGCGAGAAGACAATTTTTTTTTTGTCAAAACTAGCGAGTGGTTGTTTTTTTTTCGTACCATGAAAAAAATGGCGGCGGTTGCGTGCAGAGTTGTATTTGAAATAGTTTTATGGATGGAAATTTTATAAAAAATGTTTTGGAACCCTGGACATATTAATATACTACCGCACAATATAATTTTTTTGCGGATGCGAGTGATCAAAAATCAATGAATTTTGAATGGGTTAAATTTTTTTATCCGCGACTTTTTTATGTTATTTTGCACAAAATTAGCCATCGCCGACAATAATCATCACAAATTTTCATATTTTTTTATTGTGAAATTAAAAAAAAATGATACAATTTGCATATTACGGCAAAATTCATCAATTTTAAAATGTGTGGATCGGGATATTGTACCACTATAACTCAAATGACACAATAAGTATTTAAATATTATCCGCTATTGTGTCTTCCATTTGTCTACAAATTTTCATAATATTTTCATACTATGTTCCTAAATTATAAACAAAATTGTTCTGGTAGATAACAAATTTTCATACAATTTTCATATTTTTAGTTAAAATAAAGTTTAATATTTTATTTAAATGAAAGGTTTCTTTGCCATTACGTAATGTCTATATTAAACAAATTTTTACCAAGCCAAACGTCAAAATTAATCAACCTGCAAATATATAAAAAAAAACTATAAAACATTTGTGTAAATGTTGCCATCTTCCATAATTTGGCGTTAATTTTCACGTTTGCCTTGGTAAAAAATTGTCTAATATAGACACTACATTATACCCACATGAGATTTTATGCCTGAATATTCATTTTATTATTTTATTTTATTTGCACGATTATTGCAAATAAAAAATAATTTGCAAATAAATAACATAGTGTCTACATTAGAGAATTTTTTATCAAGACAAACGTTAAACTTAACCCGAATTTGTGGAAGGTGGCAACAGTTGCACAAAAACAGCAATATGGCGTATTCATTATTGTTTTTTATATATGCAGTACGACAACTGTAACAACCAAAATAATAATCAACTGTTTAACTAAGGTTATCTTGTATATATTCGCACTGGTTTTGACGTTTGTTTTGATAAAAATTTGCCTAATGTAGATACTAGGTAACTCTACTAGGCAATTTTTTTTATCAAGACAAACGTCAAAATCAGTACGAATCCATACAAGGCAACCTCAGTTAAACAGCTGATTATTATTTTTGGTTGCTACAGCTGTTCGCCTTATTATAGTTTTTGTGCAACAGTTGCAACCTTCCATAAATTCGGATTAATTTTGACTTTTGTCTTGATAAAAAAATCGTCTAATATAGACACTACGTTACCTCAGGTCTGCGACTGAGATTAACGCTGACATAATATGTGAGATAACGCCAGTAGAAAAGAGTAAACATTTTGATTATATTATGTAAAGCTTAAACAAGGGGTACACGTATTTTAATAAATTCTATAAGATATCATTATTTTCAATCGGTCACAGAGTAAACATTTCCTTCTTATTTAAGAAATTCGCACTATTTTAGCATTAAAAAATCTTCTTAAAAAATTTGCTTAAAAAATCTAGTTTTCTGTGAGCGTTAAAACAAATAACGGAGTTCAATGGAGGACACTTATTGTAATCAATATATATGACTGTCACCCCGAAAAAACTAAACTGTAAGTGTCCTACATCGAACTTCTTTTTTGGTTTTAACGCTCATCGAAAATTTAAAAATTTTTAAGCAAATTTTAATTTACGTAAATATGGCCATTTTTGAAAGTTTGTTAGAGGTACCTTCTAAACCCTAGTTTTTTCGGGGTGACAGTCACATTTTTGATTCCTATAAGTTTCCTCTATTGAACCCTGTTTTCGATTTTAGCGCTCACTGAAAACTTTATTATGAAAAATTATTAAGGGGGTACCTCCTAACCTCTAGTTTTTTCGGAAGTGACAGTCATATTGATTTCTATAAGTATCTTCCACTTTCGGTTTTAACACTCACTGAGGAATTTAGATTAGGAAATTAAAATTATTGCAGTATTGTCCATTTTTTGTTTATATTTTTTTTGTGTATTTTTGTTAACATTTTTTTTGGAAACAAGCAAGCACCTGCAAAAAGTTTACTAAAAGTTTGTTGGTGTTGCCACTTGTCGGTTTGATTTCTTCACATAAGTATTTCGCCTTGTTGTTGTTTTTGTTCAACTGTTGCCACTTTCCATAATTTTACGTCGATTTTGATGTTTGTCTTAATAAAAATTTGACATTATGTTACCTAGTATCTACATTATTCAAATTTTTATTAAAACAAACGTCAAAATCAGTGCGAATATATGCAGTCAAACTGCATATATAAGAAACAATAATGAATACGCCACATGGTTGTTTTTGTGCAACTGCTGCCAGCTTCCACAAATTCGCGTTAAGTTTAACGTTTGTCTTGATAAAAAATTCTCTAATGTAGACACTAAGTTATAATTGATTGGCAGCATTTCGACGTTTATCTTAATTAAAAGTTTCTCTAGTATAGATTCGATGTTACAATTGATATGCTTATATGAAGTTTGACAGCTGTAAGTACTAAAAAAATAATTAACTGATTAAGTAAGGTCACTGTTTGAATTATTTGAATTCGTCTTGTTCAAATGTGTTTGAAGGAAAAATTGGAAGCCTAGCAGGCCTTCCACTTTTTCTATTTTTACCTCAAGAATATGAAAGTGTAGTTTTTTGCTTTCAATTTGCCGAATTTTTGACAAGGCTGTAAATGTAATAATTTTATTTATTTTTGTATGTTTTATGAAAATAAATTATTTTGAAGAGCAATTTAATTCACATAAAAGTAAGATCTAAAATTGTTACCTAACAAAATGCGTTAAATTTTGTTTTGTTTATAAATATGGGAATTTCGATAAAAATATTTAGGATATTAAAGAAATCGTTTAGAAATGTAAAAAAAAAAATAATAAACAAAAATAATTTCAGTTATTTCATATTTTAACATAAATTTTCTGAAACAAATAAAATTATTTCAAAATTATCTATCCTCAATCATACAGATTTATAAATATTATAATCGAAACAGAAATACGAGATTCTGAATCGTTACTTAAGAAGTTAAAATAAAAAAGTCAATTTTTGTGGTTTAAGAAATAATAGATTTTTTTTATACCCTTTTGTCTAAAACAACCAAGTTATTTGCAAATCTTTTTTTTGTATTTATTTATTTACTTCTTTAATGGCTGAAAACAATATAATAATAAGTTGCATCATATTTGTTTTTTTTTAACTTTTTGAAGCCCCTCTATAAGCTAGACCCTTCGTTTTTCACAGAAAATTCAGAATTTTTGTGCTGAAAAAAAATGAACACAATCGGATCATTCATATCCGAGATATCGGACAAAATACGTTTTTGGACATTTGAAGCCTCTATATAAGCTATGAACTTCATACTTACGCTTCGTTCTTGATCTGTCACAAATATTTTTCAAATTACGAATTTTTAAGTCGGTCTAATCGGTCCATAAATTTTCAAAATATCCTTTTTTAATTAATGTTATCTTAATTTTTTTAATTAATGTTTTCAGTTGATATTGTTGTTTCATAATCTTTAAAATATATTAATTTTTCATATAACATCTCAATACGGGTGAAGGGTATATAAAATTCGGCACAGCTGGATATAGCACTCTAATTTGTTTTTAATTTATCCTTAAATTCACATAAAATAGTCTGGCAGCCCTGAGCCTAGTATTTTATAACGTTAACAAGCTCCAAAAACTTGTCCCACAGCATCCAATATCATACAAGCGTATTTTGCGACTGCAATACCACAATATGCGACTCTGTCTTAAATATATACATTTTATATTGTTGCTCTTTTATGCAACTATTCACGAGTAGTCGCATAAAGTTAGCTCGTTTATAAACGCAGTTACTAACTTTTGCTTTAGATTTTCATCATTTGTGAACAAAAACCTTTAAAAAATTACTTAAAAATTACTTTCAAAATGTTTACTACAGATACAATAAACAAATTATATATGTATTATATAAATAATTAAATAAAAACCTGTAAATAAAAATTTTAAATGTGTTTTATATAAAAAGAAATAGTGAATGGCCTGAGTGAAAAATGTATTGAGTGTTTAAAAGTAACCACTACAGCACTATGCTGGGTTTCTTGTTATATGAAAAGCAAATAGACGTTTTGTCTTTTGTTTGTATATAAAAAAACATTTGAAGAAAAACATCAGTATAAAGTTATAAACTATTTTAAAAGAAATGTTGAAACTTTTTAAACAAAAATAACGACAAACTGTAATGAAAATAGTTTAAAATAATAATAATGAATAAAAAAAATGTATGTGAGAAAAGAAAAAAAAAATATGAAAGGTTGTAAAAAATGAACAAGTGAATGAAGTGACAAAGAAGAGGTATATAGAGTGAGAAAAAGCAATTTTGTAATGTTGTTGTTGTAATTGTTAAAGCAAAACGCAAAACAAGCGAATACAAAAGAAAAATAGTTAACTACAGTGATGCCAGATGTTAAATTTAAAAAAAAGATAATTTTAGCATAATTATGTTATAATCAACAAAATTTAGTGTGTTCGTAAATAAAATGTGTTTTTTCATGAATAGAAGATCTCCGGAACTATTGATTTTTGTCTTAAATTAACTTGATTTTTAAACAATTTTTATAATGATTCAAAAAAGTGATGCTTTCTCTTTGTTTACGAATTGTGGATCTCTAAAGTTTTGATACATTTTACTGAATATCTATTGACACATATTACATATGTAAGATTAAATTATATGAGTAACTTTTAAAAGTACGTTCAAATACCTTTGTAATAGTATATAATATGACCTTGTTTATTAAATTCTTGAGAAGAAATTTGTATTTTTTATTGATATACCGGAATTTGTAAATTTGTTTTTTTCAAAATAATTATTTTTAAATAATTTTGATACTGGTTCAATAGAGTTTTTACTCGTGATCATTATAATATAAATATGTTGTTCGCTCGTTCTTAATTGACGACTTATATCTTTAAAACTTCGATATATTTTTCTAAGTATCTTTATTAATATATGTATGGTCTAAATTCTAAATGATATGTAACATGACCGCATACATTAAATCCTTGGGTGTAAAATGAATATTTTTCTTAAATTGAATGTTCTGAATAAAATTCGATTTTTATTTTTTCATCATTGATAGTATTTTTAACGCTGAAAACAATGATGTAAACATTTTTGAGTATAACTGGATAATTTCGAACTTATAGTTTAAAAAAATGTTGTTGAAAAATGGATAAAAAGGAAAAGTTATGAAAGCGAAGCCACTTTTTTTTAGCCGAAGACCGGTTATTAAGAAAAAAATTTTTTTTTTTCACAAAAAAAAAAAAAAAAAAAAATAGTATGAGAAATGACAAGATATATATATATATATATATATATATATATATATATATATGTGTATATATATAAAGGAACTTTTATAATAAATGTCTAATAATGTCTACAGGAAATATTTTAAGTGAGTTAGGGAGCTCAATTAGTACCGACATTTTCGTTGCAAAGTAGCGAAAAAAAAAATAATATTGAAAATGTAAAAATGTTTTTTTTTTACTTTTTTTTATTTTAAAAGTATATATTTTTTTGTGAAATATGTTCCCTTATAATTTGTTTTAAATCCTTTTTTATGAAATATATATTTTTTCTATTATTATTTTATTTTTAAGATAATAATTTGAAATATTAATGTTAATATAAAATAAATTAAATTGGCTATACTAATAATGATGTCTTTTAAACTATGAAAGATTAACAAATTTAGAAATCTGTTTACTTTGCGTAATAATTATTATATTCTTCCAATATATTTCAGCTTATTGAAAAATATAACAAAAAACAGTTGAATTAAATATAATATCCTGTTTACATTTACGAAAAAAGGCTGTTCTTTTTATTTAATCAGTTAATTTTCTGGTTTCCAACTTGTCTTTTCATATTAATAATTTTACTAGTTATATGAAAAAAAGTTTTTTGGGTTTTTGTAGTGTACAACTGTGAATTATACTTTAGGGTGGCAACTCCTTGTACGAAAATTGAAGAAAAAGAAAATGTCAAAAAAGAAAAATTATTTTAAAATAGAAAATTAAAATCTAAAACCAGAAAAAAATTAATATTTAAAGTTTTTTTTCTGCAGAAAAATAATAAATTAAATTTTGTAAAATATTGTGTTTACATTTAAGTATTCTAGAAAATATCAAGAAAAAATGAGGCGTGCTAACGTAAGCCGTTCGGTTTTCTGAAGCAGTCTTTTTTCGAATTTAGTGTAGAAATACAAACAACATCGGAAACATTTATTTTATTTTCTTGACAATATTCTACGGTTTTTTTTTCCAAAAAAAAAAAAAAAAAAATTAAACAAATAGAGGAAATAATATTTATATATTAAAACTTATAATTATAACAAATAATAAAAAAATAGTTTGATAATTTATATTTTACACAAAACTTTGGCAATCATCTTGTCATCTCGCTGTCGTTATTATGTTTATTTTTTCTACAATTGGATGCAAACCGTCCCGTTGCCGGCGTCGTTGTGTTCTCACACTTAACTGGTTTATAGTAGCAACCTTTAATTGAGAGAAAATAAATATAATAAAAACGGCAGCTGGACGGCAAAGTGATTGTCAATGTTTTATGTAAAATATAAATTATCATTTATTTATATTATTTTAATTATCATTTTTAATATATGAATATTATTATATTTATTTGTTTTATATATATTTTTTAAATAATTTCCATTTTCTCCCTTTGATTAGTTTTATTTTCTTTTTTATAATATATTTTTTTCATGGCAATCTTCTTGAAAAAAATTATAGTCAAGAATATAAAATAAATGTTATTAAAACGTTCAACGGAATTGCAATGTCAACTTTGTATGGAACTGCCGTTGCCGTCGTTAGTTGTGTTTCTACAGTGAATAATGCAAATATAAATGAGGTATAAACAAATAATCGGTAATTTTTCTACGTCATAAACTATTTTTAATATTTAAAAATAAATAATTTATTTTACATATTTACCTATTGATTTTATTCATAAATATATTTTGTATTTTATTATTTTTATTTTTCACTTTTGAATAATATTTGAATTACATTTTGCATTAATCTTCCACGCTTTATTACCAAAAACACTAAACCGTCTTAGGCGTACTTTGTCACCCTTTTCATTATTACCATATGGCATCACTGAAAGGAATTTTTTTGTGTAAAAGTAGTAGAATATCAAGTTAAAAGAAGGAAAAACTATTACCAACTGAAAAAGAAAACCTAAAATGGTAATTCGGCAATACTAATGTTCGTAAGAAAAATTATATATGTAAAATTTTATATAAAAGAAGAAAGAACTTATAATTTATTGGTGAAAAAATAACATGTTTAAGAAAATACTCCAATGAAAAATTTGCTGCTCTCTTGTAGCCGTGTACCCTTTAATTAAATAAAAAATTGAATTATAAAAGAAATATAAAAAAGTAAACGAAAAAAATAAATAAAATATATTAATATAATAAAATTCTCAATCATCGTATGGTCAAAGACCAGGATAAAAAGAAAAATCACGAAATATACACGATAATTATGAACAGGTAAAATTGTGAATCTTAAAAAATCAATGCGATTCTCTTTTTTATTTTGGTTTACTTAAATTATTAAAGCAACGCGAGAAAAATTTCCTTAAATTTCTTTCATACTTTAAAATTTTTACGTTTTTTTGCAGAAATACAAAACAAAATATAAAAATGTTTTGTAAAAATACATTGATTGGGCTGAGCATACAAATGCATTGCCGTCTTCATTAGGGGTCTGGCAGGTAAAAAAAAAAATATAGAAAATGTTTTTGTCCATCTGCAGAAAACAACTGCAATAGATGTGAATTTGTCAACCAGACAGCCACTCAAACAGTCAATCAGTTACACAGTCATTTAGTTAGTCAGGCTCATTAACAGGGCAAAATAATGAAAACGGAAATTTACGATATAGAGGCTGCTGTAACAAAAAAATCAACAACAATAAAAACATCGGGAATATTTTATAGTAGTACACAACATCTAACAACGAATCCAAATGCAAGTGGGCCAAGACCACAACAACAAATCTATAATAAAACAGCTGATTTGAATAGATATTTTACGGTATTTAGTAGTGGCAACATGGAGGCCACAACCACACACATAAATCTCATCGACGATGAAGATGAAAAAGATCCCTTAGCTTTGGATACCTCATCGGGCGAGCGCAGTTCTACAGAAGACTCCTTAGGCAGTGCTCCCTCAACCTCAAAGCATTCCCACAGTTTAAGGTGAGTTTATATCTATAATTCTTTTTAGTATTTTAGTTTATAAAAAATAATAATTCTCAATTTTAGACGACATGTACCGCGTATTATTGTTAAACCCATACTACCCGATAAGAAACTAACGTCGGTGGGATCTTCTGGGGCTAATGCTAGTGGAGGTTCACCATCATCTACTTCATCATCGTCGACTGCTTCAGTGCAAGTTAATTGCAGTCCCTCGACTGGTAGAACTAGCAGCAGTAGGCGTATACAACAACAGCAGCAAGCCAAACAGGCAGCAGCTGCAGCAGCTGCTGCTGCGGCTGCATCAGCTGCTACCAACACGACAACCACCGCCATTACCCAGGCCTCTACTATGCGTGAGGTGTTAGCATCAATACCCGGTTTTAGCTTAAAGCCCCGCCGAAGATCATCAAAGAAAATATCAACTGCCGCTCAGATAGAACAAACCAAAGATGGTAAAATTGATCTGGAGACGCCGGATTCGATATTGGCGTCAACAAATCTGCGAGCCCTGCTTAATAAGCAGACGTTTTCTTTGCTCCCACCTTTGTACCAGTATAATCTAATACAACTTCTGCCCAGTGTTGATCGGGAGACCATTGAAATGGAACAGAAATGTGCAGCTAATACCATACCCACAGAAGCTATACGACTGGGTCCCTCAAGTCTTAACAACGAGTTCTTTGCACGAGCATGTCTAGAATGGCGCGAACGTTTGGGCGAAGGTGAATTTACACCGGAAAATCAAATGAAACTGAGAACCGAGGCCGAACGTGAAAAAAATAAATTGGATCCATGGAAACTTAAGCATTTTGAACCGATATGGGGTGAAAAGTCATTCAATCGTGCCAGTAGTAGTCGTACTACAACAACTACAACCGCCTCCGCTACCGATGTCTGTATAAATAATAAAGTAAAATTGGAAGTGTTAACGGATGAAAAAGAAACTACCAGCAAAACAGCCACTTGTACTATAGTTGTAACACAAACAACAACAATTTCAACAACAACGGCGACAACAACAGCAACAGCGGCATCA
Organism: Protocalliphora azurea; assembly: GCA_932274085.1. NCBI lineage: Eukaryota > Metazoa > Arthropoda > Insecta > Diptera > Calliphoridae > Protocalliphora > Protocalliphora azurea. The sequence goes on along the minus strand of OW026521.1, from coordinate 4,364,750 downwards.
GCTGCCATAACAAAAACTGACATTGTTGATGCAACATCCTCAACTGCACAAACAACAGGAACAACAGTAGCAATCACTAGTGCCTCGAATTATACAAAAACCGAAGCATTATCCTTAAATTCACCCATGTGCTCGCTAAATTCATCCGCAACTAATTCCTCCTCATCCTGTTCATTAGATAATTTAACAACCGGCGATACATTGACGGAAAAACATCATGTTACCAGTTCCCCCAAACAGCACAATGATAATATAAAGCAAGAAGAAGATGATGATGATGATGTAGAATGCATTGAAACGACGATAACACCTACATCAGCAGCATCGTCATTAAACAAAATTACATTGAAACAAGAAAATTATGATAAAAAGACTGAAAGTAAACATGAAAATGTAAGTACAAATTATATATTTTCATTTTAAAATAAAAAGGAAAATGTATAAAATTAGTTTTAACTCTTATTAGATTTGAAAGTTTTAGTTGTGATTTATAATTTTTCTGTAACAGCTTGTAAACTTATTTGTTCCTACGTTTCCGATCGATTTCAATATACTTCACTTAATAAGGTTAATTCTAATATTGGGTCTGTTACTTCCGGAGTGCTCCAAGGCTCAGTTCTGAGTCCCTTGCTTTTTATATTTTTTTCAATGATTGTATTGAATTAATGTGTAATCAATTTTGCAAGCCATTTGTATTTGCAAATGATGTACATTTTTTTTCTGATGGAAATCTTTTTAGCTCATTTGAGACCTCTATTAATGATCATTTATGTGAAATATCAGATTGGATGTTAGCTAATAATCTTTCCATTAATCCTACTAAGACTAAGGCTATACAATTTTTCTTGGGTAACCATGTGGTATCACACCCTAAAATTTATATTTCTGGTGTATCTATTCAATACGTTGATCATTTGAAGTGCCTTGGATTATATTTAGATCAGAAACTGAATTTTGATCATATTTGTAGTAAAGTTTTTATCATCTTGAGAAGGTTATATTTAATTAGTTCTTGTATACCTAATTTTTTTTAAAAGACGGGTAGCTTATGCACTTCTTATATCGAATATCAATTATTGTATATTTTAAGATCTTAAAATATGTTGTTCCCATGGAATTATTTACAGAATTTAGTTTTCTTCATTTATCACAAATTGATATACTGCTCATTCGTTATCAAATTTTTTCGTTTTCGTTTTTAGTCAGAGTTGCTAGAATATGGAATAATCTACCTTTAGAGCTTAAATATTTTTCCTGTTCTGTTGCTAATTATAAGAAAAAACTTCTCGTTTTTTTCATTAGTCGTATTATATTTTTTCTGTTAAAGAGATATTGTTTGTAGAGAACTTTGTATTTGAACGTTTGTTTAATAAATTGAATATATAAAAATATGTAAATCTAAGTATTAACCTAAATGTCATAGTTATTTGATAAATTGTATATTTCTTTTTAATACATTTAATTTTCCAAAAGTTGCTTTTTGTATTAACCGTTGAATTAAAAATAAATAAAAAATAAATTAATTTTTTATCTTTTTAATAAATCCCTAAATATAACATTTTTATCAAATAAAGTTTCAGTATTAGTCAAACATAAAGATTTAAGTTAAAAATTGTCATAACGTATGCGGAATAAAATTGCAACAAAACTTTCGGAGCTGATTAAAACCATTTTACTTATAATAAAGGGCTTTTATCATTAATTTTTAATTACTACGTGCAAAGATTAATAACTAGATATTTATGTGAGGGAAAAAAGCCTGATTCAATTGTCAAAAACCTAATTCATACAACAACAAAATGCATGTGGTCACATATATTTTGTTTTTGTGTTTTGAAAAATGAGTAATTTTTTTTTTTTTTTTTTTTTTTTTTTGAAAATTTAGTTCGAAGTGACTCCCACATAAACTTCTAGTTGTATTCTATGACTACGTGTCTTCTCATTATATTTAAAAAAATTTTGATGAAAATCGGACTTATACTTTCTTTAAAGTGCTTTGAAAAGAATTAGTAAAAAAAAAACATTTTTTTTTTTCGATAGAAAAAAACCTAAAATAACAATACAAAAATTCTGACAAAAAGTTTTTCGATGAAAAAAAATTTGCATGAGTTGAAGTCAATTTGTGTGGAAGATTTTTTTAAAGTTTTTTAAAATTTGATTTTACTGCATTTTTGATTAATATATTAGGGTGTGTTTAGCTAAGTTGATTGATTTTATAAAAAGCATGGTGTAACCAGTATAAGGTGTCATTATAAGCTCAGCTGATTATTTTTTGCTTCATTTTTTAATTTAAGACTGAAATATCAAATTTTTTCTTTTTTACGTTTGCATGTACATTTTTCACAGGTGAAATTCGTGTTTTTAATAAAGAAAAAAGTGCTGCATAGAAATATTTAATTTATTTCAATTTATAAAAACATTAGAAACTAATTTCTTACAATTTATTCTTATTATTTTTCAATTTGAACAATCGTTGTTTACAATTTGCATGTGTTTTTTTTTGTCTTTTGTTAGACTTTTCAATCCTACTTAAGACGAAAAAATGGCTTCTATTATTGCATTGTTCTATTTGTTGAATATACCTTTTTAAATTGTTATAATTATTGTATATCTTATTAATTATTATTGTATATCTTCTAAACTACTTAAATATTCGGATATAATCGCAGGATGATTTTGAGGAATTGAAAAAACCTTTAAATTTAATGAAATTGTAAAATTTCAAAATATATAAATACTTCTGAATTAAAATCGATCAATAAGTTTCGGACCAATTTAAACAGGGGAGTGTTTGCAAAATCTTGTCGAAAAAATTTCAGGGTCAACTAGGATATAATAACCGAATAAGAGGTCCACCAGAAAGTTCCAACATCGAGTTTTTAAACTCATGATTAAAAAGTCCATCAGAACTGCTCTAAAAGTGCACAAAAGAGATCCAAATTTTAACATATAAAACAAACATAACAAGTTATCTTTTGAAGAAATTATTTAAGATTTATGTTAATATTTGCTACAATTACACTTTATAATTTTTGTTGCAATATTATTCCGTATACGTTAAAAGTAACAAAATATAAAAAGGTTTGAGTACACGAACCTATCATTATGACTATCACTGGAACAGATCTAATAATCATAACCTTATAAAAAATGTTTCATTTTATTGTTTTTTTTACGCTTTTATTTCTTTTTAATTAAAATTAAGTTCGTCAAAAAGTAAGAAATTAAAAAGATTAAACCATTACATAAGCTGCTAAATATAATAAGTATAAATAATAAGTAAAAAAAGGCAGGAGTTCCCACAAGGAACATCTTCACGACTCCATTGAGGTTTTCAACTCGAGAACGACCCACCGAAATTTTTGTGCTATAAGTAAACACCAAATCAAAAGTTTGTATTATGATTTTAATGTTTAATATCAAGCAAGTTTTGTTCAAACATAGACCATAGACTTCATATTGAGATAAAAATCATTCCGTCCATACATTTCTATGCAAGGGTGAATATTTAAAAAATTTGTCAATTTGAAATCAAAAATTTTAAAATCATTCTTAGATCTAAAAGTAAATAAAATTTTAAGTGAAAAAAAAAAAATATCTGGTACTTGAATCTCATATTACACTTAAAGACAATGCAAGCTCGATATTCGTGATTGCCCATTATCGCGACGGCTTAATTTTTAAAATTTACTGGTTCTATAATCGCCACAGTTTACGAAAAATGGGTTCTACTTTCGCGATTTATGTTTTTTTAATTTGATTACAATGTCTATAACCAAAAAAGGGAAATCCCCGTCTTTTGGTATATTAACCTTTTTGGATGATTTTGATCTTCAATTTTGTCAGTTTATTCGTGTAATTTCTTGTGTAAATATATCTCTTAACATGGGAAAAGTTCAACATATTTTAAAGCCAGTGATTTCTCAAAAATTAGAGATTAAAAAAAAAATTAAAAGAGGAGATTCCATAAATTCAATTTGCGTGAATTACAAGTTGCATAAGTCTTTGGTTTACCGCATTATAAAGCAAGAAAACGAAGATCTTACAACTATTGGTACGCTTGTAGCTCAAATTGGTACGGAACATCTTTTCACGAATGCTGACAGAAACAAATGGATTCAAGAAGAATTTCATGTGTAATGATGAGCAATGGATTTATCAGATACGGAATCGGATGATTTATATGATAGTGGTCATGAAGAAAACAATATTAAAGTATAACATCGATAAACATATGCATACAATGGGCTTTGAAAAATGAAAAAGCCGACAACAGCACTATTTGAACCACGTGATTCAGCTGTTATTTTAAAAAATATTTTGCCAAAAAAGCAACTCAAAATCTTCAATTTCTTTAAAAATGTTTAAAATGTAAATATATCAGTAAAAACAATTATAATTTTAAAAATTACATCAAATTTTCAATAAAATTTTGGGTTCGAAAACTAAATTTTCGCAATTGATCTGGTTTTTAATTAGTCGCGAAAATCGAACTTGCACTATATAAGTCGGAATTTAGGAAAATGTTCAATTTATTAGGTTCAAAATTTGTTGATTTAGATAGATAGATAGAAAGAGAAGGTTAACGCGATACATTCTGTTGTACTACATCTCTACCCAGAGACCGATATCGGTCCATTGTGAGTCCCTTAATTTACACATGATAGAATAGAGGAAGAAGAAAAGAGAGTAACAAGAAGTTAGTAAGGGCGAAAGAGCAAGTGTAAAAATCTTTAGTGATATACCCTTAACACCCCCTAAGACAGCCTATTTCCTAGACGAAGCCTTTGACGTCTACAAGCTTCATGTCCCGAACGTCGCATAGCACTTCGAGAAATTGATCATTTCATCCTACGATGTTGCAATCGTGGACAGTAACACGTAATATGATCAATAGACTCGATCTTGTCGACGTCCTCACACATTCTACAAAAATCAGATTTGCTAGCGTCCCTTTTAGACCTCATCTTCTCTATCTAGTAGTGTACTGTTATGACTCCTATCATGATTCTCAAACTTTTCCTACTCAAGCCCATAAGAGTACTTGTGCCTGTCCTGTCGTGTGCCAGCCACTACACAGTCACTACACTCCCAAGCCGAATTGGTTATGGCCAAGATCAATTCGTTGATCTTCCCAAAGAAGAATCCCAGCGGGGGTTTAACTACGCTCTCCCTCTCCGAGACATCCTTCGCTGCGCCTTGTCTTGCCAATTCATCTGTTAATTCATTACCAGATATATTGCAATGGCCAGGTACCCAGCAGAGTCTCATCACGTAGTGTTCCAACAGATCTCAGTAACTACTTACAGTTGGCAACTAGCCTGGATTTTACCAGATGTGCCTCTAAGGCCTTCAGAGCCGCCTGACTTTCCACATAGAGATTAACCTCAGAACCCCTCGCAATGTCCTGTCCGATTAATTTCGCGGCCTTCAAGATGCCGAGAATCTCAGTCTGATAAACGCTACACTCATCAGGAAGTCTAAATGAGCCTTTCAAATCCGTGACCATAATATAGGCTCCCGGTACTCCACTTTGATCCGTTAGTAAATACTGAACAACCTTCGTACAGTCTCTCGGATTAACCTCACCATAACTGACCTTATATACGACCCGGGAGTGACCTGTTCATGATGAACCTAATAATCCTAATTCCTTACGTCTCAGCAGACTTCTTGCCGCCATACCCCCTCACAAACTCCTCAATGGGTAAGAGATGAAGTATGACATTCAGAGCCGCTTGTGGTGTACTTCTCATTGCACTTGTAATGCCGATTGAAGCACATCTCTGTGCCTTTGACTAAAGTTCCTCTAACTCTTCCGTTGCAGTGCCTGCCACCAAACAAAACAACCATATGTAAGAATTGGTCTCATCACCGAGGCGTAGATCCATTTCACAAGCCTCGGTTTGAGTCCCCAGTTCTTACCTATGGAGTTGCTACAGGTGTAGTAGGCATTAATGCTACGTTTGAGTCTTTCTTGAATATTCCTCTTCCAAGTCAGCTTACAATCAATAAATACTCCAAGATATTTCGCTGAGTCGGATAGTTTCAGTTCCGTTCCACCCAGTGCCGGTAATCTAAAATTCTCGACCTTGTACTTTCTAGTAAACAGAACCAACTCTGCCTTTTCAGGATTCACTCCCAATCCTCTATCAGTGGCCCAAGAGAACAGCTCACCCAGCTGCATGATCTTACTGATTGTGGGGAGAAATTTCCCACCACTTCGTGAAGCGCACTCTCAACAGATTTAATCTTCAGGTAAACATGTTGAGCACTACTCATGCTGTTGGTAACAATAGATGATCTCATATATAGATCTATCAGTCTTTCTAATATCTTCAAAAGAAAAGACGATAGGCTGATTGATTGGTCTTAGGTATGAATATGACACTTACCTCTCTCCACCCCCTTGGTATATGTCTATGTAGCAGACACCCAGTAAAAATATCCACTAGTAGTAGACGAACTGGTGCATTTTGTAACATAGCCGGAAAGATACCATCCGGGCCAGGTGACTTATAAGGCTGAAATGTATTAACCGCCCATGTTACATTCTCAACCGTGATCAGGTCTCTCACTACGGTTTCAACCATCCCGATGGCGGACTTTGTAAAGAAGTGCTCTTCCCCACCTGATCCTGCCATCAATGGGTCCTTACAACCTGGAAAATGAGTTTCCAAAAACACATTAAGTGACTCAGAGCTAGACTCCGTTCATGCGCCATCTGATCTCTGGATACTACCCGAAACACTAGGATCCTTCCACAGCATCTTCCTAAATCTGGATAGCTTACTAACAGAGTCAATGGTCTCACTGAACCTAATCCAGACTTTTTTTGTACTTATTAAAACTCACCCTGTAGGTGCCCCAGTCTTCATCCTTACCAGTTCTATGGGCCCCGTTATACAGCCTGCCGACTGTGGTCCGTTGAACACTCAACTCCTTTTACCACCAGACCGGCTGTTTTCTCTTACCCGGATAACTCCTCGGACAGGAGAGCTCAAAGCTTCTGATGATGGACTCCGTTATTCGCTTCATTATCGCGTCAAGACTGTCCCTCAACGTAAACTCCCTCGGAGTTTCAGGTAGTCTTGATCCCAAATCACGCCCGAAAGCGTCCCAATTCGTCCGTCAAGGATTCCTAAACGATTTCCTCTCCGAACCGAGAAAGTTCAGACTAAAGGTTATTTTCCTATGGTCAGAGTAAGAACACCCCATAGCTACCCTCCAATCCTCTGCCATGTCTCCATAGTTTGTCAACGTGATATCTTTTACCGAATTCCTATCCTTCGTCCTGAATATAGGAGTATTTCCCTTATTACAGATTAAAAGACCATTCACTATAATGAAATCAAAGATTGACTCACCTCTCTTATTGGTGTGTATTGGCATCACAACCGAGCAATGGACGTACTCCATTCCGCCTTACATACTAACGTCCACACCCTGTCATCCTTTGGTTCCGTCGCCTCATAAGACATTTACAGTAAGGCCAAAACCAGCTTACTACCTTCTTCCGCCTCACCTTGAACGACCGTTAGGCCACCATAACAGAAAGAATAATCATCTGAAGTTCTTTCCTCACTAGGATACATGTCCTTACCTTATTTCCAGTGGACGGCACGAACAATTTGTTTCCTTTAGCCCTAAGATCACAGACCTGGTTGTTGTTTAGCCAAGGTTCCTAAATTAGGGCCACGTCCACATTGGTCTCACTGAGGTAGGTTGTTAATTCGGTCGAGGCCGCTTCCCAATGATGCACCATCCGCAGCCCTTTTGGCTTTGTCATTTTTCGAGTACCCAAATTTGACAAAGCGAAGCCCGAACGTAACAACTCCCCCCAATGAGTCCAATTTCCTCAGAGATTCCCGATCTAGAGAAAAGCTTCCATTGACTTGTATTGATCGACATATTCTGCACCTCCAATATTCCCAGTATAACTTCTATCGGCTTAATGGGTGGTGGAATCCACACCGTGACTATTGGTCGCAACGGAAATTCCGACGCTGGTATAACCTCCAGTTGCGCATCCGGACAAAGGCTGCTACACCTGCTAATCGCGGCCTTCAAGAACTCAAGGGTTTATTTATTACCGCAACCAACAATTTTGACACCCTTTGTCCAGTCTGCACCCATGAAAGCTATTTCACGCGGTCTGTGCCTTGCCTGGAAGATTTCGTCCATAAGCCTATCTTCAATCAGTCGCCACATTTCCGTACTGATTCTCCATTCTGAATCAGCACGGTCAAAGTTTTGCTGCTTGAAGAATGGCTTGTGAGCACCTCCTTGCTTGCCAGCAGCGACTTGTGGTTCTAAAGTACTGGTAGACACGGACTCTTTTCCTTTTCGAGCAATTACCGGAGCTTTGTCTATCTCCACTTTAAAACCTTCGGGATAAGACATTCCCAAGATATCACCGATGGAGCCATAGGTTCGTTCGAACCTGTATATGCTCTTTCGGTGTTTCCTGCGAACATGCCTATCCCGTCCGTCTATCAGCGATGGGTCCTTTTTAGCCAACTTATTTAGTGCGGCTATGGAGGCCCTAACGCTTTTTTTTAGCTTTTTCAAGTTTCGTTCGGCTGTTGGTTATGGCTTTTTCATTAGATGGATGCTCTACCGCTGCCTGCCGAAGAAATGTTTTGGCCAAAGGCCTGGACATGCCTGATGCCCCCTACGAGCTCTCCTGCCTCTTTCGTCAATTAGGTCAGTATTTGTCCGTGTTGCAAGAGAATGTCGTTATGCAGAATCATCAAGTCCGATTCAACGTCCTAATCCCCATGCACCCCGGTGTTCCCTAACCTGTCCCTATTCCTTACACGTACGTCAACGTCCGTACCTTAATCTTCCTTAGTCCCTAGTGTTCTTTTTTTTCACTTCACCCAATAATCTCTAAAAAACTTTTTTTCAATTTTGGTCTGACTGTTCTCTATTAGTTTCTTTTCGCATTAACTAATCATTCAGATCCTCGGTACTGCTACCTACCACCTTGATCGTATGAAACGTATGACACAAAAACCGTACTCAGTGCAAGAGATTGTATTCATGTTGGCAGGATCACCAATTAGAATACATCAATTGCACCGCGTACGGTCCAAAAACCTAGGCGTTTCCAAGACCAGACGTGATACAAAGGATGCATTCATGGCGGCAAAGGGAGAGGGCTCCAGCACCGTACATGAATACGTCCCCTATCCGCCACCTGGTTACGCGTCGGATGGGAGTAAACATATAAAGACTCCGCACGGACTTTAATAAATATTAAAAATGTAAGATATTCGGTATAATTTTAATTTTTTTAACTATATTTATTTGTTTAAATTTTTAAAATAAAAGGAAAAATTTGCTATTGATATTACATATAAAAAAATTTTGTAACCTTTTTTGTTTTTTTCACTTAAGTTTAAATCAGTTTGATAACTAATACAATTCCCAATATTTGAATTCTTCTATTTGTTGAGGAAGTTATTATTTTAAATTTTAGAAAATGTTTAATTAGGTATCATGATCAATTTGAGATCATACTTTCGAATTAAAAAATATATAGAATATAAAAATCAGGATCAAAGTACTGTCGGTTTAGCTGACTTGTAATTAAGAATATGTTGATTTAATTGGACTTACTAAGTAATTTAATTACTCACACGGATATAACTATAATTGTGTTTACTTTCGACCCCTATATGAATTAATCAATTCGATGAAATCTTTAGTAAATTTCAAGACATTTTGGATTATTAGCCCGTAAATAAAAATGCTTTAAATGGTTTTTGCGACCCATTGTGGGTCGCGGAAAAAAGCTAAATTAATATCATTAATGGTTTAAAAGTTATAGGGGTTTTAATCATGCAAACCTCTAATTTTGACTGATTTTTTTTTTTCAAATATTTCTTAACAATTACGGTTATTTTTTACTTAATGCAACAGTAATTATTTTTTCTCTTCTGGCATTTGGTTGTGCTTTTTTGGTTTATAGAGCAAACTTGCTAACCAAAAACCTTCTATTAGAATTTTTTACTCTATGACATTTTTAGGATGTTATTTGATGAACGTTCAGAATCCTTTTTAAGTTCTACACGATATAAGTGGATTTTTATTTTTATTTTCCGATTAAACTATAGATAAATAACCAGAAACTTTTTAGAGCACTCAGTAACCTGTTTTAAAGAAGATTTTATAACATAATAATTTTTGAGATAACGTAATTTTTTAGGGAGCCCCTGATTTTAGGATATATCTTGACAAAACCTTGAAATTGAGTTAAATTTTGAGAGTTTTTACGCCGAGACTTGGATGTGCCCAAGTAAAATACATTTAGATAAAAGTATCCCCTTGATTCATTTTGACAGATTAAAAATATTATCAATAAACAACAGCAAGACTCCTAAAGTGCCTTATATAATTTAAGAACTTTTTTAGTGCCCAAAAAAGCTGAAGTAAAATCTTAAAATTTTGCTAAATTTTCAAAAATTTAAAATGTTTGCAATTAAGTATTTTGATGTGCCGCTCCAACCTACGATGCTAAGGCCAATAAAATTCAATTCACGCAGGAAACCGATTTTCTGATTTAGAGGGCCCAATATATGTTATTCACGAGAGCACACTAATGGGATATTAAGTCACAAACGAAGCAGAAGTACCTCATGACATCATATTGCATCTTCATTGAGGGGCGCACATGCAGTAACCAAAAGGTAGAAAAATATTAAAATATAAAAAATGTTGGTTCAAAGTTTGCATCGTAAAACTTGACTGATACTGTTCCTCTATGCCTGGAGAGCAGTCAGTTCTCTTATACAACTCTAACACCCAAAATTTGAACTTGTGGAAAAAAGAAATCAAAAAACTTGCAAAAAACCTTGGTCCGTTTCAATCACATTTTTCTAATTTTTCATGTTTGAAGAACTGTAACTAAAACTAAACTAAAGGCCGTGGACCACAAAACTTTGTAATTTGATTGCTATGGCGGTACTAATGCAATAGGTCCGTTCTTTTACTTTTCCAGTAAAGTCCAGTAAACTGAGTATTTACTGATTAAATTTAAGATTTTGCTTTCAAAAAAAATTGTAAACAAAAAGTTACGCGAACGGAAATATAACCATGACAGCTGGTTGCAAAGAAATAAACATAAAACATATATATATATATATATATATATATATATATATATATATATATATATATATATATATATATATATATATGTATATATATATATAAACTCTAAACTCTATTTTGACTAAAAAGTCAAAATAAAAAGTAATAAATTATCATATTGTCTCACCATGGGTTAAAGATTAGCACATTTTAGATATCAATTGAAAGGCCTTCTCAATGTTCATATTGTTCATTTTAACTTAAAGTACCTATAACTCGAAAACTAAGAGCGAGCGGCCAAAATTTTTTACATTATTTTAACCACGAATAGAAATGCTAATGAATAATTATCAAAGTTATTTAAAAATGAAATGTGCTGGTAGTCTTGATTTATGCCAAAGTTTCTACTAAACATCACTAATGTTAGGCTAACCGAACACACTTAATGTTATTAGTAATTTTGCCAAAAAACCTGTGTTTGAAATTCTTATAACATTAACTCGGTTTCATTGATTTTAAAATTTGTATGCTTTTGGCCATATCCCCAAATTTGGAATAAGTTACAAATATTTCTCGGCTTTCTCAAACATTTACCTCCTAGCACATCACTTCTGTTAAAGAGAACAAAATTTTCAATACACTCTTTTCTTGCATTTATCAATATTCTGATCTTCATTATTAAGTTTTTTTCTAATACATTTTCGGTTTACAAGACTACACAAAAAGTTACTTTAGCAATGTTATCGTTAAAAATATTATTACAATCCAAAATAAAAAAGTGTTTTTGAGAATAAAAAATTTCAAGAAATTTTCGGCACATAGAAATAGATCCAGATGAATTAATTATTAATATTGTAAAATTGTTTTAGATCTGAGGAAGTGTAATTTTCTAACAATATAAAAATACAATATGTACTATTTTCATTGAATATGTTGAGAGAATATTAAGTCAACTTAACTTATAAAATTAGACCATCGTAATCGGTTGAATATGAAGACGATAGCTCCATTGATGGTGACTTTCTAAAACAAATTTTTGTATTATTTTAAAATATTAAGTGAGGAACACAACAACGCCAGCAACCTCTCGCATTCAATTGAGAAAAATAAACATAATAATAGCGGCAGAAGGACGGCAAGATGATTGCCAAAATTTTGTGTAAAATATAATTATCAATCTATTTTTTTTATTATTTGCTATATACGACTAAACTTTGTATTTCTATAACACATTTCAAATAACTTAACGAAAGAAAGCACTGCAGTAAGATCAATGTAAAAAGGAACAAGAGAATCACATAAGAATCATAAATAAACAAATACATAAGACAATCTAAGTAAATATTAAGGTGGCTCACAAAACGAAATAAATTCAAAATAAAATAATATAATTAAATTTGGGCTAATATATCAAATAAATAAAATGATTAAATTAAGAAATTCATTGCTCAATATGAGGTGTGAGGCGACATCCCCACAGCCGTGGATCGGCAACGATTCACTACTCCAAATCCAAAACGACAAACTTGGAAACGGGACTTTTTATAGTCCAAAACTAGTGCGTACATCAACTCTACGTATGACACCATCTCAACCCTTGTATACCTCTTCAACTCGGCCTTGTCTCTAATCCCTACGGGACACGGCTGGATCACAAATGAGAATCAAATCACCAACGGCTATGTGCTTTTTTCGTTGACACCATCTGGTCAATGTGGGCAAATATGGCATCCTTGCAGAGAATGATTAAGCGTTAGTGGTTCTTCACCTTTATGGCTTACCGGCAAATTGGTTAATGGGCGAGAATTCACAATATTTTCCGCTTCAATCAGGAAACTTTTTAGGGTGTGTTCTCGAGGCAAAGTTTCTTTCAGTGTTGATTGTAACACACACTTAACACACTGGACTATTCGTTCCTATATATCAGCTTCTGCAGAACTATGAGGACAATTAAACTGCCAGTCTATACCTCTCAGTGAAAGCTCATATTGAATACGGCCCACATCAATTACTTTGCCGAATAGTTTGGCAACTTGATCAGTACCAACACTTTAACATTCACAACATTTTGTAGCTTTTGGTGCCAATTATTCCACACATCGCTTATTTCACCAGGCAATTCATCGTCCCATCGAATATCGTGTCTCTATTCCTCACGCATCAACAATTTTACGGTTATCATAAAGTCACTCAAGAAATATAGTTGATCAGAAATGGACATAACCGCACTTAACAGCTCGTGTTTTGTTGGAGACTTTACTCCTATGACATCTATAAGTAGTAAGCATAATATCATCAGAACGCCACAAGAGCCGAGTTTGGAATCTCCCATCTCTAATCTATTACGAGCACGTAAGTCATCCTTTGTTTCTTTGACCAATATACCATCACACCAAAATTTTCCGTCTCAAAATAATTTGCCACCAAGTCATAAAGCTTCTTTCTGTTCTGGCTGAACCGACAATAAACACAAAATGAGAATTGGGTGACTTACCCCTCATTTTACCAAACGCGACCCATCCTAATGGGGTGATAATAGCGTAAGCTCCATCTTCCACCGGCACAATTTCATTGGAAAGATCAAGATGACAATGATCCAATCCAATCAAAACTTTAGGAACAACATCATTATATAATTTTATAGATAAACCAGGGAGACCACTTAAATCGTATTACAACTCTAATTCGAAACACCATAAACTTTTCTCAAAGCATATTTTCTTCTCCACTTACAACGAATAAGCATCACTGTTGCCATTTCCTGAGATGCCGTACCAGCGTACACCAAGTTTCTTCATCAAGGAGCTGTCTACCATTGTAACTGAAAAACCTTCATTCAAAAATGCATAGGTTTCTATTTTGCTACTAGGATCATAAAGTATCACTGACACTACACGGAACAACAATACAACTTTATCTGCAACTTTAGACACACAGTTCATTTCTTGAACAACTTGGACGAACAGACGAACTCAAATTATTTCCAAATGCCTCCACCGAGACACGAACAACATAACCGCAATTTTTAAAGTTCATTCCATCAATTAGGCACATTTAAAGAACTAAATTTTTTACACTCAAATTATTTATGATTAGCCTGGCACATAGGGCATTCCTTTTTACGATGACCCTCAGCGGCATGGAGGACAACTTTTCTTTTTGGTTCACTATTTTGACGATTTCCACTAACACTTTGTATCATTGTTACCAGGTCAGCCAGAACTTTGAGCCACTTGCTAAAATCCCGTATCGTTGCGTTTGGTTTTATCGTTGAGGTATAGAGGTCTCATTCCATTCGTTTGCTCATTGAAAACTTTCCAATCAATTCTTCCATAAGCGTTGTGTTGGCCAATGCTGTTGCCCTTTGGTAGTTTCCAAAAAGTCAGCAAGCTTCTGCACTTTAACAGCAAAGGGCACGAGTTTCTCCACAGAATTCTCACTGATGGGCGTAATCTCTTTCACTTGTTGTAGCTAACAACGAATAAGCATTTCTGGGCGATCATATTGGAAACACAGTTGCTCTAAAATCATACTCACATTATCTGTGACCAACAATGACTTCACATATTCAGGTGCCTCGCACTTCAAAGTCTTTGGGAGCCTCAAACAATTTTCAAAATTATTGTAATTATAAACAGTTGATTGCTTAAAGTCTGTTGTAAACATGGGCTAATCTTCAGAAGCGCCATCAAATTGTGAGAAATCATAAATTTTTCTAGGCATTGACATTGAACCACCAATTTGAGACAAATGAAAATTAGGCGGCAAAGTGACAAATACCTGAAAGGCAGTTGATTTGAGCCAAAATCCAAAAACTTATTATTTGCGCAGAGGTAGCATTGTCGGCGTCGACTTCACTGGTCGCCATTACTGGCGGCGCCATATTGGATGGCTGTGTCATAGGTGCTGACGAGCTTGTCGTCAAATTCGAATTCAATGGGATGGAAAGTTGTTGCATTATGAACCACAGAGCATATACAAATTCCTAATCGCTTTAATCTTAAATCATCGATATGCGTAATCCCAACAAAAACATGATAACACAGAAATTATAATATTATTTGATATGCATACATATGTATAACATTTTTAATATTATTTCCCAAATATTTATGTGCGTTTACTATGTGCGATTTAAGTGGTTTGTGCAGGAATATCCATACAATTCCTAACAGTCTTTTCAGGCAATTATCAAGAAATATGTTAAAAAAGTGTGATTATTTTATTTTTAAATTCCCCAATAGAGCAAGTAAAGTGTTTATCGGTATATGGCAAAACAAAGTTCCAAATCCTACAAACTCTTACCACAAACGATTTTTACATTATGTGATCTGGAAGACCTTCCAAAATCAAATCTAGATACCAAATAATTTGGTGAGCCACTTTGAAAAACTTTGTAAAACAAAATCATTATTCTTCGCTTCAAAAAGTCTTCAAATTTACAACCTAAAAAGTCCACGATAAAAAACCGTTCAAGAAGGTAATTTTCCTACGTTTGATAACACTGAATTCATAGGTTTCACCTTCTTCATGAAGTTTGATAATTATTCTTCGATCTCCTACACTTAGTCGTTCACTAATTGCCATCTTTTAGGTCGAAATTATGACTGAATTAAAATTTTCTTATTTAATCGAAAAAGTAATTTTTTAGTTTACTTATAAGGTAACAAATAATGTTTTTTCAACCATAAACAAAAAATTAAAGAAATTTAGTCAAAGTTTAGCTTGTTTTCTAGAGCATCCAAAGGAAGAAGACCTTTGAAGAAACTTGACAACTGGAAATGAAAACTGCATTACAGGTCTTATATCCATATATTTTTATAGAACAATATTAGTAATGGATTTTTATAAATGCTTTACATTGACCACAATTTTATTAAAACTTGGACAAAGTGAGCTGTATATAAGCATAAATCGGTGTGCGAAATATCACGAAGATCGGCAGAAATCTGACCATGGCTTCCATATAAACACTTCTAATGAAAATCACTTTAAAGTGCATAAGTATCATATAAATGCTGGCATAACAATATTATTTGAACCCAATAAGTTTTATATGAGTAGAAAACCTAGAGCAATGTTTTATCACTGTCGGTTCATGCATTGGGACATAGGTTATTATATATATAGGTTATATTTTGTAAGTAAAACACGCATGATTTTCACATTGGAGTGCATGGGTTCAGTTTATAGAAACAACTCGTTATTAAAATGAGTGTTTAAAATAGTGATCCGACTGCGTTATTGGGCAATATCAGTATTTAAGTGCAGTTCTCTTTCCACTTTTCTATAAAAAATGTCAATTCGGACACATAAAAGTAAATCTGATAAATAAAACTTATTTTTAAAGTTTATTATTTAAGTATAAAAACTTGTAATTTACAAGTATATCAAACTAAAGTAAAATACTGAAATTTAAAAGTACAGGTAAGTTCATGCATTGGAACATTTATTAAGTTGAAGGAAGAAATTTAGAATGGATTTAAATAAATAAGTTGTTAAGAAATCATAAAAATACTACATCTATTTGAACTAGTTCAAAAAAATTTTATGAGCTACATTGACGGAAATATAAATTCACCATCAAATCGATAATTTACCATAGGTCGCATGAAAGACTCCTTCCGAAAATATTAAAAATGCTTGGTGTAGGGTATGAAATGATCGGAGTTGACCGATTACATGTTTACTTGTTTTCCCGAATAAATAAAAATAATATACACTGGTGTGTATAACATTGTTGTGTTACAATAATGCGCGATATAACAGTACTTTTTATGTAAGAAATATTTGTTTCAGAACATATTGTTGATCATTTCAGTGGAATATTCCTATAAACACAGTCGAGAAAAAATTTGTCTACATAAAAGTTATTGCAAAAAAAAAAAAAAAAAATTAACAGTTTTATTTGTTTGTTTCACTTAATTTAAGTTTCTGATTACAATATCTCTTTTTACTGGAAATATTTTTGTTTTAATTAAGAAATGTCATCAGCTTAAAGAATGTCCGAAGCAACATTTTTTACTGACGAGGCAAAAATTCAAATTCAATTTTTTGTGATCAAGGCTGTTCTAATAATAAAATAAAAGAAGCCACCCGCCATAAATTAAATGTTACACAAATAACATAAAATGGAAACATAAAATGAAAGAAACCAAAATGTAAGGCAAATCGTTTAAAATTTGCGCGCAAATACATGAAATGGACAAATGAATGGAATAAAGTAATCAATTTTGGCGGTCCCGATTCATATTCTTGCTATTGGTTGAAACGCAATTTCGGTGGAGTCAGTGTTATGGTTTGGACAGCCTTTTCTGCTGCAGGAAAATCAAAATTATGTTTTGTTAAAAGTAAAATGAACAAGTGCAATTTATAATGAAATGTTGGAAGATGCTTTTCTCTCATTTATGGATGAAAAAATAGATGAAGATTGCATATTCTAACAGGATAACGCTGCAATCCATATCTCGAACCAATCTAAATTGTGGTTTAATGAACATAGTATTCCACTATTGGACTAGCCGGTCTGCAGTCCGGATTTAAATTCGATGGAGAATTTGTGGGTGTACATGGCCTGTAAAGTTTACGTAAGAAATGCACAGAATGAAATCATAATGACAATAACGGAGTTAAAACTAAAAATAAAGCAAGGTTAGGAAGAAATTGACAGTGATTTCCTTCAAAAATTTGGCGATCAATGCCAGACTGAATTTTTGAAGTTATCCAAAACAATGGTTTATCAACACATTATTAATAATGCTAAATTGGTTCATTAGTTTAAGTGCATATATAGGAAAATGCCACAAAAATGGCATTAAACTTCTAAAATTACAATAAAAAAATTTAATGTACATTTTAATTTTTTTGTTATTAATTTTTTAAGTGAAGTCAGTAATATTTTAAAAAATTAATCTTTAGCACCTTAGTCCTATTTTTGGTAAGTTGATTAAAAAACTTGATGTGCGTTTATAGGAATATACACCCGTGTATTAAGATGGTCACATAAAAAAACCATCTTAATATATTATTGAAATTATGGATATATGTCCTTTTACTTGTTCTTATAGCTTGATACATAAAAGCACAAGATAATAAAATTGTTTGCAATATGAGTAAATATTACATAAATTAGAAATGTCTTCTATCTACTTATTTATTCAAAAACAGCTCAAAATGCAAACAAAAATTAATATGAAAAAATAAAAATACCATAGTAATTTTTTCGGTGATATTGAGGAAATGTTAAAATTATTTTTATATAAATAGAAGTAAAGAAGTTTAAATCCTCCAAAATCTAATGTGAAATTATGGGAATTTAAGTATGTTTTTGAAGTCAGGCTTTGATATCTTTAAAGTTCCTAATTCTACTAGATTCCGTTATTTAATTTCTAGATGTGGCATGACATGTAAACACAATTTTCTACCTTCACATTACTGTTTGCAGACTAACAGTACGTCGTTAATAGACTATTTTGCTTTAACTCAACGATCCTTGTTAGTTCATAGTGGACAAATACAATTACGATTTTTAATTTCTAATCATAGTTTTAAATGTACTTAGATTTTCCCACAAGTTCATGAAAATGCCGTTTTCATTAAAAATTATAATCAAGTAAATTTTAATGAACTTGTACAAACTGCAAATCAATTTGATGAGCCTTCAGTCTTTTCAACTAATGTGGATATGCAATTTTCTTTAACAGAAAATCTTCATAACTCAGTTCTAACATATAGGGCTACACGAAAGTTTCTTGATGTAAATTGGATAAATTATGAAGAGATTATTCGGCTAAAACTTCTAGAAATGCAGCTTATAAAGCTTATCTTAGCGATTGTACGTCTGAAAGCTGGAAAAAATATTATAAATTTAGAAAAGCTAAATCGATTATGAATTATGGTATCCGGATATTTCATAATATTGTTCAATAGGGTGTATTGGAAGTGAATCCCCTGATTTGGTCCAATCTGATGTTGAAACGAATGCTGACGGATTTTTAAATAACTTAAATTCAACTAACCTAAATTTTAACGAATTTTTAGAAAGGCCTGTTATGTTTTCATTTGGTAATATTACTGTGCCTGATGTAATTATTACTATTAGGTCAATAAATAATGCAACTGGTTATGATATGATTCCCTTAAAATTTTTTAAAGTTTGATTTCCACTAGTTTCTATTTATATCTGCATCCCATAAAACTGTTGCCATCACCTTATTAGCCGACAAACTTACCTTGACCTTCTTCGGAGCAGGTTCACCCGGAGAAACCCATTGTTTAGACTTCTGCTTGGTCTCCGGAGTACAGTAATGGATCCATGTTACATCCACAGTTACAAAACGCCACAAAAAAATCATTCGGATTGCGATTAAACAACTCAAAACAATCCTTTGAAGTTGTCACACGTTTACGTTTATGGCCAATTGGGAGTACCCATCTTGCAAACAACTTTCTTAAACTCATCTGATCATTTAAAATCGAAACCACACTGCCATATGAAATGCCTATGGCATCAACAATCTCTCGCACTTTTACTCTTCGGTCGGCCAACACCATATCGTGAATTTTTTCGACATTTTCGGGTGTACAGACCTCAATTATCCGTCGAGAACTTTCAGCAGAACTTGTACTTGTGCAACCAGAACGAAAGTCAGTAAACCACATTTTTTACCATTGAAATCGATGGTGCAGAGTCCCCATAGTATTTGTCGAGCTTTTCCTCGGTTTGATTGACGGTTTTTTTTTTTGGGCAAAAAATAATGTTTAATGAGCACTCGAAGTTCACTTTTTTCCAGTTTTAGAAAAATATGTTTTGAACAGCTGTTAAACGCAAAGTAAATGACGATACTTGCTCAAAATTTGACAGTAGGCTATTAACAGGTTGTACCTGATGGGAATAGTGTTGCATTTCATATAACTACGAGGGAAGCTCGAAAAGTCACGGACTTATTGATCCGTTGAAATAAAATTTTCTAAAATAATTGTAAAAGGTAAAATATGTTACGAAGCGACCAAATATCACCTGACTTATAGGGAGATCAAAGATAAATTGCAACTATTAGAAACTGTACGAACTATAATTCGTGTTTTGAATTTGTCATCGTTCATTAAATGGAGAAAATTAAAATTCAAACCTCGCCTTCCTGTGTTTTACATAAATAAAGACGTTTGAACTTTGCTAAAACTGATATGTCTTGGAAGGATGAGTAGAAATAGAAAAGAAATTGAATCTGGGTGGTCCCAATTACTATAGTTAGTTTTGTATGAATGTGTGGAGACGTCGACGAGACCGAGTCTATTGAGCACATTGTGTGCCATTGTCCACGATTACAGCATCGTGGGATAAAGTGGCTGGGTAGCCAATTCCTCGGCGGGCTAAGTGACGTTTGGGACGCAGATCTTGTAGACGTCATAGGCTTCGTCATGGGAATCGACTGCTTACGGGAGAATCAGGGGTATAACCCTAGGAGGATTGGTAACATTGCTAATCCCCCTATATGATTCGTTCACATTCCTACCCTTTTATCTTAGACTTCTACTATCCTATTTTCTGCATTCTATACTCTATATTTCGCAGCTATCTTCAACGAAGGGACTCACAATGGACCGGGATCGGTCTCTGGGTGGAGATGTGGTACTATCTGGTATCACATCAACCTTCTCTATCTATCTATCGTTGTATGATATTCACCAGAACAATATCATTAAATATAAAAGAAATTTTTGTGAATGAAGCCTCACGGTAGGGGGAACTTTTTCTTATGGCTATAAGTTTCCTATTTGTTTTGTGTACAAAAATTAACTTAAATAAGTACACCGAACTTTGTTGACTCAAATTGACGAATATCCGGATAAATATTATATTTTCTAAAGATTATATTGCTGCCACACGTATCAAAGCACATTAGGGACAGGTTTTCAGAAAAATATTCAACTATTGGAATTGCCGGCGTGGTATTTTAACATTATTCAAAATGCGTACAAATGAATGTCACATAATATTTTTAACTTTTTAAGTAATTAATGGTAACAAGCGTTTTTTTAGTTTTATTTCTTAATTATAGGAAATAAATAATCCAGTTAAAAAGAAATATTAAGTTTTTTCGATAAACACAAAAAATTTTGCGCGTACAAACGTTTGTCTATCACTGCATGACAAAGAATGACATAACATTTTCAAATATAAATTATTGATCCTAAACTCTAGAAAGTTAAAAAACAGTTTAAATTAGACAGAAGACTATTTTAAAATTTTGTATAATTTGTTGATTTATTTTTGCAATTATGCATTATTAATTTTGAAATCGTTAAACAATTTATTTTGTTTATAATAGTTTAAGAAAGAAATTGATGACGATCGAATACTACAAGATTTACCAACATCATCTGCAAATGCCATTAAGTTAATTCAAGAAAGCCAGAGACGAGGCACTAAAAGACCCTCTAATAGTCCAACAAATAACAATGATTTTGTTGAAGAGCCAAACGAATCGAGCGTAGCGACTGGAAATGCTTCTGCGACCAAGGAAAATGAAAGCAGTAATTTAAAAGAAAATGTTCCTACAGAAGTGAATAGTTTGAATAGTAGCAGCGATGATATTATTTGTCTCGATGGTCCTACAACTAGTAAAAAATTGAAAATAGAAAAAGCTGAAACTAATAGCAACAAAAGTGTTTGTCAAATCGATGCTGGAAATAATGTGGAGGAAAATGCGATTGTGGCACCACCTAATCAAAATACGCCTCAGTACCTAGATGAACAAAACAATACAAAATCAATGTCGACGTCGTTGACAATGAATAAACAACAAGAACAATATGTTGTTAATAATTCCTCTAATTCCAATTCAAATTCTAATTCTGCCGCCAACTCCCGCTCCTCTACATCGCCCCCTCCTGCTTCTACTTTGTCTGCAACAATATCAACTGTTAACAGTACCTGTGATACTAATCTGCCCTATACAATTGATCTGATGGGTAGTAACGAGACTACAAATATAAGAGATCATCAACACCAGTTACAACAGCAACAACAACAAGATCAAATATATACTCACACATCGCCTGAAATTGAAAGTGAACATCAACAGCATCAACAGGAAACAATGATTTTAACAAACTCAATGCAGCTGGATAACTGCAACAATCAACTATTACACCATCCTTATAGTAACAACAATAATAATAACAACAATAATATGGACGAAGATGAAGATGATGTTATTGAACAAAAGTTTAACGATGCTGAAAACTATGTTTTAGAATCTGGAGAAGTTAGCACAGATGGTAGTGGCAATGGTAAGTCTTATAATTTCATATACTAAGCTATTATTCTACTAAAATTACATAAATTTTCGTTTACATTTTCCTCCTCCTTTAACTAACATTTAACATATCTTTTTTTTTTTTTTTTCTTTAATTTCACTTTCCTAAGATTCTAAACATCCAAAAATTACTAATTTTCATTGTGTAACTACAACAGCAACAACACATGTTGTGACCACTACTCCTACCACCAACACAGAATGTGTTGTTAATTCTGCTGATTTTTTATTTACTAACTCTCTAGATCAGGGTAAGCTTATCTATGGCCTAAAACCTTTTGTCAATTAATATAAATATTAATTTTTATTTTGATCATTTTTATTTATATCATTTTCTTCATTTTATTAAAAATTAATGTTATTTCATGAATTGAAATATTTATTGGTTTATAACGAAATTGAATTATTAATATTATTTTTATTTATGATTATAATAATGTTGAATTCTAAAAATATATTTTACAAGGGTGAATTGATAATTAAATTATTAATTTTTATAATCAACGATTTAATTGATGTTAATTTAAAACATTATATTAAAATTTAAATTGCAATTTCTAAGTTAGAAATTTAAGGTGTTAGATTTTTTTAAGTTTATCTATTCAAAGAGTTCTATATTAGTGATTTAAATAACAAATGTCTTTAGAATGGTACAAAACAACTGAATGTTGTTATGTGAACAACGAAGAATTGAAGATAGTAACAGAGCAATGATTCCAAAATAGGAGCCCGTAATATCATTTTTTGGGTTCCGCCAAAATTTTCGAAATAAATTTGTGTTGGTTGGTTAATGTGGTACGAGCAGTCAAATTTTAAAAATTTTGAGTAAAAATATTTTCAAAATTTGCTTTCTTCTTACAATAACGTTGATTTGTGGTTTCATAAACTTTCATAAACTTTCAAAAAAAAAAAAAAAAAAAAAAAAAAAAAAAATCCTAAAATTGAGGTATTTTTTTATCAAAACCAAAGCAACGCGATTTATAGAATAAATAGAACTTCTGAAGTGCTGTCAGCATACATCAAAACTATTGTTGCTTAGATCCCTTAAACAAGGGCTGTCAACCCAGCTACAGCTACCATATTTTTAATGCCGGAGCAGCAGTTGTGTTCTTTTGGTCCGAGAGTGAGTTGAAACAAATCCCGGAAATCCATCTAGTTAAAGTACAACTCTTTCTTACAGCTTTTGGTTTGGCTATCTTAGTAGCCAAATTTATAGTGTTCAATGCCAGTTGCAACCAAGTTGAACATTTCTATGTAGTTCCTTTAACGAATGGAAGGTGTGACGTTTAATTTCTTTATACTGTTTTAAAAGTCTATTTTTGTAGCTTCTTGTTTTGTTTTATTATTCTATAGTTACTATAATGGAATATGTATGTAATATACGATGACAGAATGCATCCCGGTATTCCCGGGAAATTTACAATTTTTCATTTCCCGGAAGAAATTTTCGGGAATTTTAAAAGCACTAACATTGAAGAAAATTGCCTGAATTTTAACAAAAAGGAAAAATATAACTGAATGAAAGGATCTTGTAGACATCTTTAATATACCTTATAAGTTTGTCAATAATATTGAAAACAAGCTGAATCATTTTGTAAAAATTTTACAAAAAAAAAAAAAAATTAAGAATGTTTAGAGAAAAGTTAGCTGTGAGACTGATAAAAGATTAAGAATGACAAAATATTAAGAAAGTTAAGAGGCAAGGCCGGCAGTGACTGACAAGTTATACACTTAGAACTGCGCATTATACGTGAAAAAATTGTACCGTTAACTTTCTTACATTTGTTATTATTCTCAGTAACTATACGCTAAATTTTGTTCTAATATCGTATATAATTTTTTTTTTTTTTTAATGAAAATTGAACAAAATTCATGCAAACGCATAATTTAAATTTATAATCAAAATACATGTCGATCATATAAAACAATTGCTAGGAATGCAGCTGAGTCGGGAAATAGAGATATTTGAATCACAAAAAATACAAAGATTACCGATTTCCGACAGGAACCTCTGATCATCGAAGAAAAAGTTGATTTACGAATTTTAAATGAAAATGTCTACATCTCTGGATGGAATGCTACTCATTTATTAAATTTCTCAGTATCATCAGAAAATTTGAAAATAGGTAGTCTAAAGAAACACAAAGTTAAAAAAATTCCTAATACGAATGCTAGAACGCTATCATTAGAAAGCACAACGAATTCTAATTTTTTGGCCTGATCTCGGTACTCGTCATTAAATGAAAAAAAGTAATTGAGTGGTATTAAACAAATGATGCTGATATGAAGCAAGGAAAATTTTAATAAAAATTAAACTATCTTTTTTTCGTGTCCTTATTTATACAAGATGCCTTTGAAAAATTTCCAAAAATTTTCTCTTTTATGTATGAGGAGCTGTCATCGGATCTATAATATGAAAAGGATTGTTTTATAATGCTATTGTAACGAAATTTACTACACAACAGACTAAAGAAAAATATTTTTTAATACAGTTTAAAATCAATTTTAAATTATCCCAAAGGTTTTCAGAAAAAATTATCACTTTTAGACTTATTAGACTTCATGAACTCAAAGTTTTATTGTTTTAGGGAGATTTACGAAAATTACTTAGGGCCTGATTCAGCACGACAATCAAATTATTTGAAAATAAAATTTGTATGAAAACCACTCAAAAAACATTTGAAGAAATGAGTAATTTTCATACAAATTTTATTTTTAAACAATTTGATTGTCGTAATGAGTCAGGGTACTAATTTTTTTAATAATGCTAATGTCAGAGTAACTTTGTTATTTAATTTCTAAGATATGTATATTCTAAAAACATTTGTTAACATACTTTGAAATAGTTTAAAAATTATTTATATTATACAACATTGTTTTAAAGTGCATTTCATTTAAAAAATAATATAGCTTAATAATGTGTCGATATGCACATAACTTTTTTACGTCGTAACTCATGGTAAGCAATTTATCAAATTTTCTTTTCTATCTCTGTACATCTAGAATATTGTTATAAATCTGCTAATGCAAAGATTAATATCCTATTTGGGTCTCAGTTTTTTAACTCAGATCCTACCTACCTAATGTGGGATTCTGGGAATCTCCGAATGTAGAACAAATTTTCCTGTTTTCACGAGAAATTGAAAATTCCGGGAAATTGCAATTACTAGTCATTATGCATTTTTGTTGTTGATAATAAATATTAAACAATTTTATTATCAGTTTATCCATGAGCCTTTTTATTTACTTTTTGTTGTCAGTTTTTGTATTTTTTGTTCATTGTATTTTATTGTTTTCCTAACTAACATTTTTAACAAAACTTTCGTACTAATATTTAAAGTCCTAATCTCCTTCCTCATTCCTAACCCATTTCCTTAAATGTTGGTTTTGTGTAAACGATTTAAATGCATAATATACCTATGCATGTATGTATCAATATTTTAAAAGATCTTATCTAGTGCAAATTCCAACATGTAAAGAACATTCCAACATCCAAACAAAAAATTTTCATATTATTTTTCGCAGTAAGTTAAAAGAATAAAACTCACATTAAGTCATTATCTGCCAATCATAAAATAAAATAAACAAAAATAAAAAATTACTATTTTTATGTTATTAATCATATGTTTATATCCCTTTTGGAATTTAGTGATCGTAACGCATGAGCAGCAGCAATGCGATGGAAGTAACAATAATAGCAGCAACAACAATAACATAATAACAATGTCGTCAAGCATACAACAAGCCACAACATCTTCGTCATTATCCTCTTCGTCATCTTCGTCTGCCTCATCACCATTGACTTCGACGACTTTATCTTCATCATCCTCCTCATCAAATTCAGCGTCGACAACTACATTGGGCAATGCCAAACCCATGATAACATCGGTGGTGTCTTTGACGGGATCTCCATTGGTCAAAGAACAAACACAACAACAATTGAGTTTGCCCATGGAGGCAACGGCAAGTGAAATATTTCATCATTTGCAACATGATTGGAATTTTGGAGGCATAAAATTGGATGGAAATCAGGCGAGACAAGCAATGGTGGTGGAGCATGATGAACAACCCATGACCAGTAGTTATTGTAATATGTTGCATCAGGGAGATTTGGGGGTTAGTACCGATGGAAGTGGTGGAAGTTCGGGTTCTATAGCAACGGAAATTCTACAAGATGATAGTCATACGACTGGAGGGGATTGTATATTGCAGGATGCCGTAGCTGATTTAATTGATGATAACAGTGTTGAAGATAATGTTGATAACAATGTTGATGATGAAGCGGAGGCAGAAGAAGATGAGGAAGATATGGATGATAATGATGCTGTACGGGATATTGTCGATGAACTACAACAACAACACGAACAAATAATGCAATTGCAACAGCAGCAACAACAACAGCATCAGATGCAACAAGTTGAATTAGAGCATTTTCAACACCAGGAACAGCATCACCAACAGCAGCAACAACTTCAGCAGCAGCATCAACAACAGCATCAATTGGACCATCATGTTCAGAATCATCATGCGCATCTAAATGAATATGTAGGAGAGGTAAGTTAAGGTTTGTGCTTTTAATTAAAGATTTATATTTTAATTATGATAATTTTTTAGTTGACCTCATCGGATATTATTGCTGATGTACCCATGTCCATAACGGAAATGGAAGTATCTAGTACTGTGCTAACGAATACAAATTCCAACGATAGTACCAACGATATAAGCATGTGCAGCAGCACGAGTAGTACAAGCAGTTTAACAGCTGCAAATCTTGTGCCCTCATCTATACCTCAACTGCAACAGCAACAGTCTCAACATCAACACCATCAGCAGCAGCAACAGCAACAACATCATACACGAGCACAACAACAGCATCCGCAAATTCAGCCAAATCCCCAAGCAATACACAATACAACAACACAACAACGACAAATTTTAGTTGATTCTAATGGACAAATAATCGGAAATTTTCTTGTACAACAGCCAACAACACAGCACCATCAACACCAGACAGCCACTCAACAACAACAACATCATCTACAAAATCATCAACAACAACAGCAGCATCAGTTATTACAACAGGCAGCTCAGCAATTTACCTTTCAACAGCAACATGCGACTCAAACAGCGCCATCACAACAAACCAATTCAGTTGCAGCCTTAGCTGCAGCTCAACAACAGAATACTGTAGCATTTGCCGCAGCAGCGGCTGCACGACAACAGCAACGGCAGCAATTAGCTCAAAAAATGTTGCCTCTAGTGAGAAAAACATTTGAACATCAAATGAACACCAATGGAGCACAACATTTTATAGCAAGTCCTACATCTGTAGCACAAACACAGCAACAGCCAACTCATATAGAGCAAGCTCATCAGCAAATACAACAGTTTTCTCTATCCCCTCAGCAGCAACAGTCTCAACAACAGCAACACCGTACATTTTTAACAAACTCAGCTGCGGCACAAGCAAATAACAATAGTTTAACGGCCACAGCAAACAATTTGCTGGCAGCTACACAACAGCATCAGCAACAATTGCAATTGCAACAACAATTACAACAGTTGCAACAACAGCACCATCATTTAAATACATTTCAAAATGTGAACAACCAACCACAACAGCCTCATACACACACGACTCAGCAACAGCAACAACTATCGCCACATCAAGCACAACAACAGCAGACACACAGCACTTTAACACCCAAATTTATTTCCAAACAACTGAGTATTATTGCAATGCCTTCGCGAAGCCCAACAACAACAACTACAATCCCTACAAGTATTGCTGCCTCCACAACAGTTGCCATTCCGTCCACTGCCGTCGTTGCCGCTGCACAAGCTGCCTCTAATGCTGCTACCACCATGTACAATAGCAATAGCAGTAGCAACAATAATATAAATGTTCTTAAAACCGCCTTACCAATATCCGGAGTGCCTACGACTATTGCTCAGCAAAGATCGGCAGCCAAAGTATCTACAGGCAAGGGACGTAAATCGGCTACAAATAAATTACCACCTGGGGCGGTCAATCTGGAGCGTAGCTATCAAATTTGTCAAGCCGTTATACAAAATAGTCCCAATCGTGAAAATCTCAAGGCACAGTTAAGGCCACCAGCTGCACTTTTAAGTCAACAGCAGCAGCAACAACAAACTCAACAACAACAGCAAATCATTCAAACTTCTAATACATCGCTAGCGAAGACGCTACCCGTGTCGGTGTCAACATCTGTGGCGAATTTAATAAAAACCCAAGATGATGTCATTATGAATAATGCAACTACCAATAACACAGTGTCAACGGGTATGCCAGCAAATATAATGGGCGTAGGGAGGCCGGGTGTTTATAAGGTAAGTTTTAATGTGATACAAGTGGAAATTTTTAAATTAAATTAAATTGTATGAAATAAAGCAGTTATAGCTAATGAAGTTACTGAGAAGCACAAAATTATTTTTATAGAAAATTTTGCTTACGTTAGATATAATATCAAAATGATCATACTAAAATTTTATTAAAAACAAATTAGAGAACAAATTTAGGTTTAGATTCAATATAAGGGATTTTCCAATAGGGACAAGTCGATGTTGACAGTCTCTGGCGGTCGTGTCATTTTGGCGGTTTCTATCAAATTTGTTGTTTATTACTCAGTCACTTATAGCAAAACACAATACTTCCAAATGATTAAAAAAAAAATTAGTATTCGTTAATGCAAACGCGTTTCGTCCATTTTACGTTCGGCCCTTAAAAGTTTGGTGGCCAAAATCGTCGCTGTCCGTGAAATTGTGCAGGAGATCCCAAAGTAGTTGATTCCGCGGTCAAAAAAGATCAATTGAAACTAATTTCTTTTTTAATGGTATGGACGTGAACATTGTAGTTCTAATAGAAACGCCAAAAAAGAAGCTAAAGAAAGATAGAGTAAAGAGATAGAGAAAAAGAAGTCCATTAGATAATCCATTGTAAATTCGTGGAACCTACAACCTAACAATCAATAATGATTGCCCCTAAGCCACCTTATCCCCATTACGAACCCTTTTTAGATTACTAAGTTCTTTGTCGGTAACCTTCTCTAGTTCGTGTAGTGTGACTTCCAAATCACCTCAGCCTTCCGCGCTGAAGCCATACACAGTGACAGATTATATGCTCCATTGTCTCTAGCTCTTTTACATCTTCGCATATCCTACAGAAATCTAGTCATGTTCATTATTAAGGAGTAACCAGTAATCATACCCACAATAACCCTTAGACTTCCCCGACTCTTGCCCAGAATATGTTTCGTATCTGCTAGTTTAAGACTAGGCCATATCGTTCTAGATACTCTGCAGTTCGTTCTACCATGTGTTTTAATTAGAAATATGTAAACTTCTTTAGTTTTTTTACATTTCTTTAAGCTATTAAAAATGCCAGGAAGTTTTATTTTAAATACAGCTTTAGCGTTTGTACAAAGATGACCACACTTACTACATTTAACCAGTTGTTAGTCAATATCTAAAACATAGTTAAAAGGAATAAAATATATTTTTATATATAATTTTAGGTCATTGGGCCGCGCATGGGTTTTCCACGCAAAAAATACGTTCAACGTAAATCATCACCCACACTTATACGACACATTTTTGCCAATCAAGGCTCAGCTGTGCTACAAAATGCCAATGTAACAACCGTACCCAATTCTGCCGCGGTCACAGGTGGCGCTGGTGCAGCCATCGGAACGGTTGGTGTCGGTGTTGGTCAAAAGGTGACAATAATGCAGCAACCATGTGTTTCGCCAGGCCAACAACAGGCGGCGACTCAACATTTAACACACGTTCAGGCTACCCACGATATACATCACAACGGCAATGGTCAGTATGTACTAGTACATCGTGCCAATGTTGGTGCTGCCGATAATCAGGCTCCACGTGCTTCCAGCGCTCCACCAGTTCCTCAAAATCAGGTTTGTATGACGTGCTTAAATGGCATTCCTTAAGAGAATTATTGTTTTATTTACCTAAACAGAATCAATTACATGGTATGAATGGTATTTCTATAACAGGACGCGGGCGTCCTGCTTCAGTGGATGTAGATTTGTTTAATACACTACAAGACATGCACAATAATACAGTTTGTAATCCGACAACAGCAACAACTGCAGCGGCAAATGCCACCACACAAATAGTGAGACGTAATGTGGCAACGGGTGAGTAAACATTTTTATAAATTAAAATTATTTTATCAACAAAAATTTAATTTCTCTTTAAAATATTTATTTATTTATTTGTTTATTTAATTTTTAACCTTAAATTTCTCCGTTCTCTTCCATTTGCAGGCAATATATACATAGAGAGTATTGGAGATACAACAGCCACAGGTCTCGTTGATGGCAGTGGCAATTATGTAGTTACATCATCACCTGTCCATGCTACACCAGCGGCAACAGCTAGTGGTGTAGCTGGTATTCTAGCAGGTGGCGGCGGGGGAGGTGGTGTTTTAGGCTTACGACCAAATCAGCATCACCTCGATAGTGGTAGTAGCAGCAGTAGTAGCTGCAACAGTGGTGGTAGTGGTAATAGTCCAACTAATACATCAGATGCAAACAATTGTGCCTGTTCCTTAAATGCCATGGTAATATGCCAACAATGTGGAGCATTTTGTCATGATGATTGTATAAGTTCATCGAAATTATGCGTATCCTGTGTGATTAGATGAATTTACGGCAAAAATACCATTAAATGTAAAAAAACAAAATGACAGCAACAAAAAACTCAACTAGAAAACAGTATTCGCTCACATAAATATGTAATTTGTAAAATATTACGATAATTAATCAATCGCATTGCGAATCGTTTATAACATTTTATCGCGCACTCAAAATTTCTTTCAATATCATTTTTATTTATTTATTATTTTTATTATTATTATTTTTATTATTATTATTATTATTATTATTTTGTCTATTTTGAAAAGTTTTCATTTAATCTATGATTATTTTTTGATTTTTTATTTATTTATTTTTTTTTTAGTTCTTTGAACTTATCATTTTTTTCTTTTCCGTAATTACGTTTTTGCCCCATCTTACAAATTGTATTTGGATACAAGCAAATAGATTTGAATTTTGTAAGTAAATTTTATTGATGCTAATTTTGTTAAAAAAAATTCCATGGGTTTTAACATGAAAGATTTTGAGACTTATGATGAAGTATAGCACAAATTTTAAAATTATATGAATTTTCAAAAATTTTTTTTATTTGAGAGATCATTTTGTAAAATTGTATATTTAGAAATAAATTAAACGGTTGTTTCTAAAAGGAGTGCAATGTCCCGAACTAACGTGTTGTTAAAAGTATAGAAAGTATAGAAAAATAATGTAAATAATTTGCACTTTATATTTTTTTCTCGAAACATTTTAAAGCATATTTTTATGCATTAAGCGGAAATGCAAACTAAGGAAATATTTGTATTGTAGCTCATTTTTTTCATTGTCAAATCACTTGGAAATATTTTTAGTTGGAACTGTATTTTCACAACTTTTTTATAGCAGTTTATATAAAGAAAATAATGGGAATCTTATTACATATTTATTAAAATGATTTGAAACATAATTTATCATTTAATTATATATATTAATTATAATTATATATATATATATATATATATATATATATATGCGAATATTTTAGGTAGAGAGGTAGATTTGCAACAGTGATATATATACATATATATATATATATATATATATATATATATATATATATATATATATATATATGTATATATACGCATTCGTATGCGAGCGAATTCTTATTCGAAAGTGCAATTTTTTTTTTTTACTTTCAGGGTTCTCTTATTCGTATCGAAATTTCTAATGATGGCATTTGATAACGAGCGATCATACAAACGCAACTTTGCGGGTTTTTACTCGTAAGCAAAGAATTGACTTTTTTTCTTTAAGAAACAGCGTGTAAATAAAAAATTGTAAGTTAAAAAATTTTATGTATGTGCGGAAATTTTAGAAAATATTAATTTTTGTATGTTTTGCTTAAAGTATCAAAAATAAAGGTTCTTAGGAACTTTAACTAGCCAAGAGAAAATCCATATTAATATTATAACACCAAGTGTGTGTTTGTGTATTTATTTGTTTGCTTGTGACGCAATCACACTTAAATCGCTTAACCGATTTTAATGAAATTTTAAATATAGGAAAATTTTAAGGCGGAACGAACTATAGGGTATAAATTAATTGGGGAAAATATTTCAGTTTTCTGCACTTTATTTTTTCAATTTTCGATAAAACTGAAAATTTTAATAGAAGCGTTACGGGAAACCTCTCTTTTTATTCGCGGAATAATACGATTTTATTAGCAATTTTTGTCATATTTTAAACATGTAAAGCATGCAAACGAAAAATGTTTACGTTTTCAATTGCAAATATTAAACACACTGTATATTGGAAAAAACTAAATAGTTTTTGATTCTGTAAATTTTGATTTACTTTTTTAGTTTCGAGAGATCAGTCAACGGAACATCTTAAAAATTGTAAAAGAACAGAAAAAATTTTTGGACACATTTATTATTATTTTTTTTTTACATTTTAAAACGAAATTATTTAAGACCCTATATCTGAATCTGCGAAGTCGGACAAAAAAAAAAAAAAAAAAAACATTTTATCTTTTTTTTTATTAAAACCAAACTGTTAATTAACATATAACACAAAATTAATTTTAAGCGAACTGTCGAAAAAAATTAGATTATCAATGATAATTTCTATAAATGAAATGACAATGTCATAGTCTATTCATTAAAATACTAAATAATGTGCGGATCGATATTCTGATTAGATTTAGCAACGAAAAGTGAATCGGTAAAATGGTTTTGATTAAAAACTGTAAAATACTCTGAAAACCACACTGTTTTTACAAAACGAACGATAAATTCGTTTCGACAAATTGCATGGAAAGCAAAGAAATAAATTTGAAATTTATATGTTGCTTTCCAAATAAATTGTCGAAACGAAATTTTTGTTCGTTTTATAAAAACAGAGGGTGTGTCATAAAATATTAAAAAGGATTAAACCCAGTTAAAAAATTTCACATCTATTGTTGACATAGTGTCAAAAAAAGGGGTAAACTGTAAGAAAATTGTAAACATTTATTATATGTTATAAGAAATTTACAAAAATGCAAAATGTCCGCAATATTTAAATTTTAATAAAATAGTACTTAAAAAATTCATAGAAAATTTTTATAACATCATAATTTTACTAAAATGAAAACTAATTTTAAAATTTGTTTAGCTTATGATGTATTAATGGACATGTGTCTATTATATGATGAAATTTTGTTGATCAAAATTTAAAAATTGTGTACACAAAGAAGGAATGTTTGTCGAACCTTACACTCAACCAAAAATTTAAAGAATATTTTACGTCCTATAAACTCTCAGAAAGTGGATCGTTTAAAAATTTAGGTTATAACATTTTTGGTAAGTGCAGATCGCCTGATTGCGATTTTTAACTGAAAGATATCAGAAATCTTTTGGGAACGACTCTAGAGGCTCTACACAGTTCAGTGTTTCAGCCAATTGGATTCTACAGTTGGCTTATCACGCTGTGATGACCCTAGCAATGATTATATTTTTCAATAAACACCTTAATTATGCAGTTGTGGGTCTTATTTTTATGGGTTTCCCCTATATGTAAATAAAAAATAAATTTAAATGCAAAAAGAAAAAATAAACGATAAAATTGTTCTTTGTGACACCTAAAACCGAAACTAATTTTAATTCGAACAAAAATTTTTTTTGCCGTTTTCAAATCCTATGCCGACAACTATTGGATTTCATGGCAGCGCTGATTATTCTCAATTTATCTTCAAATCAAAAATTGAAAAAAATGTATTTTTTTATTTTAAAATTTTAACATTATGATGTATTATTTATAAAACAAAGAAGGTGATTTTAGTGATATCATTATTGTCAAACGTTTGATATTTGAAATTCTAATAATTATTAATTATCAATTTTAGATTAAACCTTTGTGTTTGGAAAATACGTATTTGGCCGCTGCTATCAATTCGCTTTCATATTTTTCACAATCTCATCCTGAAATTATTTGATTTATGTCACAGACCCATCTGGTCACCTTATCGGTGTACAGATCGATTCCTAGGTTATTCTTAATAGTAATAACTCCTTATTTTTTTCCTTTTCGTTCGTGATGAATTTTGCATTCATACATATTCATAAAAGCTGTCATATTTTCTTTGTGATGTAAGACATTAACGTTATAACGCGTCTCTGAAATCACTACTAGCTGTATGCTCTGGCAGCAGATTTAAAGGATTTACACAGAATCAGTAAAAAAAAGTAAAAAAAATAAAAAAATTCAAACGATTTTATAAAGGTTTAATAGAACAATTTATTTGTTCTCTATATATATGTACGGCCAAATTGTTCTATTGTATTGAAATTACTTGAAAATTATTTGAGAAAATTAATTTGATATGTTGTTCTTTGTCAACAAATTTTCATGCACTACGGACGTATGCATATGAAATTTAAAAATGTTGCAACTTAACAAAATCCTTTTTTTAATATCTGCCTTAAACAGAAATTTTGTTTTGATATTAAAAAAGAAATCTATAAAATTTTTTAATATTTTTCCTTAGAATCTTGTTATTAAATGCGCCCAAATCTGTGGTATTTAAATTTTCTATTTTAAAACATTCATTATTATTTTTTTAATTCATGTAAATTGTATATAAAACATATATAATCGTTAATAGTTTTAATGGCTTTAAGGGCGAATTAAAATTAAAGTAATAATATAAAAGTAAATAAGTAAATAGAATTCACATTCACTCAATAAGAGGGCTTTGAACAGTAGTTAGGGGCTCGAATTTTTAATTTAGTTTTTTTTTAATTACTTTTTTTATTTTCATTTAAATTTAAACAACTCAAAACTAAATGTAATTTGTACATATACACACACATTTCTATTTGTAAGTCGATAATTTTTAATGCAAATATTTGTTCGTTATGATTTATTTTTAATATTATTATTAATAATTTTATTTTATTACTATAATTAAAATATATAAAAGTAAGTTTATGTAATTTGCAAATATTTTATATATATAAAAATATATTTTTATATAGAATTTAAGTACTTTTTTCAATTCGTTAAGCTAAAAAAAGAGTTGTATTATGTTTAAAATTAAATTATAAAAGCTATGATAACAACAACAAAAGTTAAAGTAAAAAATATTTGAACACACAAAAAACAAAAAAAAAAAAAAAAAAAAAAAAAACAAAATAAATTCACACACTTACACAACACTACTAACTACAAAATAAAAACATCATTACTGTATGTTCATAATAGTTTAAACATACAAAACCTTAGTTATTATATTGAAAAACACAAAAAAAAAAAAAAAAAAAAAAAAAAACAAATAAAAAATAATTATATTATAAACAAAAACAAACAAAATATTATTATACATATTAAAAGAAAAATGGCGAAGAAAAATAATAATTATAAATTAAAAAAACAGTTTTTGCTCTTAGATGCACTCACCGCGCATAAAATTATGAATAATTATTATACGAATTAATGAAAAAATAAAAAATAAAACAACAAAATGATTATCATTCAATAAAAATACATTTAATAATATAAACCACATAAAATTAAGTTTTAAAATTTTCTATCCTTTAAATTTTAAACGTTATAAATGGTGGTCCGAAGTGCTTTTTGTCATTTTTGAAACGATATAAAAGGGCTAGTTTTTGCACTATGGAAAATCTAATGATACCCAATTAAAAGTGATTATCTTATACTGTTGAGTTTTTATCCACTTTGGAATAATTTGCGATTTTGTTCCATAATCTCACTTAATAATTTGAACACAAACTAATTAATGTATGTACGACGCAGAAGTTTTCAGTTAAATTCAAAATTTTTGTACAATATTTTTAAGTATTGGAGATATACTAAAACCTGATTTATTTGGAACATAAAATGCCTTTAAATGGTTAAGCTGTGAAGGAAACATTTATCAACATCTTTAGTATAAAAACTACACTAATTGAAATTTGGGAACGTTTAACCCATATACTACAATGAATGATTGCCATACAGCCAAATAAATTAAGTACTTAACAATCTTTACCATCATACAATTTTAGTTAGTATAAATTGAGGGTGATATCTCTTAATAATTTATCCATCCGTATCATATCAGCAAAAAAAAAAAACCCGAAATGATACTTTTTAAATAACTAAAAAAATATGTAAATAACACAAAAACTTTGCTATCATGATCAGAATAATTTCTGTGCACCAGGTTTTACAATACTTTATAAATCAATTATGTTCAATATTTAGAAAGCATTCAGATGATAATTTATTATTGTACAGATGTATACAGTTTTTAAGATAATTTACTCTTATTTGTATTACAGTGATCACGTCGTTATGTTTTACTTCAACTTTGTGCAAAAATATTTCGCAACTCTTTAATTTTTCAACAATATCGGTGAAAAAAAATTCTACATAAATTCTATAAACTTGTATAATCAATTAGTCAAATACATAATCAGTTAGAACTAACTACATTTTTCCATTTAATAGTCAAATTTTAAATATATAATTCCTTCTCCCAAATGTACACATAAGAATTATAATTGGCTCCATTTTAAATTAAACCATAATTTTTACCCAAAATGTCCTTTTTTTCTCCTTTCTTCCTATTTTTGTAATAACTTAGTAAATACGATTCCGATAAGTATAATATTTTACACACACATGTTATCAGGACTTATATCAATTAAGTTGTGAAAATATATTTATTAGTTTCTGAGTTATTGTATTTTGAAAATGACAAAAAGCACTTCGAACCACCCTTTACCCAAACATATCAGCTCTCAATTTATTATATTGTTAGAACATTTTAAAATTTATTTTTTATATATTTCATTTAATTTACATAACATTTCACTAAAACTAATTAATTTTTAAATTTTTCTTAAAATATGTTCAATAATAGTATCCACTTCAGCCATTGCTCCATTACCGGTATCGCCGCACATTAAAGTTTTTGATACGGTTGGTACTTCATAATAACCCCATGATGTAAGTTTTTTTATGTGCTCTTTTGTTATAGGATGATCAAACATGCGTGTATTCATGGCGGGACAGAATAACAAAGGTTTGCTAACATCCCAGGCCCGGACAACGCACAGCAAGAGATTGTCACAAAGACCCTGGAAAATAAAAGAAATTTCAAAATATCAAAGATTTAGTAACTGTAAGATTTATCAAATTTGTGTCATGTATGCTCTCCAATTGTTATATTCCAAACGTCATTTAAAAAAATTAAATGGGATAAAGATCACTTAATAAATTTCGGTTTCGGTATTTGCCCTATACCGAATTCGAAACTGAATATTCAGACAGACTCTAGCTATAACTCTAAAACTCAAGATGTACTTCAATAATTTTGTAGTCTATAAAATGTTGGCATTAAAATACTTACGAGATATAAGCGAACAAACTAATTTTAACCGTGAATAACATGCGTAGCGTACACGTGATTGTTTGTGACGCTTAATAGCATGTATAAGATGTCAAGATGAAGCTATGTACAGTGTCAGCCAAAACTAACTGAACAAAAAAAAAAAAATATTCGATAGCAGATATCACATTTGATGTTGATTTAAATTTAAATAAATTAATACAAAAGCTTAAAATCGAAAAAAATGTTGAAGCTGTATTATATGACCTTTATTTTAACCATAGGCGAAATAATTCTCAAAATTTGGATGCATTTTTACTTTCCTGTGCCAATACTTTTTTTCTTGAAATATTTAGAAGTAATTAAAATTTTGCAAATGTTT
This sequence comes from Protocalliphora azurea, assembly GCA_932274085.1. NCBI lineage: Eukaryota > Metazoa > Arthropoda > Insecta > Diptera > Calliphoridae > Protocalliphora > Protocalliphora azurea. The sequence continues at coordinate 4,326,458 of OW026521.1, read as the reverse complement.
TTCTTTACTACAGAAGTTTAATGGTCATTAATAAATTTTCAATTACTTAAAACTTATATTTCTAACTATGTATGTGCATTTATTTTCGATATTCACAAAACTGATTTTTTTTTAATTTTTGATTTTAACTACTATAACATAATCGGTAATTTTTTGTCCATTAATATAATTTTAACGAGATACTTTTGTCTAAAAGTATTATATTTTGGCTAAAAACTAACAAAATTTAACTCAATATTAAGATTTTGTCAAGATTTGTCTTAAAATTAAGAGCGCCTTAAAAATTTAAAAAATTTATGGACAAAAATTCATTTTCGTAATCTCAAAAATTATGACGTTATAAAATTTTCTTAAAAATATTTCTTGGTGATCTAAAAAAGTTTCTGGTAATTTTTCTATAATATAATCCGAAAATAGAGAAAAATGCTGAACGTTTGTCAAATAATACCGTAAAAATACCTTAGAGTAAAAATTATCACTGAAGGTTTTTAGTTGATAGATTATCTGTCCAAATCGAATTTAGGATGTCAAAAAATTACGATTAAATGAAAAAAGTTAAATTAAAAAATCAACGGATTTTAGATAATTATGTATTGATTTTTGATCCTTCAAAACACTCAATGTGCCAGTAAAAAAACGTCCGTAAAACATTTTAGTCGAATTTTAAAATTTGTGTGTTTTGCCTATATATGTACATTTTTGCATTTTCCTATACAAAATTTGTTTATTTTTCGATTGAAATGAAAATAAAAAATGTTTTTTAAGTGCATATAAAATTCCGGTCTCTGTCTAATTTACATGGTAAATACGTATGTACATATCACCGCTGTTCCGACAAATTCAATTATGTGTTTTTATCTGTGTTTTCATGATAGCGAAAAAACTGTTTTATTTTGTAATTTGACAAATTTCTTTGAAACTTATACGATTAGTTTGAACCTTAGTACAATTACCACAGATATTATGTAAACAAAAATCGGGATTATTAGCTACAAGAGAGCAATAATAAAATCTTTCAAAAAACTACACATAACTCATTTTGCTGGAACATTTTTAATAACATTATTTTTTGATTTTGAATATTTTTTACACATAATTGTTTCGGTTCGTAAAACTTTAGTTTGAAAATTTGGTAATGTTTCCAAGAAATAAGTTATTCAATGTGGATGTGGATCTTTAAGAATGAATTAATTTTTTTCCCAACTGCTACGTTTTCCCTAATGGTATCCTAAATATTGATAAATGTTAAGCAGAAATAAGATAAGAATAATATAATGAGCTGAAATGGGAATTGTTGCATAAAATTAGTAGTGTCTATATTCCCATTTATAAGAAAAACATTTCCTTTAAATTGCCAGATCACTGCAGCATTCTTCAAGCAGAGATCTCGGCCATAAAGAGGGCGGTGAACTGGTTAATGTACTATAAGGTATTCGGAGCGGATATCCAAATCTGTAGGGACAGTCAAGCCTCATCAAATCGCTCTCGGGTGTCTTTTCGACGTCCAGATTAGCACATGAATGCCGGAAATCTCTGAATAAGATGGCGAGACATTCAAACCTGGAGCTGGTCTGGGTTAGGGGTAATAATACAATAGCCAGAGATGGATCTCTTCTTCGAGGTGAAGATAAGGATCAACTGGTTGGACTACCGCTCTCGGCATGCAGATCAATAATTCTGCGGAACATATCGATGATTGCACAAGATAGATGGACAAATAAATCCACATATTCAACCCTGAGGCAAATATGACCCCATTATTATGAATCTCGATATAACTTCATCATGGGACTATCGAAGCATCGGATAAGAATTCTAGTAGCTGTGGTCACAGGGCACTGGATTGCTGGTGTGCATGCTAGGAGACAAGGGCTTTTGTAGAAGTTGTCGGGATGAGGAAGAAGAGGAAATGGTCTTTTTTATGCCACTGTCCCACTCTTGCCGAGACCATGACTGCTAATTTTGGAAGTCCGTTTGTGCAAGGGAAGATAGATATGTCAACATTATATAATTTTTAAAGAATTAAAAAAAAAGTTCTAGAGATAAAATGGTTTGATTTTTATATGTCCAACTTTGACCTTTGAACTTTTGTTAAAAATAAAACTTATAAATATCGTTATAAAGATATCTTTATTTATAATACTAAGCTGAGGGCTATAATCTATATTAGCAATTAAACAAGTAAAACTTTTTTTTAGCATTTTTTCAATTTTCTGAGTCCAAAAGTTTATATTTAAGAAATGTTTAGTGAATTTCATTGCAATTGGTGATGTCAAACCCGAAAATGGCAGTTTTATGTCTGTTTTGATATGGGATAACCTTTCTATAAAATCTGTAAACACTTTTTTTAGTTTAACGTAGTTATTGACTAGTGAGATCATTTTTTATGAATGATTACTTGTTCTAATAATTTTGATAAAAAATTGAAAGACAAATTGCAAAAAAAAAAAAAAAATGTTTTCCCACAAACAGTTATGTGAAATTGTACACATAACTCATTTTGTTGGAACATTTCATATATGATTAACACATATGTAGCAGATTTTGCAAACTTCTAAACTAATCAAGATACATTCCCGCTTGACCTGAGATAAGAAATTAATGAAGGTTCGCAAAAACGAGTAATTTTCGAAATAAATATGTTCGAGAAATTATCGAAGATTAAATAAAATGTAAATGTTCGTAGCACCACAATAATTTCTCTATAGTAAAGTCTCGAGTAATTATCGAAAATTCCTAAAATGCCGATTATTACAATATTAAATTTTTTCGATATAATATCTCAAAAGAAAACGTTTCGAGGAATTATCTATTCTTTTTAATTTCTCGATATTTTGTTACTTTAACAAAAAGCAACATATTGTTCTTAAAGTTTATAGTGTTAGTTTAATTTCAAGAACTTTGTAAAAAATAATATTCTAGTTTTAAAAGAACGGTAAGTAACTTTTCTGCTTTTCTAAACATAATTGAAAAATATCATATTATCTAAATGATTTATTTATTTTTTCTTGCTAATTAATTAGTAAACTTTGACCTAAAAAGTGTGGATTTGAATAATATTGTAAGGAAACATTTTTAATGACTCTCTGGGACCATTGAAATGTAGCGCTATGCTCTAATTGCCGTAGGAACTTGAAGTTTTTGATTGTTTATATTGTTAATTAACTTTAAAAAAATTAAATTTATAAATATGTGGTATATAGTTAATATCAAAATAAAACATAATTTTAAAAATGAAATTAGCTTTTAATTTTAAATTAAGAACAAAATGAAAGAAAGTAGAATGCTATCGTTTTCGAACTATTGCTAACGGATCTTAAGCAATATCGATATCGAACAATTATTGATCTTTCTCGATATCGAAAACGAATCTCTAACGAAAATTTTCTCGATATAGATATTACAAACAATCCTTCGATATCTATCGATTTGCTGCCACAAACTGAACGACAGGTGAGCTCTACGAATTGGTTCTCAAAACGCCTTCGATAGTCGTTCTCGAAGGTTTTGTTAGAGAAATGTTCGCGAATTATTCGAAGGAGATATCACTATCGAAGTTTGTGATCAAGCGGGTTAAAACGGTTTGGTGGAAACATATAAGACCAATAAAGGTTCAAAATGATGTAATAAAAAAAATTGCAATTGTCACATAGCCGATTTTAAAATTGTCCCATAACGTCCGGGCAGCGACAATGTGTAAAAAATTTCCCCATAGGAGTAAAGCTTTGGTGTTGCATAAAGTATGTAATATATTTTTTATTATAGTTAGAAAACTGATCGATTTATCAGAGACATTTATTGAAAAAAATGCGTAAAATGACAAGTAAAATGATTAACTCACCATGGCAATTTTTGCCAAAGAATTAGCACTTAAAGGTGCTATCACCAGCATATCTGCCCATTTACCCAAGTCTATATGAACAACAGGATCACCACGTTTATTCCATGCATTCCATTCATTTTGATCATCCAATATCTCTATGCCCTTAGATACGCGAGAAGTATCGATGAAATGTTTTGCATGTTCCGTAACAATTACTTTAATCTATTAGAATACGAAAACATTAATAATAAAATTCATATAAATTTCCACTACTGATAACATCAAACTTACATTCAATGTATAATTCTTATCTAAATTTTGCAACCTCTCTACGAGCAGCGGCAATTTAATCGTGGCTACACTACCAGTACAAGCTATTAAAATATTTTTGATTTCCATATTTGTGATTTTATGTGAATTTTTATTAAATGCTATTGTTGGGTTTTAAAGTTTTTTTTATCTTTCTGTTCTTCGCTGAAACCCAACTTGGACCATTCAACCTGTTCCATTAATTGATTTTTCATGCGGCAATCCAGATATTCTCGAGCCTCTTTGCGGCACTGGGAAGTTTGGTCGTCACTGCGACGCAGACAGCTCATATAGAGCAGATAATACTTTTTACATAAACTTTCGTGATCCAGAGGGAAACTACCCTTTTCCGGCGGAGTTGGTATAAATTTTTTCTGGCTAAAAGTATGCGAAGTCATTTAGAACAAAATGTGCAAATTGTGCAAGACCCAAGAAGAGGTAACACAAAAAAAACAAGATAAAACAGTCAGCTGTGTAATAAGTCAGACTAGTGATGACAACGACGTTTTTTTTAATGTCGATAAAAGCGATTAACCATGACACAATGGGCCGATCACAAAAAAATTTAGCAAACACTCTGTATCCCCTAAACTACTGAACGTATCGAATATGATAGAGTTATAGAGAAGGACCTAAGCTTTCAGAGAAATCATCTTGTAGTCACTCTGCAGTAATACGAGAAAAATCTTTTTGAAGCCCGTTTAACTTTAAATTGAGTTCAAAATTTCACCACTTTCGACCAATAAGTAAGGTACAACAACTCTCAGTCAAATAAAAACTCCTTTATTATACATTCTTGAAGCCTTGGCTTTCGAAATATGTGAAAAAATATTTTTTTCTATTAAATAAATGTTGAGAAAAAGTAAAAGAATCAGAGATCACTTAAAAAACAGCAATTTTTCGTACTTAATTTAAAGTCTTAACTTTAATAATTTTTATAACTACATGAATTGAGATAATTAAAAAAAGAATTCAACACATTCCCAGGTAGAAAAATACCATAATTTTTAAAGTTTTGAGAAAGAAAATGAAAAAATCAAACCTCTTAAAAAACAGAAATTTTTCGTACACAAGTTAAAGTCTTAACTTTAATAATTTTTATAACTACATGAATTGAGATAATTAAAAAAAAGAATTCAAAACATTCCCAGGTAGAAAAATACCATCACGAAAACGCTCCTCATGATGGTAACATTTTTTTTGTCCCGGTCTATTAAAATTTTGTAATGGTTTCAAAAGACATCTTAACGCAAATGTGTGTAAAAAAAATCGGAGACACTTTGGGCAATGGATTCCCCACGATCCCTATCCAAATTTTGTGAATTTTGAAAAAGTTTTTTTTTTAATTCTATATATATATATATGTTAATTTTTTTTTCTGAGCCACAAAGATAATTTAAAAAAAGTACATTTTTGAAACAAGTTTTTCCCGGACTGAAATACTGGATATTTTAGTATAAAAAGTGGGGGTATTTTTAATTCCTTGACTTTAAAACAATTTTATCTATTTTGTGAAAAAGTTAATTGAAATACGTCAAATGGTTTAAATTTTACCGAATTACAGCCCGCAAGTTTTAAAAACTTAAAAAAATGAATCTAAAATTGAGGGTAAAATTTGCTTCGACCTAAATACCTCTTATACTAAAAGATATAACCTACATATGTAAGCATGTTTTTTGTAGGAATACCTATATAAAAGTATTTTTTACATTCAAGTCATAAATAAAGTTTTGGCGAATTTAAAAAATATATATACCCGAGGTGACCAACTTTGAAGGTTTACCCTCTATACCCATGAACCGCTAGGGGCCTATGCTCCTCCAAATCAACTTGAAAATACCTCAGCTGTGACCATGTGAAATTTTATTTAGATATATCCAACGGTTTACAAGTTAAATAATTATTTCTAAAGAAGGTCTTATGATATTAATATATAAAATTTTTAAAATTTGTAAAGTACAATGAAAATGTAGAAATGAAAAATTAATATAAAATGTTCAAAAATGATTACTAAAAACATGATATTTAGGAGCACCTATTTATCCTCGTTTTTAAATAAAACTGTGAGTACCTTTAATTCATTATATAAATGTGTTAGTTGCACATAACTTTTCCTTGGACACTCATTTATCGGTTTGCCACGTTCGCCAAACAAAACTTGTGGAGGCTGCAACATAACTTATGTACGTCTACTCACTGTTGACAGATTTTACGGGTTTTTTCCACTTTTGTGATTTTTTCTAATATGAGATTTTTATACCCACAATAAAAAAGGTATATATATTCTCAAAGTAAGGTTCTGAGTCGATCTAGCTTTGACCGTCTCGGTCTCGGGTCGGATTTGGCTCAAATATTTGTCTTATACAATATTTGTTTGGTTTTGAAAATGGATAAAATCGGTTCATAAACAAAAAAGTTATGGGCCAAATATCAAAAAAACACTGTGTTCAGCGTAACTCCAGTTCATACTTTTCCACCGATATCTTTTAAACAAAAGCATGTACAACAACGAAATTTTGTACAGACAGTTGAAGAAAGCATATAAACTCGGAAACAAAAAGTGGCGTGATCCGTCCACTTTACCGCCCACTTCCCATATAAGGTGAAATTTTAAATTAGGGTGGCACACACAGTTGCAGATGGTGGGTATATAGATTCGGCAAAGCAAACGAAAACTAATAGTTCTTGGCTTCATTCGGTTTTTTGATTGAAAAATTCCATACATTTTCTTTAGTTTTTCCATATTAATCAAAACCCATTTTCAACTAGTTTTGTGTATAAAATGTTGTTAAAAAATCATTTCAAAAACGCAATCGTACAGGAAGCTTGAATCGCCGAAATCGTCCCTTTATATAATCAATTTAAGTTTTGTTTGGTACTCCACCTGGTACATACCATAGAAAATGTTCATTAACAGACAGGAGACAGCTCATCCAGTTTTTAGTTGAATGGTTCATGTAATATTTAAAGTGAACACATTTAATGTCAACAAAAAACAGACGATTTTTTATTAATCACCTTGTTTTAAACAAGACGACTATAAATTTCTCGAAATAAAATTTTCGCACAAAATTACAAAACAAAATATTGAAAAAATGTAGTTTTTTTGTAACATGTAATGGCATATTGAAGCATGTAAAAAATCTGACATATTTAATAACCATTTAAAAAAACTCTTTATAAATAATGAGATGTATAAAACAAAAAATAAAAAAGGCAAATAATTCTTTAATTTTAAGATATATTTCAAAATTAATTTTATGGAATTTCATTTAAAATTGTAAACTTATGTGATATTGATAAATATTAACTAAATTTAAAATAAAAGATGTTAATATGTAAAAAAATAGTAAATGAATGTTAAACTATAATAAATAAATATTTTTATAATTACTTTGAATTTTATATTTGGCATTAATATTTTTATGCTATTTAATTTTTTATTAAACTACTTCAACTGCTACCTCCGCTGATCCCTCTGCTTTCTACCTTTAAACTATTTACTACCTAAGCAAAAAAGGTAGCAGTTTTCTTTTATGAATATAGGTAAACTATTATTAGTTTTATGTGGTTAGCTGTAGTAATAAAATTATAAAAACTACACTACTTTCAAAATTGTAGTTTTTGACTACAACTAAAAATACTGCTACAAAAGAAAGAGGGTAGCAGTAGTTGAAGTAAGTGAACGATTACAAGTTTTAAACATTCTGTAAACTACAATTTTTGTTATTTTTACTGCTACGACTACTTAGTGTCTAGTTTTTCAAACGCTGATCTCAACATCGTCCAGCCTGCTGTTCGTAGCTTGAGAATATTTCTGAAGTACATCATTCATTGTAGTACTTATAGCCTGGGAAATTCCATTTAGCTAACATCATCTCGATGTTCGCTGCAAATAGTTTCTAGGTGTCCGCTTTATTTTCTTCCATTTTAGTTAAAATAATTTTACTGTTTTTCATTATAGCGGCAAACATTGCGTTGATGTCCATGTTATTTGTCGATGTACTAATACAAACCTCTATTTCTTGTTTGCCCTCGAACTTGTAGGAATCAATTTCCACGCTTCGTCGCTGGAAGTCTTTCAGCAACCGTTTCTACAGTTCTATCTTAGTACCAGCTGTCGGCAAATCTAGATTATTCAACTCTTTCTTGAGATGCCCCACTTTTAACTCAGCAAGTTTCATGACTGCTTATTAAATTGCAAACCCACTTTTGACACCAATTGTTATTGCTTTTCAAAAACGTTGGTTTATTTTTTTTATTGAAAGGATTTAATACCTTTCTAAAATAATTAATTAATTACATTGTTATGAGAATTTACTTAAAAGTGTTACAATTAATATCTAAATAATTAAATAAGGAAACTACTAATATCACAGTATTAAGGGAAAGTCAAAAAAAACCTTGTGCAAGCTAAATTTACTACTGAACTCAACACATCCGACTAACTACTATATATATATATATATATATATATATATATATATATATATATATATATATATATATATATAGATCACATTTGTTAATCCCAATAATTCTTCTTCAACTAGCAAATTTGTGTAAAAGATAAGAGGTTGGCTTGTCCCCAAAATAATGATGCAACAGATCTGGAAAGATGAAACGAAATGGGACGAGGATATATCTCGTCCCGTCTCATTTGCTAGTCACGAAAACCAAAGTTTCACCAGTTAAGTTTATATCATTACCAAGAAAGGAACTCTGTGGAACCAAATTAATGGCTACCATGGTCGAGTAGATATAGTCCCAACTCAACCTTCGAAACCATAACAATAGTCTTGGTATGGCTACAGAAACCTCCTAATAAATGGAAAACTTTTGTAGAAAATAGAGTTGACTCGAAAAATAACCCCACTGATTTGGCATTCCGTGGATTAACAGTTTCTCAACTCATAGTGACTTATGGTGGCATAGATCTTCGTGGCTCACATTTCCACAGAGTGAATGGTCTCAGAACATCTCAGAACACAACAACAAAAGACGAAGCAAAACCCGTTGACGTCCACTTTACTCAGACACAAGATAATGATATTCCCAAACTTCCCAAAGGCTATGTGTACCATCTGCCAGATATACCGTTTCCATTACAGATGCAATCAGAGTCTGCGTCATAGATAGAAACATCTAACGAAATACCGCGATCTGAGTTGATTAATGCAAGGTCTTGAATGGTCATCGCTTGCCAAATGTTATAATACTTCGCTAATAAATATATTTTATTGTCACAATGCTTCTTAACTTTGAATCCATTTCTAGACTCAACCGGAACAATGCAAATCAATGGGCTTGAGCTATGATGAACGATTTCCTATTTTTTTTGCCATATCATGGATGATACAGCCGATTGTTTCTATCACATATACATAAGTACTCACTTCAAATGCTTTTTATCCCGTTGTCGGATACTCGTAATCGAAAAACGAAAAAAAAGTCGGCAAATAATGGCGGTTTTACCCCTCGAGAGAACCACATTTTCCCGTCCGTTTACCAACATAAGAGTAGATTTCGACGTTAAATCGTTTGTAGGTCGTGGTTGTAAACCTAACCATACGTGTAAACCAAAGGATACACTTGGAGGCCACCACTGAAATATCAACACAAGCCTTTTTAGCTGCGTTTGCATTTGCCAAATATTTTGACAATGGCCTTGCTTTTGTTGGTACTTCGCATATATTGGACGCTGACAAAGCTAAATTTATGTTACTTGTTCGACGGACTTCTGTTTTGCTTCGCTCGAATGGCATTTTATCCCTCCAGGTGCGCCGCACATGGGAGGACTTTGGGAAGCAGGGGTTAAAAGCTTCAAAATCCATTTTAAATTGTCATTGTCAGAGTCTTACGCCGCCACGGCGGCTTGTCTTCTCGGAGATTCCTTCCTTCTTGATGTATAGCTTATCCGTGGTAGAGAAAATCCTGTCTTTCTGCTTCTTTAAATTGACATTGCTTTTTTAGAGTTAGTTATGTTAGACAGGATACAAAAGGTCTAGCAGTACCTTGAATTTCTTGGGTTTAGAAACTGTAGAGCGCAAGCTTGAAGGTCTTACCTAGGACTTCAAAGTAGGTGCTATGGGAACCGGCTGCCCCAAGGATCAACAACCATTTGCAGTGGTTTTTGGTTCTTGGCCGGTTGTTGGTGAGGTCCCTCAGGGGAGCACGTAGTGGCTTACGGTTTCAGTCGTGTTGTCTGTTACTTGTAACAGTAACACGGTCACAATTGTGACAGGGGTACTAGATAGCCCCACACTTAAGCAAAGTGGAACGATGCGACCAAGAAAGAAGAATTTTTCAGTTGCTACCTGTATGCGTTGGTATACAGGGGCGTTGGTCGGCGCATTGTACTCACCCAGTGCTAAGACCACCGTGAGGTTAGGCCGTCATGGCAGGTACTCACGATAATCTTGATCACATCTGTCAGAGTCTTACGTTCGAAGAGTTCTCTACGGTGCTAGCTCGAATTGATGCTTGCTTGAATTCGCGTCCACTAAGCCCAATGAGCGATAACCCTTCCGATCTATGCGCACTTACCCCAGGTCATTTCCTTATAGGAATCCCATTACTATCGCCCCTAGAATCTGATTTGTATAACCATTTATTGAGTTATATCAATCGTTGGCAAAAGTTAAAAATATTACACCAGCACTTTGCTCAAAGATAGAAAGAAGAGTATTTTAAAGAACTTCACAAACGGTTCAAAGGGAAATACCCAAAGCGCAAGCTAGGGGATAACTGGGGAAATGTCAGAGGACTCTTAGAGAGGTCAGCGTTACAGCAGAGTTCTTGATAGAACGTTATAAATTATCTATGGACAAAATTGATACCGATTACTGGTGCAAGGTACGCATACGTTTACGTTTTGAAGATGGTCCCATACTGTGTCGCAACAAGGGTTACAAAGGACCTACCACGCAAGCAACCGAAAGATGCGATTGACGAAAGAGTTGCTTAGTTTTGCAGACCCGTATTTTTATAAATACGAAGACATAAACTTCATCCTCGGTGCAGAGATTTATCCTAGCCCCATCAAAAATATTATTACATAAATTCTTATTTTTTGAAATGCTTTAAATTTTTCTCTCGAAATGCATTTTATGATCCTTTATATCCTATAAAATTATTGAATTATTAAATATTTTTTTTGTGAATTTAATTGAAATCGTACTTTTTAGTTTTATCTATGTATTTCCGGTCTCCTTTTTAAATTTTAGGTGATGAAATATTTTTTGTATAAAATTACATATAAATCCCATTGATAATTTTAATTCTGATATCTTAAAATTCTTAGTATGTTTGGGAATTATAGAAAATTAAAAAATCTAATACTAGTACTGCCATCTGAGAAAAAATTTAAAATTTATGTATATTTACCTCATTTTTAAAACCAAACCGAAAAAATAAAAATACCATATTTGATTTATTAAGCTAATTAAGTGTTTATTAGTATGTTTATCATATATATGCATTTATTTATTTAGTAAATATATTTGAATCCACAGAGAAAAAGAAACTATACATTAAACCATCAAATAAACTTACATTTTTAAATATTTGTTTGTTTTTATTTTTTATTTAAAATTTTTTATCTTTCTTTTTATTTGTTTTTTGTTGTAATATATTTTGTATATTTTCATTAAATTATTAAATTAAAATTAATAAAGTACTTAGAGGGATATTGAAAAGGAGTTAAAAGTACTAAGGGCTTGTGAAAAAATAATTGTATTTCCAAATCATATAAAATTTGAAAATAATTGAATTTAAGTAAAATGTTTGCGCTAACTAATCATCCGCACTATGAAGAAAAGAAAACGTTAAATTAAAAATTAAGTTAATTTAAAATTTATCAAAATGTGGATTGAAGTGTGAAGTCGCCGTAACACACAAAGAAGAATCGACAACGTATAAATATGAAATTATCCAGAGGCCAACCATCTTAAAAGTTTAATTTAATTGTAGGTAGGTACACTTAAAATAAAATTTTTGTTTGTGTGTTGTATATAAATATAAATAGAGACACTAAATACTAATCAACGAATAGTTATGAGATGATGAATTCAGGTTGCAGGTAACAGGCCAACAGAAAGTTGGCGTTTGTGGATTTCCAACGCGTTAGAAGTAAACATATATACAAAAAGGAAACTTGGGGGAGAGGAAGAGGAACAATTTCCAACCATAACAAAACAATACACCAACAACAAAATGCTGGTGTGCTTGTGTGTACAAGTTTGTGTCTGCACCTACATACACGAACTATATTATAACAAAAGTTTACATAATGGAACAAAGTCCCGACGTCTCACTGCCGCAAATTACTTTTTCTTTTTTCTTTAAGTTTGCTTTTTGTAGCGCAGGTTTTAGTTCAAAAGTTATTGTTTCTTCTATAGGTGGTGGTGTTACTGGCTTTGGCGCAGATATAGGGACGACGGCAGGTACTAGTGGTCGATTTATATGGCTAATTGTAGGTACACTGCTACCATAACTGCCTATTACTGAAATCGTACTTACACTATTTTCACCCAATTCACCGGCCACCAAGTGTTCATCGTATTCACTACCAGCACTACCGCCTAATATACTACTCGAGATGGAACTGATGGTTGTACCACCACCACATAACACTGGTATAGTAGATATGGTGGGAATAGGATTGGAAACTGAGCCTAAACTATCTGTTTGATTGATTGAGTTAGACGACATCGTTGAAGAAGCTGTTGCGTTATTACTACTAGTATTGCTACTTGTGGTTACAGTGTTCTTGGTTATATTTATTTTAATCTTATTAACTAAACTAGCCAAGGGCACAGTAGGAACGGGACCGGCGGCGGACAGATTGTGTTCGTCACCGGTATCTATGTTACCATCCATTGAGATATTTAAGTCTGTACTAGGAGGTTCCATTAGCGATTCGATGTCTTCATTTTGATTCACAGAGGATACTGTTGAGGGTGGTCTTTCTGGTATGGGCGATAAGGCTGGATTGGACGATTCGATCGTTTGAGTTTGGGTGTCTTCTATAATTAAGTACATGTTATTATAAAAATTGTTACAGTTCAGCATATTTTTGCACACTTACCACTGCTGTTTATGGATATTTCCTCGGGAGCTTGAACTACAGTTCCTACTTCTTCAAAACCATCATCTTCATCTTCGTCTTCTTTTGGTTCTTCCTTAATTTTCACATTCATAAAGGACATTTGTGAGACATCGTCTCCTTCGGGTAATTCTTTCTCCTCATAGGTATCCAAGTCCGTAAAGGGAATGTGAGGCTCCTGTATTTCAACATCAGATTCTGTAGTTTCGTTGAGTTCACCCTGACCCCCATCTTCGTCCTCCACATGACCCATTTGTTCTCGTGTCACATTGGCCGGCACATATTCGTCGTCGTCATCATCATCAACGATTTCGGTGACTGAAGGCTCTTCATTAGGCAAAACAATAACATCGTCGTCATCGTCTTCCAGTGTATGCGAAATAGCGGTATTTTCTTTAGACAATAACAAAGAAACGGACATTTAAAAATAAATTCCAAAAATGTTTTCAAAATTGTGGGTAGTTTAATACGATTTAAATAAGTTTAAAATATTTTTTAATTAAAATGAGTCAATTTAAAATTATTGATGATATTTCTGTGTTATAAGCTTCCAATAAAATCTGCATAAAGAGATATAAGTGTCTCTAAATTTCTTCACAAAAACTTGTTTATGTTAAAATTTTCAGTTTTGCTATTCTACTTACTCTTATCATCTTTATCTCCTTCCTCCACTTTTATAACAATATCGACTGCATTATCATCTTCAATTTGTATAAGCGATACTTCATTGTTGTCTGTGACAGGAGCTTCTTCCTCTTCTTCAGTTGGTTTAGAGGGAGGATTAAGTGAAGCCTGCAATAACAAATATTTAATAAAATATTACATTAATACCTCCTTCTCCTCTTTCCTGCCTTTTTACCTTATAGTCTTCATAACAAAGTGGATGGTAGATTTTATCTTCAATTCTAATGGCACAACGCAAATGCCATTCTTCCAGTTCATTGTCATAGAATTGCTCAAATTTTTCTTGACACATATCACAGGCACGATCGACATCATCAGCGCCAGCCGGACATGTGGGCATGGGTGAATTGATGGAACGTTGATTAGACGTTTCATCCATGGTCTCCGGATCATTTTGTTGTGACTCAAAAAAGTTCTTTTCACGTTCCTCCAAATCCTCGATTTCTTCGTATTGCACCCAATCATTGAGATCGTAATACCATTTACGAGCATGAGCCTTACGCGAAGAGTCTCTTTCACGTCGATTCTGTCGGAAGTGCCAGTCCAAATGTTGGCTGTATTTAATGGTTTGTTCTGGTGGGAAACGAACACCACAACTGCTACATTGCATGCCCGAAAACAAAGTTTCTACTATAGCAGATTGACGTGTTTTTATCGATTCCGGTTTCGAGAGGTCAATGGGCTTAATGGGTTCCATGTGCACTGAGGGTGGCGGTGGGGCAACTTCTTCGGTTGAATTAGATTCCGAAGAAGAAATTGTAATTGGTTTATCATTTTCAGTGGTTTTATTTTCTTCTGCTACTGGAGCAGTAACAGCGGCAACATTAGTAACTGCTGGCAAAATTCCGCTTGAACCTCCCAATATGCCCGTGGATACCAATTTCTGGAAAAGTTCGTCAATATTAATATTACTTAGAGCAGCAGCCGGTAGTATAGGAACGGAGGGTGGCGCAGGAGTTTTTTGCAGTTCAACTGGATTTATTTCAGCTGTTGTTGGTGCAGTTGCTAAAGTATCCAAATCTTCTGTTACAATATCTTCTTTAAGTGGTGGTTTCGTTTCAACATACAGCATGTCCTTGATTTGTACTTTACCCGCTACTACACCCTGAGGCAAAGCACCAAAACGAACAAAATATTTTTTACCACCCAAAAACAGACTCTTAGGAAGACCACCATATTCGACGCGAGTGGGGGTGCCGTCTAAAAGAACAGTTAAAAGACTATCGGCAAATTGTATGGTGTGTTCACTGTCACCTAATTTGAATGTTTGCATACGAGCATCAAGGAAAAGCGGTATCACATTGTGAGCATCTACAATCATGTTTATTTTGCCCACCACTAAATCACGTCGTAATGGACCTATATTTACTTGAGGTGGTGGTCCTTCGGCCTTTAGCATATGCATTTTGTTACGTATGGGTACGCTTATGGGTGGACCGCCAAAATAGATTTCATACCAGTGCTCATCAATGTAAAGTTCACGCGAGGGAAAACCAAAACGTAAATTAAATGTTTCACCATCGATTTGCACGGATTTGTAGCCATCATTGAAGTGCAATACCACAGGTTCATTGTTATCAATGCAAATGCTACGTTGTCCGTTTTGAAAACCAATTTCTCTGGGTTGATCCACCTCCATGAAAACTATAGCCACTTGATCATAGAAACGAATTTCTTTGGCTGCACCATCGATTGTTATGGTGCGGACTAAATCTTCTTGGGGATTATCTATAGAGTTACAGGGTTTAGGTATAACAGGAGGTTGTGGAGGTCCAATAGATGGCATATTACCGCGTATAGAACCCATGGAACCTTTGCCGAAATGAGGTGGTCCTGATGGTGGACCATTGCCTCCACCCATTGGCCAAGGCAGACGTACATTTTGAGGTGTATTTCCTCGGAATGGTGGCATACCACGTTTGTTTGGTGCCATCAAAGGATTCCAAGGACGTTGTGGTCCTCCCGGTCCCATGGGCATATTAATACCAGATGGTTCAATAACACGTTCTCCCCATTTGGATACTTTTGGTCCACGTTTTTCCCGTTGTCCTCTATTTGCTCGTGTAGAAGCTTGCAAGGGTGGTTTTGACTCGTCATTAGAGTCTTGTTTATCCTCTGTACGCGGAGAGTCTTCAGCATTGCCGCCGGCACTTACTTCACTTTGTTGTGAATCAGCATTAGTGTT
Organism: Protocalliphora azurea; assembly: GCA_932274085.1. Classification (NCBI taxonomy): domain Eukaryota; kingdom Metazoa; phylum Arthropoda; class Insecta; order Diptera; family Calliphoridae; genus Protocalliphora; species Protocalliphora azurea. The sequence goes on along the minus strand of OW026521.1, from coordinate 4,310,351 downwards.
CTGTTCATTAGCATGCGCTTGTACTTTATTCAACTTTGGTATACGTTTCTTCAATATAGCCTGCATAGCTAAATTCCGTTCCGACGAGTCATTGGAACCTTCATCATTATTAAGTCTTTGTTTATTCGCATTAAGAGATTCTCGGCGTTTAGCTTCCTTTAATTTGTTGGTTTCATTAATGGACATAACCGTTTTGACCAAATGCTTATATTGATCTTGGCTTATAGAATTGGTCTCTAATAGCTCTTGAGCTTGGGTTATCATGGTGCGTATTTTTTCATCATTCGCCTCTTGGGTATCGTCATTCATTTGCAATTCAGCCAACTTGCTACGATGATCAATATCTCTTGTAAGTTTGTCTAAAAATTTAACTTCATTAACTTTGTTATTAAGTTAAGTAATTAATATATGTTTACCCAATTTTGAGAGTTTACTTAATTTAGCCGTTTTAGCAAGTTTTGCTCGGACATCTTCAAGGCTTGATTTAGCTTTATTTGTTACATTTTTATTACTGTCACTCTGAAAAACAAATATAATTTATTTTAAGTGGATGAGACATATTAAAATATAACATATACAAACCTTAAGATTATCCCAATTTTCATTACTTTCTCTAGATATAGCAGCGGACATATTAATGGATGGCGGTGGTGGAGCTATATCTTCTTGTGGCGAAGTACGGCCAGCCAATACAGGTGGTGGTATTAATTGTCGTAAATCTACATCTTCTGAACCAAATAATCTGCAAATTATAATTACTTTTTAAATATTAAAAATAATAAAAAAAATTATTTTAAATATTTTGAGAGAATTGACCATGCAATTGTGTTGTCAATAGAATAATTTCATAGTTTTTTCTCTTTTTTTTTTTGCTTAGTTGCTGTTTGTAGCAATACTTACGCATCAATCTTTGCCGATTTACTCTTTTTAGCCAAGGGTTCTTCATCTTTGACAGGAGCCAAAGGTCTTTTCTTGCCATCCTCTTCAAAATCTTTACTTACTTGGCTGCTTTCTTCATTCTTCTTTGTAGCTTCTAAATCCTTTGAAGTTTCCACACTTAAGCGATTGCTGATGATCGTTGTAGCTCCTGTAGTTGATGTGACTGATGCTGTTGCTGTTATGGTTGCAACAGGTGACGACGATGATGATAGTATATTTTCTGTAGATTTTTCTAATTTATTAAAAATTTTTTGAATTTTAAACGACACTTTAGGTGATGATGTCGTTGCTACATTTTTAGCACTTGTCGTCGGTGTCACTTTTAAATTGTCTTCGTCTAGATTTATGAAAAAATTCGAGTTCGTTGTAGCCGTTGTTGTCGGCGTCATATTAACATTGGCAGGCATAAATCTACTGTTTAAATCTAAATTTTGTATATTAGAAGAAGCTAAAGACATGGAAGAATTTAAATCCTGTTCATGTGTTGTTATCGCTGTTGGCACCGCTGACCCTGAAGTAGATGTAACAATAAATTGTGGTCTTAAATCTATGTCCATTAAACCTGTCACGGGCTCATTCACTGGCGTTGCTATTAATTACAGGGATTTTTGGAAGTTTACAATATTATGTTTTTTTTTCTTTTTTTGTTTGTTAAGTTTATTTAAAATGGTTTTAGGCAATTAATTAAAAAAGTATAAATAATCTCAAAGGAAAGTTAAAAAAAGAAGGTAAAATATGAGGTATTTGATTGGTAAGAAGTATAGAAAATGTAAATGTCTGCCTATATGAAGAATACTAAAAAATTTTAAAGTTAAGTTTAATTGTTAAATAATAATAAACATTTCCAAAATTAACATTCAAATTGAGAAATTAATTTATTCCATAAATTGATTCTCAAAGACCAAATATGATTCATATTCTACTTTAAAATTCGAGAAATATGTTTCCGTGTGTGTGTGTGTGTTTTTTTTTAAGAGATAATTTTTGAAATTTTTATTCGTTATTTGTTGTGACGGATTCGATTTGAATTAATAGAACATTTTTGATTTACATTGAAAAACTCATACAAATTCCAAAATTTTAATTTTTTTTTAATATAAAATAATATACATGACTCTGAAATAAATAAATTTTTTGGTATTAATTCTTGTTTAATTTTTGTTTAATATTATCCAAAAAGTTTTTATTAAAAATTTTACTGCGTTACAAAAATTCATTTGCCGTGGGAACGACAGTTCCCAAATTTATTTAAAGTAATTCTTAGCTCCGGGTCTGGATTTCTTAAAGATCGAAGTTTTTTAAGATTTTTTAATAGTTTTGCGTTTAATTAAGATTTAAAATGAAAATATTCGAACTTTTTTATTTATTTTTTTTATGTAATTTCGTACGACTTTCTTTAAACAACCCCCAGTTTTTCAATGTCGAATGAAAAGTAATTCGTTATCAACATTGAAACCAAATCGCTTCGAAAACTGAAAAAAAAGTAATGTACTTTTATTTCCGCTTTGGTTATTGTTTAATATTTATTTTTATAAATCCGGTTTGATTGTAACTCTACAATGTGGAATGGGTATAAAAAATACAAATAGAATTATGATGTATGAGTTGATTGTAGTTCAATTCGGTACCGTAAAATAATGAAACAAGACCTAGCAAAAATGAAAAAAAAAAAAAAAATTCCAAATTTTACAAATTAATATGTTGATTATGTATGGCAACGGAACTGAAGTATATAGATATATTGTAAGTGTTAATAATTTGTGGAATTAGTAGATCAAGTATTTCATAAATTTAAAATCACTTAGATTCGTTCAAAAGCTAGGAAATTGGGTGCAAGAGGCATCTTAAAACGAATTTGCATGTCTAAAATGCAGATTCAGTATCACAAGCGATGTTGTTTCTGTGAAAGGATCCATTATGATAACCTCCTCCATCCAAGAAAAGTCATACCAAAGCGGTGTATTTGGTGAGTTCTGAAGAGTGTCACCTATTGTAAGCTTTTTAAACCTGGTGAAGTTATCACGGAAGACCTGTAACAAACACAATTGATCCATTTAAAGAGAGCGTCGAACGAAAAACACGTAAATTCACATTCATTTTTGTTTTCATTATTTGTTTATTAACATTTATTTCAGTTGCTGAACTTTCAAAATAGTATTTTCGATAACTATTTGGCACCTGGAATGGAGTTACTATTCATAATATAAATTTACTTGTAGGTTGCGTTGCCATTAGACAACACAACTAAAGTTCGTTTGCCGTACATAATCGACCTATAAATATCTTCCAAAAGGGAAAGTTAAATAATTCCTAACATTTGAGAATTTTATCATAACATAAAAATAAATACCAAATTTAATGAAAAAAAAAAAAAAAAAAAAAAAAAAACCACTGGAGTAATTCGAAACTTAAAACTTAGGAGTTGTAACATTTTTAAAGCCGTCTTTACTTATAATTGCTTTAAAGACCATAGAGGAGAAAACCTTGGGCTATGCGTAAAAGCTTTCATTAAACACTGGCTTTGTTTTAAATATCACAGAGGAGAAATCTTTTTGACCGGGACCAATAAAATTGAAAAAAAGTCCCAAACGAAATTAAATAACTCCGAATTGTAAAAGGACACGAAATAACTCCAAGTGAAATTTCGTTAGAAGTTATTTCATATTTTTGCTAGGACTTGTTTCATTTAGAAGTTAATTCACGGTACCATTAAATTCCAGTTAAGTATTGTTCCGAGATTTTTCAGTAAAAGGAGTACAAACAACTTTTTTTTAGACAAAAAAAAAAAAAAAATATAGAATATTATTAGATACTAAATAGTGAATTAATAGTGAATACCGTTGAATTAAAAATAAATAAATAAATATAGATTTGATGCATATTCTCCGTGTCGTTACGCTTTTTGTCGCTGTTTGATATTTTCATATTTCGAGTTACGTCGTTTTTATTTCGATTTATGTAACTTAAATAACCGTATTTGAAAAATCTGCTGATTCATTCTTTAGTTTACTTTTTAAAAGGAAAGTTTTCTCTATAAGTTTGGCAAAATCCATTGTTAATAACAGATATTGAAGAAAATTTTAATGGAAAAAATGGATCAATTCTTTGTGTTTAGATAAAAATCAAAATAAAATTTATATAACTTTTTGATTTCATCTAATTGTACGAAAAATACTTCTTTTACTCAAGATTAACTTTTTTCCTGGAACTAATTATTAAGAAACACATATGCATATATGCATTTTTTAGTGAAAATTTGAATTTTTATTGAATAATCTAATTTTTTGTGAAAAATCGATTTTAGCGAAAATTTAAATTTTTCTTCAAAATTTGGATTTTTAGTGATTCAGATTTTTAGTAAAATTTGAATTTTTGGTAAAAATCAAATTTATAGTGAAGAATTAAATTTTTAGTGAAATATTGTTTTATATTTAAAATTTGGATGTTTAGTGAATAATCTCATTTTTAGTTGAATATCGAATTTTTAGTGAAATTTTGAATTTACGGTAAAAATTTGTATTTTAAGTAAAAAATCGAATTTTTAATGAAACATTTGTAAAATAAACTCAAAAAATTAAAAAAACAATAATAATTTTTAACAGAATTCATAAGCATAGGTTTCACATTATATTATCTTAAATTTCTATTTAAATTTTCAAAATGCTTTTACGCGATCCTACGTGAAACATAAAAAACTTGTACATAAGGCTTTGTCAGTTAATAAAATACATTATTTGTGTTTCTTAATAATTAGTTCCAGGAAAAAAGCTAATCTTGAATAAAAGAAGTATTTTTCGTACAATTAGATGAAATCAAAAAGTTATATAAATTTTATTTTGATTTTCTATCTAAACACAAAGAATTGTTCAATTTTTTCCATTAAAATTTTCTTCAATATATGTTAACAATGGATTTTGCCAAACTTATAGAGAAAATTTGAATTTCAGTAAAAAATTTAATTTTTCAAAAAATAAGATTTTGACCAAAATTTCTTATTAAAAACATATTTAAAAAAAAGAAAATTGCTACTTAAAACATGTTTAACTTTAACTCTCGTTAAGTTTAAATATGTTTTTACGTATAACACATTTAGAGCTCTCCTAAAATTTGGGAAAGGTTTCCTGATTACTTAGCTTAAGCAACCACCGTAATGCGCATCGGAACTAGCTTATTCCCACAACAATAAATTTAAATTTTATTGTAACTTAATTTTTTAATTAAGCACTGAGAATAATAGTGCGTAGAAAAAAAAAATACTAACACATTTATTCACAAAGTGTATTATTTATTTATTTATTTTTATCTTCAACAAATAACACAATAACGAAGTTGTGAATTAGTTAATAGTATCATATTATTCTTTTGGATTTTTTTTTTCTTTTTGCTATGAATTAATAAGGAATTCGTTAAGAAACATTTTAATTAGGATCTGAAGACATTGTCTTTTGTAGCTGTTTATTTAAATTATAAAAATTTGTATCTAACATTTCAAACATTTTTAAAAAAAATATAATATTTTAATACATTTAAAAATAACACATTTATTCACAGTGTGTATTATTATTTTTTTAATCTTTAACAAATAACACAATAACGAAGTTGTGAATTAGTTAATAGTATCGTTATCCTTTTGTACTGTTTTTTTTCTTGCTATGAATTAATAAGAAATTCGTTAAGAAATATTTTATTTAGGATCTGAAGGTATTGTGTCTTTTGTAGCTCTTTATCTAAAATATAAAAACTTTTATCTAACATTTGAAACGTTTAAAATACTATAAAAAATATTAATTAAATAAAAAAATGTATGACAATAAAGTGTTGATTCCATACACGAAGAAATCTTTGAATTTGAATGCATATTATTTTATCTCGTTTTCTTCTTCCCCCGTATTATTCTTGAATATTAGTTATGGCTGGTTGCATTTTAGGTGGCGACCTGCTTAACAGGATATGCTCTGTAGTTCTGTTACTATAATTTATTATTTTGATTGATTTATTTTATAATACTGCCATAGAAATTTTAAAAATATCTTCTTTTACACTTATCTCAGAAAACTAGATATGAGATTCTTCAACCAGTTTTATATAACCATTCTATTTACAATAGATCAAGACCTCCAATGCAAGCAATTATACTGTTTGTTGAGGTATTTTTGTACACTATATTAACCATGATAGTATTTTCTTTAAAAATGACATCCATTGTATTAAAGTGAGTTGAAATTATAATTAAATTAAAAATGTTTCCAATTTTCCGTTGGTTAAATAAATATCAAAATTGTTCTATTGAAGCGATTTTATGTCACAATACTTATATTAAACTCTTATGTTATGGGTATAATAAATACATTTTGTCATAGTTTTAAAAACCTTTAAATGCAATTAAAATAATAAATGTAAATATACTTCTTATACGCAATACCCCATATTTTAATTAAAAAAAAAAATATATATATATATATATATATATATATAAATAAAATCGACAAAGTGCAGTAGCCATAAAAAAATAAAAAAAAAAGTAAAAACATCATCACCAAAAAAAGTGTTATAAGAAAAAAATAAATAAATATTAAACAAATATGTAGATAAATAAAAACTAAAACTTTTTCATAATTGCTCTGTCCAAAAGTATTATTAGATTTACAGGTTTTAAGCATAAATTTTGATTTACAAAAGTTTCTTTACAATAAATTCTGACTAAAGCCTGTAAATCTGACTATTAATGGAATATAACATATTTTTTTAATGTTGTAGATGAAATAAAAATGTTTTAAAATGACCAAATAGTTTTATAAAAAAAATCCTACATGCAGACAGCTTTCACCAGCGATTTATATTTATTATTTAATATTGTTTTCCTTTGTAAAAATTTATCAAATCGCTGGTGAAATTAAAAAAAAAAATTACAAATAATACTGTTATTTTTTTTAAAAACTGTTTCTTTTTAATCAAAATGTATTAAATGTTATTAATTCATTATTTAAAAAATTTTGTGGTTTATGTATTTTTCTTATTTTTTTATTTCTCGTTTTGTTTTCAATAATTAAAAATTAAAAAAAAGAATGTAATAGAACTTAACATTTTTTTTACACTCAGTGCTTTTTTGTATGTTATATCACAGAAATCTTATCAGTCTTATTGTTTTTTTTAATTAATTGTGATTAATTTTCTTAATTAATATTTTTTTCTTTTAATTTTTTGTTTTTAAAGTTAAAAAAACCAAACTAAAACCCTAAACCCCAAAGAGTTTACACCATAAAGAAAAGGAGATATTGTAAAACAAATATATACGACATTCTTCTGCGATATAGTTATAAAAATGGTATTAAAACAACGAAAATGGGCAAGTTTTAAAACAGTTTATTTTTAAGTTTTAAAACAATTTAATACTAAATTATTATAAAAATATTTAACTTATGATAATAACTACAAATTGTATTAAATAAGATCACAGTCTTAGGAAAGAACCATCATTATGAAACCTGAAATATCAAACGAACCCTAGACTTCTATAAAAATCCATCAATGTTTTTCCAATTTATATAACATTGATAAAATTATCCCAACATGTTAACTAGCGAAGTACGACCTGTTTCAAAAAAATAACTCTTTGGGGTAGGAAAATTTGTAAAAACGTTTCTGTTTTGTCATTGTTTGCACACACAGTAGTTAATAAATTTAATGATAGTTGTTTAATCATATTAATAACTATAATATTATACAGAAGGAGACATTTCTTACTTTTGTCTAGATCTTTGTCGTTTGTATTGGTTGTAGCCGTAGCAGGCGGCTTGGTTAAATCTTCTTCATTGTTGTTGCTTACGGGTTCTTGATCAGAATCTGATATTTTTGGCCTTTTTTCCGGCGAGTTAATCATTGACGATGATGTAGATGAAGTGGACGTGCGTCTTAGGTCAACATCACCATAAGAAGTTCTTGACGTTGAATTTTTGTCAACTGGTGAACGACTACGAGATCGTGTTTTACTGCGGGAGGAATGACGTGATTTATGTGTATTGGAACGTTTGGTGTCACGCGACTTTGTGGGCGATGATGTTGGCGAAGCTGATTTTCGTTTAAATGCAGTCGACAATGGAGCAATCTCAAATGCATCTTTATCACACTTGGAAGATTGCTTGTCTGATGTCTTAGAAAATCCTTTCTTGCTTTCACTATTTATTGTTGTGGAACTTGAAGATGAGGATGAGGTGGTTGAGCTCTTTGATTCGCTGCGTTTACGGTCTCGATCCCGTTCGCGATCTTTATCGCGTTGAGAACTTTTACTAGAGCGGCTATTGCCGGATGAACGGCTACTGGACGTTATGCGTGTTGGAGATTTACGGCTGCTCTTGTGATTGCGTTCCTGTTTATCTTTGTCTGTGTGTAAGGAGCGCACGGTATGTTGTTGACCCATAGATCTTTCGCCATTTTGATTCTGTTGCATTTGCTGTTGTTGTTGTTGCTGCTGCTGTTGTTGCTGACGCTGGAGGCGTGGATCTCTCTGTCGCACAGAATTTAACAAAGCCGAGTTAACTGGATGTACTTTGGGTTTGTTTGCATTGACCGCTGTCATGCTTGCCGGCATCATATTTGGCGTAGATATTCCCTGTTCAAAATAATTTTATTTAGCTTCCAGAGCTTAATACAACTTTTTTTATTTCTCACCTGTGGTGCATTATTCATCATGCTGGGATGTAAATTTGGTCTAAAACCTCTCATATTAGGATGAAACATGGCAGGTCTCATGGCCGGATTAACTGCTATACTTGTAGGTCCCCCCATATAGCCGGGAGGTATAATGCCGGGCATTATTTGAGGCGCCACTGAAGGTCCTCGTATGCCAACATTTTGTAAAGTATTGGCAGCCACTAGTGCTTCAACCGGTGGTATAACACCTTCGGCTGTTTTGGAAAATTGTTTTTCTTGTTCCTCTAAATGTTTTTTAGTTGCTTCTAATTCTAACTCTAGTTTACGTTTCTTTAATTCCAACAACTCTCGCGTTTTATCCTGTAAAATTTTTTCCATTTCTGTTGGTATAGCCTGAGCAGAATTCACCTAAACACAAATGTAACGCAATTTAAAATCAGAAAAATACACTAATTAGTCGAACAAAGTAAAACTTACTTTTAGAAAATTCGGATTAACATGTATGGAAGGTTGTTTGGCTGTTATGGGCCAATTATGATCCAAACGCTTCACTTTCACATCTAAAGCATATAATCTTTGTGCAGAAAACACTTCATTCCAGGTTTGCCTCAACGCATACATGCGTTCTCTGATCTTTTCATTAACCTAATTACGAGCGAGTGTTGTTAGAAAGTTCTAGAGTTTCGTTTAATCAATAAAACTACTCACCTTTTCGAAGGCCCCACAAAATATATTGACTATACATTGACTGAAGAGTGGCACATAAGTGCTTTTAACATTTTTTACAATAGAATCAATTAAATACAATATTGGCAATTTAAATTCAGGAGAAACCTGTTTCAAGTATAAAAAATTAAGGTTTTTTGTTGGTGCAGAACAACTAAAAATCATCATGTAGCTAGTTCTTAAGAACTTTAGCTCAAAAAAATTTTTTTAAATAAATTTTTTGTTAAATAAATAAAACAATTTTATGCAATTGTTTAAGAATTTTTTATTTGTCTCACAAAAGTTTTTTTAATGTTTTAATTTCTTTTTATAGAAAAAAAAAAAATCGCTGAAATATTATTTTTAAAGAAATGTTTATAATTATATTGGAATTTAAGTTATAGTGAAGTATAATGAAGGTATTATTACTATTTCTTTTGTTTATATTTGTTTCAAGCTATTTCGATGGTGTTACTCTATTTAGCTAATTTTTTTCTGTTACAGTCCCCGTTAATTTACTAAGGTTGTTCTTCATTTAAGAAAGATGTAATTGTAATAGAACCATAAAAACAAATTATTTTTTTACTTAAGAACTGCGTACGAAAAAATGAGTGCATGTAATAGTGCTTATAAAAATGAACATAGAAGCTCCATTTGTTGAATACTTCTTTTTTTGTTGTGATGATGAGATGCGATATTAGGTCAGAAAAAATTGAATTCGCTGCGATTTATAATGATAGAAAGCAATATTTTCCGAGAGCACTCATTTACGTACATTTCTCTGTTAAATGTGTTAAATGTGAATTTCATTCATTTAAAAAGTGTGTTTTAGGGGCTTAAAAACTGCACTAAGAATAAAATTTGAATTCAGTATCATATTGAAGTCCTGTGTGAAACGGTAGAAAAGTTCTACGATAAAAAAAATATTTTTTCTATGGTCAGAATAATTTTAACTTCTGCTGTGTGAAATAAAAATTAAAAAATATTGTCAAATTTAAATTTTATTATTAAAAAAAAAAATCAAAAAGAAATGTGTGAATATTGTATATGAAGAATTATAAAGAAAGTTATGTGTCTGAAATTTTAAAATTTATGTTATTTTTCAAAATATTTTGTTCAATTGAAATTTTTCTATAAATTTTAAAACCTAAAAATGTGTATTCATTTGGCAAATTTTTTACTAGCCCTATGACCTAGTAACATTTTATTCACCTCATAACTAACAAAAATTTACTAACGAGCATACTTTTCTATTTCACACAGAACCTAAATTAAAAATAAATATACAGTAAAGACCTTTTTAAATAATGGTGAAAGATTTTATAGTTTCTTCGTTTCAATCTAAAATTGTAACAACTGTATTGGCAACACTTCTTTCGATGGATGTGGTTTTAATGATAGATATTAAGGGTAGTTCTATAGAGTTGCTAGTGCTCTTAGATAATCTTATTGGTAGCATCTTTAAAAAGAATTAATCAATTCTCGATGTTTTACAAAAACGTATGACAACGTATGACAAATGTTTTATATACATAAATCGATATTAAACGAACTTGTTCTGCCTTCAGATGAATGAATGGAAATTTGACCCTAAAAGTGTGTATTTATTTCTATGTTGTAAGCAATATATTTGTCGACTATTTTTGGACAATACTTCTCCGAAACGAAATTATGTATTCTGTGTAAATAAGGTACCTTCTGATGACGCACCTCTTACAATAATCAACTCCCTTCTGTGATTGATAGTTTTGGAGAAATAGCTTACCACATATTAATTATATTTTTAATATTTTAAAACATTTTTAACTCTTCTGAAAATTTTAAAATATAGACTTAAGTCGTTGTATCAAAAGTCCACAGAATTATTTTTTTCTACACATCAAATAATTTTAAATATTGCACTAAATATGATACAAAAATATGCATTTATGGCAAAATATGTAAACATGCATTTTTAACAAAATATGCGTAAATATGTACTAACAAATCGATGCCATTTTAAAGCAAATTCTCCAATTCGCAGACATTTAGTTTACTAAAAAAATTTGTTCGACAATTTTGATTGTTTTTACAGCATATTTATCTTCTATATTTCCATTGGTATCTATGATATGGAATTTCTGACTAGGATTCATATTTTTGGAAAAAAAAAAAAAAATAAAAAATTGATCTCAATAATTTTCGTTATATTCTTTGCCTTCACAATTTTTCTAGCATTCCTATTTGGATTTTTTTACATTGTGCTTCTTCAGACTATCTTTTTTAAACTTTTCTGATAAAAATACTTAGCAATATAATAAATGAGTCGCATGAATTTCATTCAGAGATGTAGAGATTTTCCTTAAAGATACGTATTATTTTATATGCAATCCTGCAATCTGTAAATCAATCTTCAGTTATCAGGGTTCATTGCGGTGATCATGAACTATTTGTATTTTTAATGACTTAAAAAACTGAATAACCTAACTCAATCTCACTACTAGCAATTCTTTTATATAGTCGACACATCTTGTTTTGGCTATAAATTGAATCATACGCTTTCATTTTAAGAAAAACTAATTATCAGAAACTGGAATTTGATATTAAAAAAAAACTATTTATTTTTATTTCAAAAATGTTCAAAAAATAATAAAAATCCATCATAATTTTACTTTTATCAATTGTTTAATTTTTCATTTTGATCGAAATAAAAAATACAAATATCATTTGTGATATTTGTTGAAAAATTTTTTAAACTTTTTTCATCGGATGATGAACAACAGTCTCATTGAATAAAAAAAATTAAATGTATTCACACAATATACATACAAAATTCAAATAAATAAAATATTACCCTAAAACCAAAATAATACGAAATTGATTCGAATTCGTTAGAATTTGCTCTATCGGGAGAGATTTTGCGATGCATCTAAGCAATAAGAAATCAATACGCCTGTAAGAAAAATAGACAATATTACTAGATAATCATCTAAGTTAAAAAAGAAGATACCGCTAGATAATCTTTTAGAAGATGTAATAAATATATAGGAAAATTATCACTAAATAAATCTTGGATTAATATAATAAAGAAAACTTTTACATCCTGTAAAGCATGCATGCACATAAATCCTAACATCATAAGGCACAAAAACTAAAACGCTCACATAAAATATCCATTTTTTTTTTTTTTTTTGATAAAGGACAAACAAATTTCTTCAATATTTTTTAATTTTTGAACAATTTTCGACAACTGAATAATTTGTGACTGAAAAATACATTTATTGCATTAATTTCTTCAAGATGATCTCAATGGGATATCATTAATTTATTGCAGAGGTGATAATCATTGAAAAAAGTGCGATATGTTGAGGATAAAAATAATACAAAAATTAATTTTTTATATATTTTTTGTTTTTTATTGCCTAATTTTCTTTAGACTAATAAAAATACAATATTAGAAAAATATTGCTTGTTGATTTTCGTTCAAATAATAAAAAGAAGATATTGTGTAAATTTCTTCTAGGAAGATATCTTCCGAACGTTTGTAGCGTCAGAAAATATTTTTTGAAACATAAACAAAAATATGAATAAAAAACAATCATTTGAAAAATTTTTCATACTGATATTTATTTTTAAAGATATTTATTTTTTCATCATGATGGATATTTATAATAAAAACTAAAAATCTCCAACATATTTTTTTAACAAATTAAAAAACATTTTGAACATTTTGAAAAATAAATATCTTGAAAAATAAAAAGTTTTCGGATGCTTGCTAATTGTGCTATTACAACAAAAATTAGCATATAGTTACTGAGAATAATAATAAGGAAAATTTATAAGCCTTATAAGCACTGTAAGTTAGGCCACTTATAAGGCCATGAAACCAGATAAAAAAAGGAAATAAGAAAACAATCTATATTTTTATATAGTGGATATCTCCAGCTAGTTGCGCAAACATATTTTGTTATTATGTTCGATAGTATTCCTTCCATAGAATCTCAAAGTTGGAATTATAAATTTTTTGGTGTTTATATTTTGAAAAGAAATCACGTTTTGAAAAGTGAATTCACAACAAATGTTGGAAATTTCTTTAACAATTTTATTCTCTTAGTATCAATTGATTGTGGACAAGGACAACAATTTTTAAAATATAGTTTTAACTTTATTTTTTAACATTTCGAATTCAATTGTACCTTTTTTTTGAAATCTGACTTTTGGACATATGTCCAAAAAGTTCCATTCGATATTTTTATAAATGTGAACCTGGAAGAGTTTTTAAGGGCAGAAAGTTGCAACTTATTGCCTTTTTCATAAACATTTGTTATTGCTAAAAAAAAAAAAAATGATACAAATTTCGTGCTTTATGTAATACAATAATTTTTTGAAAATATTTAATATTTTGATATAAAATGCTTCCTTTATTTTTGTATGGCGAATATGGGGTCAATTATGAACAGATATTCGTGAAATTTAGGACACGTGGCAAATTTCATTACATATCTCTAAAAATGTGAACAGCCAGCCGCCAGCTATCGTTCTAGGCTTACGCATATTATTAAATAGAATCAAAAAATTATTCAGAGTCCCTCATTTTTATATAATTTTATCATTACTGAAATTAAAAAGATTTTTAATCAGCAAAATTTAAATCCCATAGATGTTGAAATATATGAAAATTTATTTAGAATTAGCGGCCATAAATCTATATAAAATGAGTTCAAAAAATTACATAAACTAAATATTTGAACTTAGTGGTCGCCATATTGGATTCGCCATTTAAAATTCTTAAATTTGTATTTCAGATTCGTAACTATCTAAATCAATTTCCTATACAACGTAATTTCAGTATTCTTTTTATAGCCAAAAAATTGAGATCATGGTTCAACGTGCACTAATGAAATAAATGAATGAAAAAGTGGTTTGGCTAAAAAATAAATTTTCAGTATTTATAAAATTAAAAAATTGAGAAATTTATAATATTTTCTGTAATGGTAATTCTTTAGGAAATTTTGCTATTTAAAATCACAAAAATCGTAAGGAAACCCGATTTTTATAACTTGATTTTTTAAAGCCTCTAGATAAGTTATAGACTACAATATTTCATAGATCAGTCAGAAATCAGTTCTATATTTCTGCATAGAAACCATTGTTTTTTCTTATAATATTGTTTTTTCTTGTTCATTTAAGCACTTTATATGCATTAAAATATGCTAGATAGTAGTGTATTCAAAAAATTGACATTGTCAGAAAACCGATTTTCGAGTTGTTCGAAAATTAGCATTTTTTTAACGGTTTTGAATACGGTTTTACGAAAAAAACCGGTTAACCGGTTTTTATTAAAAATACACATATTTAAAAAAATTATTTTTACTAAAGAAAGTACACTTATAATACATTTCATTTGTATTGACAAGTAATATAAACAATAAAAAGTCATATATTTCTCTTCTGCAGCTAAAGGATAATGTTCAAATTTTTAATATTTGATCCTACTCCACCTATGTACCTATTTTGAAATTCACCTTATTCTTGTGACAAACGATAAAACTAGAATTTAATTTTAAAATTTTCTTCGTTTAAATCTATTAACAATATACAAATCTTAGTTCCCAGTACGTCTGGTGCTGCTCAAATCTCAAAATAGAAATTTAAAAAAACTAGTCTCCGAAAGCTTTATTAGCTTATAATGAAATTGAAAACTACTTTTAAAAAATTAAGGGCCTGATTCAGTACAACAAGCGAATTGTTTAAAAATAACATTTGTATGTAAACTACTCAAAAAAATTTAATTTTCATAAAGATTTTATTTTTGAACAATTTGATACTTTTAATGCATAAGGTCATAAATAAGATTCAATTAGCAAATATAAAAAATAAGAAATATAGATTAGTTTAGTAAAAATAAAATAAAATAGGCATTTCATAAAAAATTAAGTTAACCGACAGAAAAAACCCGGCCTTTCGAATCATTCAAAAATAAAAATTATTCGAAACCAGTGGGTTCTTTTTAAAATGTAAAAACCGGTTAACCGGTTTCGGGTTTTCAATATATGTATTTATAAATTTAATATTATACATTAACTAACATTACATGTATAAAAATATACAACAAAAAGAATCTAAGACAGTGGTTCATTAATAACATGATTTTGTTTTGGCTGTGTTGCCAGATAAAATTTAAGAAAAAATATCTCTGTTTTGTAGGGTTCTCTAAATCAGTGATCGGCGCTCTTAAAAATCACGTTCTGTATTTGCAAGTGTTCTGTATAACTATCCCGCTCTTATATTGTGCACGGAAAAAATGTTCAAATTTATAATTTAATATTATGATTTAAAAACAAGTTAGAGTGCTATATTCGGCTGTGCTGAATCTTATATACCCTTCACCCGTGTTGAGATGTATTATATGAAAATTAAATATTGAATGTAATTACAAATATATTTACCTATTCTATATCTACGTAAATAATTTACATTTCCATATAAAGTTGAAATAGAATCAAGATTTTATAAATCCTTATATATATTATAAAAATGTGGTGTAAGTTTGTTTGTTTGTGTATCAATCTCGTCTAAACTTCTGAACCAATTTTCACGAAATAGGGCACACAGATAGTACCAGTGCCGGGGTTCTTGTAGGTTATGACAGATTGGACGTCACATCCACATTTTACGCATACTTTAAAAAAAGATCTATTTTTTCAATTTTGCACGTTACTTTATTTACATGAAATTTGACACACAGATAGTCATAGCATTGTAGAATGTTATAGGTTATGTTGGATCTTCATTGGATGCCACGCCGATATCTTAATCCAATTTTTTTTTTCTTTTTATAACTCAAAAACGGATAAACCGATTTGCTTAAAATTTCAACAACATCATCCTGTGTGTTCCTAAATTCAAATATGATATTTTATTTTCCCATTGGAGCAGGGGGTAGTACCCGCTATAAGCAAATATTCATTATGTCATATATAAGGAACTATTACAGTGAGAGCCCCCAAATTTCGTGGGAATCTTCATTTTATATCACATTGATGAAATGAAAATAGGAAAGATAGGTCCAGGAGGAGATGTAGCCCCATATAAAGAATATATAATTTTCCCATCTAATGAACTATCACAGTGAAAGTCTTAAAAAGCTTTAAATGTAATTTTCATATAAATTTTCCTATATAAAGTAAATATTAGTTAGTTATCTCATCAAATAGGGAGGGGCGAAGCGCTCCGGTAAAAGCTAGTAAATAATAAATTTAATACTTTGGAATTTTACAAAATTTTATAAATGTAAGACAATTAAAAAAAGGGTATTGGTTAAATTTATGGACGGATTTGACTGTTTTAAAAAAGCGATATTCGAAAAAAAAAAAATATTTGTGTTAGATTTATGCAAAAACTAGGTCCATCATTATTATATCAGATTTGTCGAAGCTCCTATATAAGCTGAGGCTTATATCTAATAACGCGTTTTGACATATATATATATATATATATATATATATATATATATATATATATACATATGTATATAATCTTAATCTAAGACTTGTACATATTAATGTACTATTTCGGTTAAAAATTACGCGCTTTAACAGAAAAATGATTAAACTAGTTAAATTTTAACACAATTTCCTCATTCAACATCGATTAATAAAAAAATCGATTATTAACTTTTCATACCATTCACTAGTCGGAACATATTTTCACCAAAACTTTATAAATGTAATTTTTTACATAAAAATGTTTAAAGAAGTAAGTTTATAATTATACATTTCAATCTTTGTACTACTGAAATGGGTCGAATTTTGTTCTTATTTTTCAAAAGATTTTTTTTTTCGACATTCGCCAAATTGAAATTTTATAATATAATAATTCGATAATAATATAATAATTCGATAATATAGTAATTCCATATTAATATTGTAATTCGATAATAATATAATTCGATAATAATATAATAATTCAATAATAATATAATAATTCGATAATATAATAATTCGATAATAATATAATAATTGGATAATATTATAATAATTCAAAAATAATATATTTCGATATGTTACGAATGAAATAAGGACTCAGGCGACGCTCAGCATGTCTACCTTAAGTCCGTTGATATAGTGAGTTATATAGAGCTAGGCCTTCTGCATAGGGTCTTTAGTAATATTAGGATAAAGGCGATCAGTGAACCACTGGCTTCATTGAATATAAGTGAATCCCCAATTGAGTGTATAACTCTAATGCTGAGCAGCAGAGTCATCAACTCGAGCATTGGTGAAATTTGTATAAGGAAGCTCATGACGGTTGCGAGACCTATTGTTACTTACTACTGTTCTATTGGAAGTTATTAAGTAAAAGAACCTTCTCTCTAAAGTTCAGAGATTTGCTTCAATTGGCATCTCAGGTGATAGGAGAAGTACGCTTCAGGTGGCAATGGACATAATTGAGTTGAGTAGACAAATGGATGATGACTCTGTTGGGTTCCTGGGCACTACGGCATTCCCAGCAATAAAATAGACGAAGAGCTGGCTCGGAGCTAGACAGATCTTTTCTGGAGACATCTGCTAGGATTCCTATTTTAGGGCCATAAGGGATTGGACTCTGGTCAACACGAATTGATTCTGGTGAAATAGAACGGACTGTGGGGTATCTAGAGCGCTACGGCCTAGTCTTAAACTGCCTGATTCGAAACACCGTCTGGATATGAGTCATAGTAGTCTGAGAGTCATGCTTGACATGATTACTATGATGATTAAATGGGACATTGCAACATCAGACTTTTGTAGGAAGTGCGATGATGTAGAGGAGTTAGAGACAGTAGAGCACATGCTCTGTTACTGTGTGGGTCCTCAGTGCGGAAGGTTGAAGTGGTTTGGGAGCCACAAAATGCATGAGGTTACAGGTAAAGCTTATTAATCGCATAGGGTTTGTAATGGGTATAAAAAGGCTTAAGTGCATTCATTACTGATTGTTAGGGTATACCTTCCACTTCTCCTTCTCCTTTCATCTTTTTTTCCTCTATATTTAAAGGGATCACAACGAACCGTTTGGTCTCTAGTTGGAGGCGTAAATATGCCACCCTTTTCTACCTACATACCTACAAGCAGAATGACAAACTCAATATACCATCTTTTTGGATAGTGGGTATAAAAATGATCCATATGATAACAAAGAAATTCTAAATATGTACGAAAAAAATTAAAATATGCACTTGAAAAAGTACGAAAAAATGAAATATGTACAGAAATATGAATATGCATAAATAACAGACAAATTCATGTTTTCTTGTATAAATATGCATTTTTATAACTTTAAAATTTTGATAGATTTCGATTTTTTTATACAAAAATATAAATATTTAAAAAATATTCGTAAATAGACTTCGATAGTCATATTTGATACGTCTGAATTTTTATCTTTTCAATTTTGTACGATGTTAAAAAAAAGCTTATATAATTTATATAAATCAGTTATTTAAACTCAAAAAATCAGTAAAAATAGCATTTTTGTTAAGAAAACTAATGAGTCATTCCATTTAAAACCAACCATCTGATTTCCAACTATCCGAATTAAATATTTTGTATCCATATCAAAACTAAGTCTCACACAAATTTAAATACAGCGGTTTGAAAATGTAAAAAATGTGAAAATATGTACAAAGTTGTCTTCACAAATATTTTTCAAACGATTTTAGCGATGGAAATAATATTTTACTACCTCTACATTTTTTTTTTTCTAAACATAAAAAATATTTCCTACTTACTCCTTTAATAAAAATTAAAAAAAAAAAAGAAAAAAAATTATTCTAAAAAATAATAAAATGAAACAAAAGGTTATTTAATATTTTAATTAAAAAATATTTCCTTTTCCATTACATATTTTTTCCCTCCAAAGGTTTGCTATTAAGAAAATTTAAAAACAAATATATAAGTTGGCGAATCTGTTTTTGACCTTTCCCCAAAGTTGAAAGAAGGTATGAACTTCGTACAATGGTCGGCTGCCCAGAAATAATTTTTAAAGGAAACAGTTTGTTTTTGGTGTAAGACTTTAAGAAATTTTAAGAGATGGCTAAATGTTTTGAGCAATGTAAATTTATATGCAATTCAAATTTAATTATGCTTTTTAACAATTTGGTTATTACTTAAAATGCTATAACTCTAGCTATATAAAAAATGTATCAGCTGTAATTTTCTAAAAAGTTGTTCATACAATCCTTACCCATTATTGTACTTATTATGTCCGTCAAATTGAGTCTTAGTCGAAAAATTTTTCATTCTTTATCTTTTTTTCGTCATATTAACATAATATACTTTCAAAATACTTTCTCAAATTCCAATAAAATGTAATATTAATAATATAAAAAGAAATAATTTTAACCTTGGCTATATGTTGTTCAACCACTTTAACGATGACTGGTGCATACTCAATATTTTCCTCTGCCAACATGGTCAGCATATTGATTAAGGGTTTGCTGTTACAATTCAAATCCGATAAACTGGACAAATATTCCTCCGCTACACGTTGTTCATTCTCACGTTGGTTGCTTGTAGCGATATCCATGGCTACAAGAATATTTTCTTTATTTTTCTCTTAATTTTTATTATTTTTCAATAATAATTCTGTTGCGCCTTTTGATATTTGCAATATTTTAATATCTGTAAATAATTAAAGGAAACAAAAATTTCATCATAATTTAATTTATTAAAAATAAACGTAAACGCACTTAATCTAGTGCACACACATTGGCAAAAAGACAAAAAATATAAGAATGCTTGGGTGGTTTGGGGTTTTACCACAATATTACAATTTTCAATATATTAACAATAGCATTAATAATTATAACCAAACCCCACTTTTACACAATTGTTATTTAAAATTTCCACATTTATCAGGCACTCACACATGCTCCTAGTATATGCGCATTTATTTACTCACATATTTATAAATTTTTTTCTTTTATTTGTATGCGTAAATTTTTCATTTAATTTTTTGTTTCATTTAACCATGACAACTTTTTAATTTTAATTTTATTCTTCGATTTTATTATTGAAAAATTTAATTATATTCTTTCTTTACATTTTAGTAATATCACTATTTAATATACTTTTACTTATTTTGCAAAATATATTGTCGAAAAAAATTGTATATCGTCATCAAAAAAACCATATTGCTAGCCATACACATCTTTTTGTTGTAGACAAAAACTTACCTTAGATTTTATAAAATGCGTTTAATATTTCAGTCTTAATTCATTTATTTTTAATTAAATTATGCACTACTACTTTAGTATTTTATATTTTTTCCTTTAAATTAAAACACTTAATATATATTTCACATAGGCGAAGAAATGAAATTGATGCTTTCTTCCTAAAAATTACAAATACTTTCAAGATGGCGATTTTACGAAAAAGGCGCTGAATTTCAGCAATTCAGCGGCTGAATAATAGTTTGACAGATAATGTTCGATGATGTTACCAGTTTATAGTATATATAACATAGTGTCTACACTAAACAATTTTTTATCAAGACAAACGTCGAACTTAATGCGAATTTGTAGAAGGTGGCAATAGTTGCACAAAAACAACAATATGGCGTATTCATTATTATTTTTTATATATGCAGTTTGACAACTGTAAAAACCAAATTAATAATCAGATGTTTAACTAAGGTTACATTGTATATATTATCACTGATTTTGACGTTTGTTTTGATAAAAATTTGCCTAATGTAGACACTAGGTAACCCCAGGTCTACAACTGAGATTAATGTTGTTATAATATGTGAGATAACGCCGGCAGAGGAGAGAAACAATTTTGTTTATATTATGTCAAATCTTAAATAAGGGGTACACGTATTCTAATAAATCCTATAAGATATCATTATTTTCAATCAGTCACAGAGTAAACATGTCCTTTTTATTTAAGCAATTCGCACTTTTTTAGCACAATTTTTATAAAATGTTTTTTAACATGTAAAACAAACACTAAGAGGAAACAATTTTACAAAAAAAATTGTTTTTAAGTAATTTCCAAAATACACATGCACACACACAAACAAAATTTCGTATATGAGTATTTTTTAGACAGTTCGTCTTATAAGATGGTTGTGTAGAGAAATCTCATCACAACAGTCTCATAATACATCTTATAATACTAATATTTGAATCTACGCGTGAAATAATTTTCTCTGACAGCGAATTTACCTGGTGTCCACATTAGGCAAATTTTTATCAAAACAAACGTCAAAATCAGTGCGAATATATTCAAGGTAACCTTAGTTAAACAGCTGATTATTATTTTAGTTGTTACAGTTGTCAAACTGCATATATAAAAAACAATAATGAATACGCCATATTATTGTTTTTGTGAAACTGTTGCCACTTTGCACGTTTGACGTTTGTCTTGATAAAAAATTGTCTAATGTAGACACTATGTTAACACTCTGACACAAAAATTTTACATATTATGTTACGTCTAGGCGGGCTGTAAGAAGTTTAACTTTTACTTCAAAATTCGTTTGCAATTTAACAAGTACTGGTGAGACAAAATTTTTGTGTGAAAAGAAAAATGTTTTTTTATATATGTAAGAAAGTATGTAAGTAAAATGGTTTTGATCATAGATAAAATAGTTTAAGAATGTGTTAAGTAGTAAAAAATTTAATTGAAAATAAAACCAATGAATTTTTGAGTAATTTTTTTCAATTGAGTTTATTTTCCCGTATATTAGGAACATCTTGATTTTTAAATAATTTTTATAATGATGTAGTAGTACTTTTAATTCTGATTAAGGAAATGTAAAAAATTTCAGCCGCTCTCTCTTAGTTTACGAGTTATAGATCTCTATAATTTTGATATATTTTTCTGAATGTCCTTATTAATACATATGTGAATTAAATTATATTAATTAAATTATTCTAATTAAAAGTTCAAATAACTTCTGAATGATATATTAATTAAACTCTTGAGATGATTTGTGAAATTTTCATTTTTTATAACTTACAAAATTTTATTATTTCTAAAAAAAAGTAGATATAGGAAAAAAGAAAATATTTTCGTTTTAACTGGCCGGTGATATTATTTTGCTACCTTTTCTCATATTTTAAACAATATAAAACAATGCTGAAAATTTTTATTTATTAGTTTCGTCTCTTGATACTCTTTGGCTAGAATACTTTTTCCCTTTTTAAACTTATTTTAAAATCGCTACACTTGCCAATAAAATAGCTGAATTCCCATCACTGGACTGCAAGCACAACATTCCATTTTTATCACTAAAAAGAAAAATAAAAATAATTTGGAGAATTATGTGAATTTTGTTATTTTACATTGTTTTATTTATAAGAAAATGTTTTATTTGTAAGAATTTCGAAAACATACAACAATTTAGTAATAATAAAGTCTGGAAAAAATAATGGATCCTTTGGTATTCTTTGGAGTATTAATTGCCATATATGGTGTGTTGTTTTTCTTTGATCGCTTTTTTAAGGTACCAAAAATACAGTTTTTTTTCGCATTAGTTTAATATTGTTTTTGTGTTACAGAGCTGTATGCATTACCCATATGATGCCTTTCTCAAGAATACCGGTATAACTATACAATTTTTACGCCTCAAATGGCATACGACTGCATTTAATCGTTTAGTCTTAAGATTGGGTAACAATAGTGGTTCCTGTTGTCGTAATTGGTTAAATAAATCCTTTACATTGGGTGTCTTAATAGCTTTATCTTTAGTGCCGGTGGGCATTATTTTATTATTTATGACGATTTTTGGTGGTGGCAGTGGAGGTGGAGTAGCTGGAAATGGAGCAGGCTCTAAAATTTCAGAAAATTCAGCTAGAACACAAACTATAAGTTTGGAAATTCTATTGCCGGGAGTTAATTTACCATTAGAGGAAATTGGTTACTATGTAGCTACTTTATTAATATCAACTGTAGTTCATGAGCTGGGTCATGCTATAGCGGCTGTATTAGAGGATATACCGGTGGCTGGTTTTGGCTTTCATGTAAGTGTATTTTTTTTTTTTTTTTAATTTAACATAAATTAGCCTTTTGTTTATTTTTAAACTTTCAGTTGTATTTCTGCTTACCCTTGGCCTATACTGAAATCTCTTCAGAACATTTAAATGCTCTTAAGTGGGTGAGAAAATTACGTATTTTATGTGCGGGAATTTGGCATAATTTTTTATTTGCTGCCTTTTGTTATCTATTGCTGTCTACTTTGGGCTTTGTGGCGACACCTTTGTATAGTCTAAATAAAAATGTTATAGTTACCAAAGTTTCTCTACAATCACCTTTAAAAGTCAAAGGCGACAGAGGACTAATGGAGGGCAACATTATAACACAAATCAATGACTGTGATGTTTACAACGAAGATTCTTGGTTTAGGTGTTTACTAAGCGCACTAAGGACAAAACCCGCATTTTGTGTTTCCTCCGATTTTATACGTTTGAATGATGAGAGCATAGAAATATCTCACCATGGTTCAGATGGCACTCTTCAGTGCTGTGATTATAAGAATTCTAAACTGTGTTGCTTTGAGTATATAGATGATTTTAGCAATGATGCTCCTGTGGAGATACCACAACATGTTTGTCTGGATATTAGACGCACCATGGAGGATTCTTATGGTTATTGTTCGCATGTAGGCACCTGTGAAAGAGGTTTTTGTCTAAGGCCTTTAATACGCAACACCACAACCATTATGATATTTAAACGTGAACATTCAATACTGCAACAGACTGCCGGTGATGAAACACATCCTTTGAAAAATGTTATTTATATGGGTCATCCTTTGGATGTTACACATAGTGTAAGGATTTCGCCATTTGTGCCTAAACATGCGTATGTCAGTCCCAAATGGTGTGATTCTTATTTATTGTTCCTGAAATATAATATAGTATTTAGTTTGGGCTTAGCATTTGTAAACGCCATACCTTGTTTTGGCTTCGATGGCCATCACATAACCAATACCATTGTCAACAGTTTTCTAGTCAACCGTATGACGGAAAAACCAAAACGTGATTTTATTTCTGTATTAGTAACTGGAATTGGCTCATTACTTTTTGGTTTGGCTGTACTCAAGGTGCTATGGCAGAGTCTATTAAGGTATTTATTTTAATTTTACGATATGTTTTACACCAAAAAATATAAAAAATAACTCATACATAAAGTCTGTAGTTGTAGTTAAATATATATTTTATTGTATACTGTAGTGAATTATTTGTAGATTTAAGCTTGTGTAGTAGTTGATTTGTTTTTCTAACGCAAATAGTTTAATATGCGAAAAAATATAGAGTAACCTCCACATTTGGGTGGCATAAAAATTAATCTGCAATGAAAGTTAACAAATTACACTTGATATTTTTGTAGGTATTTGCAAATTTAAAAGAAAAACAAGTTATGTATATTATTAATGAACAATGCATGACGCACACAATGAGCAGCGAAAAATTTTAGTAATATACAATATTGTAAAATTTAAACACGAAACGAATGATAATTTAAAACTTATAAAATATTTATGTAAAAAAAGAAATAACTTGTATATCAAATTAGTGAAAAAATAGTAAAAATATAATATTAAAAAAAACTTTTATAAATATTGTAGAACACAGACATCTCCCCGAATAAACTTAAAAATTAATAATTTTACTGAATTCTAATAAAAACATTTTGCAAACTGTTAACTGAAAATATATTTTATATACCTATTTATTTTTTAAACTTGTAAACCTTTGTTAAAGCTAAATTAATTTAAAAAATATGTTTTATTAGTACATTCTGTACTAAATCCATATTAATATTAGCTGTGTATTTTTTTCTCGAAATTTTCAGTTCAAATTTAAGTAGGTATAAACATGGTATAAAGAAAAGAAGGTAATTCCGTTATGTTTGTATTAATTTAGAATCACTTTCTGACAAGCTCAAGAATTATGACAATTTGTTAAAATAATGAATAAGAGTAACAAGCAAAATATAAACATTATTAAATGCGACATTTTTTGAAAATTATGTCGCGATGAGACGCCTGTTTATAATTTGACTACTATTTTACTAAATGTGTTTGTTACCCTTCAGAAATCGTTTGATTTTAAAGCCTCGTCCCTAAACAGCCCTCTTAGTTGAATTAAAATATTCTAAACAATTTACATATGGTTAGAAAACACAACCCCTAACAAATAAATCAAAATGGTGCGCGCAACTCTTTGCTATTACCTTCCAACTGCAACTACCGCCAACATTTTGGAATATAATGAATTTAATCTTTGGACCTGACACTTGCAATATCTTACGCGCCGTGTCCTCTTAGAAAAACTCAATGTTGTCGATCATCATTTCCAAAAAGATTTAACTTAATTCAACTTGTACGGCATTAAAAAGAAAAATATAATTATTTTCAATAACGGCTTCACACAGCCCATAGAAAAAATACTCAAAAGTCAGTATAGGTAATTGAGTTAAGAACATTATTTGCATTTTTCTATCTCTTTTTATTTTTTGTATTAGATGGATTGAAATTTTCCATAAAAAATATTGTTATTTCTTTTTTGTTTTTACAATAAAAATTGTACATTTTTTATTCCTAAAATACAAACTTCTTAGACCGAAATTTATTTTTATATTAATTTTAATAAAATTAATTATTAATATTAATTTTAATAAATGTTTGCAACAATTTTTATATGAATTTAATTATCAACTAATATAATTACACATTTTTATTTAAAATTATACAATTTTATTTAAAAAAATTCCTTGAAATTATTCGTTTTAAAAATCTTGACAATGTTCGTTAAAATGCTTATAAAAAGAAAACTTAAAAAATCCTTATTTTTGTAAACAATTTATTGATTGAAACTACCTTCTTTTGTTTAAATCATGGGTATAAATTTCATAAGTAGTTATAGCTATGTATGTCTGCTTAAAAATTAAGTAGGAACCAAAAAGTATGGTTTGTGAATTTGATAATTACAATTACCAGATTTTCAATTTTCAAGTTTTATGAATTAAAAAACGAAAAGTTGTCCAAAATTTTCAAAAAAAATTTGTAATGGCATCATAATTTCAATTTTATTTGAAATGGTAACGAAAATTATGTGTCTAAGCTAATATTAAGGAGTGATACGTTTTATTCGAAGTATAGAAATAGATATAAATTTCGATAAAAAAAAAAAACACAGCATAAACTTTTCTTAATTTTTTATAAAACTGGAAGTTTAAAAATATTATAATCTTTTAGATTCCATGCAACACAGGGGAATTCGGTTCTTTCGCATACCAAGTAGTTGCTCTTTTTTTTTAATGAAGTTTTTCAAAACATGATATGTTTTTCTTAATTAAAATGGCATTAAATAATTTTTATACCCCACACCACTATAGCTGGTTGTGCTATTATGCGTTTGTGCTGATGTTTGTAACGCACAGAAAAAATCATCCAATACCCACCTTAAAGTATACCAATCGACTCAATCACTTTTTGAGTCGATCTAATGATGTCCGTCCGTCCGTCTGGCTGGCTGGACGGCTGTTCATGTAAACCTTGTGCACAAAGTACAGGTTGCAATTTTGAAGATAATTCAATGAAATTTGGCACGTGGGTCTTTCATGACACAAGGACGAAGCTTCTTGAAATTGGTTATGATCGGTTCATTATTTCACCTAGCCCCAATACAAATGTCCTCCCGGAATAGGGCTTTAGCGATCATAACTGCCTCAAATATAGCAATATTTTAATGAAATCCGGTGTAAGGAAGTTTTGTATAAGTATCAACCTTTGTGCCAAATGTCATGAAGATCGGTCCATAACTGACCATAGCTTCCATATAAAACCCTCTTCCGAAAATCACTTTAACATGCATAAATCACATACACATGTTATTATCAAGTTTATATTCGACATAAATAAGTTTTATATAAGTAGAAATCACAATGACAAATTTTATGAGAATCGCTCCATAATTTACAATAGCTCCCATATAAGCCCACTTTTTGGAGTCACCCTAATTCATATAAATGTTAATATTAACGTAATATTGTGTTCGTATATTTTACACTTTGTAAAAGTATCGGTCCACAATTGTCTACATGTCTAATGTAAGACCCCTCCCCGAATTTTAATGGACATACGCAATGGTGTGGGGTATCATATGGTCGGGCTTGATCGACTATATCTTTCTAACTTGTTTTCTTTTTGTATTGAGAACAAATATTAATTGAATAACCAAGACGGGCAATCCAGAAATATTAGATTTAATACAACTAATCTAAATAAATACAATCAATAAAAAACTAATTACATTAAATAAAAATAAAATGGTTGTTTTTTTTTTAATAATAAATCCATTAAACATTTTTAAACTTAACAATTGACAAAATTTAGGATCTTACTATTTTCTGAAAATACAATAAAATAAAGCATTTCAAACTTTAAACCATCATTTTATAATGTTAATTTTTTTGTTATAAATTTTTCTTACTCCACTGGAAAACTTTTCATTATATCTATCAAAGACTGATTCTTTTTTATAGCCTTAAATATATAAGAATAATTTAATAAACCAATTTCGCATTACATACCTCTTCCTCCCGCCGTTTTTCTTTAATGTTATTTTTTATCCTCATTACAAACACCACTCAAATGTAGACTTTGTCGTAATTCATTTAAACTGCGTCTTCCATACTGTATAAGCATTTTAATAGCCACTTCATCTTTTTGCTGTTGATTAACGCGGAAATCTTGACGAGCCCAGGCACGTAACTCCTGTTGGCTGTTGGCATCTGGTACTAAACGTATGGTACGAAATATATCACGATATAATTTTAAAACCTCTTGACGCAAGATAAACTACAATAGAAAACATTTATTTAAATATTCTGAAGACTAAACATTCTTGGAATAAAAAAAAACTTACCTGTTTTAAACTTAGTGTAGTTTTTGGAATTTTTGTCATATTTTTATTTAACTAATTAGATTTTTATTAAGTATTTTCTTCCTTCAGTAGCTGCTTTACGGTTTTTATATTTTCTTTAATTGTCAATTGTTCAATCAGCTGTCTTGATTCAGTTGTCAACGGATTAAATTGCGCTGCCAACCTGCAAAAATAATTCACAATGACCGATGTGATAAAAAACGAATTAAACAGCGGTAGATTTAAGTCATTTTTAACGAATTTTACTTTTTTAAACGAAATATTGCGTATTGAAAAATTAGATTTTATGTAAAATATATTGCGAATAAAATTTGTAAGTTAAGCGGCTTACGAATTTTGAAAACAGGTTTAGATAGCGGTTTACGAATTTTGTAAACGGATTTATATAGCTAATAAATATGGCTAATGGGATACATGAATATCAATTTCGAAAAATTTAACGTTTTTAGGTGTTCAGTGCCAAAAAAAAAAAAAAATGTAAGTTTAGATATTTAATAAACAGAGCTATTGTACCTTTTTACCACCTTTTCAATTTTGGCACTGAATACCTTAAAAACGTAAAATTTTTCGAAAATAACATTCATGGATCCTAATAGCCCTATTTATTAGCTATCTAAATCCGTTTTCAAAATTTTTATACGTTTTTGCCACCTTTTCAACTTTGGCACTGAATACCCTAAACACGTCTAAATTTTTGAAACTGACATTTATGGATTCCAATAGCTCTTTTTATTGGCTAATGAAATCAGTTTTGAAAATTGTTAACCGCTAAATTTAAAAATCTTATCAATCAATAACCTTTTTATATATTTTTGGCACTTTTTCAACTTTGGTACTGAATACTCTAAAAATGTCTTTTTTTTAGAAAATGACATTCATAGATCGCAATTATTAGCTATCTAAATCTGTTTTCAAAATTCGTAAACCGCTAAATTTACAAATTTTATTGATCAACAACCTTTAAAAAAGGTCAAAAAAGACTAAAAGCCCCAAAAAATAAAGCCAGAAAAAAAGAACATATTTTTTTAAATTTAAAACTTATTTTTGGTTTTTTTTTTTAAGATATTGCAATAAATAAATAAAACATAAAACGGCTGCCAGCATAATCACCCAATGAAAAATCGAACAAAAAATTCCCATACAAATTTGACTAATATTTCTACTGCAATTCCTTCTTGATTAAGCTCTTCCAAATTTTTGGGCAATTTTTCGTTTTTTTTTTTTTTTTGTAATTAATTGTATTCGTAAATAGTTTCTATGGTTAATAAAGTATATTAAAAAAAAAATTATGTATATTAATATGTGTGAAAAATCACACGAGAAATGACATAGTGTACGTTCTTCTTGAGGACTTCATAAATCAGTTTTAAAAATTTGCAATACATTCCCAAAATTTCGAATTATGCTAAAAATAGTTTTTTTAGGTGTTTTTCTTTTGTCGATTTTTCATTTGGGAAACAAAAGGATCTGCCTTTTCAAAGTATATATTTTTTTATATTTTGATCATATATTAAAAGCAAATTTTTAAACAACATCTAGAAAAAGTAAAATTATTTCCACACATTTTAGTGCTTAACTGCGATTTACCATAATTTTTTCTATAAAAGCCTATCTAACGATACAATCATTTTTGAAGGCATTTGTTTAATAACGAACTAAATAAAAAAAAGAATGAACTAAATAAAAAAAAAAAAAGAATTTAATAAAGTTTAGGAAATAACTAATAACTTTTTGAGTGTTTAAGCGATTATATAAAAAGTCAAAAATGTTGAATATATATATCATTACTTATTTGGAGTGTATATAAATAAAAGATTTTAAAGCTACGTTCTTCTACTTTCTAAGTCAATTTAAAAATCTTAAATTTACTTAAAATTCAAGGCGCTACGAGATTTCTAGTACAGGACCTACTCTAAAAATGTTTTTTTCTCAATATCTCGAAATTAAGGGAGTGTTTTGAAATTTTTGAAAATTGTGAATTCTTCAAGAAGATCTACAGCCACATTAGAGACAACGTGTAATCCATTTAGTAAGTTCATAAAATTAGTTAAGCTATTTTTGATTTGGCGCATCAATTTTTTTTTTTTGTCAAATATAAACAATATTGATTTTTTGTGCGAATGAATACACAAAATTGTTTAGTGGACTTACCAATGATAGTGAATTCACTTCAGATTGTGATGTTAACGAGGTTAATAGCTATTTTATTAATATTAATGATTCTGATAATGATGTTATTGACTTTGACTCTTTTAATTATGCTAATGAGTCCTTTTCTTTCAGTTGTGTAAGTGAATTTGAAATTTTTAATGCTTTGTGTAAGATAAGGTCGAAATGTGTTGGAACTGATTTCATTCCTATACGATTTATTAAAACTATTTATCCTCATATCTCGCATTTTCTTGTGTAACACATTAATTTCATTTTGACATCGTCCACTTTCCCTTCGATATGGAAAACTGCTCGCGTGGTTCCAATTCCGAAGTCAAAAGTTATCCATGGCTTTCAGGATTTGAGACCAATATCTATTCTTCCATCTTTATCGAAAGTTCTTGAACATATAATGAAGGATCAGATACTTACTTTTGTTCAAAACCGTATCTCTTCTTCCCAGTACGCATTTCGACGTGGTCATTGTACCTCTTCATTATTGCTTAATTTAACTGATGACGTTCGTAATAGTTTGAATAATAGAAATCTTGCTGTCATGCTTTCTTTAGATTTGACGAAGGCGTTTAATTCTGTAGATTTCTCCATCTTAATTGGCAAGTTAAGGGACTTGTTTTCATTCTCCAAATCTGCATGTAGGCTTATTTTCTCTTATTTATGTGATAGGTTTCAATTTGTGGATATTGGTGGTATATATTCTAATATTCTACCTTTTTAATTGGGTGTTCCTCAAGGTTCGGTATTGGGCCCACTTCTGTTTATTTTATACATAAACGATCTTCCGAACTTTGTTGATACGAATGTTTGTAAGTCCTATTTATTTGCATGTGATGTCATGCTATTATTTCGAACAGCTTTTGATAATGATATAGCTTGTTTCTTACAATGGTCTTTTGATAATCGTTTGACAGTTAATAGTTCTAAATTGAAGGCAATTGTATTTGGCAATGTTGATTTGACTTTGAGAATTGTTATTGATGGCTCTTCTGTTAATTTTGTAGATAAATTGGAATGTTTAGGTGTATATCCTGACAGGCGCTTGTTATTTGATTACCATATTGATCGAATTAGTTTTAAAGTTGTTGGTATTTTACGGAGACTTTATTCTCTTGCCATTTATTTGCCTTGCCGTACGATGTATTTAGTTTCCCATGCACTCTTGATGACACATGTGTTGTATGGTCTGGAAGTAATATCCGGGACTACGTCTTATTACATTACAAGGCTCAATCGTAATATGAATATGATTGTTCGTTATGTATACAATGTTTCTCGTCGAACGCACATCTCGGAATATATTAAACAATTTTTGGGTTGTTCTTTTAAGAATTTTATTTCATATCGTAATATGATGATGTTTTTTAAAGTTATTAGAACCGGGTGTCCGTTACAGCTTTGGTCTGAGTTCACCTTTTCACATTCTTCTAGGAATCCTCAAATTATTATTCATAGAATTAGAGCCTCTGTTTTTGAGCGATCATTTATCGTTAGGATTGCACGTTGTTGGAATTTTTTGCCACTTGAGCTTCGTTTATTTTCTCAATCGAATAATGCATTTCATTTAAAACTTATGAGATATTTGGCAACTCTATAGCTTATTTTTATTATTATGGTAAGTGGTTCGAAATTGTGTGACTTTATTTTTGATGTTTTTACTACTTATAGGACTATGTAACTTTATGCTGTTTTATTGGTATATTATATATTCTGGCTGGGGAGCCATTTGAGTTGGAGTATTAAATATGAGTGTAATTAATTTTTATAGTTTTTATTTAATATTTAATATATCCTTATTCAGGAATAAATCTTTGTAAAATATATTTATTGGCCTAAGAGGGCTTTTTATATTACTGTGAAATGAAATAAATAAATAAATAAAAATAAATGGATGATTATGTAAAAATAAAATTACTAATAGCAAAAAATAAATTATTTTCTTCGTTGTTGAAATAGTAACATTTTATCCTTTTTAAGGCAATTTTAAGAATCAAAAAAGGTTAGAAAAGAAGCTAGAAGCTAAAACGAAAATTTTAAGGGTAAAAGAAAAATAAAAAGACTAGTTGTAGGCTTAAAAAGGCTAAACTGGCAACGCTGTTTGGGACCATAAAAACGTATAATTTTTCAAAAATGACATTTATGGATCCCAATATCAGTATTTATTATTTACCTAAATCTGTTTTCAAACCGCTAAATTTACAAATTTTATCTAAAATATATCCTATATAAAATGTAATTTATCAATATGCAATATTTCATTAACTAATATTATGTCGAAAACGACCAACACGAAATTACGTTCTTGAGTTGTGTTTCTATTCAAATCGGTTTAAAAAATTAAAATTCGTTAAAAATGGCTTGTTGGTGACTGCTGAAACATGTATATATTTTTGATCTAGTTTGTTTACACTTTTTATACCCTACACCACCATAGGTGGTTGGGGTATTGTGCGTTTGTGCTGATGTTTGAAAGGCATAAAAAAAGTTATCCAACACCCACCTTAAAGTATACTAATCGACTCAGAATCACTTTTTAAATCGATCTAACGATGTCCGTCCGTCTGATCGGCTGGACGGCTGGCTGGATATCCATGTAAAGATAATTCTATGAAATTTGGCACGTGGGACTTTTATGATACAAGGACGAAGCCTATTGCAGTTGGTTGTTATAGGTTCATTATATCACCTAGCCCCCCGGAATAGAATAGCAATATTTTAATGAAACTTGGTACAAAGAAGGTCTGTACATGTATCAATCTTTGTACCAAATTTTATGAAGATCGGTCCACAATTGACCATAGCTCCCATATAAACCCCTCTTCTGAAAATCACTTTATGAACTTAAATCCCATACGAATGTTAGTATTGAGTTAATATTCGACACAAATAAATTTTATGTAAATAGAAACAACATTGTTAAATTTTATGATTTTATAATTTACAATAACTCCCATATAAACCCATTTCCGGGAATCGTCCTAAAGTGCATAAAATCATCTAGATGTTAGTATCAACGTATTATTCTGTATTTGTATATTGTATTTTACATATAGTAAAGTTGGCCTCAAGTGTATTATATAAGTCCCCTTCCCGAATTTTTATGCTCGTACACAATTGTGCAGGGTCTCATATAGTCGGTCTTGACCGTCTATTCCTTCCTTCTCGTTGTTATTATTATCTGGTCACGTGCAAAAAGAGGAAATAGTTTTGCTGTTTAATTCTTGTTTTTTTTTTTTTGCAATGTGTTCTATAAGTCCAGTTGGAACAATCGAATTTTTGTTGACGAAAAATTTTTTTGTAATTACATACTAGAATGTAAATTATTTTTTTCTTCTGATAATTTTAAATTGTCACAATTTCAAATGTAACACTGAGGTATGTCACAGAAATTTTTTGGAAGTGAAAATTTTCGTATAATCAAATTCGTAACGTTTTCGTTTTGCTTCTTTAGTTCTAATACGATTTCACACATCCGAAAAATGTTAGAAACGCACTTTTTTAGAAAAAATTTGGAATTCCTACATGGCCAATGTGGAATTTTTTAAATGAAATTAATAAAAGTAATATCCATTGTTTGCTTGTATTAATTTTTAAAGGTTTTTTACATTTAAATACGATGAAAATATTAATTCCACTTTACGTTTTTATGTGGATTGAAAACGAAATTTTTTTCGTTGAATTGTTTTTTCATATATTTGAATGAGAAAAAAACTTCTCAATTTGAAATGTTTAATTATTTAACACACAAAAACATGATAATTTCCATACAGGGAAGAAATTTATATTATTCATAGTATAGGGTGATCCATTTCGAGGTTTCCTACTTTTTTAAAGAAAAAAAAAAAAAACACAGAAAATTCAAATTTAATGGGGAATGTTTATTATCATTTGAAAGAACATTCTTTGGCATTTATTTTTTGAAGAGTATGTCTATCAAATGTTGGCCGTTGCTACGTCGCAGATCGTCCATCCATTGAGTTCAATTTTCGATGACTCGTTCGAGCATTTCGACTGGTAACTGGCCAATACACGCGTGATGTTTTCCTCCAAGGCCTGAATCGAAGCGGGTTTGTCCACATAAACTTTAGACTTTACATATACCCACAGGAAAAAGTCTAACGGTGTGATATCAAAACGTGAAATTATGTGCTCACCGAAGTGTTCTCTCAATAAATCCATTGATTGATGCGATGTGTGGGAAGTAGCGTCGTCTTGCTGAGACCAAATGTCGCCGAGATCACGAGCTTCAATTTCAGGCATCAAATAATCGGTTATCATGGCGCGATAACGGTCGCCACTGACGGTTACGTTCGCACCGGCATCATTTTTAAAGAAATATGGACCGATGATTCCACCGACCCACAAACCACATCAAACCGTTGTTTTTTCTAGATGAAGTGGCAGTTCTTGAATCTCTTCTGTTTGCTTTTCCTCCCAAATGCGGCAATTTTGTTTATTTACATACCCATTGAGCCAGAAATGGGCCTCATCGCTGAACAAAATTTGCCTCGAAAACGCCGGATCTTCTTGGAACTTTTCAAGAGCCCATTGAACGAAGCGATGTCGCTTGGGAAGGTCGATCGGCTTCAGTTGTTGCATTTTTGTTGTATTTTGTACGCTTTCAATTTAAGATCTCGACGTAAAATGCGCCAAGTCGTTCCATACGTCAGTCCTAGTTGCTGCGAACGGCGCCGAATCGACTCTCCACGCTCTTCGTGTACACTCTCAGCTACCACCGCTATATTTTCTTCACAGCGTGCTAGACGTAGTCTATTCGCTCGAATATTATCCAATAATGAATGCTGGGTCTCAAAATGGGTGATGGTGTTTCGAATATAATTGAATCACCCATTACATTGGAATTTGTCGAACATACATACGCAGTCAAAACTGACAAAACAATTTAAAATTATAAAATTTTAAGTAAAATTTATGTTCATAATTTGCGTTTTATTTTATGATTTGTAAAAAAATTTAAAAAAAAACATCTCAGTTGAAAAACCCCAAAAAGTAATATCTGAGCAGTGGTGTTTTTCAAGCCTAAAACCAGAAAACATTTATATGTGAATGTAGTATAATATGTACAAATCAAATCGAATACATTAAATTATAAACCTATAAAAAATAATAAATATCCTTAAACATTATTTCTTAACGGTACATGATTTCAAGTGCAAATTGTCCTTTTTCAGTGCGGACAAAAAAAAAAATAGAGTGAAGTCTAAACTTTTTTTAAATTTTGTGATTTTTTTTTTTCGAAAGTTAACTTATTTTAAATCTTGATAATTATATTAACAACTAAAAACTGAAAAAGGGTAAGAATTATTGGAGATCTTTAATTTCGAGTACTATTTGTATCAAAAAGGATC
Organism: Protocalliphora azurea; assembly: GCA_932274085.1. Taxonomy (NCBI): domain Eukaryota; kingdom Metazoa; phylum Arthropoda; class Insecta; order Diptera; family Calliphoridae; genus Protocalliphora; species Protocalliphora azurea. The sequence continues at coordinate 4,274,609 of OW026521.1, read as the reverse complement.
CATAAAATAGGAAAGTCAAAAATATGGGAAAAATCGAAGGTCAAGCAAATTTTTTGTACAGAAGTTTAACATTATAGAAGTTGAACGTAGTAGATAATTTTATTTTCAATTAACAGTCAGCATTCAGAAACATTATGAAAATGTTCGGGGTATAAAATATACTACGGAGGAAAAAATTACCAACAAAATTTATCCAGTCGTGGAGCTCTAATGCCATTAAATCGATTCTGAATTCGCTAAGCACATAAAATTCTTCTAAGAATAAGAGAAAAAAAATTGGTAAAACCTAAATTTATTTAAAATACTGTTTTGGAAAGCCCTGACCTTATAATATGGACTAGAAAAAAAGTCACAAATAGTAAAATTAAGTAAAAAACACAATTTTTTTAAATAAATAAGCTATAAATAAATTGTATCACAAAACTTTCGTAAGGAAGCAAAAAATACAGAATTGGGAACTTTTTATACCCCCTGACAATTAAGGATAATGGTGTTAGTAATATAAAGTTGTTGGTAACTATCATAGCAAATTGTCAGGTCGATATCTCAGTATCAGGGAGCTTAAGAATTATCTTACAGATAAATAATATTTCCTTCAATTGTATTCTTAGATTCCCAGAAGAAAATTATGTTCCTAGTAGATTTTGAACCAACTTAATGGAATTAAAAGTTCCCGACATGATAAAATTTTTCTGTTCCAGAGGAACTTTATTTACATTAAATTTTTCTAAATTGCTCCTAAATACTGCCTTTTAATTAAAACTAATATTATTTAACTATAAAGTTCGGTGTCGGTACTTAACATATGTTCGTACCCTAGATTTTCCCCATATTTTTGACGATGTTATTCTATAGATCCTTTTTGATAAAAATTGTTCTCAGAATTAAAGATTGTTAACGGTGATAAAGAGTGTTGCTTTCGACTACGCTTGTGATAATTTCGAGTTACGCGCAGTGCAAAAATTGTAGATTTTGCTGAGGTAACTACATATCGTCAAGTTACGGCCTTTTGACTTTTTCTAGTATTGATACAATTCAATTCAATGAATGGTTACGGCCTTTTGCATTTTAGGCGACAATATTTACCATTTACTTAACTTACAAAATGGTGCAATCATCCTCATAAGATATTACATCAATTGCTTGTAAAGGCGCTGGGTTTTTCGAGAGGTAGAAGTTAAACAGGAGTGTCGATCAAGTGATACGAGGATTGTCCTTTTGCATGGCCTCTGCCGGTTTTAGCTATGACAGATTTTAGTGGATAATTTTAATGCTGTGATCGTGCTGGGCTTCTTACGGAATCCATTCTGGTCATAAGGCGACAGTAAGCTTGAGGAGGAGAAGGGCCTCAAAAGTCTTCGCAAACAATGACATAAGAAATATCAACCTGTATGGGATCACTCGTTTTCTAGATATTGGGTAGGACTCCTCTCTATTTCGAATTTGATTTGGGTTTGAAAATATAATAAAAAATATATACAGATACATACGTAGTGGCTCAAGATTTTATTAGATGACCTTAGAGACCTCTCAGAGAGCAGAAAAGTTTTCATTGAAACCTAAAATTATATTTCGTTCGAGACATCTTGGAACAGTATTTCGTTCTTTTATTCCCTGCAGAAATCATTACAATGCATTACGTCCAAATGTCGCGCATGATTTGATAATTTCCTGTAATCACTGATATCAACACAGAAATATTTGTTTCTCCTCTCCACCGAAATTAATTGAAATTGCCACAAATTCTTCGCCGAAGTCTTAGGGACTAATTTATATAAATTTGAATTTTTAATTTGTTGTTTTCAATACAAATTGTCGAAACGAATATTCGTTTCGTTTTACAAAATGAAGCCAGTAGTTTGCAAAAGCGTTTGGGTATAAGAACATTCAAGCTCGGGACCCAGAAATTTTTAATGCTCAACAATGGAATGTAAACAGTAGTCGATTTGGTTTTCCCATTTGGAGGCATCATTGCAAAATTTTTAATCCAATTATAGAACCAATGTAAAATTTTTAATCCAATGTTAGATAATGGTTCTTTAATTGGATGTACCTTTAATAATACTTTTAGACAAGCCTTTATCTCAAAAATAGATCATAAATTCTTAAGCCCATACAGACACAATCCACAATCCTTTTAATATTATTTTTCATATGATTAGAAACCTTAATCGTTTACTTTACCTACGATATATGAACGCTTTTCAAAGTTTTATTGTAAAAATATCTGATACCAATCATGTTATAAGACATCATTATAACAACACAAAGTGTTTTTTTTTTTTTATAAGAAATTTACCTTAAAAAAATTAAAAAAAAGAAACCAAAAATTATCTAAAAACAAAACTATTTAATAGGTGAAAGACAAAGCAAAGAAATTGTTAAAAAAAAACTATTTGCATGAACGCATGTGGCGCACATCAATCACAGTATTCTTCATACATTTTAAATCACTTTTTTAAATTCACATACAAGATACTCAGTCACAGTACATGATACATTTAGTACATGGATGAATATGGTACCTCCCATGGTACAATAAGTAAGGTAATGACAACTCAAAAAAAAGTCATGTATTTTGTCTTTGCATTGAAATCTCTTATGTCAACTTTAATTTTGACATTCCACAGTTTGTTTACAAAAAACAAAAACACATTTGACATTTCACGTAATAAAAAAGTAATTACGTCTTATTACTTTTTTATTACACAATAGTAAATAAAAAATGTAAACAAATATTGTAAACATAAACAACAACTTGACACTACGATTTTAGAACATAAGCCGCCATATTGCTGCTAAAAAGAAAAAATTCTCAGTTGTTTAAATGTTGCCACCTTATTAATCTACCTTGATACCTCCTATTATTTTCTATACATACTAGGGTGATCGATTATTCGACTTTTTGGAGAAACCGGGTTTCGAATAATTCAAATAATTGAATTTAAAAAAAACGGTTCCCTTTTTTGTTTTTTTGCAGAAACAAATATTTTCATTAAAATACTATATTTCTCTAAAAAAAAATCAACAAATTTTATAATAATTAAGTTAAAATTTATGAAATATAATTATTTTATGAAACAAATTTTAATTAAGGCAAGAAAACAATAATCAAAAATGTAACTAAAGGTAGAATTAGTTTCGACGTATCGTAAAAAAATAATAAAATTGGTTTGTTTTTATGTAAGGTATCATTGCGCTGTATATTTTCTGTAGGAAATAGATTTTGTTACGTTTTTATGTGACTATGAAAAATTTAAAATTTTAAAAGCAAATAAATGGATAAAAATTCTATTGAAAAATTAAAAAATTCAATTCAAAAGGAGACAAAAAAGAAAAAAAAAATCAAGAAACAAAATTTTGGATGTTTTAATGTTTTGAATAACTTTCATAAAATTACAGGGAACGTTACGATAGATCTATGTTACCTTACACATTACTACTGATTACTGAGACCTTAAGTTTTATATGTAATATGTACAGAAACTATGAGTTAATCTTTCAAGTACTACTCCCTTAAAAAATGTAATTAATTATTATTACAAATATTAAATTAATAAAAACCCTAAAATATTTAAATTGTTTGTGAGAGTGCTACAGGTATTACAAGTGAAAAAACGAATTCCCTTGATATACGTATTTCGTTTTACATAATTATTATTACTTTAATATTTGTTTAAACTTATAGAAACTGTTGCTAGATTTGATGATTTATCGTCATTTTGACGATTTTTGGTTTCAAAAATGGGCTGTTGACGATTTGACGACTTTTGTCTCAAATTTGATAATTTTTTTTTAAAAAGAAGTTTAGGACTATTTTCAGCATTTTTTATATGTTTTTCTTTAAAAGTAAATTAGTTGGTATATAAATATTAACAATTCAAATAAAAATCTTCTTAAATTTGTTAATTTAAGTGATTTATAGAAGACATTTAAGGGAATCAATATAATATTATATTCGATTCATTTATTTACACTTTTATTAGAAAATGTGAATAAATACTTTACAAAAGGCTAAAACCTTTTTTAAATTTTTAATAATTATAATAGATTTTTTGGAATCGCGCTAAGTTTTACTTATTTTTTTTTTCTTTAAAAGTCTTACAGAATTACATATTCATAATTTTTATGCTTATATCATCAGACTTAATAGATAATACTTGTGAAAATATGTTTATTACATATTTTTTGTAAGAATTTTCTGACGTGTATCTAAAAAAGTCCATTTTTATTTTTTTTTTTTATTTTTTGGTACGAAACTTTTTCGGTATACTTGCTACAGAGAAAATTTCAGAGTGATCAAAATTTTGAAATTTAAAATGGAATTATTCTTGACTTTCATAATATGCCGATAATATTAAATTAATGTAATTTATATCAATTTCTTTTTAATTAAAAATTTTTTCATAAACAAAATTAAGTTTTTGTCGAAAAAAGCAAGAAATATTCATTAACATATAGAAAATTTTAACTTTGATGATTTTTTGACGTTTTCAAATAGTCTATTTGACTTTTTTTTTTCTCAAAATTTAATAATTTTCCAAAAATTTATATGGTAACTATGCTTATAGATATTTATAAAGCATAACGAGAAATTAATTTTAGAATATTAATCAATTAACAATTTTTTATAAATTTCAGTTCAAATATTAGTATTTATCATAAGTTAATTTTAATATTTATCATAAGTTAATTTTAAATATAATTTTTTGTGTTTAAAAAAATTGGGTTTATTCGACATTCGAAATATGAACATTTTGAAAAAACCGACAGCACTTAAACCGAAAAAACCGGTTTTAAAACCGCTTGAAAAACCGAGTCGATCACCCTATTGCATACATTATGCTCATAATCACTATTATCAACTTAAATCGTTATTATATTCTTCTTTATTTCACTAAAAAAAAAACAAAAGTACTACTAATGTTTTTATATAAGAAGTAATTTTTGAATTTATTTAAGAATCTTCTACGATAATTAGTCGTTGTGTTCGTCTAATTGAAACAACAAAATCATATGGACGGACAGAATGACATATGCTCTATAATACATATTTTTTCTCTTAAACATGAAATGTGTTAATTTGTAAAAATATTTGATTTTTTTAAATTATTTTAGTTCATAAATATTTTCGGAAACATAATGTTGTATAAGAGATTAAATATAAATGGGTAATGAGTAACCGGTATTTGGTGCAACATGCTTTTACTCCTTTAGCAGAGTAAACTAAATATCTTTGCGAATTAGAGAATTTGCTTTAAAATGGCATTGATTTGTTAGTGCATATTTATGCACATTTTGTTTAAAATGCATGTTTTTGTATATATTGCCATAAATGAATATTTTTGTATCATATTTAGTGCCATATTCCAATTTAAAATTATTTTTTATATAGATAAAAATAATTCTGTGAACTTTAGATAAAACGACTTAAGTCTACAATTCAAAATTTTCAGAAGAACTAAAAAATGTTTTAAAATATTAAATATGTATACCATGAACAAATTAATATGTGATAAGCCATTTCTCCCAAAGCTAACAATCGCAGAGGGGCGTTGATTATAGTAAAAGGTCATCAGAAGGTTCCATATTTATTTCGTATTAAGATGCGAAATTACACACAATAAATAATTTCGTTTCGGAAAAGTATTGCAATAAAATATTCGTCAAAACAATATCACTTGAAAAAGTTTTTGGTATATCAGCCCTTGGATATCCTAAAATATAGAGATAAATACAGACTTTCAGGGTTAAATTTCCAGTCATTTAATATCAAGTTATGTATATGAAACATTTGTTTTGGTTGTCATACGTTTTTGTAAAACATGAGAATTGATTAATTCTTTTTAAAGAAGGTACCAATGAGATTATTTTGTCTTAGAGCACAATAAGCTATATAGAGCTTAAGGGTAGCTCTATACAGAACATTGTAGAAATAGAGCTTTCGAGAAGCATCTAGAAGGTAATGCAGTGTATATAAACTGGCCGTGAGAACACCATTGAGTCAGTCTAATTGGAAGCATCGTTAAGTAAAGACAAATTAATTACCTTGGCTATATATTCTTGTACATTATTAAAGTGTGCTGTATGAAGTGTGTGTGTGTATTAGAGCACATAGTGACTATTGTTGTACATTTCAAATAAAGTAAAGAGACGTTACAACTTTTGAACTACTAAACTGCTTTTATTTGCAATCAAAGTATCCGGTTTTTTAAAAGGAAATAAACCACAATTTTTAAAAGGTAAAAACGTAACAATATGAAGATCGTAATATAATGAGGACCTATTACTGAAATAAACTTACGGAGAAAAAAGTCGCCCAAGATCAATTCCTTAAAATGGAGCACTTCCGTTACGTGACTTTTTAGTAATGATTGTACATTAGGGTTATAACTTTTTTTGGAACTCAAAATACCATAGATTCAACTTATAGCCAATATTATTATGATAATAAAAACCGAACTTTTTAGTCGATTTGAACAAACAACTTCACGCACCGAATGCAATTTCTAAAATGCTTTTTTACATTTTTTTAATATTTTTATTTGAAAAAATTTGTATTCCTCTTCCACTTAATTGGGAAAAATATGTTGACATGGTGAAGTATTCAAAAGAAAACCACTTAGAACTTGTTAATTATCAAATAAAATATACAAATATGACTAGAAACTAATTTAGCACATTTTTGTATTCTGTGCCAAATTGGTTGGGAGTAATTTTTCACTTTAAATAATATCATAGAATATCGAGAAATGTAACAATTCCAGAAAAATATGCATATAAGATTAAAAATAAATAAATCAATTAATTCTTTTGTTTATCAGTTTTATATTAACATCGCGATATCACGGAAATTGCTTAGACAAATTTTGTAAAATTATTTTATATATAAATTTTTTGATAACAAAACAATATTATCTCTAACTTTTTTTTACCGACCGCGAAAAATTAATATCGTATTTTTTTTATACTTTTTCATCCTTTACAAGGCCTTGCTATGATATTTTTGATATTTACAAAAATTTTAAAAAAGTTATAACCCTATTGTACATATATTTTAGAGTTTAAAATTGCATAAATTAAACCTACAACTCAAATGTTTCTATAATGTAGTTAATTTTCCTATAAACTTATTTGAATTGTCCTAATTACGTCTCTAATTTTTTGCTAACTCGAAGAACCAGCATTTAATCGGGGATAGTGTTTATTACAATTTCATTATTACTTCTGAATAGCAATTGTAAATTTAAATCAAAGATACTAAGAAAAAAACATAGCTTTCTATTTGAAAATTATATATCTCCAATATATTTTCATTTACAAATTTTTAATTCGAATTGTAGAATATCAAGCTAATTGTTTGACAGTATCACAAGACTCGAGGGAGTACTTCAGCACTTTGCAATGTTAAATAGTATTAAAAAAAAGGACTCTAGTATCAAATTTTCTATCCCTGAACCAAAACTTTAGTTATTTATTCGTTTCAGATAATTTTAAGAATTTTGGCATCTCTTTTTTGTAACATATGTTGGTCATAACATCACATTTCCGCATATTTTGGTCTTAGAAGCATGTTTTGTCAAAACTTAATTTTAGAGCATATTTCAGTAATTTAAATGGCATATCTTACGCTTAATAGCATAATTTTGCATTATTACACTTAGGATCATCATTTTGCATACTTTACACTCAAGAGAAAAATTTGCACGGAATAGAATTTTTTAACAAAATTTGCCATTAATGAAAAATTCTTTTAACTGTCACATTAGACTGCACCAAAATTTATCTTGTTTTGAAATTTGACTATAACTCCCCTTAGAATCGTCCATTGGGTTGCACATACAGTATCCAAAAAAACCGACATTTTTAGAAAACCGGTTTTTAATTCAACCGAAAAATCTCATTTTAGAAAAAACCGGTTGTCCGGTTATGAACTCTTGAAAAAACCGGTTAACCGGTTTTCGGTCATTTAAATTTTTTAACAAGAAAATATTATTTTTTTTGTAATTTTTTTAAACAAAAGCCTAAATTTATACGTGCATACAAGTTTTACTCTGCAAAAATAATAAATTTTGATGTGTGTGTGTTCAAAATTTTTTTTTTCAATTTGAAATTGTTCTTATTTATTTGATTTATCTTATTTATTACACGTTCTTTAATATTTTATTTCTAATCGTGGTATTTGAAAATATGTCTTTCCAAAGTAAAACAATTTTGTGATTGAAATACTTATAAGTGAGCACGAAATACCAGTGGATAAAATTCTGGTTATAAAAATTATGATTCATCCATTGGTATGTTCTTTTTTTATGAAAGAAAGTTTTAAATTTTAAATAATTTCTTATTGGTTTTAATAAAACTTGTAAGCTTTTATGCAAAACTTTTACTGTGTATTCGGTAACTGTTGTAATGTGCACGTAGAGAAAAAATATATTTGATCATAATATAAGAGAAACATATTATGATTGGAACATATGATCACAGGGAAAAATAAAAACGATTATAAGTAATAATTATTATTATTCCACTTTGTCATATTGTGTCCGATTTTATGGTTTGTTTTTTCATGTTATGATTCTAGTTTTACATATCATTGAACAATCTTACTACATTATTATCCCAGTCTATCAGATTATGATTTGATGTTATTATATTATTATTATTATTAAATTATTATTCTATCTTATTATATTATTATACCACACACACTGTTATGATTCCATTTTATAATATTATTGTGCCATTATTCATATTATTATTCCATTTTATCATATTATTATTTCATTTTGTCATATTATTCTATCGTACATATCATATATTTGAATAAAATGTATTAATAAAAAATTATTAAAATTATTAAAAAAAAAAATTAAAATAGAGATAAAAATATTTACATATTATTTGTTCATTAATTATATTCATTTTTACCACCATATATGGTTTAATTGTAAGATTATGTTTTTTTTTTTTTTTAACTAAACCCTTTAAAAGTAGTTAATATCTTATATTGCTTGAATTGCACCTAGTAAAACCAAACCTAGTTTATTTATTATTATTCATATATAATAAAATGAGAATTACAGTGAAGTTGGAAAACCGACATTAAAAACAAAATATATTTAAAAACAAACAAGTTATGAAATTTTCCACTAAGTTTGTGAAAAGGATAATAATTATATTTATTTAAAACATTTTATTGTCATAGGAATAATAATATTAATATCGTTTAAAAACATAATATGGTTTAAGAACAAGAAAATATACTGCAAATGTTGAATGTTTGTAGAAGTAATAATAGTTTTTATATTAATAAAATTTTGTTTCTGGTAAAAATATTTAAAAACAAATAATTTTACAGTCAACCATATTAAAATTTTTATTGGATGTAAACATTAAATGACAAAATTTAAATAAAACCATTGTTATTATAAACACAGAGTTATTAAAATTCAAGAAAATTAACAATAAGAACATAATATTGTTGTAGTGATAATGCTTTAACCATATTTTTTCTCTGCGCCCAGAGTTTCTAAATTAAATACAGTTTCCATGAGATCCTGCCAAATAATTTTAGTTTTAGTTTATTTTTATTTTATTTATCCTTAAGGATTTTATCGTTTTATTTTACCGAGTTAAGGAACCTACTCACTTATATTCCAACAACTGCTCATAACCAGAAAAATAACTGATTGTTTCTCTATATCGAAAGAAAAATTCGTTTCGACAAAATCTTTGGAATACATAAAATAAATTCTACATTTTATTATTGTTTTCCATAAAAATTTTCGAGATTAATTTTTCGTTCGACATAGAGAAACAGGCAGTAAGATTATTAAAATAAAATAATAAGCAGTGAAATATTTAAATACTTTTATTCAAGTTTTGATGATTTTATTTAATTTGAAAAAATATGAAATATGTGTTTCGGTAATTATGTTTAAATGTTTTTAACTTAAATCAACACACAGAGAAAAAACATGGTTATAGCATTATCACTACAACAATATTATGTTCACATTGTTAATTTTATTGAACTTTAAGAACTCTGTGTTCATGATAACACATGATTTTGATTCAATTTTGTCATTTAATGTTTACACTCAATAACAGTTTTAATATGATTGATTGCAAAAATTATATGTTTTTAAATATTTTTACCAGAAGCAAAATTTTGTTAATATGAAACACATCATTAATTTTATTTTATAAAAATAATAGTAATAATTTTTATTAATATATATTAAGATGGTATAATAATATGACAATGTGGTATAATAATATAATAAGATTGTTCAATTATTAGTAGAACTATAAACATAACATGAAAAAACAAACCATAAAATCGGATACAATATGACAAAATGGAATCATAATAATTATTTATTACTTATAATCATTTTTATTTTTCCCTGTGATCATATGTTCCAATCATAATATGTTGCTTTTAGATTATGATCACTACAACTATATTTTTACTCTGCGTGTACCCTTTTTTAAACATTTTAAATATTGAAGACAAATATGTTTATTACACATAAAAAATGAAAATCTTGTATAAATGCGCGAGTGTTAAAAACAAAAAAACAAAAATTAAGATATTCAAATGGCCCCACAGGGTATGTGTATATGTAATTTAAATCATTTAAATCCGTTTACAGTTTATAGAAATATCGGTGTTTAAAGTTACACACTTTTTAAATTTTTATGATTTTCAAAAAATGAAAATCGTGATTAAAAGCTTGAATTTTTTGATGTGTATGCCAAATATTAACAAAATCCGAAGACCTAAGGGATATTTTTGGGCTTTCATGGAATGAATGATATAATTATTTGATTTGTAGACTATCGAGTCGATTTAAAAAATCGATTGTGAATAGCATATAACCCAAATGACTTTCAGGTCTTTTATTTCTTTACCTAGTGTCTACATTAGGCAAATTTATATCAAAACAAACGTCAAAATCAGTGCGAATATATACAAGGTGACCTTAGTTAAACAGTTGATTATTATTTTGGTTATTACCGTTGTCAAACTGCATATATAAAAAACAATAATGAATACGCCATATTGTTGCTTTTGTGCAACTGTTGCCACCTTCCACAAATTCGTGTTAAGTTTGACGTTTGTCTTGATAAAAAGATCTCTAATGTAGACACTATGTTAGCCAATGATAAAAAAATCGATTAAATAAATTACACAAAATTTACATCGCTCTTAACAATTATAAATTTCTAATTAAATTTTTGATTACTTGATTATTTGTTAATTTTTATGTGTGTGTGTGTGCGTATTTTTTTTTTTTTTAACATCTACAACTGCAATTTGATCTTTTGGCCAATTATGTTGTTTTAGACGGCATAAATATAATTTTATATTTGTAATTTTTGCCAAATATTTATATGTCTTTCTTAGGTTTGCTTGTACATGAATTTTTATTTTGAAAATACTTGCAATTTATTAATTGTTTTAAATTTAATTTCACATTTATAATTTCATGTGTAAAATGATTTAATCATAAAATTTTACATTTTTATTTACAACATTGTAAATATATATATTAAATTTTATTTTGCCTTAAATAAATTGTACGAGACAAATAGAGAGATCAGTATCGTTGTATTTAATTGTACGTATAAGGTTGTACTGATAACATAGCGTGTAGAGTATCCAAAAAACTGACTTTTTAAAAGAAAAAATTTCGGTTTAACCGAAAAATCTCATTTTAGAAAAACCCTTTGACCGGTTTTGGACTCTTGAAAAACCTGCCAACCCTACACCACCATATCTGGGGAGGGTATTATGAGTTAATGTTGATGTTTTTAACACCAAAAATAAGACTCATCTAAGACCCATCTTAATGTGTACCAATCTACTTATAATTACTTTCTGAGTCGATTTAACGATGTCCGTCCATATAAACCTTGAAATTAAAAATAATTTCACGATATTTGGTACATTGGTTCGTGGACGAAGCCTATTGAAACTGGTTATGATCAGTCCATTATTTCACATAGCCCCCATACGAGAGCATTTGCATTTGTTGGAATAGGGATTTATATATATATATATATATATATATATATGTATATATATATATATATATATATATATATATATATATATATATATAGGTTTCATGAACAAATATTAGTATCAAGATAATATTTGACACAAATAAATTATAAATAAGTGGAAACCACCGTGTAAAGATCGGTCCATAATTAACCATAGCTTCCTTATAAGGCCTACATTGATATATACTATATAAATGTTAGTGTATGCAATGTTAATGTTTTATAAAATTAAACATTACACTTCATACAAGTATCGGTCCCCAATTGGCTACAAGTCCAACATAAGACCCCTCCCCAAATTATGACGCACATTCACAATGGTGTAGTGCATTATATGGTCGGGCTTGACCGACTATATCTTTCTTTCTTGTTTTAATTTGAAATATACATTGTTATTATTTTATTTAGATATCCTTCTTTAATATTTTATTCCAAATCCTGGTATTTGAAAATATGTCTTTCCGAAAATAAAATAAAATTTATTTTGTAATTGAAATAATAAGAAACAGTGTTGCTACTTTAGCCCTTTTCAGGCTAAATCTAACCTTTTTATTTTGCGTTTAACCTAGAAATTTTCGTTTTAGTTTATAGCTTTTTTTCTTTTTACAGAATCGTCCGTTTAATCATTTTGCGTATTTATTTGTACAAAAAATAGTTAGATTTTTTTGTGTTTAAGGAAAATGTTCGCCTGAGGTACTTTGTTCTCCAAATCAAAAATAACTAAAGTAATTTTATGGACTTAATAAACCAATTATTTTAATTATTACTTGGATTTTAATATAACTAAAATCTTAATCCATTTAAAAATCCTATATTGACCTAAAATTTAGCGCGCTACGAGATCTTTAGTGCAAGAATTACTCTCAAAACGGCAATATCTCAGAATTTAAGAGGTGTTTCGAAGTTTTTGAGAATCGTTATGTGATGCTCTCAAGAAGATCTACAGCTCATATTAAATGGTTTTTCGACTGAAAATAAAAAGTGTCATTTTGTAGCAGCGTATTATTTTTTAGTACACTTCACTAAACATGAAATTTTCGACTTTTGTAATATAATTTCTAATAAATAAAATTTCTAAAAAATAAGTTAAATAAAAAAATTATTCACCTAAGAATTTATAAAGACTAAAAACTAGTAAAATCATTGCAAAATATAGGGTCATTATACCCTACACCATCATAGGTGGTTGGGGTATTATGCGTTCGTGCTGATGTTTGTAACGCATAGAAAAAGTTATCCAACACTTACTTTAAAGTATACCTGCCGACTCAGAATCACTTTTTAAATCGATTTAACGTTGTCCGTCCGTCTGGCTGGACGGCTGGCTGTCCATGTAAACCTTGTGCACAAAGTGCGGGTAGCAATTCTAAAGACAATTCTATGAAATTTGGCACGTGGGTCTTTTATGATGCCTATTGAAATTGGTTGTGATCGGTCCATTATTTCTCCTAGCCCCCGGAATAGAGTTTAAACGCTCAGAAATGCCTTAAAAATAAGAATATTTTAATGAAATTCGGTGCAAAGACGTTCTCTACAAGTATCAATTTTTGTACCAAATTTTATGAGAATCGGTCCATAATTTATCATAGCTCCCATATAAACCCACTTCCAGGAATCGCCCTAAAATGCATAAAATTATCTAGATGTTAGTATCAACGCATTATTCTGTATTTGTATATTTTACTTTATATTTGGTAAAATTGACCACAAGTGTAATTAATATAAGTCCCCTTCTCTTTTATGCTCGTACTTTAAGGCAGGTGTTGGATAACTTTTTCTATGTGTTACAAACATCAGCACAAACGCCTCAACCATCTATGTTGCTGTAGGGTATAAAAATAATAATTCTAACATTGTATAACAACATTTAGTCTCTTTTAAGTAACGAAAAAGGCAAAAACGTTCGTTTTCAATTTTACAATCATTTCCGTGAAGATACATTTCAGAAAAGTATAAAATTACACTGTTCGATAAAAAACATTTTTTTTTGTCCTTCTTTAAACAAAAATAGATGAACTAGGTGGAATTTGACATGCTGAACACGAATCTGCTTGTAGTTTCTTCTTTCAGGTCTTGATTTTTTTATGGGCTTGTGTAATATTTCCCCATTAATGATATGGGTAAAATCAAAAATTTTTTATTTTATGATTTTGGCCGGCTTTTTTGAGAATTGTAGGATTTTTTTTGGTCAAAATCTTAAATTTGTTTGCACTTCATTATTTCAAATGATAAAGTAACAAGCATCGAAAATTTTGCTAGGATATCTTAACTAACAAGAATTTTGTTACAGATAAAATATTGATAGTTTCTCTAAAAAACAAATTTTTACAAAAATTTTACTTTTATTCAAAAATCATAAAAACTATGGACTGCAATTTTATGAAATAAACTCTCTTTTTAGCTGAACTAACTTTAAAGTTTAATATAACAAGAAAATTTCAAAAAATATTATATTATTGTAGATGTTAAAAAGTCATAAGTAGAGGGCGGATTTTTATGCATTTATTTTTTGAAAATATGCGCGTAAAAATGCACTTATAAAACGATATACCCTAAAAATTTAAAAAAATATGCAGTTATTTTTTTAACAATTATGAAATTTAAACAAAAAAACAAAATTTTGTATTTTTAAATTATCCCTAAAGAAAAAGAAAACAATACAAAACATGTCATGGAACTGTTCCTAAATGATAGGGGCCGGTTCTAGTTCTAACACTTTGTATGAGCTGGACCTGTCACTTTAACATGGCCTAGTAAAGGTCACAGAACTAACCCAAGAGGGATTGTTCAATCGATATTGAACAATATAATGTAATACAAATTTATAAATTCATTTTTATATTTTCATTTTATAATTCCTTCGTAAATGTCAATGACGGCACCCCGAATCGAATCCATGACCTTTTTACTTTTATTAAGTTTTATAGTCTTACATAATAACCACTCAGCTACTGATTGATATTGCGAGTGAGTTGCTATGCTAATTGCTCATTTAACAAGCATGCTAAAAATTGATTCTCAACTGGTGAGCGTGGTGGTGGCAACTGGTTCTCAACTGAAACTTTGATGACAATTGATACTCAACTGGTACTGAGGGACCAATTGCCACAAAATTCCAGCAGGGATGTTTTAAAAGATTAATGGTATTTCTTTATTTTTTTTTTCTTTTTTTTAATTAAATTTTTTTTAAACATATTGGTAACTGAGTTTTATACAAACTTACTAGGATAGGCTTTTATTTATATAAAAAAGTTGTCAAATGTAAACGATTGACTATTATAGCGTAAGAAACTTTTTTATACATAGAAAATTACCTTCCACATCAATAAATATAATATGAGCGTATTTGAATAATTATAGTTCAGAAAGCCTTCTCTAAATGCGAAATATCATCTGAATGTAGAGTAATTGCGTTTAATTTTTTTTTTTTAATTACCTCAAATCCCTTCTTTTCTGATTACCAATCGTAGAATATTTAGGGGTCACTATAATTTGCGATTTTCTTCCATATAATTTTATGTGGAACTAATTTAGTATGTGGTACTAAATCAGGTTTTTTTCATTAAAGAAATTTTTCTAAAAGTGTATATTAACAAAAATTTTTAATTTTAGGTCTTAAAAAAAAGTATTTTTTTTTTCTTTGACGGCACATTAAAATTCATTCGTATAAATTTAAAGTGACTCGAATGCATGTAGATTCAGTTCGCGTTAATCTTTCGTGCGGGAAGCGCGAAATTTATAGCGGTTTTAAGTTAAAGATATAAAAAATTTTACAAGCTAAAAGTTTGTGTATAATTCTGGTAAAAATTACGCATAATATCAAAACCTACTGAGTTATTCATTTCATAAAATTTATGATATAGTTTGCAGAATTAATTTTATTTTTCCAGCAAGGGGGCCTTCTGCAGCTTCGATTATCATTCTAATTATTAACAGCTTTTTTAAAATCATCAAAATAGGGTTCGTAATAATTTATAGTAGTGGTGAAAAATCGCCACATCTGACAGCCCTGGTGGGTGTAAAAATAATTTACTTTTAAGATTTTTAAAATACACAACAGTAATTTTACCGCATGCTTTCTTAAATGATGTGACGATTTATCAATTTTCCTTTTATTAAGTAGTTAGAAATTGTTACTAAATGTTAATCAGTGATATTTATTATTGGTATTCTCTCCCACATACTTGCACACTAATAAATATCATCACTATCAAATAAAAATGATAAACAACTTACAGTTATTTATATTATATTCACCTCACTAAATAAAATCACCCAGCGGGAAAATATGGCAGTCCTACACTGTTCAGGCCTTTGTAAAAGCCTCTCTCTATTCAAAAAAAAAAAAAAAAAAAAAAAAAAAAAAAAACATTCCACTTTACCTTTTGTGAATTTTTCTCAAAAAAGGCCACGGCTTTTCAGAAAAAAAAAAAAATAATAATATTAATAAATCTATTACTACTACTAGAAGGAGTATAATCGCGTATAGGAGTATAATCAATTATTAATTAGAGGCGAAATACAAGCGTGCGGTGGCTGTTTTCCGTTGTTAGAGAGAAGTTCAAATTAAATGAAATTTATTAAAATATATTTTAATTTTGGGAAAATTTCGCTGTTCTGTTTTAGTTGTCAAATCTTCAAATAAAAAAAATTATTCGCTGTTCTGTTTTAGTTGTCAAATCTTCACATAAAAAAAATTATTCGCTGTTCTATTTTAGTTGTCAAATCTTCACATAAAAAATATTATACGTTGTGTCCAAATACAAGCAAGCGGTGGCGGTGGTTGTTTCCAGTTCTCAGAGAGAAATACAATTAAATTAAGACGGAGACGAAGACGGATTTTTACATACATTTTGTTTATTCAACAACAAATCTCATAACAACGACAAAACTACATGTATAAAAAATTAGTTTCTCCCTCTTTTAAACTCCATTGCCGTTGTTGCAAAATTTCTATAAGATGGAAACAGAAATAAAGATTTGCTTTATATTTTTTATGTATGGAGTTTGGGATATGGAGAATATATTTTTTTATATCATGATATAAAAATTAATTTTTTATTGTCATGAGCAAAGAATATAAATAAACAAAAACAAAATACATCTGATATCAGCCACCGTCAGCACAGCTGATGATTTTTTGGAGGCTTAAGCTGCCAGGCTCTATATAAACAAGTGAAAATGTTATATTCGGCTTTCCCGAACCTGTATACCCACCATATGCAACTTTTTAAAATTTCACCTTATATGGAAGGTGGGCGATAAAGTGGGAGTACTACACCCATTTTTGGTTCCCGAGTTTACATTGGTACTTTAACTATTTACGCAAAATTTCGTTGGAGTGCATACTTTTGTGTAAAAGATATCGGCCGAGAAGTATAAACTGGAATTTCGACGAACAGCTAATATTTGTTCCATAACTTTTTTTATTTATGAACCGATTTTGCTTATATATGACAAATATTTAAGCCAAATTTCGTCCCCCTAAGACGTCCGCTCAGATCACTAACCTGCTTTTAACGGACAGACGGACGGACATCGTTAGAATTTATATGTATACTTTATGGGGTCTTAGATGAATATAATAATATCTTTAGATAATATTTTTAGAATCAACAGAAATAGGCATAAAAAATTAGGTTGCAGTAACTGAAATAATTTATTTACGTTTTTATTTATTTTTTGGTTTTAAATTTATTTTTCATTTATCAATGCAATTTTGATGCAAATTTTGTGCCAATAAATGTGCAAAAATATGTGTGCAAAAATAATGGATCCGGAGCCTTAAGAAATTATAACAACATTGATACGTTCTTTCTGTTTTTAGAATTCTTACTGACACATTCTGCATCATCTATTTTTAACAGCCAGTTTTAAATCCATGTTTTTACAATTAAAGAAAATGTCGCTAGAAACTAGCTAAAAAATATTACAGTCAGAAAAACCACTTAGCGGTTTTTTTATGGAAAGTATCCCCTGAAAACAACAAAATATCGTCAGATCTAGCGGGAAAAAGGCCATTTTGGCAACACTGCTTCTGGCTGTTAAGTAAAGGTACAAATTTTCCAAGGGCACTTTAGTATTTCTTTTTCCCGTTGGGTACATTTTGTGCTCGCTCCTGTTTATATGAATGGATTTGTGCCTGTGTGTTTTATTAAATGTGGTGAATTATTCGTTTTGTTATTGTCTTCTAGTTTTTAGATGTTGTTTTTGTTGTTACAGTATAAATGAGATTATCGAAGAGTGTTTTTTGTGTGCTAGCAAATGCTAAATACATTCGTTTGCGAGACTTGGTTGTGTAAAGACCGTTATAGAATTTAATCGAATTTTGTTTCTGTAAAATTAATAATAAATAAAAGAAAATCGTTTGCTACACGTTTTAAAGTAAAAAATACAAAAAGAAGGTGAATTTTATTTTGAAAAAATAAGAATTTTCAAAAATTATTGAATAAATTCGTGACGACTGTGTGTTTTGAGTGTTTTTGAAATTTATTAAACAAAAAAGAGAAATTGAAATAAACAAATTATTATAAAGATATAAATAATGTACAAAATAACCCCAAGAAGTTAAAATACAAATGAAACGAAAAAATCTATTTTTAAATTGAAATGAAAACAAGAAAATTTATTTCACTTAAAAATAAAGAAAGAAAATTATAAAAAGAATTTTCAAAAAGATAAAATAAAAAATTAAAAGAGGTGTGTTAAAAAGAATTAATTTAAAACATAAATTTTATAAAAAATTTTAAACAACATTTTAACTGAAACAAAATTTAAAAAAAAAAAAAAATTACAAATTGTTTAAAAATCCCATAAATTCCAGTTTATTTATTTTTCATTATTATTTTGTTTCATAAGGTCATTTGATACCGGAGAAAAATAAAATTAAAAAAAAATATCTACTTATAACGAAAAAAAGTATTAAATTACAAAATACGTAATGAAAACGCGCGTTTCTAAAGTTAAAATCAAAGACACACGCATTTTTTGTTGTCTTGGCTAAACACAACACCAGAAACAACAACTCATACAGCATGAGTATTTAAAAAAACATGGTACAGAAAAAGTATCTTTAAAAAGTTTTTATTCTGTATTTATACAATAAAAATATATTCACTAACAATTTTTTTAAATTAATATAAAAATTTAACTAAAACAGAAATATTGGAAAAAATAATGATTAAGCAATACATTGAGTATTAAACAAAGCAAATGAAAAGTGAAATGAAATGTTTTTAATAAATATTCGATTTTCATTCTTATTTTAAATAGATTCTGTAATATACAGTGATGGCTAGCTAATTAAGAACACAATGTATTACACAGTATTACACAGTGGTGAATTTCGTGCTAAAGCAATTTTATACGTGTTTTTCTCAATACTTTGTAATAAAATCAAATACAACAACAGCTTATAACTTATTTATTCATAAAAAGTGATAAATCGGAATTGAAGAGTTGTCAAATTGAGTTGCTTGTATTATTTGGGATCTATTTCATGCAGTAGAACTCAACCGTAGGTACTCTGTATGGCCTCGTTCCAAAATCTTTGGTATTATTTTCGAATTTTATTATATTCGCTCTCCTTTCTCGTGCCGCCAAAGTTTAGAGGTGAAACACAAGCTAGCAGTGGCGGTGGTTGTTTTTCGTTGCCAGAGAGATATTAAATTTAAGTGAAAGCGGAGGCGAAGACGGATTTCTGTATGAATTTTGTTTTTGTTTATTTATGTTCTTTGCTCACGACAACAAAACTACATGCATAAAAAATTATTTTCTCCCTCACTTAATTAGCTAGCTCCACACATAAAAAATATAAAGCAGAGCTTTCTTTCTCTTTTCATCTTATATATATTTAATGTAAACATATGTGATTTACCTTGCAACAACGGCAACACCGACAGAGAGAAAGAGAGTAAAAAATGAGAGCTTAGGAGAAAAAAAATATATTTTAATTTTTTGCGAATTTTGCTGTTCTGTTTCATTTGTCAAATTTTTATATAAAAAAAAAAAATATCTGCTAGATTGTGTTTCAGCATTTAAATCTTTTAAAGAAAAAAAAAAAAAAAAAATGTTTAAAAATCGTATACTGTTTCTTATTAGCGATTGAAAATCATAGGTTTATGAAATTTTTTTTTCAAAAAAAAGTAAAAAAGTTTGTGGTAGCAGATAAAGCTGTTTATCGGAACACTCAGTGTTAAGTTCACATAAAAACGATAAAGACATTCCTGGAGTATAAATCGGATTGGACCCACCAGAAGTCTGTAGTCAAGGCGAATGATCAGTTTCTTATCAGCGATTGAAAATCATGGGTTTATGAAATTTTTTGCCATAAAAAAGTAAAAAAGTTTGTAGTAGCAGATATCGGAACACTCAGTGTTAAGTCCATATAAAGTAAATACATTTTAGACGATAAAGACATTCCCGGAGTATAAATCGAATTGGACCCACCAGAAGTCTGAAGTCAAGGCGATTGATCCCCAGGAGTCTTGTACACCAATGATAATTTGTTAAATTTTTAAAGTTTGATGGATGAGAGATCATCGATAAAAGATTATAAAAATATTACTTCATTTTTAGGACAATTGGCTATGCACCCTTATGGCTCCTTCTTCTTCCCTACTTTCAGCTGTAATGTCCCAAAGTGGGACAATCACAAAACACATGTACTGAAGTCACATCGTGCATTTAGCAAAACCTGCATTGTTTAATTTTTACATATGTTTATTGCCATTGATAAACTACTGGTTGTTATCTCAAGCATAAGTATCCGGTGAAAAATTCCTTTAATACTCCATGACCTTTAGTAGCTGTTGGGATTTGATCCGGAAAACTGTTACAAATTGCTTAGCCAGTCTGAGTCACATATGATTTCCTATTGTCTTATAAATTCACAACCAACGAGCCATTTCATTTATTAGCATACCCAATGGGGATGCCGAAGAACTCCTCTGTTGGCTAGACACCCTAATGGAGGGATCGTTTGCGAAGAAATTTAATATTCGCATGTGTCTTACCAAATCTCCGGCTTTTAGGTCGACACTTCCAAGTAATTTCGTATCAGTTCTTTATTCTGATATGTAATGGCGAATGAATAAAATATCACTCAAGGCAAACTTTAGACAATATACATACAAATGATAAACAGCATGAATAGTGTTGATTTTGATAGAAGTTTACAAGTCTCAAAAGCTATTTTTTGAGTTCTGCAAGACGTTGGGTAGATTGTGGATGCAGAAGACCGAATTATTGGTCTTGTTGTTGTTGATTAATATTGAGATTTTAAAATGTCATAGGCTTTCCATTCTAGTTTTGTCATCTTATAGAGTTTTATCATATTTGTAGATGTTACTTTTTTAAATAGATCCATTCCTTTTATATATTCTAGAAGAAACAAGAGTTAAGTAGGAAATAAGTGTTAAATAAATTAAATCGAAGATTGGCTACCGTTACCGCTAAAATACCATTACCGTTAAAAAAATCTTAACCGAATTAGCTCAAAATACCGTTACCGCTAAAACACCGATACCAAAATAATCCGAAATACCATAACCGCTAAAATATCGTTACCGGCAGAATTTTTAAGGGTTTCAAATCATGTGATTTCTTCGTCCAATTGACGTTGACTCCGTATGTGATAGTTATGACCTCAAATTGCTCGTTTAGAAGATTATATCGAAAATCCCTTTATCAGAGTTAGACCAAAATCGTTTGCTGATTTACACGCATTTTTATTAAAGCGACCTAAAAAGTGTTTTATGCGCATAAAAAATTTTCTTAAAATTGGGTAATATGCCCTTAGAATTAAAAAGATATTCTCTTAAAATATTATTTTTTATGGCTAAATTTTAAATTATCTACTAAAAATGCTAAAAATTATTTGATTTTTAATAGCAGTTGCTAAAAAAAATATTTTCTTTTTGTATTTAAAAACACTCCAATCTAATACATTTTATCAGGAAATTACAAAAAATTCTATTAATTTATAAGATTATAATTCTTAGAAAATTTCATTAATGGCAAAACATATATGTAAAAAATTGTATTGAATGCAAAATAAGAAAATTTTCTCTTAACTGTAAAATATACAAAATTATGCTCTTATGTATAAAATATACAAAAATATGCTCTAAATTAAGGATATTCTATGGAAATATGACAAAATATACTGCTAAGTCCAAAATATGCAAATATATACTACAACAAATCGATGCTAAAATTCTTAAAATTGTCTGAAACGGGTAAATAACTAACAGTTTGGTTCATTTGAAGCTCAAGAAAAAATATGATTTTGCATATTTTTTTTGCCCTGATTATTACTGGAGAAAAGAAATCTCAAAACCCTGCAGAGGACAATATGTATGATTCAATTATTTTTCTTTATTAGTCCAATATCACTAATATTCTTCGTACCTTATAGAAGTAGTGCTTAATGCGTTAGTAGTAAAAAATTTCTACGTCAGTCGTAAGAGTTAAGTAATTCAGCCTTTAATCTTACTTGCTTTCACTCTCGCTTAATCTCTCTCTATCTTTATTTCTTTTAATTTAATTAGAATAAATCCTAAGAGAATAAAGTGTAATAAAAGCAAGTACAACACTTTGTAGAGATATGCACTTAGAAAAGTGCTTATTTATTTTTTTCAACAAAAAAATTTCTTTACATTATTAGTGGATATAATTGTGTAGAAGTGAAGGTGAGAGTAAACAATCACATATGGCCGAAAAAACATACATTTTTTGAGAGTCTTCCATTCTAATTGTTTATTTTTTGTTTGCTATACAGTGTTACCATTAGAATATCCAAAAAACCTACTTGTCTAGAAAACCGGTTTTCGGCTTAAGCGATAAATTTCATTTTATAAAAATCGGTTTTGGACTCGAGAATAAACAGGTTTTTAGTAATTTTAATTTTTTTAACAAGAAAATGTTTTTTTTTTTTTTTTTTTTGTAATAAATTTTACGTACACGTGGCTATACCTATACAACACTATTTGTTGTTATTTTATTAGTTATGTAAGTGCATTTGTATTTTTTATTTGTCTTTAGAAAGGCTTAAAGTGAAAAAAAACAAATTCAATAAATAATAAAATATGTATTATTTTCATAAATATATCAAGATTTTATTAATGAAAAGTCATCTGTTCTTCAAGAGATCCTTCCGTTTTTTTTTTTTTTATCTAAATGTTGAACACATTTTTCCTTTCTTTCTGTAGGAATTTCTTAGTACAAATGTAATCTCGGCTGCTTTTAATTTTCTTTAAATTATTACATTAATTTCATTGAAATGTTAGAATTGACATTTCCAAAATTTATATTCAAATTTGTACTGCTAATACTAATGGCACGCAAACTTTACATGGTAACTTTTTTGTATTTGCATTCAGAACATGTAGACGTCTAAAAATTTATTATTTTCTTTGTAATATATGTTTAAAAACACGACGAAAGAACTTCTGGAATTTCATACCGTTATAATGAATGGGGTCCTTTGGTGTACTCTCAATAGTTCTATTTATTTCAACTATTTAAAGATAATTTTTTCAACCTACCTGTCATTAGCAAGTTACATGAAACTTCTATTTTTAGTCATGTAATTTTTATTTATTCTTTCCTTCTTTGAACTCTTTTCTGAGTAAAATTAGAAAAATTTAAATAAAATGCTGTTTTAAAAAATCGGTTAACCGCCTTTAAAAAAACCGGTTTCGAATAAAACCGAAAATAAGGAAAAAACTGAAACCGTCAGCGTTTATAAAAAACCGGAAAACGGTTAACCGTTACTGTAGGTGAGGATTTCTTATTTTTAGTTTTTTAGACCTTTGAAAGTTTTGAAGATTTTTTATTAGTAGTTATTATGTAATTTTCGCTCGAGTAAATAAATATAGCTCACATCGTTCTTAATTTTTGCTTTTGGTCATTACATATAAGAATTGTGTTGATCAACTGATTTTTGAACAATATTTCAGTTTAACATTTTAAATTTAAAAAATATATTGGTTTATTGGACCATAAAAAAGAGAAATGAATGCAGGAGGCCACAGGAGATTTTTTTTCGACCAGAAAATGAAAAACAAACCATCATTAAGAAAAAAGTTAATCTGAGTATAGAGAAAATGTGAAAAGTGAAACATTTATAAATTTATTTATGGAACATGTGATAAGAATTGAAAATTTTTATGTAAAATGGTTTATGACGTGTATATAGCAAAAAAGGTTAATTTTACAGTTTTTTTTAATCTGTTAGAATTTTGCTTTGAAATTAAATTTTTAAGTGGGTGAATTCCATAAAAATTATATATTTTGTGACGAAAAAGTTTTATTCCAAAAATAAAATTTTTTAAGAGCGAATGTAAGATTTAAAAAAAATATATATGGCAACACTGTTGCTATATAAAAAATATAGTTCTATTTGTTCATTTTTCTTTTTATATAAATGTAGTTGTTGCTGTTTTGTTTTTGGTAAAATTGTTTGTACTAAAGTCAATAACACTACTCCCCTACTTTGTTTGTATGTCCTCTCATTTTTTTCCCTCTTTCACATACTCGTGATTTTTTTCTGTAAAATATATATGTATATATATATTTTTTTTTTTTACACAATTTATACATACATATTTGTATGTAGAAATGAATGGATATTTGTGTGTTAATATGCTCAATTGTAGAATGACTTTGTTTTTTATTTTCTGAAATGCAATGTAGAACTTGTGACTCTTGTGATTGATCTTTTGCCTTGTTTATAAATAAAATCACACTTTTTTCTCTGCATTTCTTAATATATATGTATTTGTTGTAAGTATTTATACATACACACATGCACGGTGGTAACGATCGTGATGATGGCAAATATATTTTTTTAACCAAAAAAAAAAAAAAAAAAAAAAAAAAAAATATGTTAGATTACATCAGAAAATATAAACATTTTTAAAAATCTAAAAGAAGTAGCATTTCAATCATGCAAAATCGCCTTTCGACACCTCTGTCATGCATATCGAAATCACTACTTTTAAATCGCCTAAACTACTTTCGACAGATTGCCTCAGCTAAAGCATGTTCCCCATAAATGTCCACTAAAATACGATGACTTTCCGCAGCTGTTTTCCTTAAAAAATAATCGTTATATAAATCCATATTTCACGCAATTATCCATATTATGATACAATCACGCCTAAACCGCTGAACCGATTTAAATGAAATTTTATATATAGATGAATTTTAAGGTGGAAGGGGCTATGGAAAATAAATTAATTATATTATTAAAAATGACGAAAATATTGCAGTTTTTTCACACCTGAATTTTTTCTTAATATTTCGATAAAAATGAAGTTTTAATGGAAGAAGCACTACGAAAACATCATTTTTTATAATAACTCGATAAAGCTGTATTTTTACGTTTTCTTTAATTTATTATTAAATTTATAGATGCCATGCAATGCAGGGGCATTCAGCTAGTATATTATGAAAATGAAGTGTAAGTTTGTTTTTTTTTTTAGTTTATTTGTGCATCAACCACGACTAAACGACTGATAGTACCAGTGCCGGAGGTGGTTGTAGATAATGTTAGATCTCGATTGCATGTTACGTCCGCATTTCACGTCTACTTTAAAAAATCTTTTCCAATTTTGCACGTTATCAATGTAGCTATTTACATGAATTTTGAGACACAGATAATACTTCCACTGGAGAATTTAATAGGCTATATTGGATTTTAATCGAAAGCCAAGCCAACATTTTACGCCCACTTACTTAAAACTCTCAAACGACTAAACCCTAAATCCCCAAATTCCCTAAACTCAAATGTGATATTTTGTTTTTCTATTGAAGTAAGGGGAGTGGTATCCCCACACAAATCAAATATTCATTATGGTATATCTAAGGAACTATTACTATGAAAGCTCTCAAACTTCATGTGAACATCTAGCTTATCATATGGCATTGATAAAATTAAAATAGGACGGAGAGATTTTCCCCTTGGACCTATCAGCGAAAGTCTTAAAAAGTTGTAGGAGTAACCATCATATACAATTTTGAATAGGTCGGATAGGTCCAGGGTGAGTAGAAGTCCCCTATATAATGTGTTGTCGCATCAAATGGGATATTATATGTAAGAGTTATATTTGGCTCCATTTTAAAAACTCCTTAATTTTTATAAAAAATGTCCACAAAATATCTTGGTTTTTCTTATTCTTCTAATATTACAGCAAATATAACCTTGATCTATACAAGATTTGAAATAACTAAAAAAATATAACAATTTTAGATGTCGCAAGTTTTCAAATGCCATTTACCTTAATAGAAAAATAAATGATATATTCTCTTTTCTATCGGTGACCATAAGAGATACACGATATATATATATATATATATATATATATATATATATATATATATATATATATATATATATAACGCGTATTTCTACATTATTTAATCAAAAATCTCGTTTTTTGAGTTGTGACGTTCTTGAAGTAAATGAGTGGACATTTTTTGGATCTATATATATATATATATATATATATATATATATATATATACACACACACACACACACATATATATATATATATATATATATATATTGGCTTCTGAGATATAAACTAACGAAAATTACAAAAATAGTTCGGATCACAGAAACCTATATATATATATATATATATATATATATATATATATATATATATATATATATATAACGCGTATTTTTACATTATTTAATCAAAAATCTCGTTTTTTGAGTTGTGACGTTCTTGAAGTAAATGAGTGGACATTTTTTGGATCTATATATATATATATATATATATACACACACACACACACACATATATATATATATATATATATATATATATATATTGGCTTCTGAGATATAAGATATAAGAAAATTACAAAAATAGTTCGGATCACAGAAACCTATCCGAAAAAGTTTTTCGAGTATAACTCAAAATGTTGGAGGTGTATTCGTAATTTTTAAGAATGATTAATGATGTTCTCAAGTAGCCCTGATTTTTTTACTGTAACATAATGTCATATTTACTTATTTTTAATCTTCCAACTTCTATAAATATAATAATTCTTTTATTAATATTTTTTCAAAGATAACTACAATTATACTTATGATGACGATATTTGAAAAAGGACAAAAATGCTAAAAATATCATTTATTAGTTATTAAAGCAATTAAGTAGTTTTTACAACATAAATAATGTGTTTAATGTTAAAATTGAAGGTATAAAGCACTTATCAGCATAATGTCAATGAACTTTATGATAAACTTTAGCCCACCGTTTAGACTGTTAAGTGTTTAATTTTACGTTTTTGCCACAATATTGCGAAAGTCCTCCTATTACTCCACTTATAATCTAAGTAATTTAGAAGTTTGTACTAATTTTTTTTTTTCATTTATTTTACAATCGAAGCCACTGTGACATGTGTAATATTGCATTTTCCTTGTGCTCATATTTTTTATTTCTTGTTTTTAAATCAGCGTGTGTATATGTTTTTGTGGAATATACATATATACACACACACATAGAACATAAATACATACATGAATATAAGTGAAATAAAAGTGAAATTTATTTTTGTGTGTTTTTGAAAATAGTAATAAAAACAAAACAAAAAGAAATTCTAACAAATTCATATAAAACAAAATAAAATAAAATAAAAAGAAACAAAAACAAATTCAACAAGAAATAATCATTAACGAAAATAAACACGAGATTTGTTTCATATTTATTTTTATCTACTATATAATTTTTGTATCTGTGCACATTATTTTAATGAACAACAAAAAGTAAAGACAAATTTTATAATTTTTGTTTGTTGCTTTTGCTTTTTTATTTGTTTTTTGTGCAAAAATGTCTACGAAGGCTTCATCATTAAATGCGAGTGCTAATAATTCACCAACAAATTCCACAATGAATACACCAACAACAACAGCTGCCGCCACACCAACTGTAGTGAAAATCAAAAAGGAACTGCCCAGTGATGAAATAAAGGTAAGTTTTATTAAAATATTCCTAATTACGTTCTTTACTTTTGTTTCATAATGAAAAACTAAAAAATAAATAAATAAATAAAAATAATACAGACTGTTCTGTAGTCAAGTTGCTTTTATAAAAACCATTCCTTAATAAATGTTGATTCAACGAAATTTTTTAAAGCAAATATTTGAGGTGTACTTTAGTGCGATGTCAACGAGATGACTAATTTTACTAGCATTGCCAAGGCTACCAATGGAGATTTAAGAAGTCTCAGGTTAAATTTGAGAGACGCACGCCTTATATTAGTTCTTTCTTTTACTTTTCCAGTAAAATCCAGTAAACTGAATGTTTAGTGAGTAAATTTATGAGATTTTCCATTGGATTTAAATCCGGACTACAAGCCGGCCAGTCCAATAGCGTAATGAGAGAAGGGTATCTTCCAACAGTTCATTATAAATTGCAGTGTTCATTTTAGTTGGAACAAAACAGAAAAGGCTGCCCAAACCATAACACTGTCTTCACCGAATAACGGCAATAGTAAGAATATGAATCGGGAAAAGTAATCAAACTTTTGTTAGTTTCCGCACTCCGTATTTCAGCCTTTTCTTAGGAAAGCCTCGAATAACTCCTTCCGAATGGTTTTTTATAGCTAATTTCTCTGTTAGAACAGCCTCGATCACGAAAAAATTGAATTTGAATTTTTTCTTGGTCGGTAAGAAAAGTTCCTTTGGGCATCCTTTAAGCTAGTGGAATTTCTCAATTAAAACAAAAATATTTCCAGTAAACAGAGATCTTAAGTGAAACAAACAACTAAAACTTAAAATTTTTTATTTTTTTTTTTTTTCATTAACCTTTCAGACAAATTTTTCTCGATTGTATTTATAGGAACATTCCACTGAAATGATCACCAATACGTTTTGATTGCTAAATAAAAGAAAACAATAAAAGCAAAAAACAAATATTTCTTACATAAAAAAGTACCGACAGAACATTGTTTTTGGTTAAGAGATACGAATATACCTCAAAGAAAACAAAAATGTTTAATGCGTTTATAGGAATATGCACCAGTGTATATGTATATGTAATTAAAAACTACCGTTGCTGTTCTATTACTATTAATGCTTTTCAACGAACATGTAACTTTTTAAGATTTTGAGATGCCTGATTTAATTAACAAAGATATTTGATATTTTAAATCCATCCCAGCTCTAGAAAGTAGCAAACTTACATAAAAATGATTAGGAAATTATATATAAAGATAATTATATACGGATTTATGACCTGTAAAATAACTTCTTTATCACTTAACGAATCAAATATGGTTCTATTAGGTAAATTGAGGAGCATCATTGTTCATATTAGTTAGCCATAACTTTTTCATATTTCTTTTATTTCTTAACAATTTATTTTACTCTCTATTACCTACGAATATTACTCCCTGTATTAAAATATAACCATCATCAATTATTAAAAAATCTCACATTTAAATAATGTTAATTTAAAGAAAAGATCTAGAGACAAAGTTAAGAAACAGAGAACCTTGTATAATTTTACAATTGGTGTCTAATTCAAAATGAATGACTACAAAGAATACAAGCACTACTACTGAGAAATACACAGCTATACAAACTTACTAGTTGGTGATGGTGATGCAATATAAAACTTAAATTAAACTAAACTCAAGTAAAATAGAATCAGTTTACATTTTCTTCATACACACTTCTCCTTGTGAGACAAATAGCACAATTCCAAAAATAAGAAGCTCATACATTTCCAGCACAAGTTTAAAGAGAAATTATAAAAAGTATGCACTCAGCACAATACATATATTCTATGAAATAAAGTGACTAAATAAATAACTGACTGATTTACTATGACTTTATTATATTACTTAAAAAAAAAAATATCATTATTAATATCATTATGATGAATATGACCAACATCATTATCTTCATCATTAACAATTCCTTGCCAGGAAGAAGCTGAAAATTGTGATAATAATAACTAAGTAGTGTATAGTTAACTAACTATATATGTTTTTATCAATGTAAAAGGATATTATTTAAGTAATTTTATGCCATTGTCTTTCATAGCAAACAAAAAAAAAAAAAAATTAAATAACAAGCAAAAAGGATAAGTATTACATGTATAAGGATAATGACAATAATGATAATGATGACAATGACGACAACATTATAGAAAACCTTAAGAAAATTAAGAAATATATCAAATAATTTCTCTTTAGTTCTTTTATCAGTCAACCTTCCACCCCTCTCTTAATTGCGCTTTATATCTCATTCTCTCTGGCTCTCTTATTTTATACGAGGATAATCTTAAAAAATAGTTAAATAATGTTGAACTTACTAAAACTTGACAATAAAATAAAAGAAAAAAGAATCAGTTGCTAAAAGCCAAACTCAATACAGGAGCGTAAACATTCAGAAGGATGTGACCTAAGAGTCACTTACTTTTCCTTTCCCACAGCACCTGTCCTTTGTATTATGAGCGGCTGTTGAAAAACACACCAACTTTTCGGCCACGTTCTAATTCTAGTGACGTCTGTTCTCAATGTTATGGTTACTAGGGTCTCCAACTATGCTATAAAAGTCCGTGTCTGTGACATTTGCTTATTAGCAGATGCAGTTCCAATGAACATTATACAGCGTTTGTTTATTAAGATAATTGCTTGGATAGTCTGATGAAAATCGTTGTAAATCCAGGATGCGTTTGACTCCAGATGAGTGGTATAATTTCCTTTTAAATTCTCTAGAATATGCATAAACTACCAACAATTCCCATATAAAATGTCAAATGGTTCAAAGTGATAAAAGCTTTAAGAAGCCACATCACGACGTTCCGGACGGATATGAATGAACTAAGAAATTTTTGTATTAAATGTGGCATTATCCTCTGAATGGTGGGCAAATACTGCTATCCAGGGAAATTTAATGTCTTATTCATTAACCAGTGGAAAGCTGACAGTGGAATCGAATTGGGAATATATTATTATAAAAAGTGTACTCATCTTCACTTAATACTTGTCTCAACGAGGACGACATGATGTCTGATTAGCCTAAGCACTAGGGCTTGAGCGCATTAGTTGAAAGAAAAGGGCTTATGAATGCGGAAAAATGGGGCGTCTTAGAATGTAACAGAAACACAATTTTATGTTCATGTTCCTCTATTCAAACTGTCGATAGAAAAAGGACTAAGACCTAGGGAAAATAATTTCAATTCTAATGGATATTTTCGTGGGGCACTACTTCGAACTATCGATATCAGAACGTATAGATTTTTTCCATAATGATTACGGTAAAAGTTGTTTAGCTGAAGAAGAAAGAGAAACGAAACAACATCTTTAATGTAACTGTTTGAAAATACAGGAATGCACAGTGGGGCAGAATAAAAAAATTTTTGGAAATAAACTTCAACGGCTTAATAGGGATTTACATAAATAGGCGTAGCAGACGAGTGCACAATTTTAAATTTGGAAAGGGGAACCAAAGACCCTTCAGGAGCGTAGTTATTTTATCTCAAAATAGGGTACCTCTGTTATAGAAAATTTTTAACTGCTTGCCAAATTTTTATTTCTTAGCCGATTTCTTGGTAGGGCCTACGAAAAACATAGTTTTCAAGTTATTTGTATTTGAAATTTCAACATATTAAATTTCTCAAATTCTTGCTCCAGTATTTTTCATATATAGCTAAATATTTAGCTATTTTCTAAACCTGCAACAAATGTGAACTTTATAGGCAAAATTTTAAAAAATCCCATTTTTCGCCCGTTTTTTGGGAATTGTTGGATTCCTTTAAAAAAAGTGTTAAAACTTTACACTTCTTTATCAATATTACCGAAAATTTCGTTAGTATATTTTAATTAATGAAGATTTTATTACAGATACAATATTTATAGTTTACAAAAATCAATTTTTTTAAAATAAATTATATTGTTTAGCTGGTGTAATTCTTAATTATATACAAAAGGATTGAAATCAATATCTTTTACGGAACCAAAACTACCCCATTTTAAAATTTATTATGATCCGATAGAACATTGTCTGACATTTACTTTTTAAAGGTAATTTCATTCAAGTGTTGACTAAGACTACGCGGCAAATGGTTTCCTTGGAAGGTTCGACTTTTGACCACACTTTGCAGCACTGCCATGGTATACGGCATCGACCTTCCGAGCCCACTATTGAAAACATCATTCGCACATTTGAGTCTCAGTGTACGTTGTTAGATGACCCGTGAAGACCGTGACAAATCGATCCGACGAAATTGCGCAGAATTTTGTCCTCTTGTTTGAACAACTTGGCGCATTTTAAGTGCGTGAAATAACGGCTTTATTCAGAAATAGCTTTGGTGAGCAGCGAATACCGCGTTCCGGATCTGTCAACTTGCCGCCTAGATCGTATGATATCACACCCCGGAATTTATTATTTCGTATAGTTAAAAGTTCTCGTCGATAAGCCAGCTAGAATTCAATACTTGAAAGCCAACTTTACTCGCATAATTCGCAAGATACCTGCAGCAATTCTGGAAAGTTTGTTCGAAAATTAGACTCTCCGATTGGATCACCTACAGCGTGGTTGCGGCCAACATTCAAATTAATTGTTATGTTATTTCGGGTCGTAATAAAGATTTCGACATCCAAATATGTTTTATTTAAATTTAAAAAAAGGGCCTAATTTACCCTTTATAAGATATAAATAGCACATGCGAGCATGTTTTCATAGGTATTATCGAGAGCTTTAGGGAGATGTAAAAATATTTGAAATCAGATAAGCAACAAAATAGCAATCCGTTAAAAATTTTCGGTGTCAAGTTACCTATTTTGGACCCCTACTTCCAAACTTAAAATTGTACACTCCTCTGTTAGAAGTTACAGATTTATTTCCAAACATTTTCGATTTTGCCCTGCTGTGGAATGTAGACTTAAGAATACCTTTAACGAGTGTTCTTTAGCAGAATCAGGACAGTCTTGGTAATACAACACTGTGTAATACAGTTGGTTTTATATGTCAAATATGGGTAGGTGGTCATTTCGACCTAAAGATTTAACTTCTTTATATAAAATAAATTTTTTGTGTTAAGACATGTCTAACAATTATTTAGACACACATAACTGAGAAGTTTGTGACTATCCTGTGATTGATCCTGTTAATGAAACATCGATTTGGTTGATTCCTTGGAGTTACGCTGAGTTTAAAGTCTGCAAACGACTAGGATAAAGCCAACACTATCCAAATCCTTAAAATCTTGCTCTGTCAAGATTATAAAATATTTAATCGTTTGTATTTTCATTGAATATTATTTTCTTTTTAAGAGTTTTGAAAATTCCTTTGAAATTGCTTTCGTATTTTATATAGTTTCTGTCAACAGTGTTAACACTAACTGTGTTTCTGATGTTTTTGAGTGTGTGCGTGTATTTGTATTAATGTTAAATTTATTTGGTTGATTAACAGGTCATTTTGAATTATGCTACGCGTACATAACTTTCTCAATATATTTATACTGTCAAAATAAGGACACATGATAGGACGAGAAGGATATTTCGTCATAACATTTTCAAATGCATATTTTATTACTCAACACTGTTCGCGTTTTATTTTTCATGTAATTTTTACAGTACGCTACAAAAATAAGAACTTATTTTTATATGACATTACAAACTTTATCTTAAACATATAAGAGAACAGATTAATTCTTTGTCTATGATTGCTGAAATAATATTTTATGGTGCCATTTTTTAGATAAGTAATTCCAGAAATGATTTTAACGAATTATATTATGCGTAATGTTGAAGAAATAGGCCTATTATTTTATTTTTATTGCCTCGACCTATAATTTCTTACTTGCACTTTGTAAAAGAAGATTAAATAAAACTTTTTAGTAAATTTATTGCCACTTGTTTCTAGCACCTTGTTAAGGTTTACTTTTTTTCTCACGCACTGTATCAGTATGTATGTATGTATATGGATTTTGTATTGTTGCTGTTATTCGTTGTTCTGTTCTATATTATTTTTAATTTTTCATTTTCATTTATGTACAAATATGTATGTATGTATGTGTGTATTAACTTTGGAATAAAGTCTAGACTTACAATCGCATATCAAATAACCATCATTTGAGTAATCGTAGTACCCTGGTACATTTACACAAACATTCATACACACATATATGTACATACATATACAAAACATATAGTAGGGTATAGAATGACTACTGTATTTTTGGATACACGATTCGGTTGCCAAAGGCGTCATTAGATTTATTGTGAAATAAAAAACTTTAGTCTAAAATATAAAAATACAACATATTATGGACGGTGAGGACAATTTAGCGCTTTTCGCGCTAGATTTAGCGCTTTTAAACAACCCAAAAATCGCATTTTTTCAAAAAAGGCGCTAATTTGGAGCATTTTACATTAGTGATTTGTCGTTTAGGAACATGTTTTTGCGTCCCATTAGCTAATAAAAGATAGTGTCTTAGGGCCTGTGTGAAACGGTAGAAAATTATTATTTGTAGTAAACTATAAATAGCTATAACCTGAGCAAAATTTTACTAGCTCATAAGGCTAGCAGAATTTTTGACAAAAGTATATAAAATTTTAATGTTTTAAAATTTATAAAAAAAATTCAAAACAAAATATTTACATAGAATATTAACCAAGGATTAATAACTAGATATTTATGTGTGAGAAAAAAACCTGTTTCAATTGTCAAAAATTGTTTTTGTGTTTTTGAAAAAAATTAGTAATTTTTTTGAAAATTTAGTTCGAAGTGCCTCTCACATACACTTCTAGTTGTATTCTATGATATTAACATTAAATTTTATATGTCTTACGATTTCATTACATTACATTCTTATTACATTCTTTGAAATACTTTTTATTCATTATTAAATGTCCATTTCCAAAGTAGAGTGTGGCTTTTTTTTTTTTTTTTGTTAACACATTTTTAATTTTTGAATAATAAATTTTTATAAATGTTTTATAGTCACATAACAGAAAAAGGAATTTTTCTCAGCACAGAAAAAAACATTTTGATTTTTATTAATTAATTAATTTTTGAGTTCACTGAAAACTAGAACATTTTTTTCATTTTATTACGAAATGCGATTTAAGGTGCCTATCCGTTTTCCAAATCCCATTGAATAAAGGATATATTAGCAAGTTTCCAAACATGTTCCTATTTATTTTAGAAATTGCCTTTTTTGGAATAAAATTGCACTAATTAACGTACATAAGATTTTACCGCTTTCTTCTCATCAATTTTAAATTTGATTCGAAATATAATTCACTATTTCTGTTGAAGTTAAAATATTTAGAAAAATAACAAATATGGACCTTATAAAGTTTAAGTTGTTACTATTAATAAAAAATCTTATTTTAGTTTAAAAAAGTGAGCTACAATAAACGCTACATTGACCCAATTCCTGCAATTATGGATAAATTTAGCGCTTTTTAGTGCGTTTTGGATAGTTAACAACACTGAATATAGAACCATGTAACACTCGCACATACAAACACACTCATGTCATATACATATGTGTGTAAATTGAAAAAGTTTAAAATTTCATTATAACCATTAGAAATTGTATAAAATACCATTTTTTTTTTTTTTTTGAATGGGGTTACATTTTAAACATCAATGATCTCCAGAAACTGTTTAAGATAATTATTTCACAATAAAGTCTTACATTGCCAATGTATTTTGTAAACTTTATTAAATTTTGTTAGGAATAAAAAAAAGCTAAAAATAAAAAAATACTAAAAAAATAAAACTTTTCTATGGTGCATATTATGGAATTCACCCTGAATTTAATACGAGCACAAACTTTGTAATTAAATATTTTCTACAATAAAACCCTCTGCTACAGTTGCTACCATTATTGCCACCGCACTTCTTGCTTTTCTCTAAGTCTAAAATTTATAGACTTATTTTCATTTAGTTGTGTAAACAGAAAACGCACTGTAAATATGGAAATATACTTATAAACTTACTTTTGACTATTTCAAACTAACTTTATTGGTTATCATATCGCAACAAGGGTGTTCGCTTCTTTCATGGACAGAACAAATTCATTGAGATAACTAAATTTATCATTATATGAAACTTTTATTTATTAAATATAAAAATTTCATATAATGATATTCTTGTAATTTATGCTTGTTGTAATTCACTTTTTCGAGAATTATTTTCGAAATTTTATAATCCTCTGTAAGCAATTGGTATGGAGGGGTTTTAAATTTTGATTGGGTAATAATACCGCTTTTAAATTGGTTTTAGAGCCGTCAATGAATAATCCCCTTTCAGTTGAATCATATTTAATGTCCATTTCGGTCATAAGTTGATAAAGACGTTTTTACTTGTCAGTTTCTATAAGCTGTAACTTTTGCTCCAGATGTCAGTAGATGATTTGAATTGAGAAATTGAGCTAAAATTTCTGATATTCGTTGAGAAATTTCCAACTTTGCAACGATCAAATGTAATTGATTTTGAGACATTAAAATGGGTTTATTTGAAATATCTGTCTCAAATTCATACAATGAAGAATAATTACTATTGTTGGTTTCAAGTGTGATAGCCAAAAATACTTCCTGGCTTGGAGGTTTTGGTACTGAATTATTCTCGCTGTGTGATAATGGTGTTTGGGTACATGGAACACTTAAATAAATTTTTCTCTTAGTTTTCCTTTTGTTCATACCTTTAACAGAGTTTACGCAGGCATAACAATTTGATTTTTTTGTGCTCTATTGGATCTATCCAGATGCAAACTACATTAGGAGCAACTACATTGGGAAACATTAGTAATAATTGTTTGGTTAAAATATTTTTCAAAAGCACAAATAAATTCTTCTGTAAAATAGCCATGTTTTTTTTAATAGAGAAGTGAAATGGTCACAAACGTAACATAAATTGTTAATAATACACAACTCATTTTCGTTTTGAAACTAATTGCTTAAAAAATCTATTAAAACCAATTTCCTGATGCGTCCAGCTGAAACAAATGACATTAACATTATTAAATGACAATAACAAACATAAAAATATATTTGTCTAATGATGAAAATTATTTTATTGTAGTTAGGATTTCAATAATAACAAAATGCTCCTTAAACTAATAACAAAACTGTTATTGCAGTGACCAAATTGTTGTTTAAATAAAGTTCAATCAACAATAAAGATGTTTGCGATAAAAATATATAATTGCAGGGAAAATAGTGCTGTTGCGGGAATCATTTTGTGAACTACACTTTTCTCAGCGTGTGGTAAGTCACCGAGAATGCTAACAAAGTATATTGCGGCATAGAAAATATGTAATTAATTATGTTGATGTCTAAATATAGTCCACAAACTCTGCTTTGGTACCGCCAAACAGAAATAAAAAGGGCAGCTTCGGATTGCAACTTGTTTAATATCCATTGGTAAAGCTTTTCAGTACTCTTGATTACTAATTTAATGCTAATTCATTAAAAAGGGGATAAATATATATATATATATATTTTAAAGACCATTTAAGTCAAACTTTCAATTCTATTATTTAATAAATGACAGCAGCAGTTATATTAATAGAAGGAACCTTCTAAAAGCCGATGACGTGAAACAAATCAGGGTCATTTGCACATAAACATGGAGAAATACTGAACTAATCAATCTGAAATAAATAGTGTTTGTAGAATAACCACCAAATTTTAAGCACTTGTGGTTGTTAAGTTTCATTGGGCAGCAAGTGGAAACTATTATGGTGCAGTTGTGAAAATTAAGGCATTAAGTTAAATCTCTTCATCGTCTGTTTAGATAGATTGTGTTAGTTCAATATTAAGAATATATTCAGTATGACCAGATGTAAAAAAGCAACTAAATCGTGTTTAAAATAAAACTAAAAATGCTAAGGAATTATTTAAAAATTCTAAAAATAATGCTAAATTAATAACATACTTTTTCAGTGGTATATTTGCATTTCGTCTTAATTTTATATTAATTTGACTTCTTGTTATTTTCCATACTTTTTATCTCCATACTTTTGATCTCTTGATCTTTATTCAAATCACATGACGATACGCAAAATATTCTTAAGTTTGCAGCAGCTATATTTATCACCCAGTTCGTTGTGGCATTACGGCCCTAATCATATAGGTCAATATTGCTGTAACCGTGGGCAGTGGCAAATTATGTGTTCTACCACTTAAGGTTCCAGAAATGTATGATTCCATTTGGAATCAGAGATATATAATTTTGAAAAATGTATTCTTTTCCTATTAAAAATATGGAAAAATTATATATCTCTGATCCCAGATGGAATCTGGACAGAGAACATACATTTCTGGAATTTACCAGTACTACTCCAACTCTTACGATTCATGCCTGTCCCTCATGTCCAATGGAGTCACTTAAAAATTGCACATTTTTCCATATTTTCATAGTGAAAAAATACATTTTTCAAAATTATATATCTATTGTCCCAGATGGAATCTGGACATAGAACGTACATTTATGGAATCTATCTGTCCTATCCTACTCCCACTCTTTCGTTGGCATGATTCATGTCTGCCATTATGTCCACTAGAGTTATTTAAAAATTAAACATTTTTCCATATTTTCTTGGTGAAAAAATGAATTTTTCAATATTATATATCTCTGATCCCAGATGGATCCCACCGTATAGGCAATTCCTGTCCTATACGGCGGGTAAGGAGTAAATTCTCCTCCACTATTTTCCAAATAGTTCTTAATTGGTCGCACAACATTATGAATTAGTGTCTGGTCGCATATTTTTGTCGTTTTTCGTACAAAGCTCTCTACAAGCGGATTAATTGTGTTCGGTACAGATCTTCCCTGATCGTTTCATCCGGTTTTCACAGCTCATAATAGATGACACTCTTCAAATCTCTCCAAATACAAAGTATTACCTTTGGTGGTTGGCTGGGCTTTACATACGACTTTTTGCGCTTTGGATTATAATAATGGCATTACTTGTCATCGCCCGTAACAGTTCGATACAGAAACGAATTCGTTTTGTAGCGCTGAAGCAGCATTTCAAACATGCAAAATCGTCTTTTGATGATTTCAGTTCGCACTCAATTTCCTTGCTTTTGAATTAATCCAGGAGTCTGAAAATTGTTGCAACCACTTCTAATATTTGGCAAGTGCCTTAATTGGGCAAAGCCCCTAATTCTTCATCTTTAAACTTTTTATCTAGTAGGGATGCTCTTTATCATGCATATCGAAATCGTCGCTTTTAAATCGTCATTAGGTAAGGTAACAAATCACTTAGCCTGTTAAAGTCCAGATACAATTCTTAATTGGTGAGCGCATTCTGTCTCAATCCAAGTACTAATCATTTCCCAAGCATACTCACCAGGTTGATGAAAAAGTATTCTAGTCCTATGAAAACGTATCGACCTGCTCTGTTTGCCAAGGAATTTTTCCCAGAATCGAAATATAGTGCTCAGAAATGCCTTTATATATCTCGCATAAATATTAGTTTGGAAATAAAATTTATATAAAAAAATTTGTAAAAATATAAATCTCGCATTCAATATTTACCTCTAAAAATCTCTTTAAGAGAGAGAAATTGCATTAAAAAGTTATAAGTGAACTTAAATTATGTATAAGGAAGAAAGAAGTATTGTATAATCAGACTGTACCAACTATAACTTCTTAATGCAATAATTACGTACAATGCATTATCAATCCTTTAACTTTGATTTCTTTTAAATTAAAAAAAAAAAAAACTGAAATATTTATAAGCAAAATGTAATTAATGAGTGTTTTCTATATAACCTTTTCACCTCTTGACATGAATACCCCATGTGTAAGTAAAAAATATTTATTTGTAGCATACATATGTATGTGTATGCTCTTGCTCTCGTAAAATTCACTCATACATTTTTATGATATTTTACTACCAAAGCGGCAGCATAAATACTGTTATTGTTGTTATAATAGAGTATGCTGACATAGAATGTAATCGAATATCGATAGCTTAGGATTGAATATCGTCCTTCTTTTCATTTCT
Organism: Protocalliphora azurea; assembly: GCA_932274085.1. Taxonomy (NCBI): domain Eukaryota; kingdom Metazoa; phylum Arthropoda; class Insecta; order Diptera; family Calliphoridae; genus Protocalliphora; species Protocalliphora azurea. Next base: position 4,234,530 of record OW026521.1, on the reverse strand, counting down.
TATATGACGTTAGTTGTTATATGTGTTTGTTGTTGTTTTTTTTCTCTCTAACAATGAATATGTATATGTAGATATGTATTTGTGTGTGTTTGTTTTAAAGATATTTGTGTAATTTAATATTTAAGTGAATACTGTTGTATAAGTTTATACATACTAAAAAATAATTAAGTAAACTTTAGTCTGTGTGTGTGTTTGTGTAAAATGTATCTGTGTGTGAATATTGTAACATTGATATTAAATATCAGTTTTTGTCTATTAGAAGAGTTTTCTTCTAAATTTTAAGTAGTCCAACAGAAAAAATGTATACGAGAATATTGCACAAGTAAAACTTTAGAAGTAATTTTTCTCAACGTTATAAAATTTCTCAAAAGAAGGTTAGTTACATCATACTATTATATAAAATGCATATGTATGAATATAATAAACACATACATATATATGAACATTAGGAGAAATTTAAAATGTTTTTCCTGGCTCTAGAAGTTACTGCGATTGGTCAAAATATAAAAGTTACTTTTTTTTATTTTTTATTTTTTTATTTTATGTGATCACTATTTCTCTCATTTCTTCTATACAGATGGAACAACCATCCTAAGGTACATGTGTGCATATTTTTTTCATATACATTTGTACTAGTGTATGCATGTCTGCTATTTTTTATGGTCAATGTCATTAAGGGTTATATTTTCACAAAACACTAATAAAGGTTTAAATAATAATAATATCAAATTCTAATTAAATTTAGTGGAATAGTTCAACGTTTATTACATTTTAAAAATAATGGTAAACAAAAACAATTTTTTAAACTTTGTTTTTGTTTTAATGGAAAATTTCACTTCTTCGACGCGTTTTCAAGAATAGACACCTATATTTTTAATATTTCATATTTTTTTAATATTTTAAAATTTAATATTCAATAAAAATAATTTTTGACTTTGCAAAATGTTGAGTTTTTCGGTCAGCTCTTGTATTATTTCCTTGCTGCTCCGACAAAGTCTGTTATGTGTAATCTCTCAATTTTTTTTTTTTATTTGACTATTTTGAAATATCTCTACTAATTTTGATGATATTGAATAGAATTATGTTTAATTTTATATAACTTTCTTATAAAAATTAAAATTTTTAAACTTTTCCTGAAAAGATGTATAAACATATAACTATTTGTAATACATTAATTTAATTGTTTTAGGGAATATTTAGGAATTGAAAAGTAAAACTATATTATTATCTGGAAAAAACTTTCTGCAAACATCTCGTGTAAAATGTTGGCATTATGGAAACTTCTTATAAGAAATTGAGAATTGCTAAAATCTCAAAAGAAATACACTTTATCGTGTCGCACAGAGGGGTGAAATTAAGTAATATAGCGATTAATTGAAAATTAAAAATTAAAATTTTGAGAAAATAATTGATTCTAGATAAAAATATAAAAAAATATATAAAAATACAGTGACTCAGAAACGTTTTACATCGGCCAAAACTCTGCAACTTCTGAACCGATAGAGATTTTTTTGATGGAGACATATTTTCTTGAATTTTTTTCCAGTTACAGTTTCATTAAAATTGGTTTAGCAGTTCTTGAGAAATTTAAGGCTAAAGTTGACCTTTTAATTTTTTATAGCATTTTATATGAAAATGTGCATTTTTGTTTGTTGTATCAGCTTTGCTTATAAAAAAAAGTTATAAGCAGATAATAAAAAAAAAAAAAACATTTTAATAATATCCAGGACAATTTTGTGAACAGGTTCCCAGTTTATAAATTCTAGAACAGGTTCCACTAGAATACGTTGCTTTTGGTCAAAAAATGACAATTTTTTTAATGTTTATTTTGTTATACCTTACACCACCATAGGTGGTTGAGGTATTATGCGTTTGACCTGATGTTTGTAACGCATAAGAAAAGTTATCCGTCCGCCTGGCTGGCTGGCTGTCCATGTAAACCTTGTGTACAAAGCACAGGTAGCAATTTTAAAGATAATTCAATTAACGCACGTGGGGCTTTTATGATACAAGAACGAAGCCTATTGATATTGGTTGAGTTCGGTCCATTATTTCACCTAGCTCCAATACAACAAATGTCCCCCCGGAATAGAGTTTAAACACTCAAAAATGCCTTAAAAATAAAAATATTTTATTTAAATTCGGTGCAGAGAAATTATGTAGAAGTATAAATATATGCCCCAAATTTTATGAAGGACTGTACACAATTTACCATAGCTTCCATATAAACACCTTTTCCGAAAATCATTTTAACGTGCATAAATCCCATACGAATGTTAGTATCAAGTTAATATTTGACACAAATAAGCTTTGTGTAAGTAGAAACAACAATCCAAATTTTATGAGAATTGGTACATAGTTTACCATAACTCCTATATAAACCCACTTCCTGGAATTATCCTAAAGTATTAACGCATTATTGTGTATTTGTATTATTTTTTTTTATTTTACATTTAGTAAAATTGGCCACAGGTGTAATATAAGTCCCCTTCCCGAATTTTTATGCTCATTCACAATGGTGTGGGGTATCACATAGTCGGTATTGACCGACTATATCTTTCTTTATGTTTTTTTTTTTATTTAAATAAGGATAAACATTTTTATTTTTTTATAATAACTAAAAGTTTTTTAATATCTATTTTACTATTTACTTAAGTAACATTAAAAGAAAATTATTATTATTCATTCGGTTAGAAAATAGTAGCAAATATTCCATATTTAGTTCTTATTATTTCTGTCCTGTAGCAGCGCTTTTGCTTCTTCATCTAAGTCCCGATGTTCTATTTTCCATTGACTTCGAATGCTAGAGATAAGTGGATCTGACGTTACCAGTAATAGATCTTCATTTGTAGAATTTCGTTATATTTTTCTGGTATTGTTCTCTCTATATCAACATCTGTTATTTCAGATGCTCTTTCGGGTTCTGAAAAGAACCTTCTTGCTGCGTTCCTATTATTCGTATTGCCTGGTCCTTGTTTTGGTTGATTTATAACCCATATTTGAGAAATTCATACTGTATCTTCTTAACTCCTTATTGGTGTCGTTGTTTCTTATTGATCCCATAGGTTTAAAATTCAAATCATAACTGATTTTTAGTATGTGTTCCATGAATCGTATTTTTGTTTGTAGCGGTGATAATCCAAATTCATATGCATCGGTATTATCTAATGATTTTTTCGGGACTTAGTTTAAGTGGCTCGATGTGGTTTGATATATAATGCAGCTGGATAAAGTCTTTGTATCAGTCAACGTTAGCACTAATTGATATCCTTAAGTTTTTGCCTTTAAGATATATCGCTACAGATTGTTTTGGTTTGTACTTTCTAAAGATATCTGGACAATAAATTCGTTCTTTAACCAATTTTCAAAGCTAGTGTAAAATCTTTGTTTCCTCCATCCAACTTTTTGTAACGCTTTCCAAGTTCAATTGTATTTCGATGCTGCATGAATATAAATTTACTTTTCTTTGAAAGTAACTTAGTATATCTTTCCGCTTTCTGTTTTTAGAATACTCTTCGTATAATTTTTTATAGTTGAAGCTCTCCATGTTTTATAAAGATTTTAAAATTTGATTGTTATTGCTTAAATATATTATAGCAACTGAGTTTATTCGAATATACTGGCCACTGGCTTTTATCCTTTTCTTACATTACGTTATACATACTGTGTTCCTAGGTAGCATAACTAAGTACAATAAAAAAGTGTTAAAAACTAAAAAGATCTAAAAATAGACAAAAAAACCCGAAAAAAGATACCTATCACAACTTACAGGATTTGGTGTGTTTAACTTTGAGTCATATGAAGAGGTAAAATAAAAATAGAAAAAATTTTGGTAGTAATTTCATTCAATTGGAAAAAGTGTTCTACAGACGGGTCTATACAGGTACAAAACTATATATAGGGTTAAAGATTATACTTTTGCCTTTCTTCTGGTAGTAAAATTTGTTTAAACCCTTTTGACCCTCGAAAAGTTTCATTTTGCTAAAATTCAAATTTGATTAAAATATAGTACCTGAGAAAATATTTAATAACACAGTAGGTATAAAAGGTACAGCGATACATCATACCATTTCTTAAAGACTATTATCCTACCAACATAAAAAAGTGCAGCCAATTATCGATAATAGTTTGCGAGTAATGATAATTTACTTCTGATCAAATTTATAAAAATCACATTTTTTTAAATAAAATAACATGAAATATTTGTTATCTAATTTTTTAGTCACATTAGTTTCAATACGTTTACTATTGAATGACATTAAAATTTTGGAAATCGGAGTTAAAAAAAAAATTGGACCTTTGACCAATGAAATTAATTTCTGAACCACTGTGCGCTGTCTAAGTCACAATTTTTCTGCAACTTTTAATTACAGTGGTAAAAACTGAAAACTTAAAATTTTCAAGTTTATATTTTTGTGTTTTGTTTTATAAAAAGTAGCTTTTTTTACAATGGAGTTGATAAGGGTAGGTATTTAGAAACATTTTTACGTAAATCAGCCTAAAAACTAGTGTTTTTTTTTTAATTTTTTATAGAAATTCAAAAAGCTTTAAAGCAAACTTGGTTGAAAAAAATATAAAAAAAATCAAATATGATTATTTTCATAAAAAAAAACTAAATAAAATTAAACTAATAAAAATTTAAAATAAATATTTTATTAATTTAATTATTTGCATTATTTAAGAAGAGAACTATATAGAATTTTCGGAAAATACTTAAAACTAGTAGAAAAATAAAATTAGAATCAGTTTTGCCACATTAAGTCACATTAATGCACAAACGTAATTGTGAATTTGCGTTAACGTGACAGGGTCTTATATGGAAGGTATGGCCTTAAATAACACTTATTTTTACTAAATTTCATATTTATGCGATCAATTATTTGTGATTTTTGCTTAGATAAAACTTATCTGTGATAATTTTTTTTATATGTTATATAAATGAATACATTTTAAGCAATTTTATTATGTTACGTTATTGGTCCAAAATAAAGTTGCCTTTAAAACTGCGACCTAATTAAAAATTAAAAGCATATTTTCGATGTATTAATGAGCTAATTATTGCAACAAAATTATAAACAAAGTGTTATATACCTTCCCTGAATTAAGCGCCATTTTTGACAATTCTATCCCACTGTATGTCATTGGTAACAACATAATAAAGCAGGCCAATTTGCGCATTTTTTGTTTTTTATTGATTAATAGATATGAGAGTCCCTAAGTACTGGGATATAAAGATTTTTTGTGCAGCACTTATAATAGCCATCGTTATGACACGCCAAAGTAACGGGGAACATGTTCGGATGCATCATAGTACATCTCTCATGTAGATATTTTTGGCTTCAATTTTAAATAAAGCTAGTTCTTGTTGGTGGTGTCTTAGATGGAACGAATCGCTTAGCCTATCTGGACCCTGGCGAGCGAATTATGCCTCAGCTCAAGTACTAATCCTTTCCCAAGTATACCCAACAGGTTTAACGAAAAAATATTCCGGTCCTATAAAAACCTTTGGTATACCCGCGCTAAAAATGCCAATCTGGGATACTAATTGAAACTTTGTGCGCTAACCTGTACTGTTCGAATGAATTTCGTACTGCACTGAATAGTTTCATCAGATAAAGTTTTTGTTATTGAAAAGGAAAAATGACGATTAAATCGAAAGAAAAATAAATTATTTATATGAAAGTTACGGTCAATTATAGTCCAAATATCTGTTTACATGAAATATATTAGATTTATAATTTCCGACAAAGGTCGTTACTTGAGAAGTATGCATAGTGGGAACATAAGACTTTAATTGTTCAACCTTTGATAACACTGCACATTGGGTTCGTCCTGAACGAAACTTGGCATTAACTAAAATAGCAAGTTTTAGCATCAGTGTTTGGTATCGTGAAAGAGAGAAGACTTACTCTCTCAGATGTCAAATTAAACAAAATAAGTTAATGGATTTTTTTTTTGCAAATTTTAAAAACAAAATATTTTATATTGTATGAATGGGAAATTTTATAACTTACTCGTACTACATCATAAGAGGTTTATGCTGATGTTTATAACGCGTAAATAAATAGTTGCAACACTCACTTCAAAGTGTAACGTTCAACTTAAAATCACTTCTTTTTAAGATATAATAAAACTTGACAAGTATATTTAATTTAGTATAAGGACGAAGTGGTGTGAAATTTGTTAGGATCGGTCCATTATTTCCCTTATCCACCACATAAATGTTCTTCCAAAATGTGATTTAAATAAAATTCAGAAAAGATATGTTTTTTTTATAAACGTATATGAGTGTGCCAAATTTCAGGAAGTTCGGCCCATAATTTAGCTCCCATATAAGCTCACTTCTGAAAATCACTTTAACTTTAACCAAAGTTGAAAGCCTTTTGATAAATTTAATGCTAATCGATATTTAACTGGCCATCGCTTTCATGTAATAGCCTAATCTGAGAGTCCTAATGACATACATAAAAGCCATATATAAATGCTAGTATCATGATCATATTATGCATATAAATTTTAAAAATTTATAAAAAAAATAGCAAAAAAAAAAAATCATATTGTTAAATAGAGTATTAGAAAAACGCTTATCCTTCCCAGCGGGGCAAAGAGAGGCAAAACATATAAATGCGCTTAGATTCAGAAAGTGTCGGTGCACCAAATGCACATGGTCGCTAAGAGGCCAACAGAGACTTAAAAAATATAAGTTTTCTCTTTCAAATTCGAATAAGTTTTTTGAAATTTATTAAAAAACAGTACGATAAGATTTCGTTAATTATTAAAACTTTATAAGTTATTGCGACTGAAAATAATGCGAAACAGTATTAAGTTTAATATAGAAAATAAAAATTTTCAGAAAAATTACATGCAATGATATATTTTTAACTTCAAAAATAATGGTGTTAAATAAAAAAAAAATACAAAAAATTATTAACTATGATGCCTCGCACACGGGTCAGTAGAGCATTAACAAAATAAGACTTATATAGAGAAAAGTCTTAGCTTTTAACCCATATTATTTTTTTGCAAAGAGATAATTTTTCAATATTTTTAAGTTTTATTAAAGGGGTCTTCCCTGTGCACTGGTTGGCAAAAAAAAAAAATCCTCCCTTAAAGACGAATAGTTGGACTATATGGATTTTGATGTGCTTTAATTTTTTCCCCCATCAGGTCTAGATTTTTATGGGCATGTCTAATATTTCGTCCATAATAAGAACGTTGTGTACGATTTATATAAAAAAAGTTGCGGAATTATCTTCAAGCCACTCTAACATAATTATTTATATGCTTAATACTTTCGAAGTTATTTAGAAACTAGTGTCTGTAAAATTTTTTTCTTGCAAAATTGAAGTTTTTTCTTTTTTTAAGTTGTTTTAAAGAACTTATCCGCTCAATTTTTTCGGAGTTTCGGAGTGTCGGAGTTCTTCGAAGTTTTCATAAATTTCACAAATAACTACGAGAAAATTGAGCAGATAAAAAATAATATTAAGATAACTTGAAGATAAGTTAAATCGACTTCTATTGGAGTTGAATTTATCTAAATTGGAAAAACCGTCAATTAATCCAACTATTTTTGTTTAAGGAAGAGAAGAAAAAATTAAAGGCATATATGGCTATTTTTTAGGGTATACAAATTGTTTTATTTTTTCACTGTTTGAATAAAACGAATAATTCGAATAAGGCATTTTGGTTTATTGGACTTATTACATATTAAAAATATTTGAATTATAAAACAAAAAAGGTAAAAAAATTTTATTGTAAAATGAAAACAAAAACAACTTAAAAGTTGATAATTCTTTGTAAATATACATACATATATATGTACGTTGTGTGTGTGTGTGTTAGACACAAAATAAAAAAAAAAATAAATCAACAATTCTTTTAATAATATAATTAGATATTTACTTGTGTTAATAAAAAAAATATTTAAGGAAATTACTTAAAATAATTTTATTAAAAAAAGAATAGAATACAAATTGCTTGATTTAAACCGATTTAACTTTTTAGTTTTTATAAAATTTATTTTTGAAAAATTAAACTTTTAATTGTTGCATTCAGTTTCAATAGGAAATCATCATCAGACGTTTCAAAAGTTTTTTCCATCTCCATACATTCATGCGATTCATTTTTCAAAGTTTCTTTGCCAAATAATCTTCCAAATATCTTATTTCCAAACTCTTTAATTTCTGTTTTAGAAAATTTGAGACCATGTTAGATACAGATGTTCATTATGTGTTAGTCTTTCTTGAAGCAAAACATAAGACTTTAATGTTTTCCGTTTATGATATTCTGATCTATTGAACATTTTCAACATTTATAAATAATAAATGAAAAAAAAGTAGTTGCATATATTTTTGTTTCACTTTTTGTTGAATATATTAAAAAAAAAAATATTCCAAATAATTTTTGAATAAAATGATTAAATAATTTTATATTGAAATTTAATTATATGATTAATTAATGTAATTAACTTTTAATTAATATAACTAACTTTCTTTAAAATTTTTTGGTAAAAATCGTCAGCTCTTAAAAAAAAATAAAAACAAGATTTTGAAAAATAAAACTTTAAGGCAATACGAAATATGTACATTATTTCTCAGTTGCCGAAAACAAGTTTAATAATAATTATTTGTTAATATACGAATTTTAAATATTTGATTAGATTATTAATCGTTTCAATACTTTTGTAGATTACGTCATTAATACCGGGGTTTAGATTCAATTTCAAAATCTGTTCTTATTTCAAGGTAAAGAAAATCTTTATTGTAACGTACCGCAGAAGTGACGGCTTTTATGATAATTTTAAGGGAATAAAATATAAGTATACTATATAACACCAAAATTTGATGGCGGAAAGAAAAACTTGACATATAGTATCGTCTTGGTAACTTATACTATATATTCTTTTGAAAGTCACAAATAATCTCATGTAAGCTACATGAGGTCAAAGGTTACAAAAATCGAATTTATGTTTGTTTATCGGTGATTTTAACAAAATTAAAACGATGAAACTATATACTAATTTTACTTGTATTACATTATTTAAATATTTTTAATAATTAAATAAATAATTATATTAAAATCCGCGAGTTTTTATTGAAGGAAAGATTTAATTAATTGTAGAATTGAATTAATAAATATTTTTGTTGATCCAATGCAAACATTCAATCATAATTTTTATAAATTTGCTCAAAAATATTAATTGAATTTTGATTAATTAAATAATTGATACATTTAAAAAAGTAATTGTAATAGTTTTTATTTTTGATAAATCGTTTAATAGACCATATTTTTTCTGTGCACAACAGTAGTAAAAATATTCTTATAAGTTGTACATTCAAATTTAATTAAAATATTTATTAAATAAATTTTTTTCAAATAAAAAATTGAATAAGTTTTATAAAAAACTATAATGACACAAAAATTATTACTTTGTTTAAAATAATTGGCAATGTCAGATGTGCCTCTATGGTGAATTGTCCCTCTTCTACCCTATAGTAGTTAGTAGAAAAGTTATACAAAGTCTTAAAAAGTTGTAACTTAAAAATTCGAAAAAAAAAAACAAATACGTTACATTAATGTTCAAACTGTTCTCAAATATAATTCCTACAAGAGAGTAAATATATAATAATTATATAATAATTAATGGTGAGTATTTCTTTTGCGTATACATTTATTTGTTGTGTTTGTTATATACATATGTACATACATACGTTTATAAGTTGTTTGTAAATTTGATATGATTCTTACTTGGAGGTACAAAATGTCATTCATTATGAAAAAAACCAACAACTCAAACGTAATTAAATACGAAAAATATAAACATGAGATTTTAAATATACGATTCATTCGTTATCTTATTTTTATTATTCGTAATAGTTGCCTGTTGTCGTTTTTTTTCCAGTTTATTATATTTATGTTCATTTATATTCTTTATTTTTTTTTATTTTGTAGTATTCAATTACGATTTCAGGATCCAATTTCATTTGATCAAGACAATAAATGAAGTGTATGTATGTCGTAGGTATATAGTCTTAAATAAAATAAATAAAATGAATTTAAAACCTGAGTTGTTTGGCATATAATTAATTTTCATTCATTTGTTGCAATAATAGCTATATTTATTTGTTTGTGTTTTCAATTTGCATTTGTATTTTCCCGCCATTTTATTTAATTATCATGTTACATATGCTAGGTGCGAAAAAATTGTTGGGATTTTTAAGATGTGAATAGGGTTTTTATATCGGGAAATTCTTCCCGGGAATTTTGTCAATTTTTCACTTCCCGATTCCTGGAGTTTTTTGTCGAGAATCCCGGGAATTGAAAACTACCAAAACTGTGCATTTTTACAATTTTTAATTGACCATAATCCAGCAAATATATGGTTAGATGATTAAATAGCTAGAGTTTTTTAAAATACCAAAAAAAAAAAAATAATAATAATAATAATTTCCGAACTATGAAATATTAAGGTTGTTCACGATAGGTTGGTTATCAGGTTATGTGATTATGTGGTTATATTATAAACTGCTAAATTCATTAAAAAAAAATAATAACCAACTTTACTCAACCCATACATACCCTAGTTTATATATTATGTGATTATCTGTTTATTTGTAGTATTGGAAACTAATAAAAATTTAAATAAATAATATATTTTGTTGTTTTTAATATAACTATATAATCACATAACCTGATAATTAGCCTATCATCAACACTACTGAAATAACAAAACTACTTTAATATTTTAAAATTCTCTATGTTTGGAAAACTTAGAAAACCTCGCCAATGTTAGATGAATGCACGACACTGTTTTTGTAAGATTCTTTGTTTTGACCTTTCACCTTCAACAATTTTTACACATTAATTTTCTATATTTAAGACTAGAAAATTATTATTTTTTATGCTTTGGAGAAATCGATTGGGGTCTAAGTGAGATTTCAAAAAAATTATTCTTATTCATGGTTTCTCAAACGATGTTCTGTGGTTGTGACGAACGATATCCAGAATTTTTTTCTTTAATTTTTTATTGTCGATCGTTTACATATCTTGTTTTTGTTCTATGCGGTTTTTGCTGACATATATGTTTTTCAATAGTTTATATTTTAATAAAATTTAATATATTTTTTTTTTTTTTTTTTTTGTTAAAAACGTTTCTAACAACTTTTTTAAATTATTTTTTTTTCACAAATTTGATGAAAATAATAAAATAATTCAAGAATTTTAACAAACTGAACAGGCTGTATCATAAATATTACTTTTAGTAATTTTTATTTGGCTTTTAATAAAAAAAAAAAAACTAGACTAAAAAGGTTTTATATGCCGTTTACACCGAGCAAAAACTAGTAGTTTTAGGCTTCAGTCGGTTTTTTATAGCAAAACTACATAATTTTTTTGAGTTTTTCCATACAAATCAAAAACCATTTTCATCTAGTTTTTATTGAAAACCAAATAAAAACCACTAAAATTATTATTTTTGATACAACATGATTTCAGATAAGTGAGCTTTCACATGTAATGAAAATTTTAAAATTGTAAAATTTCTTTTTTCCAACAAAAATTAACAAAATTATGCTCAAATAAAACTTTGTTAATAAAGAAATGTGTTAAAAAAAAACCACACTGAGAAAAAAACAGGTATGTAAATGGTGTAGTTTTTGAAATTCGGTTTTCATAAAAATCAATAAGTTTTTGTTTGTTATAAATGGTATATTACATTTGTATTGAAAAACTAAAGAAATTTATATAGTTTTTCAAATAAAAAAATCAAATGATTTGTTTGGTGTAAACGGCATATAAAATGTTTTTTAAATTTAAACTTTGTTTGTGAATACGGGTATAAATGTATGCTTTATTTTGTTATCTAACAGAAAATTTTATTAAAAACTATTTTTAATACATACCTATTATAATTTTTATAATTATATTAAAAAAGTCCCTAGCGGTGAAAATTTTAAGGTCTTCTGGAAAGTCTATTTACACCTTCTTTAAGATGCAGTCGCTCATGCTAACCTGCCTTCTATAGGAAAGCCTTCAGGAATGCCTCATCATTGCCTTCTAAAATATTCGATAGAACTTCCCACTTCTCCTAGAAGGAGAGCAAGAAACTGTATTTTTTTTTAATGTTTTGCTTTAAGCAACAACAAATCTATGTTTAAAAATACAGCGTCGTAATTCCCTTCTGTTAGAAGGGAAGAAAGATTACAATTTATTATTATTTTTTTTTTCTTTAAGAAAAAAAAAAAAACCATTCAGAAACCGTTACAAAAACAATATCAAGATTCTAAGTAGGAATTAAAAAAATAATAATAAGAATTCATTTAGTTTTGTTGAGTGCTTTGTTTGAATACACACGGAGAAAAAATATAGTTGTAGTGAAGATAATCTTAAGAGCAACATATTATGATTGGAAAAATAGAAATGACAATAATTAAATAATAATTAAATAAAATAAAAAAATAGTTGTTATGATTTTATTTTGTCACATTGTGTCCGATTTTATGATTTGTTTTTTCATGTTATGATTCTAGTTTTACATATAATTGAACAATATTAATACAACATTATACCATTCTATCAGATTATGATTCGATGTTATTATAATATTATTTTATCTTATTACATTATTATACCACATTATCATATTATTATTATTATTATTATTATTTCATTTTATCATATTATTATCCCAATTTATCATTTAGTTATCCAATCTTATCTTATATTATTCCATCTTATCATAAAAAATTATTAAAATAAATTATTTTTATAAATTTTTTATTGAAAATAATAGAGAAAACAAGCAAAAAAAAAAAAAAAACTATGTCTATATTATTTGTTTATCAATTATATTTATTTGTACTGCCATATGTGGTTCAAATATAAGATATGTTTTTTTAACTAAACCCTTTAATAGTAGTTAATCAATTTCTTATATTGCTTGAATCACACCGAGTATACCCAAACTTCGTCTATTTATATGTACTCATATATAAACTAAATTACATTAAAAACAAAAATGTTTTCACTAAGTTTGTGAAAAGGATAAGAATTATATTTATTTAAAATATTTTATTGTCAGGGGAATAATAATATTATTATAGTTTAAAAACAAAATATGGTTTAAGAACAATTAAAAAGATTGCAGATATTTAATGGTTGTAGAAGTAATGATTTTTATTTTTTTTTTATTAATAAAATTTTGTTTCTGGTAAAAATATTTAAAAATATATAATTTTTACAATCAACCATATGAAAATTTTTATTGAGTGTAAACATTAAATGATAAAATTTAAACAAAAATATTGTTATCATGAACACATAGTTTTTAAAATTCAAGAACATTAACAATGAGAACATAATATTGTTGTAATGATAATGCAGTAACCATGTATTTGCTCTGCGTGTAGATTGTGTTTTTCTTAGTTAATTTTCTTTTTTATTTATAGTTTTTTATTATGGGAATTTTATTAAAACCGGAATTGTTTATATTATATCTGTATTTTTATATTATATCTGTAAATTATTTTTTAACAATAAAAAGAATCAACAATTTCAATGAAAATGTAAATTGTCTTATCTCGACTTAAGATGTTTTGTCAAAATTTCAGATATGTTTTTTAATATAGAATTTTTGTTTATTTTTTTTTTTTTTTTTTTTTTTTTTTAATTTTAAACTCTGTATGGTCTTGCTCTCAATGACATCGCGTGTAAAAAATACATGAACATGGAGTGCAGATAGTAGCTCTTCTTCAAATAAAACTTTGTTAATAAAGAAATGTGTTAACAAAAACCACACTGAGAAAAAAAAGAGGTATGTAAATGGTGTGGTTTATGAAATTCACTTTTCATAAAAATCAATGTTTTTGTTTGTTATAAATTGTATATTACATTTGTATGGAAAAACTAAAGAATTTTATGTAGTTATAAAAAAGGCCTTCTAGAAGGGCTCTTTACCACTGGGTAATCTTCAAGCATATACATATTTATTTGTATATAGACATATTTGTGTGCAAATTATATGTAAAATATAGACTTTTTTACTTAGTTTTCATGCTTTTTCAATAATATCGTATTTTCCCGAATACGAGAATTCCCAGAAATGTCTTAAATAAAATTCTGATTGCCGGGAGTTGAAAAATGTCGGGAAATTTAAAACCCTAGATCTGAAATCTGAATGCAAGAGGTTTTTTTTTTAATGAATTTGGATTCGAAAAAAATGTCATTCGAAAAAATGGTACTTTTCCAAAGAAAGAAAATGGTAATTTATTATAAAAATAATATGTTAGTACTTTAAAAAAGTATGTAGATACTTTTGGAATGGAATTTAAAAATTTAAAATTTGTTCCAGACTTTTCTTGTTTTATACCCGCGATGCACAGTGATTTACTGTCAGAAATAAAAGTAAGCGTAAAAATGTTTGTAAACAATACAAAATTCTGTTTATTTAAATTTGAAGCTTTTTAACAACCCACTCAATAAAATGTTTTATGCTTAAATGCATTTTTATTTACTAAATAACTACATATTTATGCATTTTTTTTTTTTTTATTAAAATATAATACATATTTATAATATTTTTCATATTCTTATTGGCATTTGTTTTCATTTTTAAATGATATTAAATTATGGAGCATTATTTTACACCTCAACAACTGTAGCAACAACTAAATACGTATTTAAGTTTTTACAAGCAACAATATCTATGAATAAATTTAAAAATATGAGTAGCAACAATTTTTCAAACAAAAACTTATATTACAAAAAATTTTGAATTTGAAATATTTGTTTAAATTCCATGGAAAATGGCTTTGTGCAAATATTAATAAAAACAAAACAAAATCTTTTTGGTATTAAGTATTCAAATACTTCTCTAATTTCACAGAACCATAATTCTGAGCATATACATATTTACATTAGACTACTTCAAAAAACCGGGCTTTTAAATTAGATCGTAACTCTCGCTAGAATTTTTATTTGGAATGTAAAAACATATTGTGCAAAATATTACAGTAATCGGATATAGTTAGCACGTGCCCATCGGACCAAAACAATTTTAAATTAAAAAAAAAATATTATGGAAGAATGAAGTCCCTAGCTTCAAAAAGTCGAAAAAAACCAAACATGCTTTTGTTTATTGTTTTTGTTTTTCAGTGTCCATAAAAAAAAACAACAACCATAAGAAAATCAGATATTAAATAAAAAAGTTTTGCCAATAATTCGGTTGTTTATAAACCGATTTGCTTAATTCAAAAAATTAAAAATACGTGTGGGAAATCTGTGCAAGAACAAAGTCCGCAGCTTATATTGGAACTTCAAAAAGTCCAAAAATTACTGTTATATCGGTTAGAAATGAACCGATTTAATTCTTTAGCAGAAAAATTCATACCGATATTTTGATATATCATACATATATTATATATCGAGGGGCTTCGTAAATGCTATTTCAACCGACGAATGTATAAATAAATACCGTTTTTTCTACTTCCCTTCCTACAAGGATCCAGAAAATATATACTATTTGGGGGCCTCAGACAAAAATTTTAGAAATTATAAACATTAAAAAACATTTAAAAAATGTAAAATATATTAATTAGTCTATGCTCACACAATGCAATTTTTTTTGCTGAAATTCCAATTTTGTGTGAGAGCAAGTGAGAGGGAATATGAAAGGGTACAAACTTGCCGGTATTTCGAAATTCGTTTTTTTTTCATTTTCGTACTTCAAAACAAAAAGAAATCAAGGCAATTACAACAACAATTAAGGCTAAATTAAAATTTTGTGTGTGAACGTAAATACAAGTTCAAAGAAACAAAAAAAAAAAAAATGTAAATTTTCAGAAAGAAAAATTGCTGTGTGTGAACATAGCTTGTGTAAGGAATGTACAAAAAAAGACTGTAATTTTTTTGAGAAATGTCTAAATACATATTAAAATATTTAAATTTGAACCATATTTACTGAATAAAAGTTTTTTTGTTTCTTTCCATTCTTGATTAAACAAGTTAGAGTTTAGAGGTTAGAGATTCGGCTGTGCTGAATCTTTCACTACATTACCAACAAATAAAAAAAAAATAGTATGACTTAATATCTTCAAATTTATACTTAAAGAAAAAATAAAGCATACATTTGTTCCACAAGCAATACTTGCTTAAAAAAAACAACAACAACAAGTTATAAGTATACATATATTTTACATGATACAAAAATCGAGGTAATTCCATTTCAAATTATTTGACAAGAAATGGGTTTATTGAAGTTTATTTTCTTTGTAAACAATTTAAAAGACGTTGCCACGCAGAGAAAAATAAAAAAAAAATATTCCCAGAAATAAAGGGTGATTCAAGTAGAGATACTTTTTTCAATAGCCTTTTTCTTGACAGATCACTTGTGAGTCGAGTCATGCTGTCATGTTATTTTTGTTTAGTATTGTTTGGCATTTCATAATGGAAAGACTTACGCCTGAACAACGTTTACAAATCGTTCAACTTTATTACGAAAATTCACGTTCTGTGAGGAATGTGTTTCGTGCACTTCGCTCAACTTATGGTCAACATAATTGGCCTACTGAGCGTAATATTCGCAACACCATCACCCATTTTGAGACCCAGCATTCATTATTGTATAATATTCGACCGAATAGACCACGTCCAGCACGCTGTAAAGAAAATATAGCGGCCGTAGCTGAGAGTGTACACGAAGACCGTGGAGAGTCGATTCGGCGCCGTTCGCAACAACTCGGACTGACGTATGGAACGTCTTGGCGCATTTTACGTCGAGATCTTAAATTGAAAGCGTAAAAAATATAGCTTGTGCAACAACTGAAGCCGCTCGACCTTCCCAAGCGACATTGCTTCATTCAATGGGCTCTTCCAAGAAGATCCGACGTTTTCGAGGCAAATTTTGTTCAGCGATGAGGCCCATTTCTGACTCATTTGGGACGAAAAGCAACCTGAAGAGATTCAAGAACTGTCACTTCATCCCGAAAAAACAACGTTTTGGTGTTTTATGTGAGCCGGTGGAATCATCGGTCCATATTTCTTTAAAAATAATGCCGTGCGAACGTAACCGTCAATGGCGACCGTTATCGTGCCATGATAACCGACTATTTGATGCCTGAAATTGAAGCTCGTGATCTGTGCGACATTTGGTTTCAGCAAGACGTCACCACTTCCCACACATCGCATCAATCAATGGATTTATTGAGAGAACACTTCGGTGAGCACATAATAATATCGTGTGATATCACATCGTTAGACTTTTTCCTGTGGGGATATGTAAAGTCTAAAGTTTATGCAGAAAAACCCGCTTCGATTCAGGCCTTGGAGGAAAACATCACGCGTGTCATTCGCCAGTTACCAGTCGAAATGCTCGAATGAGTCATCGAAAATTGGACTCAACGGATGGACGATCTGCGACGTAGCAACGGCCAACATTTGATAGACATAATCTACAAAAAATAAATGCCAAAGAATGTTCTTTTAAATGATAATAAACATTCCCCCATTAAATTTGAATTTTCTGTTTTTTTTTTTTTTTTTTTTTTTCTTTAAAAAAGTAGGGAACCTCGAAATGGATCACGCTTTATGTGTAATTTATTACTGAGTATAAAAAAAATATAATAAGACGTAGTACATACAAAACGAAATATCTCTGGAATATGTAGAAGCGACACGAATTTGTTGGTGAAAGTTTTAGAAATGATTACAGGGCAAACAAAAGTATCACGATTAAGAAAACATTTTTAGTTCAATAAGAAAGCAATTTATTAATCATTATACATATATTAATAAACGTGTAATTTTGAAAACTTTTGCTTCATTTTTAAGTTTAATTTGTGGAAGTGGCAGGAAATATGTACACCTTTAAGAAATTATGTTTTCTTTTTCCCTTTCTCCCTGGCCACCTCTAGAATTTAAGGAATGGAAATCCTTTTGATTTATATTGTACAAATTAATTCTGATTTTTTTTTTGCATATTTCTTAAGTTCAGTTTTAAAAATAATGCGAATTGTCCCCGGCACAACAAGCATCTGAACAAATTATAAAACAAGTGAATAAATGGATTTCTATTTTCATATTATTAATCCACTTTACCATTCCACATAATAATTCGTATAAATACATAAAGATTTTGAAATTATTCATCTCAAATGTTAGCTCTATGGTTTTTTTCTTCGCATATTATTTTACATTTCATATTGCAGATTATGAGAATAATATCCATTCGAAAAACAGTTATTCTTGTATGTCCATGTTTGCAATTGTGGAACTTAAAATTTATAAAAATTAAATATTTGTGTTTTTATTGTTAAAATGTGATTTCAAAATAAATAAAACTTAAATATGGTAACACTATTTTCAACCCCCCCTTTGTTGCTAAATAGTAATGGTGTCTATTCTTGAAAACGCGCTAAAGAAGTGAAAATTTACATTAAAACAAAAACAAAGTTTAAAAAATTGTTTTTGTTTACCATACATTTCTAAAATGGAATTTACCGTTTTTAAAAGAGAGAGAAACACGATAAAGTTCTCACGTTTATTACATTTTAAAAATATATGGTAAACAAAAACAATTTTTTAAACTTTGTTTTTGTTTTAATGGAAATTTTCACTTCTTCGACGCGTTTTCAAGAATAGACACCAATATGTCAAAAAGTGCTTTGATGTGAAACTACCTCCTATTTTTTCTATCATGTATATTTATATATTTTTATATGTACATACAAATATATATTGCTGTTGTCAACTATACTGCTTGCTTATACAAAAAACAACAACACTAATAGTCATTGCAATGCTTAATATAAATGTTTGTGTGTGTGTATTATTAACAGATCTTTTTTCAGTTTTTAGCCCATAACTTGGTTGTTTATGAACCAATTTGGTTGATTCAAAAAACCGAAATTTTATAAAAATATTTATGGTCGATCTATATAAAAACGAAATCCTTAGCTTATTATTGCACCGATTTAGTTCATTTCTTCAGCATAAAAATTCAGAAAAAAAATTTCCAAATCTTCTTTGCAAAAATGAAATCCCTAGCTAGGCTTCAGAAAATCGAAAAACGTTTCTTTTAAATATATCTGCCATTTATTTCAACAGCAAAATTCTCCAAAGGTTTTCCGATCGTTTGATATATATATATATATATATATATATATATATATGGCAGATATCGGTGGGCCTCATAAACATCACTTCAGCTGACAAACAGACGAACAACGTCCTGTCGACATCATTCCTTAAAAGGACGAAAATCGTGGAAGTTACAAACGGACTGACACACTTATAGGGAATATAAACATCTGTGGTGATGGGTTTAAAAATGTTGATTTGAATTGCAAAAAAAAATCTTTTTGACCAAATCCGCAAAATTCAAATCAGGCTTAGTCATACTTATTTAATTTTTATATTTGTTCTTCGTAGTGCTGTTTTTATTTAAACTTTTTTTGAAATTTGTTTAACAAATTAAAAAAAATTAATATTGAAAATAGCCTTAAAAAAATGAACATTCGTTAACCATTCGAAGAAAGGTTTGTATTATCCCGCAGGAACAATAAAATTATTTTTCAGTTAATTTCTATTAAATTTAAAATTTAAATAAAAATATTTTTTTATTTAAACATTTCTCAAAAAATTTCAAGTCTTTTTTGTACATTTCTTACACAACATGTTAATGTTCAGTGGAATTCGTAATAACTTTTGTATTTTTTAACTAGTTTTTACTTTTTATATCTTCTTTGATAGACAATTATATGTAGATTAAGATTTCTTTACATTAGATTGCAAAAAGCGTATTAAATAGCAAAATTTTTTTAAAAACTGTAAAAATCTAAAATTTCCCATATAAATACCCCCTTCAAAATTCAGGATCGATGTGTATTAATGATATCCGATCACTCTAATATTTTAAACAAAATATATGTTTACATAATTACGGTCGTAATGAAAAAGTTGGGATTTTCTGGAGAAGGCTAATGTACACACATATGTAAATATGTATAAGGTTTTAGTCTGAAAATATCATTTTTTGCAATATAAAGTATCAAATTGTTTGAAAGTAATTAAAATTATATAAATAATCTAAACTTTTAGGTTGTAAACTGAGATAAATCCTTATAATGGTATATATTCATAATTTATTTATTTTGTATTATATAACAGTTTTGCGTCTTTTATGTGAAATTATAAAAAGAAAAAAATCGATTAAAAATGTTTAAGTTACACCGAATTCCCCAGACCATTAATGTGTTTTAGAACACTTGTGTAAAGAGCGTACAAACAAATTTTAAAATTTTTTGAGAAATGATTAAATAAAGTACTAGTTTTAATTAAATTTGATCCATAATTGCTGGAAAATATGTCCTTGTTTCCGCAGGAAAATCCAAACCCCTTTACATGCTCCATTAAAAAATGTTGAAATTTTCAAAACTCCAATTTCAAACTTTTAAACATTTTGCTAAACAAATTTCAAAAAAGTTCAAATAAAACTATGCAGGTTTATAGATAACACTTCAGGAAGTAAAACAGAAAAAGAATTAGGTCAATATCTTGTATGATAAGCCGTACCTGCCATTTGAATTTTGCGGATTTCAGCCAAAATATATTTTTTGTGGGTTTTTTTTTAGTTATAAAGTAATTTTTTTAGAACTGACATTCAAATTAAACATAATTATTATGGCATAAGATAAAACGTATATCAGGAAATATATTGTGAAGTTTTTGGAAAAATTGGATGGTGAAAGGTCAAAATTTGGAAAATTTGAACGTTTTAAGGAAAATATAGTGAAAACTTGTTTGTTTTTATCTTGATTTCGATAAAATATTATGGAAATATAACTGAAAGATCTTCGTTGATATTATCAGCCAAATTTAACCTTCAACTGAGCTTGGGGTCATCATTTTTTTTAACGCTCCTATTTTTAAATATTTGTAAAGTAAATTTAATTAATATCATGGACAAACAAAATGATAATTACCTCATTCTGACAAGTAAAGTCATGCTAAACCATCAAAATTTCTTACATAAATCATTGCATCGAAAACCAGAAAGAAACAAATATATATATATATATATATATATATATATATATATATATATATATATATATATATGTAGTTTTTGTATTTTTCCTTAAAGTAAAATGGTGTATAAAATCGTGAGTAACTCGAAATTAAAAAAATAAATAAAAGTAAAGGTCCAAATTACTCCATCGAATAGCCAAGTTCAGAAATTTGGATTTTTTTTCTTCATATTCGTATTAATCTAATTTATTAATAATCTATGTCAATTTAAAATATCACATAATAGGGAAGGTGAGTGATTACACTTCTTTTAGTTTTCAAGTTTATATTTATCCTCGGAATAATTGAGCCGCTTATTTTGAAAGGGGCCTAAGTCAAAAAAAATAAAAAATAATAATAATAATAAAAAATAAAAAATCTAGCTGTGCATACAAATAGTACAATTTTTACGTAATAGTTTTATCCTAATTTACAGTGTCTCTCATTGAAAGTCGGACAAGACAATACAAATAATTAGTCGCTGAGCTTTCATATCTCAACAAAACGTTTTTTCTAATATTTTTTCTGTTTTTGGTATATTAAACTGTCAACAATAAAAAAATATGAAATTGTTGTTATAATATATTTTTGTAACAGTATTTTTAAGTGTCTTGCAAAAAATGCCAACAATTATGCTCACAATGAAAGTCGGGCAGGAAAGAAATTGAAAATATATTGGTTTAATTAACTGCTATTTTTAATTCAAGATGGTGTATTTAAATTGTAAACTTTTCAGCTAATTTTACGCCTTTCTTAACGCCTAATCTTTTATACTTTTTTGTACTTTACAGTGGCATTCCGTATCCAGTTAGACATTTAACTTTGGATGAACGGAAAATGGCAATATCCAAATACTTAGGAAGAAAAAATGAACGTTTAATATCAAATAGTTTGTGTAGAAATAAGTCAGCAGCCAATGAAATATAACAATGTATATAAATAAGGTCAAAGAATAAGTAATAAACGCTGTAGATCACCAAACAAGTAGCTTAACTCTTGAGATTCAATCATGAATATATTCGTGAAAATTTAACAGGTAACGTTTATTACTTATTCTTCGACCTTCCACGTTCAGGTTATCCTTCTAAGTTGCACAAATATTTTGTAACAAAACTTGATTAATTTTTTTTGTTAACTAGTTAATATATATATATATATATATATATATATATATATATATATATATATATATATATATATATATAGATTCGGTCAGATAGGGAGAAACCATTCGGTGGTGTATTGGTATTCACTGATGGATCCAAAATGTATACAGGCACTGGTGCAGGTGTGTATCTAGTTGAGGAAAACATCAGGAAGGCGTATAGACTACCGGGTAGTTGTAGCGTGTTCCAGGCGGAAATTCTAGGTAGTCTTAGGGCCACAGAATTGATTACAGGGAACATAGAAGTGAATACAGAGGTAACTCTGTATGTAGATAGCCAGGCGGCGCTAAACTCCTTAAAAGGACATTTTGTCAAGTCTAGGCTAGTTAGCGACTGTAAGAAGGCTCTTAGGAGATTGATGGGAGATTATCATATCAGACTCTGCTGGGTACCGGGTCATTGCGAGATAAATGACAATGAGGTAGCTGACGAATTAGCTAGGAACGGCTCAGCTTTGGATAGGACTGCAAGTGAAAGCGATGTGAGACCACCTCTAGGCTTTTACTTCAGGTTAATTAGGGAGCGGATTCGGGATAGAACCAATCATGCATGGAAAAGTAGAACGGACTGCAGATTATCAAGGGTCCTATGGCCCAAACTTGATAGAGCAGATACAAATCTACTTTTGGGCATGAAAAGGGAAAACCTGAAGACTATTATATGTATTCTAACAGGTCATTGTCCCATAGGGGGAATGATAGGGTATTGGGATAGAGGTTCCTCCGGTCTTTGCAGAATGTGCGAAGATAATGAGAAGCTAGAGACGGTGGAACATATCATATGTCACTGTCCATGTCTACAACTAAGTAGGCAGAAATGGTTAGGCAGTCGATTCCTTGACGAATTGGACAGTATATCGAGAATAGATCTCGATAGACTAATAGGATTCGTCATGGGAATAGGCTGGCTAAGAGGGGGTCGTTGGCTTAGAGCGAGCGATTTGGGCGGTAGTACTTTTACTTTCCAGATTCTTTCTATTTTTTTCTATACTTTTCTTGGTCTCAGCTTTTTCTCTATCATTTTCCTTCCTGCTCTTTTCTATATCTCATCTGTAGTTTCTTTCTATATTCTTTACGAAGGGACTCACAATGGACCTTTAGGTCTCTTCTACCTACCTATATATTATATATTTGGTAAAAAGTTTTGTTGAGATATGAAAAATCAGCCACAAATTATTTATAATAACTTGACCGACTTTCATTGTGAGAGCCACTGTAGGTTTTTTATTCTTCCAAAAATCTTAGCAAGTTTTAATATAAAAGAAAAAATCAAATAAGAATAAGAAAAAATATTATTACGTAAATAATTCAATAACTAACTTCACCGCTTTGGTAATTGGACTTTAAAATAATTGGCTCAAATATTACGTACCAATAGGTTATCCCTCTTGAGCCTTATCGTGCTTTCGGCTGACAGAAGGACGGACATCTCTAGATCATCTTAGATTATATATATTATAATTTTTTCCTAAATGTTTTTGTAAAATTTTAATTCCAATTTAAGAATAAATTTGTATCTATGATTGCCTATTTAAATTACATTGTCATGCAAAAATTTGTTTTTTTTTCGCTAAATTCATACAATACATGGTGTAACTAGTACAAGGTGTCATTATAAGCTCAGCTGATTATTTTTTGTTTCATTTTTTACTTTTGCATGTATTGGTTTATTTACAAACAAAAGTAAATTGTTTCGGTGGTGAAATTTGTATTTGTAATAAATAAAAAAGTGCTGTATAGATATATTTAATTTATTTAAATTTATACAAACATTAAAAACAAATTTCTTAAAATTTATTCTTATTATTTTTCAATTTCTACAATGATACCATTCATGGCACAATAATTTAATAAGGTATATGCATAAGGGCAACAAATACAACAATGCAATATTAGTAGTCATTTTTTTTCGTCTTAAATAGGACTGAAACGTCAAACAAAAGAAAAAAAAAAGCATGTGCAAATTGTAAACAATGTGGAAAGAAATTTGCTTTTAAAGTTTTTGTAATAAATTAAATGTTTATTAAAATAATTATATATTTATTAAAAATACAAATTTCACCTACGAAAAATTTATTTTTGTTTTTAAACAAACCAATACATGCAAACGTAAAAAAAATTGACATTTCAGTTTTACACTAAAAAATAAAGCAAAAAATAATCAGCTGAGCTTATAGTGACACCTTGTACTGGTTACACTATGGATACAATATTGCATTTGACGTCCAAGTGGCGTCCAATATACCAAAAGAGATACTTTGATTTTTCTCCAACATCCAAACATACAACGATGGCGTTGGCGACGAAAAAAAGCAACAAAAAATTAAAAACGAAAATAAAAACAATTTTAATTTTTTTCTTATTGTTTCTTTTTTACTCGTATAACGAAATCTCATATTACTTAAAGTGTATCAAATTCTTATTATAATGAATTTTACAAAATGAACTATAACAGCAACAACAACAATACAAAGAAATTTGTAATTGTGTGTGTGTTTTAATTTCAGTATTTGTAGTAAATTAAGGAATGCAAAAATAATATATGTACAAAGATCTTGTTTTTTATTTTTCTTGATATTTATCTTTTGGCGCGCATTTCAATTATACACAAATATAAATACATGTGTACTTTAATTTCTTTGAGTGTAAGCATTGTTTTGGATTAAAAAAAAAATGAATAGGGTGGGGAGGAAATGTTAACAATTTGTAAATATGTATGTTGTATGTAAGTATGTATTGTATACATCTAGATAAAAAGGGTGACACAAATTAAATGAAACTTTGCAAAGATTTAAGAAAAAATTTTCCTTTTGTCTGTACCGCAAAGTGAAGGATGTGAAGTGAATCTGCCAAGTTATAAACCTGGTGTAGCTTGAAGTGCTATTGGGTGTATCATGGCATTTCCGAGCTAGTCGCATTGGCCATATGCCATTAAAAAATGGAAAAACAAATTACACGTTAAAAAAATTAATAGTGTTAACTGGTTTGAATTTCTTATTATTCTCTGTAACTGTGCTAAATTTTGTTGTAATAACATAATTAATTTTTCTTATAATTAAAATTTGTAACCGAAACACATGTAGAACCTATAAAATAATTGCTAGGAACACAGGAGAGCGAAAATACAGTTTCTTGAGTCATAAAAAAATAAAAAGAGTTCACGATCATAGCATAGAAACCTGATTACCGAAGATGATGTTGGTTTACGGACTATAGGATCGTAGACAAAATAATACGAATTTTAAGAGAAAGTCTATATATATATATGGATGGAATAGAATTCATTCTTTAAATTTCTCTGTATTTTTTTTTTATCAAAAAAGTTAAAAAAATTTTGGTCTGAAGACTCACATAGTAAAAAAAAAAAAACTTCTGAATAGAAACGCTAGAAAAGATGTGAAGGAAAAAATGAGGACGAAAATTATTGAAATAATTTTTTTTTTTAATATGAATATTGACTAAAGAGTGATAAAAACTACATACTGGAGGTCTTTTTACCACATCATTTGGGAAACATTTGTACATGTGGGGAAAAATCATTTTATTCATAACAAATGACACTTTTAATAGAGAAATGTATGCAAATGAGTGCCGTCAGAAAAGATTCCTTCCTATCATTAGAAAACATAACGAATTCTAATTTTTCTGATCTGATATATCTTCTAATTATTACAACAGAAAAGTAACTGAATGGTATGAAACAAATGGTGCTACTATGTACCAAAGGAGACCAATCCACTTAAATGTTCAGAACTCTGTCCACTTTAAATGTATTCGGGTTTAATAAAAAATATTTGAAGAACACTTAAAGCTAAGTAAAAAATAAAATAGAGTTTAAAAAGAAGTGGACCCATTCCAACAAATAAGTAACCAATACAATAAAGCTTTTATTCAGGATATTCCAGAAAATAATAAATATTGTATTAAAAGTGAATAAAACAATATATTTTTTTTTTAATTTAAAATTTGCCTTTAACAATGCAAAATGTCAAAAAGATTAACTTATTGGCTTCATTTCTATAAGCTGAATTGTATGTACTAAATTTTTCGTGTGCAGTCTTTAATTGAGTTATATAACATATATTACGTTTATACGCACGATTATTGCAAATAAAAATAACTTGCAAATAAATAACTCACTGTTTATATATAAATTGCTTAAGGAAATATATTTCTTTATTTGTCGTGTCGGATGGGAAAAATACAACTATTATCATCGAAAATACTATGAACAATTATGTGCAATTCATTTCACAATTAGTTTTCGTGAGTTACTAACACTTTCCTTTTTTCCTTTTAATTGTCCACGCACATTTATGACCGTTTTTTAGTTTGTTACCGCTACCATAAAAATCAAATAACTTTTTGTTTATTACTTTTGTTTTAATTCTGACAATCATAAAAAAAAGTCATCAATGTTTTTTCCAAGGAATTTTGAACATATCTCGAGCAAATTTTTGAAATTCATACCTTCAGTTAATTGTGAATAAAAGCGAAACGCGTCCATCGATTTTCATGATCTATGTTTCATTTTGTTTAAAGGTTATGTGACTTTACGTGAAAGTAATAGGACTTGGCACTTTTTTTACCGTTTTGGATTTTTTATGAAGTAAAAATAAAAAAAATTCAATTTTTTAGGCAAAAAATAGTTTTTTTTTCATACATTTATTTATAACTGCGAAACTGTTGTTTATGTAGCGAAACGTTATATGAACAGATTAAAGGAATTGTAATTCCTAATTTTTTTAAATTTGTTTCAGCAAAATCGGACTGGTGGTTCTCGAGTTATGTCAAAAAAAAAAAAAAAAAAAAAAAGACCACCAAAGGTCACAATTTCCCCAGCGAAACGCCGGGACACGTATAACTTCTTTTTTACCGATATAACTTTCCCCGGTAGTTTGAACCCTTCCCGATCACTGACCCTACCATTTGTCGCACAGTGTTATAATTAGCTTGCCGTTTATTTCCATTTTATTTCTGTAACTTACATTATTTTTTTTTTTACTAATTCTTACTAAATTAAACATAAATCTGGAAAATACTTAAAATTTAGTTCGCAACAATGTTTTTCGGATCAATCATAGTATTCAGAAATCTGATGAAAATAATCTCACATACATATGAATACACCATGAGATTAGTTTTTTTTATAAAAATTTTGAAGTTATAACATTTTCATCTAACATTTGCATATCAACTGCTTGAATAGGAGATGCTGTTTCAAAAGCAAATGTTATGTTGGAATAAAAAATCTCCCAACGAAGTAATTTTTTTATAATTGTGAGTATTTTCGAAGTTCAACTTATTTAATATTCATTTCAACAAATCTCTAATAGGGGAAATATTTCTGAATGAATGAAGTATTCCTCATCACTCTGTCTCATTGCACATGTGTACATTTTAGCAACATGTATGTCCTATTTAAAAAGAACTTTATGTAGAAAACTTGAGATATCTTTGAATGAATAAGAAAAATGAGGAAAAAAAATACAAAATCGACTTTGGTATTGTGTTGTATTTCTCTTGATTTTTTGGTTCGAACAGTATTTTTAAATATATTTTTTTTTATTATAAAAGAATGCATATGTTGGAAATATGATATACACGACACGATTATTTAAAACCAAAAGGAAATGCTCATAGTATTTGTTTAAATATTAAAAATAAAATCACATTGACAGTCTAAAACGAAAAAAAAACTCAAAATCAAAAATTTCAACTGTTTAACATTTTGCAAAAAAAAAAAAAATTAAAGATAATAAAAACACATAATATTACTAACAGACTTTACAAGTAACACCTGAAATTAAATAAATATTAACTTAAACAAGTAAGTATTAAACATGTTACTTTTGAAAACGATATCAAATAACAAACAACTTTCATACAATAAAATTTAAAATTTAAAAATTGAAATATTTAAATGCATGCAATAATCCTGTACATACTTGCATTTATACTTTACAAACAAACAAACAAACAAACAACAACAGCGACAACCATATTGTATTAATTTTTAATTAATTTACATTTAATTATTGTTCACTTTTCTCCATTTTTGATTCAATTTTACATTTTCTTATTATTGCATTGCAACACTATTAAATGATAAAGTTTCACACAATGTTTAAACTTAATATAATAATGAGAAAAACTTTAAGATTTTAAAGTGGAGTTAAATAACTTAATAAATTTTTAGAACAAAAAAATAAAAATAAAAAAAAATCTAAAATATAGTATTTTATGAAAACATTTTTATTATAACATTATTCAGAATACATAAAATAATTATATTACTATTAAAGTTTCTTAGCGGCCGTTTAGACTAGACAATTTTTATTAAAAAATGTTTTGTCTATTACAGAAAGAATTTATTAGTATTATTGCAGCGTCAAGACAAAGTTGTCAGCAATAGAGAATTGATAATTTCGCTTAATAATTAACGCCATTTTGATTGTTGTTGGTACTTTTTATATGGTTTATTATGATAAACAAGGCAAGTTTTTCTTTTGAAAAAATGGCAGAAATTGAAGGTATGTTTAAGAGTGCAGCTGATTTTGAATTTGCCGCAAATTATTAACCCAAATGTCACAGTTTGTTACGTTGTCAAGACAAAGTAGTCAGTTCGAGTGCTGGCAACTTTGTCTTGACGTTGCTTGATAAAAGACGCAATTTTGGTTGTTGTTGGTACTTTTTTCATGGTTTATTACAACATACGTCTTCCTCTATAATTGATCAAGATAAAAAATTATATGTAATACGGACAAAAATTTGACGTTTGTCTTGATAAAAATTGCTTGTGTAGTCTTAGTCTTCTTATTATTTATATATTTTTTATTTTTTTGTGAAGTTTTGTGATAAAAACTATAAATGGTGATTAAAATACAAAATTAATACTTTTTTGCAAAACTTACGTAAAATAGTAATTAAATTAACTATTTAAAGGCGTTTAAAACAATTTCTTTAATCTTAACTGAAATGAATTTAGAGTTTCAAATTGTGGGAATATATTTTCTAAAATAGTCTTTCTATGCGTGATAACTCCCAGTATTTAATTAAAAATTTAAGGTAGTATAAAATTGAAATTGATTATTTTTTATTATATTTGCTTTGTTATGTTTTGTTTTCCTTTATGTAGTGTCTATACTAGAAAAATTTTTATCAAGACATACGTCAAAATCAGTGCGAATCTATACAAGGTAACCTCAGTTATTGGTTATTAAAGCTGTCAAACTGCATATATGAAAAACATTAATGAGTTCGCTTTGTTGTTGATTTTGTGCAACCTTACGTAATTTCGCATTAATTTTGACGTTTGTCTTGATAAAAAATTGTCTAATATAGTCACTATGTTACAAGTGTGTCCCAAAAATAATTTAAATAAATTTAGTTGCAGAAAAGCTATGAATTGTGGTACACTTTTCCTAAGTTTTACTTTCTATGTATCCCCACAAAATGTGAATCAATAAGAAAATGTTAATTACGACCGAAAAAATTTGTGCTTTTGGTTGAAGTTATTTCTTGAGTTAATCTTTCGACACTCTATACTTTGACAAGCCGATGTGGTTCTTCAAAAAAAAAAAAATCTATGTTGTTTTTACCTTGCTGTCTTTCACAAGTATTTTAGCAAAAAATTCCTTTTTTTCCAAAACTTTGCATAAATTTGTATATTATGAATACAAAAATTAGTTTTCTTAACAAAGACTCTATTTTTAGCGACTTTTTGGAGTTTAATTAATTTATATGTATAAATTATTTTCCAATTTTTTTTTTTTGAAAACATTGCACATAAATGTAAAGAAAAAAATTTTACCGTATAATATTTAACTGTCGAAATATATTTACATATATTTTTATTTATTTATATAAAAAATCGAAAACTATCGGAATTTTAAACTTTGAAAAATGCATATTTACATAAGAAAACACATAAATTTGTTGTTTTTCTATGTATATTCATGCTACTTTTTCACATTTCTGTACAAATTATCCAACATTTTCGTGCTTTTTCAAACAAATATTTTCATTTTCTTTTCTTGCTTATTTAGATTTTCTCTGATGATAACAGTTTTTCCCTACAGCTGATAATAATACTAAATTTTCTGTAATTTTATCAGAAGTTATTATAAATATTTGTCCAATATAGATACTAAGTATACGTTACAAATTTTAGATATTGTCATTTTCTAAACAGCGTTTGAAAAGCTAGACTAAAAATAGAGGTAGAAGTTTTCTACTGCTACTTCAACTGCTTCCTTATTACTAAACAATGTATGTTGCAGTAAAAATAAGAAATAACATTCTAAATGAGGTAGTAAGTAGTAATCAAATTTAAATCATCAAAGTAGTAGTAGCAAACGATTTTATTTTTTAAACTACTGCTCAATTTTTTACTTTATATTTTATTACTGCTACTTCATTTGAAGTTTTATTTTTTTACAATAGCAGTAGTTATAGAAAGTGTATGACTACAAAACATGGCAAATGCTATTGCTACTACTCCATACAATTTTTGATAGCAGTAGTATTAGCTAAACTTAAAAACTCTTATAACGCTGTTTATAAGCGTCACAATTCTAAAAGAAATTCTAATGTTTCTTTGCACAAAAAAATGTTTAGTTTTTAAAACTCATATATTTAACAAAGACTATTAGTTAACCTACAAGGTTTGTATATCGGGGCGATTGGAAATTGCTATTTTTATAAATATTTTAAACAGTTAATAGATCTTTTTACGCATAAAATGATATATATATATATATATATATATATATATATATATATATATATTATATTTTTTTTTACAAAATGTATGTATATATTTAAAAAAATTTAAGTGGGTGGTATATTCACCTTAAATGTTTATAAACCAAACACTAAATGATGCCAAAAGAAACATAAAATGTACTTGTAAAAAATTGTAAAGTCAATTTTTTCGGAAAAGCAAAAGTTTTTATAAAATATTTAAATTTAATAAAAACTACACAACAACGCACAGTGGTTCCAAAACGCTTTTTATTTTCCAAATAATTCTGTAACCTGTGAACCGTTGGAAATATCTCAATAAAATTTTATCTCGCCAGAGACGAGGTCTTTTCGAGTGAGTAGACCTTCAAAGTTGGTCATCTCAAGTATGGATTTTTTTTTTTTTAAATCACCAAAAATTCATTTATGATTTGACAGAAAAAAAATTTTACATGTAGATAGTCCTTGTAAATCCCTAAAAAATATATATTCAATATAGAGTCCGCCAAGTTAAAAAAAAGCTAAAAAAATCGAAGCTAAAAATGTGTAAAAAATTTATTCAGACCTAAATATCTCTTAAACTAAAAGAGATAACCCACACATGTATTTTTAGTAGGTATTTACAAGGACTATCTGTAAGTAAATTTTTTTTCTTTCAAATAAATTTTTGGCGATTTAAAAAAAATTGCATACACGAAATGACCAGCTTTGGAGGTCTACCCATCTCCCTCCCCCCCCCCCTCCCTGACCCGCTAGGAATTTGTGCCCCTTCAAATCAACTCGAAAACACCTCGTCTCTGGTGAGGTGAAATTTTAATGAGACATTTCCAATAGTTACAGAATTATGTCCGAAAAAAAAAAACGTTTTGGAACCACTGTGCCACGTAATTGCCAGTATAATACTGCAATTAATTGAAACCATCAATAAAAGATTATAAAAAAAAAAATTCAAATTGTTCTCCATATTATTTAAAATTTATACAGATCTACCTACATTATTCGATGAATATATATTGATATTATTAATATATTTTGTAAGTATTGTATTCTGTATATAGAATCTTGAGGAGCATATATATTAAAAAGAATAACAAAATAAAATTAAAATAAATTTAACAAAAAAAAAAAAAAAATTCGAAGCAAAAACAAAAGAATTTTAACCTCGCCGTGAAAAATTGTTTTAAAAATTATACAATTTTTTTTCATTAATATTTCAATAATAATTTTACAATTTTAGCAAATGACTTAATTCATGTGAGTTTTGTATTAAAAAGAAAAAGTAAATTATATATTTTAAAAGACAAACAAAAGTATTTGTTTCAAAAAAATCAAAAGAAAATTATGGGAATAACATTTATTTATATATTTTCGAAAAATAATGTCAACTGAAATTGAACAATTTTGAAATGCATTTATTTATTATTTATTATTTTATCAGTGTTGTGGGATTTTTGTTTTATAAATATTTTTGATGACTCGAAAAAAATATGGCAGATAGGCTTAGAACTCCGTGGCCAACTGTATTCAATTGATCGAGAAATTTCATGTCAAATTTGAATTTTAGTGGAATAGAATTTTTGAGGGTCAAAAGTGGCTAAATAAATTTTATTACCAGAAGAAAGGCGAAAGTGTAATTTTTAAACCAATATATACTTTCGTGCCTGTCTGGACCCGTCTGTAGAACACTTTTTCCGTTTTAATGACACATACTAAACACATACTAAAAATCAGTTTTAATTTGGATTTTAAACCTACAAGATCAATAGGAAACAACGACACGAAAAAGGACTTAAGAAGAAACATGTTTAGGACACATTTCCCAAATATGGGTTTTGATTATAGATCAACCATAATAAGGATCAGGCAATACGAATGATGGGAACACATCAAGAAGGTTCTTTTCAGATCCCAAAAGAGCATCTGAAATAACAAGAGTCGATATAAATCTTATTTCAAGATTTAAAACAATTATCGATGTACTTGTGTGCCATGAATTGAATTGATGCTAGAAAATTTGATGATTGTGCGAAGGAAACTGTACGAATATATATAACGAAATATTCATCTAGAAATATGTTTGCAACAGTTCACAAAATCCTTTATCATGGAGAAGATGTCATTAAGCATCATTTAGTACCACTTGGAGATCTATCAGAGGAAGCCCAGAAAAAAAGGAATAACAATTACAGTTTTTATAGAGAGTACAATACCAGAAAAATATCACTAAATTCTACAAATGAAGATCTATTTAATATATTACTGGCAACGCCAGATTCGCTCATCTCTAGCATTCGAAGTCAATGGAAAGTAGAACATCGGGACTAGAGCTGCTAGAGGATAGAAACAATACAGAACTAAATAAGGAATATTTGCAGGCTATTTTCCAACCGAATGAATAATAATTATAATTATCTTTTATTGTTATTTAAGTAAAAAATAAAATAAACATTGAAAAACTTTTAGTTATTATAAAAAGAAAAAAAATTTTTGTCCTTAATGTTATTTAAGTAAAAAATTAGAAAAATCGTAATTTTTTGATGCAAAAACAATCGATTTCAGTGAAACCTGTTTTAGAATAGATATACTGGGAACCTGTTCATAAAATTATCCTGGAAATTATTAAAATGTTTTTTTTTATCTGCTTTTATAACTCTTTTATAAGTAAAGCTGATTCAAAAAACAAAGAATCCACATTTTCAAAAAAATTAAAACTTCAACTTTAGCCTTAAATTTCTCAATAACTGCTGAACCGATTTTAATGAAATCAAAACTGGAGAAAAAATCAAGAAAATATCTCTCCAAAAAAAAAGAAAAAAATCTTAAATATATTTGTTTTGAATTTCATATACTCTTCTTCTTCATTTACTCATTTTTTCTTCATAGAACTTTGATATTTTGTGCGGTGGTTTTACAATAACAAAATACAAGCAATTGTTGTTTTTGTAAATATGCGGTCACTTTATAATTACATTATGTTGAGAGTTATTGTGATAACTACAAGCGTATCAATTTGCAACACCAAACCACTATATATCAGTGTACTTGCTACATTATGTGAGTAATTACAATGATTGCTTTAATGAGGATAGCCATGATGATAAAGAAGATGAGGATGATAGAAAAAAACTCAAAGAATGATTTATTTTATATGAATAGAATTTTATTTGCAATGAAATTGTCTTTAACTGAAATATATGTGGGTTATTAACAAAAATTTTTGATTTTAGACCTTTTTTGATGCCCAATTAAAATTCATTTGTATAAATATAAAGTGACTCGAATGCATGTAGAATCAATTCGCGTTAATCATTTCGTGCAGGTGGTGCAAAAGTTAAAGCGGTTTTAAGTTGAACCATATACAAATTTTTACAAACTAGAAATTTATGTATAATTCTGGTAAAAATTGCAAGCAATAACAAAACCTATTGTTCATATAAAAGTTATGATATTTTCAAAGTCTAATGGTATTAGTGTAACATCCCAGCAAAAACTTTTTGATTTTCGGTAATGGTAACTACTTATTAAAATAGTTTCTCGGTAATGAGGCATCATTATTATTTGCCTACTCTCTATTACATAAAGAAGTACTCAATAGTGTAATAGCACATTAATATTGCAATAACGTGGATGAGTTCTAGAGCGCTGGAAGGTTGTTGGTTCAGCCTTATTCTGATGCTGTTTTTCAGAACAAAATGTCTAAAAAAATATTTTATACTAAAAAAAAGTTTTTGTCACTTAGAAAATTAAGCGAGAGAGGCGTACTGAGTAAGATGTTAGTCGCTAAAAACGAATGGTTAATTTGTGTCCGAGTTCAAATCTTTTGTTTATTTTTTTTATTTTCGTTTAGGTACATATTTTTCAGTATACCTAGAGTCTAAAAATAACTACATGAATTTGTGGACAACTCAAACAAAAATAACTAGTTATTCAGGCAAAAAATAAGTAGTTTATTTTTTTTTTCCAACAGCTTTCCTAATAGCTTACCAGGAAAGCAAAATTTTTTGCTGGGATATTATAGAGTTTTCGAGCAAAATTTAAATTTTTTTTTTAAATTTTGCGAAAAATTTGGTTCGCATCTAAGATATTTCTTCATGTATTATACGAAAATATATTTTATTCAAGTTTATTACGAATAAATGCTAATTAATATTTTTAACCTAAGTATTTTTTTTTTTTTTTTTTTTTTGGTTCATAAAATTTTAAACTTTCGAAATTTTTTGATGCGCCTCTTTATTTCCATTAAGCATTACAAACACCTACTAATTATATATCAGTTATATTTAATTTCGTGCTGCTTATGCGATGTGCCTTAGCGAAATGTTTTGACAAAAGTATGCCGTATTAAATTATCAACGACATTTGACTTAAATGTATGGTCTTTATCAATTATATTTATAGCCGATCTATATATACAAGATTTGTAGAAATTGCAATTTGTTATAATAAAATACAAAAACTGCAATTTTTGCGTAATTTTCAAAAAGTCCAAAATTTTTTATTAAAATTATTTTTAATGCTCCTTTGGTTTTAATGTGTAAAATAACAAAAAAAAAAAAAAAAAAAAAAAAAAACGCAGTAGTCCATTACAACTGATTTTTTTTAATGTTCGCTCTTGTTTTCCAAATGTTGAGACTATCTTCTGCGTTGACTGTTTAGGGCACCAGATATAGCGCATAATTATAACAAGTATTAATCCCTGTTTCAAAATTTGTATTCCGTTGAGGGGCGCTCAGATCCCGCCCCAAAAACTAAAAATTTTAGAAATTAAAAATTTTGTCATCAAAATTCGACTGAAAGCCTGAACAATAACAAAGGAAGTGTAGAAGAATGGGAAAAAGTTAAGTAATTTTAAGCACTTTTTCTAAGTTTTTGAACTTTGAACAATAATCAGGATTATAAAATGAAGCCTATGGTGCTAAAATTGTTTACAATAATATTACCACTTTCAGTCAGTTTAAAAATTTTTGATAATTATTTCTGGACCAAGCATTTCGAGAGAAAAAAGTTCCCAGAAGTTATAGTAGGTATATAGTAGATAGGTTTAGACTACTGATACTGAGAAGTGCAGTTTTCAAGTTTGCCGGAAGACATATTTTTGGTGATTTTCTAGGTAGCAAAATATCGTAGTACATGCAGGAGTGAGTTAAAAAGAACTCAATATTTACTATGCCTGCTGTGGAAGTCCATTAGAAAGTCTAAAGAGAGGCATTTAATACACAGAGCTAAACTACTTGTAAATGTCTTTAACATCATTGTAAATCTTTAATGCAAGAGTCGAATGAAGAACTACCTCTCACATAATCTTCCAGTTGTATTCTATGATTCCTACATTCATTACGGTCACACACTAAGACTACAATCCACCTGAATGGTACATACTTCAAACCAGCTCATTCACTACCGCCATTAAAAACTCATAACTCATAATAACAACATAACAAGTCCACACTATCCAAATGCATGTGTGCACAAAATTTTGTTCAATGTTCGAAGAAATCTTTGGCGTGTTCGGAAAGCAGTTTACATACTCAAGTATAGTACTGACATTTCGTTCCATTGGAAGGGCAATATGCTGCCACTATGCACTAGTATTTTTAGGAGAGATAGCTTTGCAACAGTAGTCGTAGTCCCAGCCTTTTATTATGAAGGTATAGGTCGGAAAAGAGTAAAAATGTTTATCAATTCAATTGAAATGTGTTTTTTTTTTATTTTCTCAGATGTGAAAATTTATTTTAAAATTTTTCTTAACAAACTTCTTCAATTATTATCTACCATAAATAATTATATAACAGTTTGTAATTTATTTATTTATTTATTTATTTATTTATTTTTTTTTTATATATACTTTTAATATTTCTGTTGGTATTTTTCCTTGCTCAATCCATAAATTTTCTGATCTTTATCCTTTTTATCTAGATATATTTCAGTTTTGTATTTTCTTTCTGTATTTTAAGTGAAAATCTATATCTGCATATTAAAATAATAAAACTGAAACGTAAATCAAGTATTTGAGCCATAAAAAGCTTTAAGAAAAATATTAAATTACTCTAGTCATAAATCTTGTTGGTGGAAGAGAAATTAAAATAAATAAAACATAAAAATGTATTATTACCTGTAAATTTAGAAGATAATCCACATCTAGGTCTTAAACTCATAAAAATTATACCTACTCGTACTATTATCGTATTTATTACTTATTTAGTATAATTTTGCCTTTTGTATTTGTTACTGTTAAAAGTCTGTTCTATTTGCTAAAGTTTTAGTTGGTGTTAATATATGTTTTATATTACACTATGTGTGTGTGTGTATGTGTGTGTGTGTCCGAAACTATTTGGTGGGTATTAGAGTTAGACATATGATTTTTGTTTTTTTTTCATTTTGACCAATATAAATTCTTAATTCAAAAATTCGTTTTTGTGTTATTTGTTAAAATATTAGCTTTGTTACCGTACTCTAAATTGGGAGCACGCGGGATCCCAATCGAAAAATTTGCGAGTATAATGTTCTTCTTCTTCTTCTTGCACAAAACAGCCCAGAGTATTTCTTCGGGTAGATTATGTAAATTGTCATATAATTAAAAAATAAAAATATGTAATAAAAATTTTAATGAAAATTATTACAAAATTATTTGTTTTTGTTACTGACAAAAAATTTTCATTTAGAAAAAAAAAAATTAAATATATTTACATATAAATTTTTAAAACAGTTTGATGTTTTATTTCTAAATAAACAATTTGGATTTTTGGTACTTTTGTAAATTGTTGTATTTTTGTGGGAGAAAAAATGTAATTTTTCTCATTTTACCGCACTTACCCAAAAAGTACAGAAGCAAACCTTATATATGAAAATAACATTATTAAAAAGTAATACACTCTTGTTTTCAAATGAGTTAAAATATTATAAATTTCAAATGCTTATGTTTTAAAAATCTTTTTTTTTTTTTTTTTGAAAATTCATTTTATATATTGCAACACCCACCTTAAGGTATACCAATAGACTCAAAATCACTTTTTGGGTCGATTAAATGATGTCCGTCCGTCTGGCATGTTGCTTTTCTGTCCGGCTGGCTGGTAACCAGTGCACAAAGTACGAGTCATAATTTTAAAGATAGTTTGATGAAATTTGGAACATATGACTATTTTGGTATAAGGACATAACCTATTGAAATTAGTTATTATCAGTCCATTATTTCACCTAGCCCCCACGCAATAGAGTTTAAATACTTATAACATATTATGTCACTACTTCAATAAAATTTGATACAAATAAGTTTTATATAAGAATGAATCAGAATAAAAAATTTCATGAATTCATAATTAAGCATAACTCCCATATAAGATCCGAAAATCACTTTAACTCGCATAAATCCACATAAGTATCAAGGTAATATTTGACAAAAATTTTATATAAGCAGAAATCATAGTACGAAGGATTCATAAGAATCAATTCATAATTGACCATATAAGGCCATTTCTGAAAATCTCGAAAATCGTTTTGAGACTCAAACTCAATGGTGAAGAATATCATATTATATAAATGAAGAATTGAATTTCTAGTGAAAAATCAAATTTTTAGTGAATATTCGGACTTTTAATGATTAATAGAATTTTTAAGGAAAACTTGGATTTTTGGTAAATAATCGGAGTTTTAGTAAAAATGTTTGGATTTTTGCTGAAAATTTTGATTTTTTGTGAATAATCGAATTTTTATTAAAAAATCGATTTTTTGGTGAATAATCAGTTTTTAATGAATTTGAATTTTTGGTGAAAAATCGGATTTTTAGTAAAACATTTAACTTCGGAACTTTTGTGAAAAATCTAATTTACTACAAATTATTTTTATTTATTTTTTTTTTTTTTTTGTTAGATTTTTTTCTATAGTGGATAAAAATAATTTAAAAAAAAGATATCGTTTATTCCACGAAAGATTTATAAAAGATGGCAATTTTTTGAAGGAGGGTCATAAATTTTTTTTCAAAATTGGTACGCATATAACTTATTTAGTTTCCCTCATTATTATTTTTTTCCAATTTAAAAAAAAAATTAAAAAAATCCCGAATTTATTAACGATTTACATTTTTATAAATTTACGTACCGTCAAGGTACGTAAAAAGCAAAAATGCAAATTTTATTTGCATTATGAATAAAGTTTTAAGTGATTATATTATTTTTAAATTACTGGGTTTAAAGAGAACATATTCAGCTTCTATTTGTAATTTAAATTATTATAATCCGTTTGTAGATATATTGATGTCTAAAGTTACACACTTTTACGATTTATTTTAATTTAAAAATGGAGATATTCAAATGGTTCCATAGGTAATGCGTTTGCCGAATTTTAAGAAAATCCAAAGATCTAAGGAACATTTTTGGCTATTCTATACATTTTAGAGATTATTTTATTTTTTGTTTTAATTTATTAACATTTTCTGCTGTTTCTGTTATGTACAAAAGCTTCTACTATTAAAGTAATGCCTTCAGACTTTGCAAGTATTAATTCCAAACGTTGATATATTGATATGACCAACATTGGTAATGTGTAAAAAGAACCTTTAAATGTTATTTGATATTTTATAAAAACAAAATAACAATTTCATGTTTACTTGGGTAAAAAAAAAACAAAACAAAAACGAATGAAAAAAGCGCAAAAACGAGTGTCAGTCACCAACCAAACAAACAAACGGGCAGGAGTAATGAAAATTATAGCATTATTATAGCAATGAAAATTATATAAATAATTTGGACTACAATTTTTTCTAAAAATACATATATACATGTATATATATTTTTTAACATATAAATGTATTTTTTTTTTTCTATTTTATGTACATAATTTTAAGTTGCCAACACTGTGTTCAGTGTTTCAATTGCATCTTAAATGAGCTTTTGATCTCGATTTTAACAAGAAAATTTTGTTCGGTGAGGAAGCTCATTTTTGATTGAATGTAAATTTCAGTAAGCGAAATTGATGCAATGCACAGTGGGACAGAATCGAAAATTTTTGGAAATAAATCTGTAACTTCTAATAGGCTAGTTGGATTTATATAAAATTTAACATAGACATAGCAAAGGAGTGTAAAATTTTGATATGTAGGCCCATATACTCGTAAGGAGTGAAGCTATTGAAATTCAAAATAGTATACCGCTGACATAAAAAATTTTTAACCACTTGCCAAATTTTTGTTTCTTACCCGATTTCAAAGATTTTTATATATTCTATAAGACCTATGAACAACATGATTGCATGTACTATTTATCACCTACACTTTTCGAGTTATTTGCATTTAAAATTACTTGTCTCAACTTTGCATGATCTTGGTCAAGCTTTTTCCATATATCCATCCCAACATTTCCAACCGATTTAGTTGGTTTTTTTCTGTAATTAGTTAAAGAACGAAATTATATATCGAATAAAAAAAATTTGCAATAATTCTTTTTCCTCTAAAACAAACAATATAAAATGATTATAAACTCCTCTAAAAAGTATCTTCATGGAGATGATTTAAAAGTTCAAAACGAGCTGAATCAACCAGTAGAGCTAGGTACAGATCCCGCCGAATTTGACCAATTTTGTATCAAAATTTTGTCTTTAGCCTATATGTTCTACAATCCCAAAGCATGGATTTAAAATGGAAATTCTAATGTGTTACAAAGACTTTGCAACAGAGGCTTTATCCAGACCCTTTCAAATGATAAAGTCAACAATCACCAATAATGTCGTTAAGATATCTTAACTAACAAAGATTTGTTACAGATACAATATTTATAGTTTCTTCAAAAACCAAATTTTTATAAAAATTTTACTTTAATTCCAAAAATTATAAAATTCAAATAAAAGTCATAAAAAAATAAATAATTTGTTCCTGTAGATAATGTTCAAAGGTGTGTTTGTGCTGAAAAACACAAAAACTGAAAATTCTCGTAGCTTATTATACTTTAAAGTAACTATAAGAGATAAATAGCACATATAAGCATGTTTTTTTTTATAGGTCTTATCAAGAGCTTTAAGACGATATAAAAAATCTTTGAATTCGGGTAAGATGCAAAAATTTAGTAAGCGGTTAAAGTCAAAGGTATCCTACTTTGAGCCCCCTTAGCTCCGGTTCTGACCGTACTTTGGGATCTACCTTCCAAACTCAAAATTGTACACTTCTGTGCTATGCCTATGTGTCGAAGATGAATCAAAGACTCTAGGTAACCGTCCTTAATAAGCAAGTTGAAGAACCAAATAATTCGTAAGACTTTCAATATTATAGTTCTTTAGATAAACAATAATTAATTTTGTTTGCTTTGCATGGGAGCTACCACTCCCCCTATAGGTACCCGTCCTATTTTCATTTTAGTTAATTAATTTGATAATACTTCTTTATATATGCGATAAATACTTTTTTCTTTGTATGGAAAGCACCACTCCCCCTAGACCTACCCTACCTATTTTCATCTCAATTGTGGAAGTTGATGAGAAAGTTATTACCACAAAATTTTAAGACTTTCGTTGTAATAGTCCTTTAGATTGCGATAATTATTATTTTACTTGTACCGGGATTACCGTTCCCCCTGTTCCGATCTCAAAATATTTTAGCTTATTTGAATTCTGTTGCTTTTTAAAATCTATTAAGATTATATATTAAATGGAAATAAAATTTATTTTTACAATGCATCTATGTATTTGTTTTTACTTATAAACATTGAATATTTTAAAAGGGAAAAACGCTCTATGTGTCTCCGGAAGCAATTGAAATGGCTCTGGAAGGGCTGAATATACATCATTGTATTATTCGCCTCATATAGATATTCCTTCCGTTGACTCTCTACTCAGGGAACTTGATTGATTGAAGTTCAAGATTGCCCTTGTAACGATGTTGCGTTGGCCGCATTTGGTAAATATTTGGACACCATCTCTCACCGCTTACAAATTCCACTAGGCCTTTTTAGTCGCTGGAATACTAAGATTAATCTTATTATCTTTTGAAGAAAATATAAGATTCCTTATTTCCCATTCCCGTGCCTTAACAGTGTTGTATTCAAGTTGTCAGACAGTGCATAGTGGGGAATAAATCGGATGGTTGAATTTAGATAAAATTTCAAAGGTAAGAATTACTTTATACATACATATGTATGCAGATGGGCCATCAAGAGTAACTCCAAATGGCCAATGTATGATGCGATTGCCTGTTATGCTATTATTTCACTCTCAACTGTGGCTAGTATACATGCACTATAAGTATTGAAGCAACATTGTGGTACGTTTAATAGAATTGAATTGCACATGCAAGTGTATGAATAAACTATGTGTGAAAGTATCTGAGTATAAATGTTTGAAAGAAGCGTATAATAGTGTGAATTCACACCAGTCTCTCATTAATAAGTATTTCTGTTTTTTTTTTTTTTTGCATTTGGCATCTGCGAATTGTATTTAACAAAAGGTATCAAATTTTTGTCATATAAA
This sequence comes from Protocalliphora azurea, assembly GCA_932274085.1. NCBI lineage: Eukaryota > Metazoa > Arthropoda > Insecta > Diptera > Calliphoridae > Protocalliphora > Protocalliphora azurea. Next base: position 4,192,112 of record OW026521.1, on the reverse strand, counting down.
GATTATAAAAAAAAACTTAATATCGAGTTATATGTAAATATGTATGCATGTATGAATGTATGTATTTATGTATTTAGTAGGTATTGAAGTCTATGTATGTAGATTGTATATTTATTCGAAGCGCTTGATTAAAGAGACACAAAGTATTTATTAATGAAATGACCATGCCAGAAAAACAGTCGACCAGTCAGCAAGCTAACCAACCAGTCATTCAGCCACCAAACCAAACTATCCAATGAAATTGACACCTCTTCTTATGTCTGGTATTAAAAGTTACCACAACACAAAACAAAATCTTGAAATTATAATATTTTTTATTATTTGGCCACAAAAAACAGATGTTTTTTTTTTGTATTTAAACCGTGATTAATATAATAAAATATTATTTCTTTTCTTTCTGCTTTTTAGGAATTTGCTGAAAGCACAATGAATGAATTACTCGGTTGGTATGGTTTCGATAATGTTGATCGATTGGATCTTTCAGCAAAAACATCAAAATTGTTACAATCAGCGGGTATAATTAGTGCACAACAGCAACAACATCAACAACAGCAGCAGCAACAGCATCATTTGGAGAAGCGTCGTAGTCGTAACAGTAGGACAGCCTCACTTTTACAAATGCATCAGCAACAACAACAAAATGATCATTTACGTACTCTCAATAATAACAATACTCATAACAATTGCAATAACAGTAACAACAACAACAGCAGCAACAATAGTAGTTCAAATAATCGGAAAACATCTCTTAATTGCAACAATAACAATTATCGTGGCAATGATAGTACAACCTCTGATCATGATACAAGAAGTTCACGAGATGACGATTCAAAAAGTCCCAATTCGGCTGGTAAAACACTTTCTACTACAACTAATATCATTGATGATAAATTAGGTAAGTCTAAGTCAGTGGTGCTAGTTTAGACTTTTTAAGACCTTTTTATTTCGCTTTTAGGTTCAAAATTTTCGTTTTAGCTTTTAACTTTTTTTCTACTCTTTTTTGATTCTTAAAATTGCCTTAAAAAGACTAAAATTTTAGTATTTCAACAAAGAAAAAAATAATTTGTTATTTGTTTTTAATCATTTTATTTTTACATAAAAATTTTTAACTCATTTTATGGACTTAATAAATTAGTATAATTATTGTTTAATAAACTATTTATGAATATAATTAAAAATAAAATCGTATAAAAGCAAAAAAAAACCTAAAAATTTGTCAAAAAGGAATTTACAATATTTTAAAAGAAAATTATCAAAAACTAATGAGAAGAATAAAATAAAAAATAATAAATAAAATAAGTATTTAAATAAAAAATATTAGCTTTTTTCTGGCCTTATTTTTAGGGACATTTAGCCTTTTCTGACAAGTTCAATTTAGCGTCTTTTTTCTCATCTCTTTGTAACACTAGTCTAGACGTAAATAGCCAGAGAAGTAAATACTCTTTTACAATTCCAAATTAGTTGTATCTAAATTCATAATTAATATAAAAAATTTACCATAAATTTCTGGATTTGAATTTTAGATTTAATCATTTCCATGTTTTTGTTTTTAATAAAAACTAACAAGATGAAAAAAAAAATGGGCTGGGAAAAATATTTAGGTTAAATTTTTCTTTTTTTTTAATTTCCTTCTTTGTTTGAATATTTCAGTTCCTACATTTACACTTCTTGGTGATCTATTATATGTTTATTTTAGTTTGGATAAATTTAATAGATCAGAAAAAAAGATTACTGTCGGTTCCAAATTTCACAGGAAATTATTTTTTTTATGGATGTGAACAAAATTTTCACAATTGTGGTAGAGATAATCTTCAAGCCATTATTAAGAAGTCCTCAATGTGTTAAAATCGAAATATTTTATATAAATATCTAGAATAAATCGAATCGACTAGTCCGAATAACACAGGCGTACCATAGTCATATTCGAGTTTTGAAAGTGTACCCCATAGACACCTTAACGTCTCCAAAAAGGGCATAGCTTTTTTAAACGCCTGCCAATTTTGTATTTCTCATCTGACGAGCAACTTTTTTAAACCCTTGCCCAGTAGATCAAGTCTACTTGCATGTTTTACGATCGTCCAGTGATCTGTAAACATCGCTACCAGTCTCAAAATGTCCTCACGTTTGTAACTTATGAGTTGAGCGTTTATCGCTGTAGTGTATTTCGAGACAGTACTAATATAGACTTCGGTATTTATTTTAGCTTTGTCAAGATAGTGTCTGTGGGTTCTGCTTTTGACTGATCCTTGGAATATTAGTCTTTGAAATGAAGAGTACCAGTTTTATATTGCCCGGATTCACTCCTAGTCAAAAATCTGTGGCTCACTTGCAGAGTGCAGTTGACATGATGTTGCTTGTCACGTACGGCAACAGTCCTGATACTAGTATCATCACATCGCCTGCATAAGCTACGACTTTCACTCCCCTGGCATTCAATTCATTCAGGATGGTATTACTGGCAATAAGCCACAACAGCGGAGAAATCATACCTCCTTGTGGAGTTCCACGCATAACTTGTTTGCCAAGCTTTACGATGACTATTCTTGTCTCCAGCATTGAGAACAGCCAATTGGTTACATAATTTTCAACTCCTAGTTCATTTAAAGCCATAGCCGTGCAGGCACGTTCACTTCCCGTGAGACGAGTTGAACCCTCTAAACGCTGCCTTATATGTAAATCAATGAGTCTCCAACGTTTTTAGCTGGAAAGATGAAAGCCTAATCGGACGGAATTTTTTTGCATTCTCTTGACTTCTTTTTCCGGTTTTGGTAATGAACACTACTTTCACTTCCCTCCAGTTCTGTGGAACATATTTGAGGGTGAATTAGAGTTTAAAGAATTTATATAGCCAGGGGATGATGTACACTTTTCTGTGAAAAATGCCATCAGGTCCTCCAGATTTGTACAGAGATAAACTATCCATTGCCCATGAAATTTTCTCCACAGATATTATGTCAATTTCGTTCTCTTACGAGAAATTACTAAGACCCGTTTCCAAGTCGGTAACATCTGTTCAGCCAGGAAAGTGAGTACTGAGTAGAATATCCAAAGATTCTACCGAAGATTCTGACCATAAGGCATCCATCCTCTTGACATGGAAGGATTATTATGACCTTTAGCCAGGGCCTTAGATTGCAGATTCCTTGGTATTGTCAATCGCTTCGCAGTAACCCTTCCATGAATCTCTTTTGGCGATCTTCATTGCTTTCTTATACGTTCTACGCTTACCATGGTAGAAGTGCCACGATTTGCTCTTGTAACTGATATTAAAAGCATTGCGTGCTTTTCTGTGTAGCTTCGAGAATCCCTTGTTTTACCAGGGAGGGTAACCGTTTTTGGTTTTTCTTATTGGGCAGGATATGTTAAAAGCTTTAACGATTTCCTTGCTTATTGTACTCTCACTTTGTTCAAGACTCTCAGCTTTCATTTCAATTTTTGTCCAAAAATTCCATTTAACTTAGCACATTCTGTTCGTGTTCGGTTTCTAAAGGTTGAAGCTGTTTCTTTGCAGACAAGTGCAATATCGAAAAGTATCCAACAATGATTCGAAAAGAATTTGTCTTTGGATAGTTTCCACCTACCAACTGATAAATTAGACCTATATGTTTTAAGTATTATATATCCAGCAACTCTTCTCATCCAGTAAAGTTTTCTGAGGTCGGAAAAACGAATGTAGAAGCGTTACCAGATTTGTATATAGTCAGGTAATTTGTATTAATGAAATCAAGTAGACCCTCACCTCTGTCGTTGATTTCACTGCTGCCACATATTGTATGCCTTGAATTTGCATCACATTCAATGATAATATCTCAGTCGAGATGCCAAAAATAATGCACATGTTGAACACGTCCAAACATTTGTTTATCCTGTAACCTCGGTGTATCTCACCAGAGTCAAAACGAGAAACTGTAGAATATTTACTGGTGAGTACATGTGCCATTACGAGCTCAGTAAATTAAGATTCTAATGCACCCCATACTGTTACCACAGAAATTAGATAGCCATTCTTGTCATTTGCTAGTGCCATCAGCAGTTGATCTTTTACGGCCTTCTTGCAGATGTTATTGATGTGGTAGGAGCCGGAGCGGTCATTTTATCAAACTCAGCTTGAAAGTGATTTCGCTTAGCTCTTTCCTGCGCTACCTGGGATGTGAATAGCTGAGAGTCCTTAAACTTAAGATATCCATCAACCACCGCTTGGTATTCGACACGATGTAATGTCAATTAGTTTAAAGACACGATGTAATGTCAATTTAGTTTAAAGTTGATACAAGATAATCAAAAAATGATTTGAAATGGTATTGCTATTATGATGGCAATACCATTTCAATTTTTCCTACGGAAGAGAGGAGAGAGAGAACAGGCAATATTGCTAAATATTTTCTATGTTTCAAGACAATTTTCTAGTTGAAAAATATATGTATCATAAAAATGTACTTTTAAAGGACGATTTTATTAAATTTGTACAAATTAAGAATAAATTTTACTCGTACAGTTTTTTATTTAAAAACATTAATCATAATCGTTATATGGATAAAACTAGACCCCATCAATGATAAAACTGTGTACCCAGCTTTTTTACAGGATGTCAAATTTCCTCTCAAAAGAACTTCAAAATCTCAAAAGATGTGCAATTCTTAGAAATATTATATATAGGATATTTTCTTAACATTTTGTGCAGAAATATTGCAGGGATTCTTAACTTTCATTTGACATCCATATTGGGTTGAAATTATTTTGGTAAATATTTTATAATTTGTTTAAAAGTTGTGTATTTTTCGAAACTTTAAAGTACTCTTGATAGAAAACTGAGTACGTAGTTTTATTATGTATGGGTTCTAGTTTAATGCCATATATCAATTTATTCATATGTTAAAAAAAATTTTGGGGAAATTGTTGCACGGTGTTATAAATCGCATCAGATGCCAAAGTAAATGAAGTTTCGTTATCTATAGAACCAGTGCAATTCGACGTTGAAATATATAATAAAGAAAATATTTTAGTTATTTTTTGAAGAAATTACGCGTTTTTTACTTAGTTCTGGTGCTTTTTAAAAATTTAAAGTTGACAACGCTGGACATTAACGAAAATAGCAGTAATTTTAATATCAGCAGCAGTAAAAACTCATTAATTTAACAAAAATGGGACAAGCATTAAGTGTTTAGTTCAAAATATTTTTTAGTTTATTTAGAATTTAATAAAAAAGAAAATAGAGGTATATTTACTTGACGAAGTATTTAGTTTAAAAAAAAAATATTATTATTTGCAAGCAAATATTATATTATCGTGACGTTTGTTAAAGTCTATACACAATAATCTTACGTATGAACAGAATAAGTTTAAGAATTACAATCATATCGAGGTGATGTAGACACACCGGATTTTTTAGATTATGCGAGGAAATTCAGGAACTGTAAGTGATAGAACACATAATTTGCCACTGTCAACTGTTGTAACATCACTGACTTAGATGGCGTGCAATGCCACAACTGCAAACTGAAGAATATTGTAGGCTTTATTATGTCAATTGGATGACTTTTTTTATTCTTCAACTTATATTCTTTCCTTTATTCTTCTGTTTATATAAACTGTTCTGTTTTTATATCCTTCACCTTCACAGGTGTAATGAGTAAACTTATATACAGTTTATCTTTCCGTTTGTAATTTCCACAATACAAAAAGTTTATATTTTCTGGATCCTTGTAAGAAGTGTTGTCGATAGAACGATGTCGGTCCGCTTGTCGATTTTTGGAAGCCTCTATATAAGCTAGGGACTTCGTTTCTGCAAAGAAGATTTAATTTTTTTCTGAATTTTTATGCTGAAGAAATGAACTAAATCCGTTCGTAATAATAATCGAGATATCGGGCTCCTGTTTAAGCTACGGTTTTCGTTTTTATATATATCGGTCATAAATATTTTTGTAAAATTTCGGTTTTTTTTTAACTAACCATACCGATCCATAAACAACTGAGTTATAGGCAAAAATCTAAAAAAAAGTAATAAAAATATACGCTCCCAAACATATATAAAAACATTGCAGTGACATTCAGTGTTGTTATTTTTTGTATAAGCAAACGGTAGTTGTTGTTTTTATATACATACACGCAATCATTTTTTATGCTTATTGGACGTTTAGTTGCAATGTTATTGTTGTTTTATGTACAATAATGTATCTACATACAAACATATGTATATAAATTTACCCTGCCAGCATTAGGAAGAGAGTTTTTTCATCCATTCTGCTTACATTCCAGAGCAAAGAAAAAGAACTAGCACCACATAATTTTGCTCAGTAAATGTATAAATTTTAAATTGATCAATGTTATTGTTTACAGTGTTGAATGAAAAATGTGTTAAAAAAAATTAATTTTTAATTAGTGATTTTTGTTTTTAAATATTTCATATTTAATTTAAAGTTACTTAGTTTAAAGTTGTAATGAGTTATTACACTGTGTTTAAATATAAGGTAAGCATTTAGCTCAATTGTTATTAAAAATATTTACTAGAAATAGTCCAACTGCATACAAATGCGATTATATTTCGATGTTTTCTTGATGTACTTTTTTACACTTCTAAATGATAATATATCGATACCTAAAGAATGCACTAAAGTCATCTAAAAAGTATTAGGACTGCTGCACATTTTTTCCCGAATGGTGACTCTTTTTCGATAAGAAAATTATATCATATTCAACTGTTATTAGCTTTAGTTCAAATTTTAATAGAAAATGTTGGCAGGATAGTAGTTATCAGGAGCTATTAGGGTTGTTGTTTTTTTTTTAAGGAAACAACGCTTGCTATGATAGTTTAATTTTGTGTTTACGTTTTTGTAGTTTGGAAAAATATGTAGATTATTTTCATAAGTATAAATGTGAAAATATGAAAGCATACTTTAAAGCGTAAATTTTATTATTTGTCGGTAAGGTAGAGAAGGGCACCACCTTACCGAGCGTTATACTCGACACTGCCGTATATTGCGCTCTAACTTGTTTAGCTTTATTTTAAACGCGATTTAACTGAATAATTCTTTTACATATGGCCACACTTCTGAGGACGTCTTTCCGAATTTATAACATGATAGTTTAATACACAACAGACTTAAGCAACATACATTTTAGCTCACCGTTAAAACTCCCCGGACGTTTTCGAAAAATGTAATTATCAGCTAATATAAATTTTTACGCCTTTTTATTTCTGAAATCTCTACTTCTTAAAAACATATCTATATAACAGTTTCACGCCATTACTCATAGTACTTTTTTCAATATCCAGTATTCATCCGAATTGATTATTCAGTAGATTAAGCAATTGATCAGATTCCCTTTTCCCAGCATATCTACGATTCTGTTTAAAATCTGCTAACGCAAAGTCTCATAACCTACTTGAGTCTCAGTTGTTAAACTCAGATCGAATAACGATATTTTTTGATTCCGGATTCCGAGAATCTCGGCAAATATAAATATGTATATAATATATACAATTTTCTATAGAACACAGTTTATATATACAAAGTATTATATTATGAAAATACATATCACTAACGTTTATATCGTCATCTAAAATGGAAAAGGTTATTATTTTTTATTTTAAATTTAATTTAAAATTAATTAAGTTACATTTTTCAATCATGCACTTAAAACAAAATAAATTGAACATAAAACACTCTCAATACCTCTTAAATGTAAGTAATTTTGTCGCTGTTTCACTTACCTTGAGTCTAGAGTAGACAACTTTTTTCAACAAGACAAATGTCAAAATTTTATCAGGATAAAAATTTCTCTAGTGTAGATAGAATTTATTAGTATTATTGCAGCGTCATGAACAAAAGTGTCATAGCTCGAGTGCTGACAACTTTGTCTTCACGTTCCTTGATAAAGGACGTCATTTCGATTGTATTATTGTGACATACGTCTTTGTAAAAATAAAAAATTTTAATTTTTGGCAAAATAAAGGGAATTTTTAAAATGCAATTTTTTTTTTCAAAAAAAACTATTAAAAATAGGAATAGGAAAAGTGCTAAATTATCATTCACATTTATATATATTTGATAGAAATCCTAATTTTCCGAACAGATTTTGTCAATAATTATAAACATTCGAATTTTTTTTATCGTTTAAAAATCTTACTACATGTACTTATTAGTCGTGTTTCAAATATTTTTTGTAGTTTTTTACTGAATAGTTGCGTTTTTAAAGGAGGAGAAAAAAAATTTTTTAAATAGGAAAAAAAGGGATTTTATTACAAAACAGAGGAATTTTTCATAAACTGTATCTGGCATCAATGATATAGATATTTTCTAGATCAGTACATCATAACGTCTAGTCTATACTAGTCAAAGTTTATCAAAATCAGGGCGAACTTATACAAGGTGACCACAGTTAAACAGCTGATTATTATTTTTGATTGTTGAAGCTGTCAAACTGCTGTTGTTGTTGTACAACTGTTGCTACCTTCCATAAATTTACGTTGATTTTGACGTTTGTTTGAATTGCAGATAATTTTCTTTATCTCTATCAAACATATGTCATAATAAACCATAAAAAAGTAACAACAATCAAAATGGCATCTTTTACCAAGCAACGTCAAGACAAAGTTATCGAAGCTCGAGCGCTAAATGAAATACTAAAAAATTCAGTCTACATTAGACAAATTTTTATGCCAATAAAAATTTGACGTTTGTCTTAACAAAAATTTGTTTAGACGTAATCCTAGACCCACATTGAATTTTTTAGTGGTTAGGGCATTTTGCATTTTAGGTGATGATATGTACATACCTATATGCAGATACTTTAATTTTGCAATAGAGACTTCTTCTCTTGGTAGTTACTATTAAAGAATTATATTAAAATGTGGCATCAAATAAAGTTTAAAATGTACGGGACTGACCTCAATAGATTTCGTTATACATGTTGAATTTCTATACAAATTGATCAAGATAAAATTAATAGTAAGTATATAGAAAAAGACTTGAAAAAATACTATGTGGTATGTCTAAAATATTTTCGAGTGAGGATAATACTTAAGCCTTTGTTACATGCAAAAAACTGGTATTTTAAAATTAAATTTACATTTTACTTTTAAATATCAACAACTTCTTTTGGGGCTACTCTAATGCACATATTTCATATGTGAAAATAAATAATTGTACTAGGAACTGATATAAAAATACACACATTTATTTTGTATTAATTTTTAAACAAATTAAATAACAAACATTTATAAAATACTTAGTGTAAATGATGCCTTTTGAAAATTACTTAATACCAAATTGAAAATTTCGTTTTGTTTGGAATATCGTATTTGTAATTATGTACATATATACATACATATATACATATATGTATATATACATATATACATACATACATACGTACGTACGTACATACATACGTACTTACGTACATGCATACATACATACATACCTACCTACATACATACATACGTATATACATACAATGTACACTAGAGTGTCCCGTTGAAAAAATTTGTAGGAAGACCATTCCAACAATTAGTATTGATGAGCTGACTTTCAATGTATATAATGTACACATACATATATCCATAATACAAGTAATGTGTAAATGAAAACCATACAAGGATGTACAAGTACCTTGCATTATAGATTTACATCCATATGATTGTTCAAATATAAATTTTCTTATGCATTTTTGTATTCATTTATGGATATCAATTTTTGTAAACAATTCTGAAGTTCATTTTAGGTTCTTTTTTGTGTAATTTGTTTTTATATTGTCTCAAATAACGCTCATTAGAGCATTTTACTTGTTTAAAGTACTAGTCGATATTATTGTACCCTTCATCACAGGTGTAAGAGGTATATGTAAGTTTGTCATATCGTTTGTAATTTCCACAATTTTCGTCGGAAAGCAAAAAAGTTTATATTTTCTGTATCCTTGTGAGAAATGATGTCGAAATGGACTGACGTCCATTTGTCCGTTGAAATGATGTTTATGAAGCGCACTGATTCGATTTCATAAATGGCGGAGATATGTAAAAAAAAGTTTTTTTCAAACCGTTTTTCGATTTTTTGAAGAGTCTTTTTTTGAAGACTTCATTTTTGCAAAGAAGATTTGGAATTTTTTTTTCTGAATTTTTATGCTGAAAAAATAAACTAAATCGGTCCAATAATAACCAAGATATCGGGCAAAAAGCATTTCTACTTTTTGAAGCCTTTGTTTTTGAATGAACCAAATTGGTTCATAAACAATCGAAACTGAAAAAAATCTGTTTATAATATACACACACAAAAATTTATATTAAGCATTGCAATGACTATTAGTGTTGTTGTTTTTTGTATAAGCAAGCAGTTTAGTGGACAACAGCAGTATTATAATGGCTATTAGTTTTTTTTTTTTTATATATGCAGTCAGTTTGTTTGTATAAACATTAGGGTGGTCAATTATTCAACATTGAGGTTGATCGAATAAAATTTCATAATTTTTTTAATTATTCATGTGATCAAATAAAATTTGAATTTTCTTCAACTAATCGAACGAATAAAGAATAAAATATATTATTCGAATAATTATTTACAAGTTTAAAAAAAATCAAAAACTAGTATTTTTCAAATCAATTTTTGGTTTTATTAACATAAAATAAACCTTGAAATAAAAATTTATTAATATAGAACAAAAAAATATACAAAAATTGAGACCATATTAAAATTATAAATTATGTAATTAAATTAAATTTCTTTTAAAACAATCATTGTTAAAGAATATAATTAAGCTTTTTGACTTTAAAACGATTATTGTTTTTTTTTTTTTTTTTTTAATAAAAGCTGATGTGTGAAAAAAAGCCTTTCACTTACTATTGATGGTGACCATACAGTAAAAATAGCATTAAAAGCAAATCTAGTTTTCCTAATCTTTTTAGATTTTTCTAAATAAACCAATGATTGCTAATATTTATTTTTTAAACTTTAACTGCCTGTTTTTGTAACACGAACGCAAAAACGACTCGTATAACTTAAATTTAAAACAATAACAAAATTTCAAAATTTGTTTTAAATGTAAGTTAGACGAGTTGTTTTTGCGCTCGTGTTATAAAAACAGGCAGTTAATGTTATTTATTGATTGATCAGAGAGTGTCAAATTCGCTCTCTGAGAGAATTATTTCACGTATAGATTCAAATATTAGTATTATCTTATAAGATGAACTGTCAACAAAATGCACATATACGAAAGTTTGTTTGTGTATGTGCATGTGTATTTTGGAAATTACTGAAAAACAATGTTTTTTGTAAATTTTTTCCTTTTAGTGTTTGTTAACATGTTAAAAAACATTTTTATAAAAATTGTGCTAAAAAAGTGCGTATTGCTTAAATAAAAAGGACATGTTTACTCTGTGACTGAGTGAAAATAATGATATCTTATAGGATTTTTTAGAATACGTGTACTCCTTTTTTAAGATTTAACATAATATAAACAAAATGGTTACTTTCCTCTGCCGGCGTTATCTCACATATTACTCGTATATTAGTGTTAATCTCAGTTGTAGACCTGGGGTTAATTGAGTTTAGTTAACAAACCATCGTCATATATTTTACAATCTTCAGTTATTTCCACATCACTTGAATCATTAAAATAATTTTTTAAATAATAATTTTTTAAATAAAAAATCTTTAAAATAAAGCATTTTCATATACTTTTGTTTAGCTTTTTGTTAAATATTAAAAAAAAAAATTAATATGCGCTGTGAAATTTCCATAATATAAGAATAACTTATACTTTTATTCTAACTATTTTTTTCCAAATAATACTGTGACTTCAGTGTCCGTAAAAGGCTTTAACCCAAAATCTATTAACACGTGGTTTTCACATTTATATATTCTAACGAAATTTTCAATAATTTTCGTTTTTTAAACTAAATAACACTTTTTACACTTATAATTTCAAAAAGGAATTTGTGCACAATGTAATAATTTAACAAAAACTAGTTTTGAAAATTTTTCGTTTATGCGATTAATCGTTAAAAATTTATCGAAAAATTTTTTATTCTAAATTGAAAAATTTTGTTTGTTCGCTAAGAATAAAAAAATGTATTCCTCGAATAATCGAATAATTTCTGTTCAAATGACAACCCTAATATACATACATACAAAACTATATACGAGTATGCTTATAAGTTGTTGTTGTTGTTATTTTTTAAGCAAGCGTTTCTTTTTATTTCCGAATATAGCACTTTAACTTGTTACATATAAAAATGTAATGTTATTGGCAAAAATTAAAGGAAATGATGTCTGATAACACAAGTCAATACTAGAAAAATATCGTGGAAAATATGTGCGAATTCTATTGTAGTAATCATTTCAATCACTAGAAAGCAGTTTTTAAATTATATAATTCAAATATGTTAATTATATTTTGTATAGCGGAAAATTGTAGTACCAATTAGATCTCTAACCTGCGCCATTTACCCCTAGTTTTGCCTAAAGTTGAAAATATTAAAAATTTCCATTTTAACCCTCACACAACCAAGAAAAAATGAGGGTTAAAGAATGGATGTCAAGGGAAAATATGCCTAGGATATAAATAATACTTAATTGTATTTAACGAAAATACAAAAAAAAATGTACACAGCAAAATTTTAAGAAACAAGTATTCTTAAAAAACAAAAATACAAATGAGGGTTAAGAAAGTGCCCTGTATGCCAGTTTTTTTCTTTTTTTGGAACATCTATCATATAGTAGTAAATTCCAAAATTAATTAAAATTTTTTAAATCTCTGACAAAAATTTATGATCGTTAAAATCATTATTAAAGCACTAATCAAAGATGGTGCAAGCTGAAACTTTCTAAGCGAAATTTTTCCTTCGCTAAGCGAAGTTAAAATTAAGGAGGTATTAGAACAAAATATCAAACAGTTAATGACGAACCTATTATTCATTCCAACATTAAATGACGTAAAAAAGAAGTCTGGGTAAAACCATAAATCTTCGGAATATGATAAATTGTTGAATGAAACCTTATCATAAGATGAAGTGCCACATAATCTTTTATAATACATTTGTTGTATTCGCCCTAAGACTTTTTCTTCAAAACCATGGCACCAATGATCAGGCTTGTTGAATGAATGGAGCTATTTCTCCAATGTTATTGAGAGATGATATCAAGGCAAATTAAACCCAGCTATGTTGGCTGACTATTGTCAACCGAAAAAAAAAGAAAATTAAAAATAATGTGTTGTCAGATGCCGAAATTATATTACAGATAGCAACTGGCAACTGATAGCTCTTAACTTCAGTTGCCAAACAAGCAACTATAAATTTCTGGTTGCTGAAAATTGTTTAAAACAAAAAATTGAAAACTAAATACTTTTTTTTAATTTAAATTTTTTAAATTTAAAAAAATTTATTCGAAAAAAATTACTCAAAAAAGTAAAAAATTAAAATAGTTATCTTATAAAACTGTGACGTGATGAAAATTTTTTATTGAACTTTATCTACTCCATCAGACCTTTAATCTGATGTACCATAACCCCATTCAGGTATGACCAAAATCAAAATATGGCCCCCTGTATCTTAGACATACGTGTATTTTGCCAAACTTCGGCACCTCGTAGCATGTCTCCTGAGAAACAACTGGATATATCCTGTGCAGTTTTGAGTTTTACTCCTCTAGAACTTTCACGTGATATATCACAACACCATTCAGGTCTGTTCGAACTGTCCCGCAATGTCGACTGAATATAGGTATTTTTGTTACAACACAATTTTATTATGGAGACATTTTTTTTATAATTTTTTGATGGAACGTGATGCTACACGGGCATTTATATTGGTATCCTCTTTCTTAAATTTTAAATGCGCAATACTCTGCTTTTTTTTTTTTTTGCATAGATTATGTTGTATATGCTAATTTTAAAGTATATTTTTTCAGCCAATTTTGGTGACCTCAAATACTTTGTCTTAAATTTGTGTTCAATTACTAAGAGATTTTTATATTTTATTTTGCTTTTTGTCCCTTTTTAAGCCAAACTTGGCACTAAATAACAATTTTCAAATCGCACCACTGCTTTGGGCTGATTTGATCCTTAATTTATATTTACAAATCTAGAAACATAAAATTACAAATTTTTTAAGACATATTTTTCGAAAAAAAAAAACAAACTTGAAATTTGTTTGGGCAAAATGTACTAGACCAGTAATTTTCAATCGCTAGTAGGGAACTGAAGACAAATTTTATTTTTATTATTTCTATTTTTTAATTTCGGGTATTCATCTCATCAATAGCCATTGTTTTAGTGGATTTCCTACATCAAAATTAAAAAAAGCAGTTGTAAACTTGTGTGTATGTGTCTGCAGTAGGATTTGGGAATTCCCGGACTTTTCAACTTCCCGAGAAACGGAAATGAATAAATCGTGGAAATTCCCGGTATTCTCGGGAAAATGTTAAATTAACTTAAACCACAAGTTTTGTACAACACTATAACAGTTTTGTTATAGAGTTATATATATAAATTATACAGAATGAATATATCAAATAAAAACTTTAATATTGTTTTCGTTTTGAAAGCAATTCAATTGATTAACTTAATATAAATATGCTAAAATCAAAGAAGCTAACATAGTGTCTACATTTTTTTATCATGACAAACGTCAAACTTAATGCGAATTTGTGTGAGGTGGCAACAGTTACACAAAAACAACAATATGGCGTATTCATAATTGTTTTTTATTTATGCAGTTTGACAACTGCAACAACCAAAATAATAATCAGCTGTTTAACTAAGGTTACCTTGTATATATTCGCATTGATTTTGACGTTTGTTTTGATAAAAATTTGCCTAATGTAGACACTAAGTAAATATCGTTAGTTCGATGATAAAAAGTTCTATGTTAAGGGTTTCTCAAAACTTTTGAGGAGAGCAAAAACAAGTTATTATATGAATTATTTTGATACCACTAAGGATTTATACACATACTTAGAAACAAAGGGTCTAATAGAAAGTGAAAAATTACATACATATGAGACTTTTGCGCAAAAATTAGTTTTAAGAACCATTTTCAAAAATTCCTACGAATACCATAAAGTTATTTCTTTTAATAAATCACCAGTCTGAATATTTTTTATCTTTAAAAATTTTCTTTTGTTCTTCCGTAGAATTGAACAATTATTCGGGATATGCTTTAAAGCATTTTTCGATATATTTGCATTTGCTAATGCAAGTTCAATTCTCAATGACTTAAAATATGAACATTTCTAGACGAGCTATCAGAACGAGGACTTTTCTTATATATTTTTACCATTAAGTTTATATATTCAGAGAATTGTTGACTAGATACATGTTGAATACATTTCCATTCAGTGTCAGTAGTGAAATTATGTATGTATGTGCGTATGTATTCGTACGCATTTGCTTAATTTGTACACAGCGTGTTTAAATCATTAACGAAAATTGACACCGCATTGGCATCATGTTGACAACAGATCAGTATAGAATTATTATTTTGTGTTATTTTTATCTTGAGCAAAAATATAAAAATTAAGCTTTATTAGAATTTCAATGAGCTATTTTTTAATAATAACAAAATGAATATAAGTAAATTTTTCCCGGCAACGCTAGCTGATAATTTCCCGGGAATTCTCGGGCAGGAATTCCCTTTTCCCAAACTCTAATTTGGAATCAGTTTAAAAGACAGCAGACCATCAATTGGATAGAAAATTTTACAATATTTCCTAAGTTTTGATATAAGTTTTTACATATATGTACCTAGGAATGTATATTGAATTTTTAATTTTAATAAATTTCTTCGATCTCTCTCCGTTTCAGTTGACAATCAAAACTGCTGTTGGTGTCGTCGTCCCGTACCGGAAAATGCTCCTGAATTTTTAACTACCTCTGATGGGCCCCGCTATTGCTCCGAATCGTGTTTTACACAAAGTAGACGGGCTTCATTTAAAAAAGCCAAAACCTGTGACTGGTGCAAACATGTGCGGCATGCCGTTAGTTATGTGGATTTTCAAGATGGTGCCTCTCAATTGCAGTTTTGTTCAGACAAATGTCTGAACCAATATAAAATGCAAATATTTTGCAAAGAAACCCAGGCCCATTTAGATATGAATCCACATTTGAAGGAGCAAGGTCTAGAAGCAGCTAATAATGGAGCTAATCTTATAACACCTGATTTATGGTTGAGAAATTGTCGCAGTCGTTCTGCCTCACCAGCTTCCACAATATCAATATCTCCGGGACCACCCAGCCAGTCTAACATGGTTGGAGAAAGATCGAACTTATCAGGAGATGCAATTAGTCCCTTACCTAGAATAACAATAACTAGCACATTACCACATACCAGCCATACAAGTCACAAACCTTTAATTTCTGTAGCACCAGTATCGAAATTAATGTCAAAATCTCCCAGTATCTTACCGACCAAACAATCTCCAAAACACAATCGTAAAAAGAGGCCAGTTAGAGCTTGTGTAAGTGCAGAAATGGGAAATACACGATCAAATGATGTAAAATCAAATGGTTCAAATTCATTGACGACGGGAAATATTAAACCAAAACCTTTATTAAATTCTCTGGGCGATAGTACGCGCTCTAATTTAAATCAAAACAATACTCAAACTCTCACACAATTTGCTGCCTCGTGTGTGCAAGATCTACACATGAATGTACCCCCTTTATCGCCCATGATGGAATCACAATCTTCACAGCCTACCACGCCCCACAGTCTGCCACCAACGCCCAATAGAGGTCCCACCGCTATACCACCAGCATTTTTTGCTCCAACGCCCAACAACCAAGGACCACAACCCTCACAGCCACTGGGTATGACACCTCAAGGTTTTCCACAACGTCCGCCTTTTCTGCATAATCCTAATGGAGGTTTCATACCACGTTTTTTTGGAAATTTTGCTGGCTTGCCACCACCGCTACCACACACATCAGCCGGTTTAATGCCACCTGATTTAACGGCCCTAAATACACTGATAGGCACTCCCCCACCAGTAACAGTTATGGTACCTTATCCAGTGATTATACCGCTGCCAATACCCATACCAGTACCCCTGCCAATTGTAGATTTCTATAAAGCCCACTTAACGCCCGAAGAACGCAAGAACTTCGATGAGGAGCAACAAATGAAAAAGGAAAATGAAATAAAAACCAGCGAACATACTTGTACTGAAGTGGTAGAAGAACCCTTGGATTTTACCAAGACCAAAGAAGCAGAAATAGATACGACTTGCAATGCAAGTAGCACCACCAACATTAAAAAACTAAACTTGTTACCAGATAGACCTAAAAGCACTGAGGAATTAAGCCCCACCAAAGAAGAAGAAACTTCACCTCTAAACTCAACACCCTCGGAAGATTCACAATGCACTTCAAAATCGTTACGTTGCGTTATGACCAGCGAAGATACCGAACAGAACACAAAGTTGAAAAGTGATTTTGTGGCAAATACCCAAGACACGAATGAACACTCAAATGAGGTTCAAGGCAGCAGCAGCACAACTGGGGGAGAAACAAATCAAAAGTTGCCAAAACTGAAAATAACACGTCTACAAACCAAACGTACTCTAATACAAACCAAAGAATCTGAATGCTCAAGGCCTTTGCGCAAACGTAAACGCATAATCGATTGTGATTTTCAAAAATTAAACAGCAGCAATAGCAACAAGGAAACGAACGATGATGTACCCGATGAATTACACACAACGACTGAAAACGAACAAACAAACAAAGGCCAAAATACTAATAAAAAATAATTATTATTATTTAAACGTAATCGTAATTTTACTCGTAATACTTAATTTAATAAGTAAACTAAATAATAAAAGCACTTTAAGTGCTTAGAAAAACTTTAAAAAAATAATATATAATTACAAATGAAATGAAAGTGAAAAATATAGTATTAAAGTAATAACCTACAAAAAGGACATAATTTCATTATATTTTTTTTTTTTAAGATTAGTTTTGTTAACTTATGAGGTTATGTTTTCATTTAAATACAAATCGGTTACTTTTAATATCGTATTTTTTTAAGATTAAGTTTTATCTCGATTATGTACTTAATTTGTTTTTTTTTTATCACTTTTTTTACATTTTATTCAAGTGTGCAATTTGTTTTAAGTATTTACTATTATTATTAAATTATTTTTTAGTAGTATAGACTTTTTTTGTAATATGTATGTTTTTATCAATATTATATTTATTTTTATCCTTTTGATACTAACAAAATATGTATGTTTACATATTTATTATTAAAAATCAGATTTTAAATTTTATTTCAAATTGTTAATTGGTTTAATGCAATAAATTAAAACGATTTTAAAATGATAAATAAAAATGAAAAAAAAAACAAAAACAATTAAATAAATATATTATAATAAAATAAATATCTTCAATGATTGAAAAGTTGCAGGAACAATGCACTACAATACTTAGATTTTGGCTATAAAAATAATATTGAAATAAGATGTCTAAAAATCTCTGCATAAGGGTATTTCGAATCAACGAATCCCATACTTAAATTCAAAAAACTGAAGTTGGCTAAAATAATATTGCGATGAATATTTTAAAATATAAATCAGTTTAGTTTTATTTAATAACGGGATGTTTTTTGAATATGGTTTATTAAAGGTTTCAATGATTTTTTTCAGAGAAAAATTTGATAACTATTGCTGTCGATATTTTTTTTTCTATTGCTCAATAACTTTTATTTTTGAAAAATATTTTCTACGTTACTTGATAACAGTTATTATTAAAATATATTTATCCAATTGACAGATATATGCTATTTGAGTTATTTTGTTATATGTTATTTAAAATAACACATTGTTTAACATTTTTTGAAAATTTATATTAAAATTTAAAATAACATTATAACATTGTGATACCTATGTTTATTAATTCTGTTAAAAATTATTTTGTTTAAAAATTTGTTGATTTCTTACAAAAAATTTAATATCTTATTCTACATTTTTTACAAAATTTTCCAACAAAATTAAAATTTTCACCAAAAATTAAATTTTCACAAAAATTACGAAATTTGATTTCTCTTTAAAATTTCGATTATTGACTAAAAATTCAAATTCATTAAAAACTTATTATTCACTAAATCGATTTTTCAATAAAGATCCGATTATTCACAAAAAAAAAAAAACAAAATTTTTACTAAAACTCGGATAATTCACAAAAAATCCAAATTTTCACTAAAAATTTGATTTCTCACTAGAAATTTTATTGTTTTCTTGAGATTTGATTTGAAATTTGAAAATCAAACTTTTTACTAAAACTCGGATAATTCACAAAAAATCCAAATTTTCACTAAAAATTTTATTATTTACTTGAAATTTGATTTTTCACAAAAAATTAAAAAAAATCGATTTATCAATAATAATAAGTAAAAATGTATTGTGTGTCATGCCCGACAATATGATATTCTTCACCATTGCGTTTGAGCCTGAAAATTATTTTCGGGATTTTTAGAAATGGCCTTATATGAGACCTATGGCCAACTATAAATTGATCCTTATGAATCCTTGGTACTTTCTTGTTACTGTCATTTATGTGGTATTTGTGCTACTTTAACTGATTTTCGGATCTTATATGGGAGTTATGCTTAATTATAGATCCCATGAAATTTGGTATTCTGATTCACTCTTATATAAAACTTATTTGTACCAAATTTTATTAAAATAGTGACATAATAAGTCATTTATGAGTATTAAAATCCTGAGAAACATTTGGATTGATAATAACCAATTTCAATAGGCTGTGCCGTTATACCAAAATAGTTATATATTCCAAATTTTATCAAATTATCTTTACGACTTTTACTTTGTACAAGTTATATATATGGACTGACTATCAGCCAGACATGTTTAATCCACTCGGAAAGCGATTCTGCGTCTATTGGTTTCAAAAAAAAAAAATTAGATTTTCATCAATATTTTAATTTAAAAAACCTAATTATTTAAAAAATAAATAAATAAAATAACAAAAAAATTTACATTTATATTTTTTTAATTCATTTGAAAATAACACACATATTCACAAAGTGTATTACTTTTTTAAAAATGTTATTTTTCTTCACATAATATTTTAACAAGTAACACCAAAAAAGTTGTGAATTGGCAATTTTTATGTTCCTCATAATTTTTATTTTTGAAAATAAATTTTTTCCGTTGCTAATAATTTTTATTTTTCAATATATATTTTTTACGTTGTTTGATAGCAGTTCAAATAACTTTAATTTTAATTTTACAAGAAGAAGGCCTTTCTTCGGAACTGCAGGAGATCCTTATTATATTCCTCTCACGCTCCCCTTGTAACTGCTTGAATTACTACTGCCAGGAGTAGCTTTAAAAAAGTTACAGATTTTTGTCGAGAAAGTTACAAATTTTCCTAAAGGTTACATTTTTGGAATTTGAAAAATAAATGGTCAATTCGTATTTATTTTCTACTCAAAATTTGGAAGAAAATAGTACACAAATTTTTAATAGAAGGTTAATTTTTTTTTTTTTTTTTTTTTATTCAACCGGTTACGATAATAATTTTATATATTTTATTTTATGATGATTTTTATAAATTATAAATTTTTGAATAAATATTCCCTCAACATATACATTTGAGAATACGTTATGCTCTTTATATTATTAAACAATGACAATAATCGTCGAAACTTAAATTAGGATATAGTCCTAATCTCTTGTTATCAAGGAGAATATGACCAAAATTTTCCCGTGATTAAAACTTTTTAAATTTGGAAATTTATTTAGTAAATATCGGGCCTCGTATAGGTTACTTTTATGGTTTAAAAATATTATTAAAACCAAATGTATTATTTTAATGTACACAGAAAAAAGTTTGTGCATAAAAATAAAAATTTACTTTCATTAATTTTAGTTCATAATATTTAAGAATAATGTCTTAAATTCTAGTACTTTTTTACAGTTTTTGAAATGAATCAAAAGTCAAGAAAAATAAGGATAGAATCGCCCATATTATTGTGAAGTCTTCGACAACAAACCAGAAAGATTTCTTTATTCCATATTAGGATAATGAAGTGAAATTAAGAGACTAAAAAACCATTTAGTAATGCAAAATAACAAATTAGAATGAAAATCAGAAGAAAGAAATTTCGGGGGCAGAAACCATAAGGATACGAAATAAAATCCCAATCTCGTTAAAAAAAAACTCAATAACGTAAGCGGAAAGACAAAGGAAGAAGTAATTTTAATTATTACTAGCCTAACTGTTTAGATAAGGCTCAAACAAATGGGTTTCAAAAGTACCAATGCTAGGAAAATGGTATTTATACGAGCTGCTATTACAAAAAGTAACATTTTTAGGGTTTCCCATGGCTATTTCCAAACTTTATTCAGTTTTTAGAATTTTTTAATAAAATTTTGATTAACCCAAATAACTTTATTTTGGAATGATTCTGGGACTTTAACGATTATTTTTCTATTTAATTTTTTTATACATAGAACAGTCATAAGTACACATATCTGATTTGTTAATAAAATTTTTTGATTCTATCCAACTGTAGGTACTTTAAAACGTTTTCGCAAAGCCAATTTTTACCAGCTCAGAAATCCAACCAAACATTCTGAAAAGAGTATTAATACTGAAAGATTTGCCCAGACTAATACTCATATATTGTATGTAAGTCTAAAAAATAAGCTGTAGCCTTTTGGTCGTTACATTTTCAGTGTAACTAAACAGTGTAAAAAATTGAATTTTGCAACTTAAAAATAATTGTTAAAAAAGTACTATTATTTAACAAATATCTTTATCGATCGAAGTAACATATTTAGTTAGGAACGCTGAAGTCTGGATGTCGGCAAATTAAAATGTTATACCCGTCCCGGGAATTTCCGGGTAATTCAATTTTTTTCATTTCCCGCTTTCCTGGGAATTATTTTTTGTTAATTGCATACAAAAAGTACACACAACTTTGGGTTGAGAACAATATTATTTCACTAAATGAAACCCAATTAAATTGGCCTTGGAAACAACGCCTATACGAAATACAAGTATGTTAGCTGCGGATGCTATTGTATTTACGTTATGTGAGGATAGCGTTGTCAACTTTTAATTTTTTAAATGTACCAATGACACCCATACTGAGTTGATATAATATTCGTAAATATTCTGTAATCTTTTTTAGAATGTGTATCCTTTGAGACTTTCAAGTCCTTTTAAAGGAAATTTAAAGGAACTTGACGTTCTGGATTGAAAAACTGAATACGTAGTTTTAGTACGTATGGTCACACGGTGTAACTACAGGACACGGCCGAATTTAAGTGCAAATTAAAATTAAAAAAACAAGCTAGTGCACTATATTCCGCTGTGCCCTTCACCTCTTTTCCGACAAATAATAACACTTACGCCTTAAAGTATGTTTTTATATTTTCACATTTATACTTACAAAAATGATCTATATTTTTTCCCAAACTACAAAAACGTAAACACAAAATTAAACTATCATAGCAATCGTTGTTTCCTTAAAAAGCAACAACTCTGATAGCTTCTGATGACTACTAAATTTCTATACATAAGTTTGTATATAGATACATGATTATACAAAAAACAACAACACTGAGTTATTGCAAAGTTTATATTTCCAACTACAAACGTCCAAACATACACAAAAAATGATTGTGTGTATGTATGTATGCATGTATGTACGTATATACAATCAATAACTACTGCTTGCTTATACAAAAAACAACAACACTAAAAGTCATTTATGACCGATATATACAAAAACGAAATCCGTAGCTTAAAAGCCCGTCTAGACGTAACATAATATGTAAGATTTTTGTGTCAGAGAGTGTCAAATTCGCACTCTGAGAGAATTTGACGTGTAGATTCAAATATTAGTATTATAAGATATATTGTGAGACTGTTGTGATAAGATTTCTCTACACAACCATCTTATAAGATGAACTGTCAAAAAAATACATATATACGAAAGTTTGTTCGACTGTGTGCATGCGTATTTTGGAAATACCTAAAAAAACAACGTTTTTTGTAAAATTGTTTCCTCTTAGTGTTTGTTTTACATGTTAAAAAACATTTTTATAAAATTTGTGCTAAAAAAGTGCGAATTGTTTAAATAAAAAGGACATGTTTACTCTGTGACTGATTGAAAATAATGATATCTTATATGATTTATTAGAATACGCGTAACCCTTATTTAAGATTTGACATAATATAAACAAAATGGTTACTCTCCTCTGCCGGCGTTATCTCACATATTATATCAACATTAATCTCAGCTGTAGACCTCGGGTAAACAATTGCTTCAAAAAGCCAAAAATGCGTTTTGCCAGATATTTCGGATATTATTGGACCGATTTAGTTCATTTCTTCAGCATAAAAATTGAGAAAAAATTTTCAAATCTTTGCAAAAACGATGTATCTTTTTTCGTTTTTCTCGACATATCTCAATAGCAAAATTCTCGAAAGGATTTCCGATCTTTTGATATATATAAATTATATATGACAGTTGTCGGTGGGCTTCATAAACGCTAATTTCAACCGATAAAAGGACGGACATCGTCCTATCGACGTCATTTCTTACAAGGATCCCGAAAATATGAATTCTTTTGCTCTCCGATGAAAATTGTAAAAATTACAATGGGAATGACAAGCTTATATATACCCTTTATACCTGAGGTAAAGGGATTGTGGAAACATTATGTTCCATGTTGAAACTAAAGGCACGATCAAAAGAGGAAGATAAAAATTGTTTAAATATGTTCATATAGCTCATATGCAGCAACAACGCCAGTTAATTTAAATTATTTTTTTTTTATTGGGGATTTTATTTTTTAAATGTATCATTTAATATTTTAACGCATTTTCTTTTCAAAAAGAATGCAAAAAAAGCTTTATAATTTGTCAGTCGTTTTACAATAATTATGTTTAAAATAAAAAAATAAAAAAAGAACAAAGAATTAAAAAGAAAAATTAATAAATGGTAATAAAAAAAATGTTAAATACAACTACGATTTTTTGGATTTAATTATACAAATTCCACAAAGAAATCTGGCTATCCATGCCAGCAACAGCCATAATAGGAGCTTTCCACATGGACACCGGTCCGCTCGAATAAGCAATATCCATTATGGCACCCGTCTTGTGTTCGGTGAGCACAGCCAAAGGTCTTAGACTTTTCCAAGAAAAGACGCGAACACGGCCATCCCAACCTCCCGAAGCAAATACTTTTTGATCCGAGCGAATGCGAATACAATTAATACCGGAATTTTTCAATGATATGTCTGTGGAACGTTGGAGTTGCATTGATTGTCTCTGATAAGTAATGGCAGTCAATTTATCCGCTAAACAAAATTATAAGGAAAAAGAAAACAAATTTGTAAATAGTACTAAAATTTTAAAATATATAATCTCATGCTCTTACATGGCCCTCCTATAATGCCTCTGTTAGTTAAAGGATCATAATCCAAAGCCATGGGATCTGGTTCTAGTTGCAACACATCGACCACCATGCCTGAGCTAAGGTCCCAAGTTAAAAAGTGGCCACTTTCGTAGCCAGCTAAAATAAACAACTGTGAAGCACACTCAAAGGGCTTGAAACAAGTTAATGTACCCAATTTGGGCAATTGAGTATCGTCAGGTACTAATATTTGTGATGGATTCTCCACATCATTTATATGTAATACTCCAATGGAATTCTCCTCACACGGATAAAATAACAAATGATCTTCCTCAGCATTTGTATTCGAATGCAAGGCTGTACGGCAATAACCTACATAATTGGCATTTATGGTAAAGTGCCGTTTATAACCGGAATTATTTATAGACCACAAAGTCACCGTGCCACCCTTCTCCTGAGAAATCAGCATGTCTTCTGTGTGATGTAAAGTCGTTATGGGCTCTTTGCCAATGGAGAAATGCAAGAGGGAACGATTAGTTTGCAGATCCCATAGAAAAACGGAGCCCTTAATGGTGCCGGCCAAAATGCGTTCGTTCTGGTGAAAACACAACGAATTAACGGCACCCATTTCGGGACATCTTAAAGTAAAAACTGGATCCGGTGGTAAAACAGCCATTTTTCAACAGTTGTTTAGCGGTGATTTTGTGGTTTTATTTTTTTGTTAAACAAAATATCACTAATAATTAAAAATAAAAACTATACACAATTTTATTAGTAAAAGTAAAACATGGAATTTGCCAAGTAAAACAAAAGCGCCACAAAAACAAATAATGATATCAAAAGAGAGAGAACAAAAACAAATGACAGCAGCGTTGTCAACTCAGTGCTTTTAGCACTGACTTTAGTGCTTTTTAAAAGTTTTGACGCCAGTGATCAATGCTATTCTATTTCTCTAATTTATGCTGTAGTGTCACTATTGATTTTTAAATAATTTTGCTAATGATTTACTTGTGCTTAACTCGTGGTCCTCATCTAATATTAAACATTTAACATTAACACTAACATCATGTTAATAGTAAATATAAACCGTTTAAGTTGATGTTAATGTTCGTTTTTTTGTGTATACGGATAGTTTACTCTCGCTATTTACTTCATAGTAATTGTCTTCTATTTGCATCATGGGGTACTTGACATTTTATATTGTTTAAGTTAATAAACAAAGAAGTTTTTGAATTATTTGCATTTCGAGTTTTGTAACAGTAACAAAAACGAGTCACCTAGTGTGAACTTGGACATTATAATAAATGCATGCATGCCACATTGATAATTGAAATTTGAGCAGAAAATTTTAACATGATTTTAATATCAATTCATCGCTAATGAACACATACTAACCGTCTTGAGCTTTTTTTTGGGAAGATTACGTGTTCTTTATGTAATTTCGATGCTTTTTAAAAATTAAAAGTCGACAACACCGAATGACAGATGTTTTCTTTCGTATTATTCGCAGCATTGTTGCCAACTCTTTTACATATACAATGGCAGTAAATAACAGGCCGTCTAGACGTAATATAATATGCAAGATGAGACTGTTGTGATAAGATTTCTCTACACAACCATCTTATAAGATGAACTGTCAAAAAAGTACACATATACGAAAGTTTGTTTGAATGTGTGCATTTGGAATAACTAAAAAGATAACGTTTTACATGTTAAAAAACATTTTTATAAAATTTGTGCTAAAAAAGTGCGAATTGCTTAAATAAAAAGGATATGTTTACTCTGAGACTGATTGAAAATAATGATATCTTATAGGATTTATTAAAATACGTGTATCCCTTATTTAAGATTTCACATAATATAAACAAAATGGTTACTCTCCTCTGCCGGCACATATTATATCAACATTAATCTCAGTTGTAGACCTGGGGTAACAAAAATAACTAGAAAATGCTAAATCTGTAAATTACGATAAAGTAATTTATTAATATAAAAAATATGTTATCATATAAATTAAAAAAATATTAAGGTTTCAACAAATTGTTAAAAAGAAAGGTATTTTAATCCAGTCCTCCTATTTACCACCGAACAAAAATTAATAAAAAAAAAAAACAAATTTTAATGAAAAATATTTAGTTTTCGAATTTATGTTTGACATCGAGGAATAAACAGTTAATTAGTATTTTTAAAGCTTTGGATTTTTATATATGATAAATAAATGATATTTAAAACTTTTGGCCAAAACATAATTATTTACAATTTTTTTTACCACTTTTATTTTAAATAAAAAATCCTTAACGTCTTGGTTCTTTATTTATTTTATTTTTATATTATTTATTTATTTTATTTTTGTATAGTAATACCAGTTAGGCCAAAATATAAATACGTATTACTTAGTAATAAAATCCTGAACAATTTGTAACTAATTAATAACTAAATGCATTTACAATTATATGTATAAAATTGAAGTAATAATCAACAAGATATAATTGGCTCCCAAGCCAAAATGGCAAAAAATTATTTCAGTAAAGTATAAATGCAGTAGTAATCAGCAGTATTGACGATAGTATTATTAATTAATAGATATTGGTTAGAGATTTAAAAAGTTAAAAACATCAAAGATTTATACTAACCCGTATTCACATATGTACATGTTACAGAAAAACTTTAAAATACATATTTCTATAATAAATAGAACACTATCGAAAACGATTTTAAGTACTGTAAATAACTATTGAAAAAACTCAAACAATAAAAAGCTTGAACCAAAACAAAATAGCTAAAATTTCCGGCTAGGTATAATTAGCCATTTTTTCAAGCTATTTTGAAAAAAGTCGCTAGATCTAGTCGGAAAATGCAGATAGAAAATTTAGTGGTATTGTGCTCGTCCTGCATTACCCTCAACTATCTTACAATAAACAATCTCATACGTTAAAATGGTAGTGCTGTGCATTATTATATTAAGTTAAACAGTTGTATGCACCGTGTATCATATTGGTAGCACCGTACTAAAGATGCCAGGTTATTCAAATACTTTACTTTTATAAATATGGTAGCTTTAACATTTAGTATTTTTTATATTGCGAATTTGTCAGCAACTTCTATGTGGCTGCGGTGTCCGAGTGGTTAAGGAGATGGACTTGAAATCCATTGGGTTCTACCCGCACAGGTTCGAATCCTGTCCGCAGCGAAATTCTTTTTTATGTTTTTTATTTTTAAACAAAATGTACATGCCGTCAATTCTTTACATTTCATAATCACAAATTTTCAGACATATCTGCGAAATTAACGAGTATCTTAGCGAAATTCAAAACAACTTATTAAAAAGTGCATTGTTGAAAAAATTAAAACAATATGTTTGATTTTTTATACTAATTTAGACTTACATACATATAAATTACTAAAGATATGAAAGCTATTTAAATTTTCTTCTTGTTACAAAGTTATTTGTTATTAAAATAATTTTTTTCTTTTTACAGAAAATAATGATAGAATTAAAAAAATAACCATATAAATGAAAAAAAAAAAATCAGACTTCACAACTACTTTATTTGATAGCAAAACATTAGAATCTTGTTAACTATATTTTTTTCCTAAAATTTCCATTAATGTCACTCTTTTTGTAAAATATTTAACACAAATAAATATTCTATTTAAACCCAAAAATTTTGTTGGTAGCACAATTAATTTTGATTTTAGAAAGTTTTTTATTCCCACTGTAAAGTTATGAAAAGAGTTCTGCATTTTCGGCAACGATCAGGGTTGTCAGATTTTTTGAGGCTCTGTCGCCAAATTGTTAATCAGAAATCGCCAAATTAAAATTTTATTTGGTTTTTTAAAAAATACTAAAAAATTAACTGTTATTATTTCGAATAATTTGTAAATATAAATTCAGCTTTAAAAAAACCAATGATAATTGCAATAGCTAATAATAACACTGTGCTAGTTGCAAATTTTAAGTAGCGAATTAATTGAAAAATAGTAATAGAAGGGACACTATTTATGTATATTTAACAATAAATCGATTAAATATGTATTCCAATCGTAAAATAATCCAGTTTTAGCCCGATTTTAAATATTTTTATATCTTTGTTTGAAAAGTTGCTCATTAGTAACATTTGCAAAATTATAATAATATTTTTGCCAGTTTAAAGTTTTGTTTATTAGCTTTTAATATATATATATATATATATATATATATATATATATATATATATATATATATATATATATTATATATATATATATATATATATAAAACAGGATGTGTATATGTATGTAATGTATGGACTCGAAAACGGCTGGGACGATTTTGATGAAATTTTCAGGGAATCTTCAGAATATTCTTTAGTACGGTGCTACTTATGTGAAGTCTGATTTTCGGTCTGCGGGCGGAGGGGCGTGGCAAAATCCAATTTTCATATTGCACCACCAATGACATATACATATATTTACTTTTTTTTCCTTTTTTATTTTATTTTATTTTTTAAAGCCGTTGTCATGTTTTTCAAAACGAGATATCAAACTCTTAAATCGTGTGGTAATACAGCACTAATCTTTGCTTAGGGCCAGCAACGCGGTCCGGGTCAGCTAGTATTTGATAATAAGAATTCATTATTATACTCTTCAATGGAATTTAAAATGATTACGAGGGTAAATTATTAAATTTAAGCTAGAAAACTTAATTTTGCCTAAACCCTTTTTTAACCTTTCAAAATAAAATATCTCAAAAACGAGCGCTTTTAAAAATGGTTAACACTACTAAATTCAGAGTCGTCGATTTATTTTAACCAAATGGGTGCCCACAATGTTAAAAAAATGAGTCATATTTTCGAGCGCAGTGTATTGAATAAAAAAAAATACAACTTAAAATACACTTTCTGACATATAACCCCTATTTAGGTCATCAACTTTTAAAATTTGTTGAACTTTATTATTATCTTTTTTTCTTTATTTTTATTTATTATATTATATAAAAGACTAATTGTAATATTATATAACAACATTGGTCCTATTAAACCTATATGTAAATTGTTTCAAAGAATTAATTTATTCATCAACGTTTATTTCGTTTTGACCGAAATCATTAATATTATATTTGAAAGATGATGAAAAACAAATTAACAAATATTTAATACTTAAGTATTGTAATATATATAAATATAAATATATATATATATATATATATATATATATATATATATATATATATATATATTGTGGATAAAATTTCGTAAGTCAAGTTGAAGCTATTTTTTACAAATTAAGGCTCTTCATTTTGCTAGATAGATAAAAAATAGTAGATTTCTAATAAGAAAATTTAATAGTTTTTCTCCGCAATTGCCATGTCGCCAAACAGAAAATTCAGTCGCCAAAAGCAATTAAAAATCGCCACATCTGACAGCCCTGGTGAAGATATGTAAATCGAAAATAAAATTAGTCTATTCATTTTTCTGCTGGTTCTTTCTTTGGACATTTACAAATTGGATTCGAATTTCGTTTCCAATTCATTTGCTGGTAAACTAGCAAGCAAACGAACAGACAGGTTGACGTTGACGTCCGTATGTTCCTTTTATAATTATATTAATTAAAAATATTTTTCATTGTAATCTAGTTGAATTTTGCAATTTAATTAGAAAAAATCGCGTTAATTCTAAATAATTAAGCGAAGAATTACATATGTATTTACATAAATAAAAATTTAGTTTTGTTTCTTTAAAATACATATTTTTATTTTATTTTTAATATTTTCGTAATACATCATCATACATTTATTAAATGAGTGGGTGCATTGTTAAAATTAATTTTATTTATAATTCATTCAACATTAAGTTTTCGTTTTTTTCTAAATTCCATGTCTTAAATTTACAAAAAAATAATAAAATAATTTAACAATTTATAAAATACCAGTTAAAGTACCACAAAAAAAAAAAAAAATAATAAACAAAATTAGAAAATAAAATCCCAATAAAATCACAAAAATAATGTTTTTCATTTTGACAAACACAAATTCTTATAAATTTTTATCTCTCGTTTTTTAATGTTAGAAAGATATATGTTATTTACAATTTGGCTCTTTGTTTAACACCAATTGCCTCCAAGACTCCACAATCTTCCAAGTGTTTAAACAATAGATCTAAATATTCATCACGATGTTTCATCAAATGGCTGGCATGTTGTGAATGTTTCCAACATTTGAAGGTAACTTTAATATCAGCTCTCTCCCAATTCTCTCGCACAACCTGGTTAGAGGCGGGTGGTCCAATAGGATCATTGTCAGAAACAAAGAAAAGGGCAGGTTTTTTACATAGAGTTGAATGGAACATTTGACTCGAACGCATATAATGTATAGTGGCCTGGTTGTGGAATGTTTTCAAATGGTAGCTAAATTTAAAAAAAAAAGTGTAAACATAATAGTTGTGTATAATAGTTGTGTAAAGACCTTAATTTATTTACTTAATACGTACAGAGTATAATTACGTAATGCTGATTGCATACGGGCATTTTTGGGAAATATAGATTTGGGTAGCCCCACTGGAATTTCAGTGATATCAGCTGCACTATCCCAAATTTGACATATAATACGATTAAGTATGTGTGAATAACGGTCCATATCTCTAGACATTTGCAACATTAGCTCACCAAACTGATAGGCACCTACTGAAAATCCATGCAAAACAATCGGTGCATATGATTTGTTGTGTTCCAAAAACTTTAAGGTTTCGGCGGCCACTACTTGGGTACCCTTGGTGGGCCATAACAATTGCCAGGGTGTAATGTGCACAACCATGACATCAAACCCCAATTCTGTATAGATTTCAGCATACTTCTTAAGATGTCTTTGTTTGGCCATAAGCCAAGCCATCATCAATACCAACGGATTGCCAGTTGGTTTTTTGAATCTAAAAAATAATTCAAGAGATTATGGCGATTATCTATTTGATGTTTTTATAAAAATTTATGTCTATATCATTTTCAACATGTAAGTTTATGTAAAAAATAACATGAATGATATTAATGTAATTAGCTATGATAAAATTATGTATGTTAAGGAATAAAAAGATGAAGTTAAAATTAAAATATTATATAATGATTGAGTAATCTATAAGGATCTTCTTGGAGACATAACTGTTGTAAAATTCGAACTGAATTTTTTGTTTGAAATTTTGAAAATATCTTTACAACATATTTTGTCCTCCTTTAATCAAAAATAGTTGAGCTAGATAGTTGAACGTACGGAACACGATTCTGCTTTTAGTTCTTTTTCTATCAGGTCTTGATTTTCTTTTTTGCATATCTAATATTTCTTAATTAATAAGACAATTATACCTGTATATTTCACCATAACTCAAAAACCGTTGTTACGACTTAGATAAATGAAACACCAAAATATGCAGACGAAAATTGTCTTCAAGTCATTTAATGTTAAGATGACTTTTTTTATTTGCCCAGAAATTAGTGTCGGAAAAAACAATTTTGCATGCAAAATTGAAGAATTTTTTCTTAAAAATTCTTTAAAGAAATGAAAACGGCAAAATTTTATGTAATAAACAAGAATCTGCTGTAACGGTTAGTCCCATTTAAACAAATAAAACTCCTATAGATGTCGATTAAAATTATATTCAAGTTATCTTAACATAATTTGTTATCTTCCAGTTATGTTAACATTTTTATTTATCTAAATTGGACGAACCATTCTCGAGATATACAAGTGTGGCTGGCTAAAAAGGGGAGCATATTAGTCATGCCCATAAAAAACAAACAATACATGGCAGAAAAAAAGTAAACGCAGATTCTTGTTTAGCACATCAAATTCCATCTAGCACACTATTTTTGCTAAAGGGATGATTTTTCTGCCGACCAGTGTATATGAAAACAAGAATAATTTAAAGTTTGGTATAAAAGACTAATAATAATGGGTGATTCCATAGTTCTAGGATGTAATTTCACAGACTATCTTGAACTCGTCCTATAGCAGTTGTTCCATAGTCTCATTTCTACGAATTTTTGATTGATTCATTGAGTTGCTGGGTGTTCCCCATAATTGGATTATAAGGATTAAGGCCCAAAGTTTAAAAAACTTTAAAAAAATGGGCCAAAAATGAGGGTAAAATTGCTTCGACGTAAATATCTCTTACACTAAAAGAGATAATCTGCAAATGTAAGCATGTTTTCTTTAGAGGTTTACAAGGACTTTCTATAAGTATTTTTTTTACATTCAAGTTATAAATTAATTTTTGGCGAATTTAAAAAAAAAAATTACATACCCGAGGTGACCAACTTTGGAGGTCTACCCTCTACCCCCATGACATGCTAGTGGCCTGTGCTCCTCCAAATCAAATTGAAAACACCTCAGCTGTGATCATGTGAAATTTTATTTAGATATCTTTAAGTTACAGAAATATTTCAAAAAAAAAAAAAAAAAAAAAAAAAAAAAAAAACGTTTTGGGACCAATGTACTTACTACATACTACTACTGAGTGAGTCAGTAAGCCTGTTGGTCAAAGAGAAATAGGGCTAGCTGGAAAATTGAATATGTATCACCACATGCTGGACGTAAGGTAGGGACGACACTGTCTATGCGGCAGCATTAAGTCTATTGCTCCATCTCTATCTCAGTTAAGCCAGAACAACTCTTCTTTTCCCTGGCAGATTCTTCTCATTGTCTGCAATACGATGTTCATGCTTTAATCTGCAAACGAGGAATTAATGGTGTCTCTGTGAACGTCATTCAAAACTTCCATATATGAGCTACGGTCCAAAGGATCCTGAATATATATCTGAATGTTCTCGCATATACCAACTGTTTGATGTTAAAGTTTGGATGTCCCCTCCGATGACATCCAAGGAGTAGCTTCTTAGTAAACATGACGTTATGTTCCTTGACCGGTAGTACCTTCGTTTCCTCATGTAGTTTATTTGTAGGCAGCCTATGATGGTCCCTAAGACTGCATTTTGATAGCTTTGTATATATTTACACTGAGACCACACTGGAGCGGAATAATTGATTATAGACCTATCAATTATTTTATATGTTTCTTTGGCCATATTACTGCCGGTTAGCGCCATGACGACTTTGTTTCTACTTCACAATTTGTGCGTGATTGCAGTAGCATGAGCTGAGAAGGTAAACAAACTGTCAAAGGCGACCCCCAGGATCTTTGGGTGGTTCACTGTCGGAATTTGTACTCCATCGACAAAGATGCCAAGCTCGAACTTTACCATTAGTCCAGGTGGTGAAGAGTACATTTCTACATTCGCGTATTATGCATTTTAAAATGGTTTTATATAGGATGATTTTATAATTAAGGCTTAGCTTTGACTGTTCGTTGATTAGTCACTGAAGATCAGAAGCTTTTAACTACACATGAAATTCCTTATTTATAGTTGACTGCACGCTATGTGTGAGTTTTTAGGGGAACCGAGAATAGTTGTATCAACAGCAAATGTAAGAATTGTTCATCGGATATAGGCATCAGTAGTATAAATTAAATAGAGTGAAGATTCAAGAATATTTTCCTTCTCCCTGGGGTACATGGTGACAACAAAGATTTAGTTTTATATATTAAACCCTTGTGCCTTTGGTCGTAGAAGGCTTCAGCAATATCTAATAATAATACTAAAAAAATATTACTTTTCTCTCCATTAATCGATGACTTATTTAATAGTTCGCCGTTTTTGTAGAAACCAATCAGAAAACTTATAATTCTCTTCTCAAAAAAAAAAAAAAAAAAATTATTTAAAACTAGAATTAGAAATCTATATATTAGGTTTTGTATAAATTTGACTTTTCGTATGTTGCAGAGCAGAGACAGGATTTGTGTTGATAAGTCTTAAATTGGCATTAATTGAATTAAAAAAATCATTCAACAACGAATTAATCTTAAGCCTGTAAATTATTTCCTGAGTAATGATTTTATAGAATGGTACATTCATCAAATGCTTTAAAATGAAAAAAATATTAGTGAATTAATTCTAAATATAAATTCAAAGCTCTTTGTATCATTTCTTTTTTATCCTTTTCAATGCAAATGACTGTGCTGTTAGATAGTTATTATCTATATCAACAGGTCCGTAGCAATGCTTAAGGATACTAGTGAGATGAGAGACCAGAGCTAAATTGTGACTTTAAATTTTCTGCACATATTTGCTTTATTCACTTTGCATTTGTAATAACATGTAATTAAAATTTGTCTGGGGGTAAAATACTAAGGAAATCCCCGATCTCGTAATATATCGGATTACAGGCTTCTTTTTCCAATGTGATAACTTAGGCAAGTAATTATGGACTATTACAAAGTATGCTAAGATAATTATAGTTCGTTTTAAAGTGAAAGAAGAGTGATTTTTTTTAAATATAACCAAACCTTTTGAGTTTTTAACTTTATAGTTTATAAATCCTTACAGATAAAATCAGTTTTAGTATTAATTTGAAAAAGAGTTAGTAATGACTACGAAAAAGAACTCAGAAATTTGTAAACATATAAATTTTGTGGCATTTAGAAAAAAAAAAAACACGTCGAAATAAACTAATTGTGCAGTATTTGTATTTATATTTTTATAAAAACTAAAATCAAAATTTTTAACAAATTTATTATGTTTTATAATTTTTGTATTATTTGAAATTCTTTTTTATATTTAACTTTTCAAAAAATTTAATTTATTAAGTTGTAAAAATTGTAAATTGTAAAATATTAGAATAATTCAAGTCACGAATTTGTCTTGAGAAAGTTGGAAAATGTGTAATTTTGCCAGAATTGACATGAGCACTATTTTTTGCAAAAAGAACTTGTAACAATTCAAGAAAAAATTTTAATACTCCAAAAATTGTATCAATTTTAACATTATTTCCATTTGAATATTTTTTCATTATGATTTTCATAATTTTTTTACAGCAATCATTTTCTTAAAGAATTGCAACGAAATAAAATGATGTTTGTGCAAAATTTCGTATAGAAATTACGTACTTGGTTATAGGTAATGCGAAATGATTTTCTATGTGATTACTGTTTTTATGTATGAAAAAATGACTTCGCATTTTCTCAACTTTGCATTATTAGAAATTGTGATGTTAATTATATTTTAATAACAATTGTATGGTACCGCTAGCTAAAATACTTATTACTGAAAGGTGTTTCTACATGCACCGTTTGGTATCATTTATTTATTTGATACTTACTCCAGATTCCTCAAACAAGGTCTAAATAGATACACTTTTCTTGCAGAAAAAATAGTATTTTTAGTGATGTTGCGCCCAGATGTGGCAAAAAGTGATTTGAAACTATCATTGGTATTATTTGAGCTTAACACGCAAAACATTATGTCTGATAACTGGTACAACGTTACAATTTCACTAATTCTTTGTCATTAGCAAATGTATACATTTTTGTTCAGAATTGTTTTTCTTTAGATAAAAAACGTGGTTTTAAAGATTATTTTTTAAAAACAACATTTTGTGAGAATTTCTTAAGAGTTTAGGGAACGTTTAAGTTAACTGGAACTCACGTTTTAACTGAAATAGACAGTCTGGAATAGCACCAATATTTAACAAATTACTTCTTGCCATATCATATGCGTAATATCCCCAAACAATTTGCAATTTTTCTACAAGAAGAGGGAGAAAGTTCTTTAGACCAGGTTCGAAAAACCTGGGGTGTCTGAACATTTTTCAGTTCTCAGTGTTATGGAAATCATATTAAGATTCATTGCGCACTATTATCTTGGAAAACGTTAGTATAATTCAGTTGAAAAACTGACCAGGTTGAATTCCTAGTAATACTATTTGAATAAGAAAAATTGTTTTCGTAATCAATAAATAATAAAAATGAGGTGTAAGTTTTTTTTAATCACGTCTAAATGGCTGAAGCAATTTTCGCGAAATTTGACACACGGATGGTGCCAAAGGTGGTTATAGGCTTTTCTAGATCTCAATTGGACATCACACCCACATTTTAAGCCTTCTTTAAAAAAAATCTATTTTTTCAATTTTACACGTTATTAATGAAGCTATTTATATGAAAGTAGACACACAGTTAATGCTTGCACTATAGAATGTTATAGGCCCATCCGATTATACTCCCATATAAAGCAAGTATTCATTATGACATATCTAAGGAATAACAACAGTGAGAGCCTCAAATTTCGTGCGAAGTTTTATCCCATTATATATATATATATACATATATATATATATATATATATATATATATATATATATATATATATATATATATATATATAAATTTCTGCTTTGCTTTTCACATTAAAAAAAACTGTTTTACTTTTAGCCTAATTTTAATTTAGCCTAATATTGACGCTAAATAAATAAATGTTTGTTTAACGATTACACTATGCGACAGTCAAAATCGGGTTGGGATGAAACCAACAGGAAATGTTATATCGGTAAAAAAGAAGTTATACGTGTCCCGCCGTTTCGCTGGGTCACGTCTAGGAATCGAGATATATCGATTTGAAGTTAGTAACTATCATATAGGGGAAATTGTGACCTGTGGTGGTCTTTTTTTGACATAACTCGAGAACCACCAGTCCGATTTTGCTGAAACAAATTTGAGCATATCTCGAGCAAATTTTTGAAATTCATACCTTCACTTAATTGTGAATAAAAGCGAAACGTGTCCATCGATTTTCATGATCTATGTCTCATTTTGTTTAAAGGTTATGTGACTTTACGTGAAAGTAATAGGACTTGACACTTTTTTTACCGTTTTGGATTTTTTGTGAATTAAAAATAAAAAAATTCAATTTTTTAGGCAATAAATAGTTTCTTTTTCATACATTTATTTATAACTGCGAAACTGTTGCTTATGCAGCGAAACGTTGTATGAAAAGATTAAAGGAATTGTAATTCCTAATTTTTTTAAATTTGCTTCAGCAAAATCGGACTGGTGGTTCTCGAGTTATGTAAAAAAAAAAGACCACCAAAGGTCACAATTTCCCCTATATGATAGTTACTAACTTCAAATCGATATATCTCGATTCCTAGACGTGACCCATCGAAACGCCGGGACACGTATAACTTCTTTTTTACCGATATAACTTTAACCGGTAGTTTGAACCCTTCCCGATCACTGACCCCTACCATTTGTCGCACGGTGTTATTAACAAACTTATTTTAATTCACAGTCAACGTTTTTAATCCTCGAATATAAAAAATACTTACTCTAATGTATCTTTATCCACTTCACTTTTAAAGCTGCCATTTGTGTATAAAGTCATATTTTTAGTTATTTCTTTTGAAGAAATATAACGACGATTTTTTAAGGGAGCCATGGCGTTCTGTAATAAATTATAGAAAAATCTTATTAAATTGCTTGAAAATATTTATGTATTTGTTATTAGTAATAATTGCACGTAATTAGTTAATTGTCAATTTTTTTACACTTAAAGCTAAAAAATATATTCAGCACAAATAAATAATTCACAATTAGTAGAATTTTAATAATGTTAATATAATATTCATTCAGTAAATAGCCAAAAGCGGCCGCTTCTATAATAGAATTTTATGTGTTACTATTTTTTGATAGTCTTTTGAACTGATAAAATTTATAAAAAAGAAAAGCCCAATGGTTGATTAGAATTTTATAAGAAACTGATAAGTAATGATTAATTCATAAAAATTAATAAATAAAACAAAGGGCACGAGTAAACTTTTGCTTATGATTATGAACTTAATAAACAAAAAAGCGATTTTCTAAAAACTTTATTTTCTACGAGTCAGCTGTTACGTTACATCATTACATCATATATATATATATATATATATATATATATATATATATATATATATATATATATATATATAAATAGAAACATATAAACATATATATATTTATATATATAAATGAATTTTGGTGAAAAATAGTGGATGGACGCACGCACATTGTAAAATAAATATGATATAACTTATTAAATAAACAGCCTCATTAGTTGTGGTGGTGAATGTTATAATAAATAAAGAATAATTATAAAATTTATTGTTTAGATTAAAAGTTATGTTTTAATATAATAATTAACTTAACTCATTTCTTATGTTTACAGGATATAGAGTTGAATAGATATCAAGAAATTTCCCAAGAGGATTAGCTCGTGCAATATTAGTTAACAATTTTAATTACACATTAAGAACATTTAAAGTTCAAATTGGATGCAGAACAATTTATCGATGGATTAATATATAATAAATTCCACAAAAAAATAATAATAATAATAAAAAAATAAAAGTTACAATTTTTGACCTTATGTTTTTAATTTTCTTCACATTCACTAAATATGTTCTCTGTGAAGCTAATAAAATTTATCCAACTTTTATAAAAAAAAAAAAAAAAAATCAAAAACAATGTTTTTTTCGCGGTTTGAAATTTTTAAAAAATTAACAAAATCGAAAAAAGTATATTATATCCTATAAGTATATTTTCCATATTCATTATTTAAAATGCATTATATTTCTACATTTGCCCTCTTTTATAAATTTATTAAATAATTTTAGTTTTTTTCTAAATGCATTTTAGATGCAAGTGCATTTTTCAGATGCATTTTTGAAATTGTTCTCCTCCTATGACTTTTATTTTTTATTTCATTTTAAAAAGTGATTTATTGGTTAAACAATTTTATAGTGACGGAAATATTTACCGTTTTTAATAATTTTTAGAAAAAAAAAAAAAAAAAATACCAACACTTTTTTTTACCAAAAAATTTATTTTTATAAATATTTTAGTGTTTTGTACGTTTTACACAACGAGAGAAACTTAAAATATATAAAACTTCATACGCAATTGAGAGATTTAATTGATTTAACGGTATTTACATTCGCTTTAAGTTAAACAATTCAAAAATAAAATTTTAGTTATAAATTGCACTAGATGCAAAGCACTATATCAGAGCGCTCTCATGACGCTGTTACCATTATGAAGAGCGCTATCTGCAAGCGTAAGTACTTAACAATCTTTACCATGATACAATTTTAGTTAGTTCTTGTTACATTAATTGGTACAAATTGAGGGCGATATCTCTAATTAGCACTTGAGTTGATCTAAATAATAATATCATGCCCACTTACTTTATAATTTATTGTTCAATTATGTTCAATATTTGGATGGCATTCAGATGATTATTTATATCATACAAATCGATGACTTAATATAGAAAAGGTGTATCTCGACTTTCATGATTTTACAGAAAAAAAAAAAGAATAAAACCTAAGAAAATTTAAATAAAAAATTAATACGCAGTTTTAATACAAAACAAGGAGCGAAATTAATGCTAACTTTTATTTTGTATATAATAAATATAAGGTTAGTGTTCTTTCATTAATTTAAAATTGGAATAGACTAATGCTATAATTTATGTTTTAATTAACAAAAATAAATGTTTCAACAGATTACTGAAAAAAAAACTATAAAAGTTATGTATATTTTATAAGGTAAATTTTCATAAAAATATTAGCAATAGGGCTTCTTTAAAAAAACAATTTGAGGGAGTAACTAGTATTCATCAGTTATATTAGTTTTGAAATAAATTCTTTTTGAAATTTGAGATATTGTTTTTGATGAATGATGAACATGGCTTCCCTAGTTGCCTAGAAGGTTTGTTACAAAGACCACTTTTGGTCACCTTCCATTCGCTTTTTTATCTTCATTTTGCTTCCATTCAGCTTTGTTTGGATTACTTTTTCTCTTTCGAACATTATTTGAGTCACAATTTTCTTTTTCATAATTCCTTTATTAAAAACTTTAATGTAAGAACTCTCCAACACAAGAACAAACAATATTTTGATATGTGATGTTTCACAAAAATTATTTTTATTATAAAAATTCTTAAAAAACATGAAAATAATAAATTAAAATTCAAATGAGTTTGGGCTGTTTTCTTTCTAAATATATATTTGAAATAAGTTAGAGCTTTTTTCTAAATGTGGATTCACAATTTTAAGATAATTTACTCTTATTTGTATTATAGTGATAATGTGATTGTCTTTCAATTTAATTTTGTGCAAATATATTTCGCAATTTTTAATTTCCAAACAATATCGGTGAAAAAAAAATATAGGAAATTCTTCATAAATTCTATAAACTTGTATAATCAATTAGTCAAATATAGAATTAGTTATGACTAACAGTCAAATTTATTGGAAATTTAAATGTAAACATAAGAATTATAATTCGCTCCATTTTAATTTTTATTCAAAATGTCCTAAATCTTTTCTCTTCTTTCTTCTTATATTTGTAATAACTTAGTAGATAAAACTTCGACTAGTATATTTTACACTCATGTAATGCGATGAAATTCGATCGATTTCAAAAGTAAATCGATCATGTTAAGATGAATTTCGATTGATTTAATTTTTCATTTTTGTTTCTGTTCTATGTGTTTATTGTCAAATCACAACAAATTAATTTTGAAATTTGATTTACATAAATTAAACAAATAAATTTTAATTAGTTTCATTCTATTATCTTGGAGGAGAAATACTCAGGAGAGGGTCAGGAAGGGGCTTAATGCCTACTACACTTGCAGAAACTCTACAGGTAAGAATTGGGGTCTTAAACCGCTAGTTGTATATTGGATCTACACGTCGGTTGTAAGACGTATTAAGTAAAGGAATCTATAGGAACCTTCTCTCTAAAGTTCAAAAATGTGCTTCAATTGGCATCTCAGGCGCCAGAAGTACACCTCAGAGAAACTTCATGGAAGCTGTGCTGTCCTTACAGACGGCTCAAAGATGGAAGTAGACACGCTAGCGGGACTCTATTTTATAGAAATTGATATTAGACGATCTTATAAATTGGATGACAGTCGCAGCGTTTTGCAGGCAGAAATTCTGGGCATCTATAAAGACTCTGTTGGGTTCCTAGGAACTGCGGCATTCTCGGCAATGAAATAGCCGATGAGCTGGCTCCAAGTGGCTCGGAGCTAGATAGGTCTTTTGTAGAGACATCTGTTAGGATTCCAATTTGGTCCTATTGTAGTTCCATAAGGAATTGGATTTAGGTCAACACGAATCGAGCCTGGAGGAATAGAACGGACTGCAGGGTATCTAAAGCGCTATGGCCTAGTCTTAAACTGGTAGATTCGAAACACCTTCTGGGGATTAGTCGTAGTAGTTTGAGTCATTGTGGCATGATTACTGGTCTCTTCTCAATAGGGAATATGATGAGTAAATGGGACATTGGCACATCAGACTTTTGTAAGACGTGCGATGATATAAAGGAGCTAGAGTCAGTGAAGCACATACTCTGTCATTGTGTGGGGCTTCAGATCGGAAGGCTGAAGTGGTTTGAGAGCCACACACTGCATGAACTAGATGAGATTACTAGCAAAGGACGTATTAATATCATGGGGTTTGTAATGGGAATAAAATGACTTAGGGCATTCATAACTGATTGCTAGGGTATAAGTTCCACTTCTTATTTCTTTTCATATTTTTTCCTTCTCTATCTTTAAAGGGATCATAATGGACCATTTGGTCTACGGGTGGAGGCGAGAATACGCCGACCTTTTCTACCTACCTAACTACCTACCTAATGTATTGTGATTTTCATAGAACTAAATAGAAAATAATTTGCTTTTATAATAAAATTAAAACGAAATGGAAAATGTACTTGTATCAAGCCTTTTTCGTTTTTGGGTCGAAATGTAATTTCATCACATACCTGATTATTTGGACTTATATCAGTCAAATTGTGAAAGAATTATGAAAATATAATTATTGTTCTCTGAGTTATTGCATTTTGCAAATGACAAGGCTTTAAGATGATATGAAATCGGGCAAGAAACAACAATTTTGCTAGCGGTTAAAAATGTTCTATGTCAGAGGTGCCATATTTTGAGCCCTATAGCTCTGCTTCTGAGGGGTTCTGTGAGGTCCATC
Source organism: Protocalliphora azurea (assembly GCA_932274085.1). Taxonomy (NCBI): domain Eukaryota; kingdom Metazoa; phylum Arthropoda; class Insecta; order Diptera; family Calliphoridae; genus Protocalliphora; species Protocalliphora azurea. The sequence continues at coordinate 4,149,840 of OW026521.1, read as the reverse complement.
TTCCAAACCCTATTTTGATTAATGAAATCGGTACTTTCTTTGCTTACAACATAACTTTTTATATGGTAATGGAAATATCCTTCTCTTCAATGCATATCATTTAAACATTCATATGTCTGTGGAAAATACAATCATGTCCGAAATACGAATGAAATACGATATGATTTTTATTCAGTTTGGGATTAAAAATTAACATAATAATTTTTATAATTTTTATTTTTCATATACATATTTTTTCATTTTTTCCTATTTTTATAGAATATATTACAGATAACTCGTTTTCATAAATAGTTTTAGAATAAATTCAAATTCTAATTACTCAACTTATTAATTCTCAATGAGTTCAAATTTTAAATTTACATAATTTTGCAGAAAATTTGAGAATGTAGATTGCTTAAGAACGCTGAAATACATATTGGAGCTAGCTCTTGACAACAACAATAAATCTTACTAAATCTTATTAAAAAAAAGTTTGCTATTTTAGAATTTTTTTCAGTTATTATATTTTGCAATTAATTTTTCTAAATCCCATACGTTAACAATAAAACCACCTTTTCTCAAATATTGTTTACTTAATTAATTATTTTTTTTTTTTTCTTTTTGCACATAAGCAGGCAAATTTATAAAACTTAATAAAAAAAAATCATTGCAGTTTCTGTTGGTGTAGCAACTAATTTGTTATATTATCAAAAATATAAATAATTTTTGTACATTCACCCAAAATTATGACATTTTCCAATTACATAAACGTTCACAATAACTACTTTCTTTTTGTTTTTATATTTATTTTAATTTAATAAAAAGTTTAATTATACATTTTGCTTGCACTCACTTTATAATATCTTTTAATAAATTTATACAATCTAAACACGATTATTAATAAAAGACCAAAATAAACAATTTCAATCATTTTTAACCGTTTTTTAATCGATTTTAGTACAGGAAATTAAAAATGCTGAATTAAATTTTCTTAAATTTCAAGTTTATTTAAATTCAATTTATAACACAAACTAAAAAAAGAACAATTATACTACTAAACGAAAATTAAAAAAAAAAATCACAACTGCTCATGTAGAACATTAATACGAAACTACTAATGACAGTAAATTGTATAAAAACAGCGAAAAATTAGAAAGAATAAGTAAAAATGAAAAGTAATAAGTAATTTTAAATTGAAATTGTATATAAAAACTCCCGCTACTAGATTTACTTTCAATAGAAAATCAACAAGTGGATTACAAGAACCCTAGAGAAATTTATTGAGAAGGAGAACTTAATAACAGATCAGGAAGGGGTGTTGAGGTTTAAGGAGAAAAGGTACTTACATTTATAGAATGTATTCTGCATTTCTACATGAGAATGAGTGACACGAGATATGTCTCAATTAAGTATATGAGTAGTTAGTTTTAGTTTTGGCACAAAATATACATATATCAGAGCCGTAAATGAATCATTATTTTTTGATTTAATTCGTTACGAATTTGCTAAATTTTGAATTAAATGAAATTTGAATCAATTCAAACGAATTAGGCAGAAATGAATTGAAATTCATTTTCCAATTCAAATGAATTTGTAGAATTAGTTGCAATTCGTTTTCAATTCAAAGGAATCTGTAAAATGAAATGCAATTCGTTTCCAATTCAAATGAATTTGTTAAAGTGAATTGCAATTCTTCGTTTGAATTGAATTGATTTTGAATTCATTGAAATGAATTAGAACAATGAATTGCAACTCAAATGAATGAAATCAAAAATGAGTTGCAATCAATCAAATTCATGGGAATTTCAAATCTAAGAATTTTTTGTCTTTGGACTATACTAGGTGATATACAACACGAGAGTAATTATTACTGTCTTTTACATAAAAAATTAGTTGAATAACAAAACGACAGTTATGCTTACTGGAGATTTTCTTACAAAATCAATTCAATTCAAATGAGTTGGAAATGAATTACTAATTCTTTTTTCTAATTCATTTGAATTAATTCAAAATCTATGCAAATGAATTGCAATTCTCTCTGACAAATTCATTTGAATTAGAAACTAATTGCAATTCATTCTACAAATTCTTTTGAATTGGAAACTAATTGAAATTTATTTGATAAATTCATTTGAATAGGAAATGAATTGCAATTCATTTTTACCAAATCCATTTGAACTGACTCAAATTTCATTTAATTCATTTTTTGTGTGAAAAGAATTAATTCAAAATTTGCTAATTCAGTGCGTGAATGATTCGCGAATTAATTCAAAAATGAATGATTCATTTACAGCTCTGATATATATATATATATGTATATATATATATAAATACATCATAGATCATAGCAATCGTTTGACAGTAGTTATGTAATTTGAAAAAAACGGGGCTTTAATAAAATTGTTTGGTAAAATGTATGAAGTAAACAAACAGGTGTTTAATTTACTAAATTAATTTAAATTAAAATAGTAATAACATTAATGTTTTATGCATAATAATTAGATAGTGTTACCTATTATTCTATGCCTGATATACTAAAACTAAACACCTATTTCATATTTAAGACTACACCATGTCCACTGTTATTATAAAAATACGGTTTGTATGAAGCCTTCAAAAAATTTACTTAATTTTATGATACTACTACCTAAAATTCTTTTTATGACGAGATGTTTCCATATGTTTTAATTTATTTCCGCTAAATATTTTATTTTTTTAAATCGTAATAGGTTAATCTCATATATAGAGGACTAAAAAGAGTGTGAAATATATCTTACCAATGTAAGTATATTTGTTAAAATTGGCTTATCTAATAATGATACTTCCTCTTATGTGAATGCAAACTTTAAATAGCCTAAAAAAACTTTAAATCTATAATATATTTACAAAATTTGTCGGTTATTTCTATTATTTGAACATAAATTTCTTTACAAACCTTTCAAATGGTGTAATAAAAGTATTACAAAATTCAAAAATAACAAAAAAAAAAAAAAAATAGAAAAAAGTAGTGACGACCGTAAATTGATATACATATTTTTAATTAAACACGCTCTAACCTCTCGTTTGAATTACTCGTTACTTTTCTATATATTCTATTCGAATATATTCTATACCACTTTGTGTTGAACATACATAACAAATAAATTTAACGTGCCGCTTGAATGCATGTTATATCTCTACCGCTACGATAAAATAAAAAAGTAAAACGTGATATACACAAAACTATCATGACTACCCTTGCTCTTGTTAAAAACTAAAGAGAATTTAACAAAAATGAGAGATGAAAATTAAGAAATACAGAGAAATACGTATGTATATAGGAACTCGTGATGAGTTTAAAGAAAGAAAGATTATTTAATCATTTATTCTGAACTTATTACAGCAACAAATATTGTAACAATTTTTATTTTAATTTAAATTTTTATATACAGTCATAGTCATATATATTTACACTTTTTTAAATTTTTTGAAAATTTGGAAAAGAAGTCAAATATTGTTGTTGTTATAAAATATTTTGAAATCGCTGTTTTGTTATTGTAATGCCTGAAATATGTAGAGTATATTGTGGTAATTTCTGAAAAAGTAGCGGTACTTATTTCTGATAATATAAAAGAAAAGTTATTAAGCATTTTTTATTTCAAAAGTATTTAAATTTTTATGGCAGATTTTTGCTAATTTTTCTTTCAAATGTTTCTATTTCCATATAACGGATTCTTTTATTAAAGATTATACGATTTTTAACCCTATGCAAACTCTTTTACAAATCGTAATGTTGATGTATAATTTTAAATCTTCATTTAAATATCATTTTGGCTCTAAAAGGTTTTTTCATCATTTTCGACAATATTTTTAGATTTTTGCGACTTATTACATTATAATTGATTATAATTGATTATATTATAACTGATTTTTGAAACTGTGTAAATAATTTTGAAATATAAAAATGTGTGTAAATACTGTACACTTAGTGTCAAAGTCGTACTTAAGTTCTTAAAGTTGTTATATGATTGAAAACTTAAGTACACTTTTTCCATCTCTTAAGTTTTTCCTAAGTATTGTCTAAGAACATATTTATTGAAAATAAAAGAACATCTTAAACCAACACCTCTTTAATTTTACGAACGTTGGCATCAAAAATTATTTTGCCCAAAAAAGTAAGTTCGATATTTATAAAGATTTTTGGTATTACCATAAGCAAATAGCAATCTAAATTAAAAGATATTCAATAAAAAATAACATAAAACATTTTCCGATAAATGAAATATATCTATGATTTTTAGGTAAAGAAAAAAATTTAGAAAGTTGGGACCACAATATTTTATTGAAAAAAAGTTTGAAGATCTTTGTTTATTTTCTTATCAACTTAAGTATTAAACTGCACAATGAGGAAGGCCGGACGAGATATCCTTCAAAAGCTCGGATTGGATGAAGGGTATCAAAACTATCAACTGGGAAAATGAGAAAACTTTTGAATTTCTTTTGAATTTGTAAATTTTGCGTTTGGGGTGATTTAGATACTCTAAATCTGATGAACCCAAAAAGGCTATCAGTGGCGCAAATTAATTTGCATTACTGTGAAGTAGCCTCCACAGTGGACATAGCCGTTATCCAGGAACCTTGGATTAAGAACAACAGGGTATGTGGTTTAAGGGTACCGGAGAAGGTACGAACATGTACACTGGCTAGGAATGATTTGAATATTATTCTTCTTCAATCTTTTAGTAGTGGGGACCTTACGGTTGCCCCATGGGAAGCCACTGGAGGCAGTAGGCTCATATTGGCATCTGTGTACATGCCGTACGAGGCGGCCGATCCACCGGGCATCGTTTTGTAGCATTTGGCGGAGAACACCAGGATGCGAGGAGTGTACATGGTCTTGGGATGTAAAGCGAATGTTCACCACTACCAATGGGGAAGTAGGGACATCAACAGAAGAGGTGAGTTAGTATTTGAGTTTATAACTAGTTATAATCTGTACATCTGTAATAGGGGTAATGGTCCTACATTCAGTTATAGACATAACGCTAGCGAACCAGTTATGGATTATACCTTTTCGGACTATAGCGTCATAACCTTCAGTCTTGACTTTATAAAATCAAGGGGAAAGCCCTATAGGAGCTCTAGAAGTCCTTCGGTGAGTTAGTTAATAGGGATTTTGAGGGATACTGATTTGAGCTGAGGGTATCGAGGAAGTGATGAACATTTTCACGGATGTAATTAGGAATAGCTTTGAGCTCAGTTGAACGGTGATTTATCCTGGCAAACAGAAGCAGCCGAAATGGTGGACCAGGGAACTTAGGGACCAACGGTCTACCGTTAGGAGGTTGTTTAATAGGACCAAACTAATGAGGAGTAATATTGATTGGAACAACTATAGGGAAAGCTTCATTAGGTATAAGAGAACATAAGACGGGCGTAACGGACATCATGGATAAATTTCTGTGAGTCCGCGGACTCTGTGAACGAGTTGTCCAGATTCAAGCGTATTATCCAAAGACCCTGTGGCACCTGGATAAACACAACGTGCGGACAACTCGTGGACAGAGTCTGGCTCGGAGTCCGTCAGCCTACTGACTACACTTCCCACGCTGTAGGGATATAGAACCTAATGGGCGGCAAGTAGTGTCAGCGATAACCTACAGTCCGGATCTGATGAGAGTGATTTTGGTACGATTGAGGAGATGATCACTAGAGGCAAGGTAAGAGAGGAGGTGAACACATTTAGGCTCAAGAAGTCACCTGACTCGAATGTTTCCGGCCATGTTATAGAACGTCAATGATAGGGTCATCTCACTACTCGTGGAGGTATTCAGGGAATGTCTCAGAGTGAGATGTACATATTCCTAGAAGGTGGAGAGAGGTTAGGGTCATTTTCATACCCAAAGCGGGTAAGATGACTCACTCGAAAAACAAGGATTATAGAACGATCAACCTATCGCCCTTACTACTAGAAAGACTGATCGATCTGTATCTTAGGAGGAGTATGGAAACTCAGGTCATCAACGACGCTCAACAAGCCTATTTTAAAGGTAAGTCTGTTGAGAGTGACCTGCATGACGTGGTGATCTGCTGCATAGGGAATATACCTTAGTAGATTTTCTCGATATTGGAGCCTTTAATAACATTAGGATAGAGGCGATCAGTGAATCACTTGCTTCGTTTGGTATAAGTGAATTTCTAATTGAGTGGATTACTCTGATGCTAAGCAGCAAAGTTATCAACTCGAACATGAGAGACACTTGCATAAGGAAGCTCGTGACAAGAGGCACACCACAAGTGGGTTCTCTTTCCACTATTATGACTCTTGGTGGCGAATATTGAGACATTTCGATACCATGAGACGGAAGATCGTAGCCTAGGTTGACGACGTAGTAGTGCTGGTTTTGGGTAAATTTTTATCTACGATCAGCGATGTCATGCAATCAAGACTGCGAGAAGTGCCTCTTTGGGCCAACATTAGTGGATTGGAGGTCAACCCAGAAAAGACTGAGCTAGTTCTGTTCACCAGGAGGTTGAGACATTTCCGGTATTAATTGAATGGGATAGAATTCGGATTGACAAGGGAGGCCAAGTACCTGGGCGTTTACTTAAACAGAAAATTGTCTTGGAAGAGAAATACTCAGGAAAGGAACAGCAAGGGGCCTAATGCGTACTACACATGCAGGAACTCTATAGTCTGGAACTCTATAACTGGTGTCTCAAGCCGATAGTTGTATATTCACATCGGTTGTGAGGCCTATCCTCACTTATGGATGTTCGGTCTGGTGGGCTGTATTAGGGAAAGGAAATTATAGGAACCTTCTCTCTAAAGTTCAGAGATGTGCTTCAATTGGCATTGCAGGTGCCATGAGAAGTACATCTCAGGTAGCACTGGACACCATTCTATTCCTTCTTTCAATTGAGGATTTCGTGAGAGATATGACTGTACGGAGCTTATTTAGTCTGAGGGAATTAGGATTAATAGGGAACTTTAGAGCGTGACATGCTATCATACTTGACGATGCTGAATTTGATGGTCGGACATTATCCATAGTCGGTAATGAAATAGGCGATGAGCTAGCTCGCAGTGGCTTAGAGCTGGACAGGTCTTTTGTGGAGACATCGGTTAGGATTCCAATTGGATCATATTTTAGAACCATAAGGAATGAACTGCAAAAACCAGCAGATTCGATTACTGGTCACTCCGCAATAGAGAATATGACGAGTAAGTGGGACATTGGCATGTCAGACTTTTGTATGATGTTTGATGATGTGGAGGAGCTAGAGATAGTAGAGCAATGTGTCATTGTGTATGGCTTCAGCGTAGTAGGCTGAAGTGGTTTGGGAAGCACATACTACACGAACTAGAGGAGGTTATGGGCAAAGGACTTAGTAACATGATAGGGTTAGTAATGGGGATAAAATGGCTTAGGGATAATCGTTCTAGATTGCTAGGTTGAAGGTTCCACACTCTTCCAACGTTTTATCTATTAAAGTTTCCCCCTTTTTCTTTTCCACAATTGACCGACTACCACGCATCCACCCTTTCCAACCTAACCTAATTCATATATACACTGCCTGCCACTTGAATAAGGAATCACACTTTTTTTAACGTTAATTAAGTATATCTCCTAAACTAAAGTTCAGAAAATGAAGAAATAAAAAAGTACATATTTTGTTATACCAAAATTATGCATTTATTTAAAGACATGTATTTCTGCGGTACTTTTTCGTGTGTCACTTGAATAAGGAATATTTTAAAACTAAGAAAACTGTAATTTATTTTTAAATTTCAGGTTATAAAAATGAAAGTTATTGTCTTCTAACATTCAATTAGTAATGAGTAATGCCACCATTTTTAGAAATAACCTCAAAAATGCGATTTGGCATTGACTTGTATAATGACTCTAGGTAATTTAGGGAAATTGAACTCCAGTCTTCCGTTATTGCATCCTATAAGGATTCTATCGTCTCAAATTGTTTTCCTCCTTCATAAACTTTACTTGCAAGCCAACCCCAGACATTTTCCATTGGATACAGGTCTGGTGAATATGGGTGCCAATCCAAAAGTTGAACACCTTGCTGATTAATCCATTGAATCGGAGCGTTGTCGTGTTAGTAAGTCCAAGGTATGGGTTCAAAGAAATCATTAAATTTTGGAAATGCTTCCTCCAGAATTTTTGTAAGTCGTTGCAGTCATTTTGTGGGATACAAAAAAATCTATGGTACCATAATACGAAATGGCACCCCATATCATTATACCGACCTCTCGGCTGTGTCTGCGACTCAAAAATAATTCCTCTTTATTTTGGTCATAGAAGTAATACAAATACAACTTTACAACAAAATACAACTTTAAACCATTTGTCGGACCATGTCATTGTATTTTTAGCAAACTGTAGACGTTGTGATTTGCGTTTTTCATTAAGTGGTGTTTTTTTTTTTAGTTTTCATCGGACTATGTATGGGCACGACTTTAAAATACGGTACACTGTTCTTAGACTGGCACTGACTCCACTTTTTTCACATATTTTTAATACCGACATGGCAGAATTTGATGCAATTCTAAGAATTATTCGTCTTTCTTTTGGAGTTGTTGCCATTTTCTTCCGCCTTTCATGTTTTTTTCCATATCTTTCCACGTTATTTAAATAATTGTACACAAATGTCTTTCCTCTATTAATGTTTTTGGCTTTTTGGACCGGATTCTGACCCTGAGATTTCAAAATCAGAATTTTTTCTTTTTCAGAGTTATTAAGAGCCTTACCACGTCCCATTTTGAATAAAAACTATTTAAAAACTATCAAACTAGCCGTTTATATTGAAAGAAATTCAAATCATAGCCTTCCTGATTAATATTAAAAAAATTCCTTATTCAAGTGACACACGAAATATTAACACAGAAATACATGTCTTTAAATAAATGCATAATTTTAGTATAACAAAATATGCATATTTTTTGAAATTTGGTTCCACAAAAAATTATTTTTTTCTGAACTTTAGTTTAGGAGATATACTTAATTAAAGTTAAAAAAATTCCTTATTCAAGTGGCAGGCAGTATATATATATATACATATGGAACATTTGAGTGCAGTTTTCTCGTAACCGAAGCATTCAACGGATATGCGAAAATTGGCCAATACCACTTATGTTGAGCTCTCTGCATAGCGCTTTGTCCTTTTGCGTAGCGCTTACATGTTTCAATTTCGTTGTTATTTAAATTAGTCCCCAGGGTGTTGTTATCTTTCCATTGTACAAAAAGTATATTTTTTTCATTTCCGAAACGGGGCAGAGTGAGCATTTTTCGATTCGACTATCTCTTATTGTGCCAGGTGTGCATATTCAAGAAGCTTCACGGATGTCAAATAATTATCAATAAAAACCTTTATGGTAAACAAATGAAAACTTGCTGAGTACCCGTAAAAAATACGAATAAAATGATTGAAAAAAATCAGTTGGGATTTTTTGCTGATTTAACTGCGATGGAGATATAACATCGCACTAGGTTTGAATTTCGTATTGTGGATTTTTTTTTTTGTTTTTTTTTCTTCCAATAGATTTTAGTTAGATCCACATTGCAGCCATAATTTGCAAGTCATTATATAAGAAATGAGATGCTCACTATTAACACGTTGTACTCTGCACTCTACATTTAACAATTTTAGAACCAAGTGAATTAGATTTCCTTCATGTTCATTATCACTCACATCCGAATCGTGATCCGTATCATTTCCATCCAATGAAGATATTGCAAGTATATCGATATTTTGCAAATTATCATCAAAATCTTCCAATTGTTCCAATATTTCAGCAACTGTAAATCTGTATAATAATAGTCAATAAAATATATGAAATTATCCATAGAGCATAGTATCCCTTAAATAAAAAAACGCCTATTTTAACTCATTAATATTTTAAGACTTGAACAGATGAATTATTTAACCATATTTTAATAACCACACATTAAAAAAATATAAATTTAGCGACAAGCCCTTTATTTTTTGCACTATTACTTACCTTCCACGTGTGTTGCAAATTTTATTATTCCCGTTATACACGTTTTGAACACTATTACGCACTTAACAGAATTAATCTGACGGAGACACATGGGGAACTGAGATGCTAAATGAAAGTTTCATTTTTAATTCTTCATTTCGATATAATGTAGAATAATAAGAACGTCCCTTTAAAGGGATCTTGTGCACTAATGGGGTCCGACCTAGTAACATCGACATATTATTTTTTTGTAGAATCCAATTTTAGCATGAAATTCATCAGCCAAGCTTATGCTGGCTCCAATAAATATTTCCAACTTCTCTCTATAGCTAAAATCCACTTATAGTATGAGCGATTCGTCACGATGAATGCGCTTGAAGCGTGTCCTTTGTGAACGTAGAATACCCAGGTATGTTCAGAATGAACACTTGGAACATTTAAATAGAACATTTTTCATCTGTCATGCACATGAACTCATGGTATTGTTGAAGTTTTTAACCAAAAAATTTATATTAATCATAAAACGACAAGTGTGAATTTTTGTAACGATGTATAAGTTATTTCTTTGCCGCCCTTGAGGCATAATTTTGATCTAAAACCTCTTTTTTTATTATTTATTACAAAATCATAATTTCGCCATTATTTTTCTGTCAAATTATTTTCAAAAAAAATAAATAAATAAAGATAAGAAAAGATGCCCTGAGGCAGCTTGACCGTTATGGGGTTTAATTTTGGAAACATTACGTTCTGAAAGATAAAGTTAAAAGACTGCATCATCTTCGTTTAGATCAGTAACATATTATAAAATATTCAAAGTCAAATTGCTGTAAATAAAAATAAAATAGTCAAGTACGAAAAAATATAATGCCTTGTGGTTTGTTATTCAAATTTCAAACGTTTGATCATATTAATGTTTTTAAAGATTGTTTTGCAAATTTTTAACTGTAAATCCATATACATATATTATTTTAAAATGTAGTTTAAATTTGTTAGTTTGTTTGTTTGTGTATCAAGCACGCTTAAATTTCATACAGAGATAGTATGAACACCGAAGGGATGCCACGCCTATATTTTACGAATACTTTTTTAAAATGTAATTTTCTCAATTTTTCAGTTACTACTGAAGCGATTTACATTAGATTTATTACATAAACGAATTTTTTTTTTAAATATAAACTGCAAAATTTTAAAACTACTTTACATAGTATTGGAAAAAAATTAAAAAGTTTCTGATTTTGTAAAGTATTTATCTGTGAAGCATTTGCCTTTTTAGTTTCGTAAGGTTATCGAAATATCTTAAAAAAATGTAAAAGGGCAGAAAAACAATTTTGGACAAATTTTTTTAAAAAAATGTGTAAACGAAAAATTTTGTACGTTTTAAAACGTAATTATTTAAGTCCCCCTATGCAATACGATATAGATCGGATACTTTTCTGAATCTGCGAGGTCCAAGAATTATAAGCATGTTATCTTCTTTTATTAAAACCAAATCGTTACTTCATAAACTTATAAATTTAAGTATGTATAATACAAAATTGTGGGCAATTTTATTTTATTTATTATTATTATTTTTTTTTTGAACCACGCAGCAACCAACTTTAAGTCGAAAGAAAATTTAGTATATCAATTATAATTTCGGTAAATCAAAGAAAATACAATATCCTAGCCTATTAATTTTAATACTACATAATGTGCAGATCGACAATCTGACTATATTTTGCAATGAAAAGTGTTTTGGTAAAATGGTTCAGATAAAAAACCGTCAAACACATTGAATAAATGTGTCAGAAAAAAATTCATAAGGGTTGAACTCAATTAAAAAATTTTACATCTATTGTTGGATAATGTTAAATATTAATATATTACAATATATTAATATATTATATTTTAACAAATTTTAACAGGAGGTGTGGTACCTCCCATACAAAGCAAATATTCATTATAGCAAATCTGAATAACTATTATAGTGAGAGCCCTCAAATTCTGTGGGAACCACTTATCATATTGCATTCATGGAATTAAAATACATACTTTTTATAACAAATAATAAAATATTAGTTATCGCATCAAAAGGGGTAGCGAAGCGCACCGGGATATGCTAGTACTATAATATTTATTTAATATTTGACTATTTTTTAATAGTAACATTACTATAATATAACTTAGTAATTTTAAAGCACCTTAGTGTAGATATATTGATTATCACTTTTCTCTAACCACCCCTTTAGCCCAAAAGCTTTTTATGTTAATGATATAAAATATTATTTAATCGGTTAAGTTTAGGTAATGAAATACAGCAGCAGGTGACAAACAGAATACACAGTTACGGACAAAACAATAGGGTTACTTATATTTATTTTAGATTTTTTGAGTTTTCCAATTTATGCAAAGGAGTAAAATTTTATAATATACATTGAATTATAGACCTGTACAAAAATAATATTTTTTAATATCATTTTTTAATATTATGTCAATAACTGAACGTTGTCTCAAACGAAAATTATCCTTATTCAGTATGCGTACAATACAATAGGGTCAGGAGCAAATTCGCCATTTTTTGCAAATATTTTTCTAAACTACTTCTTTTTAATCTGAATAATGATATTAACAATTAGAAACATTAAAAAGATTATGGTCATTGATAATCTTTAATTCTGAGAACTATTCTTATCAAACTTTAAAAATATGGGGAAAATCTAAATTTCAAACAGAGGCAAAAAATCACCTAAAAATCTTATCAAATCTTAATTCCTTTAAGTCGTTTCAAAATATATTAGGAACATAAATTTCTTCTGAGAATATATGAAGACAATTGTTGTTTTAAAATCCTTTCCCTATAGATCCCTTTTGATACGAATAATTTTCGTAATTAAAAATAATTACTAATCCGTATCTTTTTTTCTATGACGTCAAATTTCCTCTTAAAAAAACTTGGGGATCAATTGACACCGAACTGCTGGAGTATCATCATGCAACAATCATTTTCAAAACGTGATAAAATAGATATATGATTGAAACTAGAGAACATAAATGGTAGAACTGTTTACTCAGTTTTTCTTCAGAATATCAAATTTCCTCTCAAAAGGAGTTCATAATTTGAAAGATATACAACTTTTAAGAAAATAATGAAATATTTCTTCTCAAAATGTCAAAAAATACACAACTTAAAAAATCCCAGAAGCACCTAGCTCTAAGACGCAAATCCACCAAACCTGCAATACCTACGTAATAAAATAATTTAGCTTGTTAGTCTGAGTTCACACAGAGAAAATTTTCTTTCTGAAATTTGTCTATTTTTTCTTTTAAACTTGCATTTACGTTAACACACAAAATTTTTTAAATTTCAAATTCAAGTTGAAATTTTTTAACAAAATAAAGCAAAAGTATTTTATGAATATGAAATTTCAAGTTGCCATATGACCTTGGGAGTAAGAATTCGAAGTGCGGAGTTTTTAATTGTGTTTATGTGTTCGAATCCTGGCGAATACAACAGAAATTTTTATTTAATAAATTTCAAAGAGAAACTTTTTAAGTATATAAAAAGATATTTTTACAGATCCTTATTTGACGTTTCAAAATTTTTGATTTTTTAAGCCAAATTATAATACAATTTTTGGAAGTCTTAGCCAGAGATCGAACTCAGTACCTACAGTCCTTCAGTAAAAAACCCACATCGAATTTTATTATCTCTATCGCCTATATAAAAAGTCTAAAACGCAACTCAAAGGTAAATAATACTTTTTTTATAAAGAACTCAGTAACGTGCCTTGAATTTTGAATTTGGACGAAGAAAATTAAAAAAAAAAAAAATTGAGGCTTCCCGGGAAAATCGTTTATAACTCCGAATCAGATTTCCAAGATTATCGAGACTATATGTCACATATGTGTTGAAAGAGAAATGTATTTATTGAACTATGGGCTTGAAAAAATCCATTTCAACACTCAGACAGACAAATATTCTCAAGTTGTTTTTAATCATAACAATCACGAATATTTTCATTTTGAGGTCTTGTATGTATATTCTAAGACTTTCGTTTAAAATGACAAACTTATATATACCATTTTAATTGAAGGGTATAAAAATTACGACTTTACTACTGACCCTTTCATTTTGTCTTCACTGAATAAAGATAATTTGCTCTTGAGACAATGTATAGGATTATAATTCAGTGATTTGGCACAAAATTTTTTTTTTACTTTTTTTTGCACAAAATTTTGTCGAAAACTCAAAAAATATAAAATAAATATAAGTGACCCTATTGATTTATCCGTAATTGTATGTATATGAGTGTATAATCGTATAAACAGTTACCTTAAAAACAAACAATTTGTATAGAAAACACTACACACTCAAGTAATTGTAGTGATAATAACATTTTTTAGATTATATATATATATATATATATATATATATATACTATAATGAGGTAATTATAAAATATAATTATTTGTTGATACTATTTTTAATACTTTAGTTAAAATATTCACTATAGCATTTTTTACTTTAAATTATGGCCAAGAAGTTACGGAAATTGAAAATAAAACAAGATAGAGCGCTTTATTCGGCTGTGCGAATCTTTTATACTTTTCAACGGTGTACAGATATAAGATTACTATAATATTTTGTTTATTATTTTTATTGTTGCTGAGCATATTAAAAAAAAATCAAGATATAGAAAGATTATAGAAAAAAGCTAATAGATTTGTTAAAAAACTAAGTTCAATATTTTTAAAAAGGTATGATTTTTTTGTTCACAACAAAATTCTTAGGAGCATTACCGATATTGATATACTATATATCCTCAAGTTATAAAAAGGCTTCATAGACGCCATATCGGACCCACAAATTGACGAACATCGTTACTTAGACTGCCCTATCTATATGAATTCAAAAAATACTTTACTAGATCTTAGATATTGTAGAAATTAAAAACTTGTTTATAACTGTTGGCCCGTTTGTGTACAGAAATAAATTAATTTTTGATGTTCCCAACTTCATTTTGAGATACCGTTTCAAAAAAACGTTAGTCCTGGCGTTGTACTTTTTCGAAAACTTTTTATATTTCTTTTAACTTTTTTTGGAACCTTTTTCGAAAGAATTTCCAAAATCAAGTAATTTTTCACAAAAATAATTACGTTTTATTTAAAAATGCTTAATGTATCAAACCTAAAATAATTCGTTATAATACTCATAATTATATACAGTGACTTCCAAAACGGTTCACTAAAATATTACATTATTTATTACGTTTATACGCACTTCTTACTCGCAATTAAAAATATTGCGAAGTGATAATTTTGCCATTAGGAACTCATGTAAACTAATCGTGATTAGTGAAACTTATTGCAAATAAAGCGTACGGCGTTGCCACTTCTTTGTAGGTTTATAGACGAGAAATAAGGAAATATATTTCTTTATGCAATTTGCCGTATATACAGTGAGTTTTGAGTATTTTTATCTGCAAATATGGTACGTATAAAAGTAATAATAGACTTTATTTTTTAAAACAAATTTAAAACAACTTATTTTAATTTTTTTCGATTAAAATTAATTCATACTAATAAATTCAATAAATATAAATCGGATATAAATTGAAAAAAAAAATTTAGTAAATTTATTGTGAGCAGTTTTTCTTTATTTTGGATTTTCTGCAGTTATTTCATTATTTATTACGACAATTTTTATATCGACAGTATTTGTCCGGATCATCTGTGCTAAATAATATATACAATATTGAAATTCACTGTTCACAAAAAGACTTTATTTTATAATGAGCTCAAATGGCAACTCAAGTGAAATCATTAATGATAACATACATATTATGATAAACAATTTTAAATTGATATTGATAATAAAGAAAACATAAAAAAAAAATACATAAAAAAGAGCAATTGGTTCTATCAGATTCTAACTGCCACTTTCTTTTTGAAATATGAAAAGCTAAAATCATGAAGAATAAATTTTACACCAGTGAAAAAGTCATATCGATAAACCACACCAAGTTTCAAAAAGTTTAACAAATATTTTATACCTACTTAAATATAAAAAAAAATATTTAATATGCATTCTCTAGCTATTCCATAGCTAATTTTGAATTAAACATTGAAGATTAATGAAGTGATTTTAATTTTTTACTGATACCTGTAATAATTAAAAAAAAAAAAAATTTTAAAAATACAAAAAAAATGAAAAAATAAAAAGGATTGATAAATTGTTTATTAATTACAAAATTAATAAAATTGTTTTGTTTTTTAATAAAATAATGCACTGCGTAATTTGCCACATAAATAAATTGTAATAAACGTGGTAAAAAAATCAGGTTGGCTATCTCGAAAATTTTTATGTAATTTTGTTGAAGGAATATTCTAATTATCAGTGCAACACAGCACATTTTGTCATATTTTCATAGAAAATCCTTATTTTTGAGCATACTTTAGCAATTTAAATGACACATTTTTGCATACTTTATACTTGGTAGCATAATTGTTCAAATAATACACTAAAGAGCATAATTTTACATGTTTTACATTTAAGAGAAAATGTGGCATATTTTGCACCCAATAGAATTTCCTAAAGAATTTTCCATTAGCGAAAATTCCTTTCTGCTGTTACATACGTTTTTCACAACCAATTCCCTAATAAATTTCATCTTATATATTGATAGAAATTTTATAAAAAATAATAATCGAATTAATTTTGCATAACAAATAAAATTTTTTAAATCTTAAAAATATCTTCTATTTATTATTTGGACTTTAGACAACACAAAGAAAGCTGGTTGAAACTGACATTTTTAATATTTAAGCAACTTAGGAATATTTTTTCTTCAAATTCGTTATATCGGGAGTAAAATTCGTTATATAAGGTAAATATTTTCTAATCGTTATTTTCGTTATATCGATATTTGTATTTTAAGAGCATATTTTTTTAATTTTAAAGGCGTATTTCCGATGTTAAGAAATTTTTTTATGCGCACAAAACACTTTTTAGAGGATATTTTTGAGTGCCCTACTAATTATGAAAAGTTTTACACAATTATTAAATAGTTTTAATGGATGCAGATGATGTAAATATATTATAAAAATTTGTTTAATATGAGATTTTTCGTTGTTATAGTTTATTTATACATACATATGAATGTATATAATTTTATATAATTTTTACTGGCAACCTGTCAACAATTTTTTTATTACATGTTGGATTGCTATTAATAGAATAAACAGTGACAAATTAAAAAAAATGTATGTGTATAAGTTGAAATATTCTTCGAAATTCCAAAATTTGGATTTTTTTTAGAAATTTAAACTCTACTGGCGTATACAGGACTGTCTAGATGTGGCTGAGCACCCTCTACAAAAAATTCAGCTTTTAAAGTTTAAAAACAAAATAATAAATATATGATGTCCTATATTTTTTACTTATGCGTCAGTATAAAAAGTTCTTATTCTTATTAGCTATAGCCTGACAACAAAGCTTAATACAATATAACCCATTGGCCAGTTTATTCTCATACGATGCATAAGGTTATATTCGAAGAACTGGTTAGTGTTACACTTAAGAAAGTTTTTTCTTAAAACATCGTCTGGCTTGAAACAATTATTTCCTTATGTAAATCTTATTAAAAAGAAAAAAGAATTAATCACATTATTTATCCCACAAATTTTAAACTTAAAAAAAATCCTTTGTATAATATTTTTATTCTAATTGTATAAAGAAAAAATGGTCTGTAAGACCAATAATAATAACATACAGTGTCGGCCAAAACTAACTGAACAAAGCCTATTTTTATAAGATTATCTTGGTATGTGAAGAGTATTATTATTTTTTACAAAAATATTTACTTCCATATAATGGTTGTTTTCCGGTCTAAATAAAAACATATAAATTGATAGATTTTTCCTGTCTATACAATATAAAATTTAATTAACGCAACTCTTAAGCGTGGGTTTTTGTCGAAACATCAAAGAAAAATTACCATACTGCAAAAATGTTCAAAAGTATGAATAAATTTTGTAAATAATTTTGTCTTATCTATATATATATATATATATATATATATATATATATATATATATAATTTTTGCAAAAAGTAAATTAAAGAATTTTTAAAGTTTTAGTAATGAAAATTTAAATAATTAAATCAAAACACTATGAATAAGTTAAAAATCATTACATTAGAGACTACTGAAGTGATATGATCAATTAAGACTTTTGAAAAATATTAATATTGAAAAGACGACGGTAAGATACATTACAAATAAGTTAAAAACGAAAGAAACGGTTTAATGAATCGCCCATGGAAGCCAACCTAGGTGGTTAACTATCAATAATAATACATAAATTGTTAGAGGAAGTCAAAACGGTCTTAATAAGACTGCCAAGAAAACTCAAATTAATCAAAAAGTTCAGTTAGCTTTGGCCGACACTGTATATATAATCCATAAGGCTGAGTGAGGCCAGTAAATATTTTTATTATATTTACCCTTTGAAATATGTTTAATCCGTTAAACTATAAGATTTATTAATGTTCAAAATACAAATGTCTAGTAAAGAACTAATGTCATTTGCGTGAAACATTTTTATAACTAAAATATATTTTTCATGATCTAAGGATAAAGCCTATTGAAATTTGTTATGATCGGTTCATTATTTCACCTAGCCCCCATACAAATGTCCTCCCGGAATAGAGGTTTAACGATTATAAATGCCTTAAATATAGCAATATTTTAATGAAATTCGGTGTAAGGTAGTTTTGTATAAGTATCAGTCTTTGTGCCGAATTTCATAAAGATCGGTCCATAATTGACCATAGCTCCCATATAAACCCCTCTTAAGAAAATCACTTTAACATGCCTAAATCACATACATATGTTAGTATCAAATTTATATTCAACACAAATAAGTTTTATATAAGTAGAAATCATAGTGACAAGTTTTATGAGGATGGCTCCACAATTTAACATAGCTCCCATATTGTTGCTCATTATCGTTTAAATAGAAAATTCAATCGTCTTAATTTGCACAGTAATTATTTTGCGCCAAAAGAATTTGATTTCGAACAGTTAGTGTTAGATTGCATGATTTTACTAAATAATTTGCAACATTATGATAAAGTTATAAACGAAATAGTCCCCACCAGTTTACAAACTAAGTTATGCATTTACTTCTTACACAATGCACTTTGTACTTTGCACATTTTCGTATAAATCACTGTAAATTTAATTAAAAAAAGAAAGAACAAGTCTTTTCATCCAGACTCTCCGCTATTAAAATTATTCTAGTATTACATGTGTATATTAAACATATTGCAAATATATATAAATTTCTTTAAAAACTTATTGCACGAATAATAATTAAATTTAATTGAAGTATAATAAAGTTAAATGTGTTAGTATGTATAAAATCTACAAATAACAAAACAAGCATTACACACACTACAAAGAAATTCTAAATTCAATTGAATATAGTGAATATTTTCAATATCCATCAATAAATAAGAATATTGAACTGATTGCAATATATAAATTTAAATTATTTCTTTTTTGTTTTAAAAACTGATTTATGTCTAAATTTGATAATTGTTCTGTTCCCGTACTTATCCGATTCTCAGTTTTTAGTCAGAATTTATCAGAAATATACATATCGTCGGTGCGATGACGAAAAGTCCATGTATTTTTTTTACTACTTTTCAGGAGAACAAAAAAAAAAACGTTTATTTTGTTAACTTTCATTTTTGATTTTTGTAGATAAAATTACACGTCAACGCACCGACGATAATATTGACACGTTTGAAAAAAGAAATTCTTTTCAGATTAGTAAGGGAACAGAGCTTATAAATGGGTAAGAAAATTTTGTGCTTACTTGATGAACTAGTTTAGAACACTGGGACTGCAGTGGCATATTTAAACTTGAAAAATTACGCATTTGTTGCAAGGGCTTATATTTGGTCATTAACAGCAGGGGAGTAGCAGCTGAAGTGCCAGTATAAACTGTTGCTCCAGGGGGAGCTGAAGAACCACGAAATTGAGCTTGGATTAAGAAGACAAATTATTATGATAAGTGTATTAAAAAAAAAGAGATCAATAAACAAAATTACCAGCAGTAGCATTGAAGCCTGCAGTAACGGCGGCAGCCGATTTCAAAGTTATCGATTTTTTAAAAGTGTGTTGGTTGTTGCTAGAGGTGATGGTGGCGGTGTTTGATAATGTAGTGTTTGTGATGCCTAAAAAAGTTGTGGTTGTTGATGATGGTTTTTTAAAACACAAACGCGGTGCCATATTCAAGGCCAGACGGGATATGGAAGCCATTTTATGCTTTTAATCGTTCTTTGTTTGTTTTTATTTTTATCTTTTTTTCTTTGGTTTTTTCTTAGTATAATGAAGGAATTCAACTGAAAACGTAAAGAAATTTAACTTAAAAAATTATTTTATAAAATTGCACAATATAATAATTTTACTTTATTAACGATTTTTTCAATTTTGTTTAGTAGGGGGTAAATTTTTAAATAAGTACAATACAAAAAGTAGGAGGGTGATATTGTTTAATTTATAAGATAAAGAGTAAGAGAGATAGAGAGAGGAAATCCAAAAGTGATTATCTTTGTTTTTATTTTTTAATATTAATAATATATTTTAATATATAAATTTTATTATATACACATTTATAATAAATTTTATTTGTAGGTTGTTTTGTCTACATTAATGGCTCGGTTAATTGAAGCTATTGCCAACTCACGCATGAATGTTGTACATACAATATGTAATTAACAAGCCGTTTCTATAGTGCGCTACATTTACAACTTGCTTTAATGAACATAATTTTTGCTAAATATTTGGTCACAACTAATTTGTTTAATATGAGCCTCATAAGGAAGTATGTTTTTCGAAGGACTATAACTTCCACACTATTCAATTGTAATCATTAATTAAATGAAATAAAAATGAAAGAGGTGATGATTTAGAAGATTATATTTATATCAAAACTGTTAGCGGTAGCATAATGACCTAGGACCTAGTGACAATGACTAAAAGCCGGCTTTGATATTGGTTCTGATTTATACATATATATATTTCTATTAAATGTCACTTGTTTACTTGAACATTTTAAAGGATTATTCTTACTTTCTCGCACATATTTACAAGGCAGAATGGCATTCAATCGTATGCGAACAGTTTCTTAAGCCAAAATAAAAGAGTGAAATTAGAATTTTTACTGCATCGACAAAATTTACTTATATACATGACTTCATAGGCAGATTAATATAATAATAATAAATAATCTGATATCCACAGATTTGCTTTGCAAGAGAGAAAATTTTTGCGCAATATTTTAAAAAGTTTTTGAAATTATTCCCAGATGTTTGTATATTGTTTAAAAAAAGGCGGGCGAAGAAATATCTTACGATCATTTCATTTTTTAGCAAGTTTTTGAACCTATTGTTTGATCTATTATTTTTAGGTGTAAGCACTCTAGCTTTTGACATAGGGTATTGTAGGGTATAAAAAATATCAAACAACTACAAATTCAATTAAAATTACACACATACAATACATTTTTTATATCAGAGTAAAAGAAAAATCTAAATATACGGATGCATACATAGTCATGGACTTTGAACCCAACCAGAAAAATGGTATTTATATAAAAAAAATTAATGTCTTGTAATAGCAGGAATACCTTAATGGGACGGTGAGAAACTGTTTAAAAAGAACCAAACAATATAAATACATATGTTCGTATATATTTATACAGAAAAGTAAACAATGTTCATATTTTCTGACCCATAACCATAAATTATTAAATTCTTAGCAACTTTTCAATTTAAACAAATACCCAAAAATATATATTTCTTCGCAAAATAAACTTACATTTTTCTTTAGTTAACACCAAAATATGTTTTTCTTTGTTGTGTCCGCTCCCTGCTGCTGTTATTTTATTTTGTAAAAGTTTCACAAAAATAATACTTGTACATAGATTACTAGGGTTTTATGCTTCTTGTCCTTCCTTAAATATTCTTTTAATTAGATTTATTAAACGTTTGCAGAATTTTTTCACATGCAATTTATGCTATTTTATTATAACCAACAGCCGAGTCGGTGCAGCCAATAAACAGCACACGATCCAAACAAATTGTAAATTGCAATCCATCGACTTTTCACCAGAGACCTGCGCCGAACAATTTTGACTGTGGCGGCGCATTTTGCACAAATTTTCGGCGGCAGCTCAAAATCTGCTGTCAGACGGCTTAAGAGCCCATCTACACGTAACAGAATATTTAGATTTTTCTGTAGCAAATTCACTCTCTGAGAGAACTATCTCACTTATAGATTCAAATATTACTATTAAAAGAAGTATTATGAGACCGTTGTTATGAGATTTCTCTACACAACTATCTTGTAAGATGAACTGTCAAAAACATATACACATACAAAATTTTGTTTGTGTGTGTGCATGAGTATTTTGGAAATTACTAAAAAAACAATGTGTTTTGTAAAATTGTTTCCTTTTAATGATTGTTTTACATAAACCAAATGGTTACTCTCTTCTGCCGGCGTTTTCTCACATATTATATCAGCGTAGACAATTATAATAAATCCTATAAGATATTATTTTCAATCAGTCACAGAGTAAATATGTCCTTTCTATTTAAAAAATAAAAATATATTTTAAAGCGTAAAAATTATTATCGAAAACCGGTTTTTAAACCTCAACAAAAAGAATAATTCACAAATTGAGAATTGTTTTATGTGTAATATCAATAATAAATTGTTTCTTTAATTAAAAAAAAAACTAAATGCGATTTCTGCAAAAAAAAATTTGTTGAGTTACGACGTTTTTGAAATAAGTGAGCGATATGTATTTTATTGAATGAAAACATAAATTTTCCTGTTGTTATAAATATATTTACTGTTTCTAAATGTACTTTTAATAAAATTTGAATTTAAAGACTATTTTTTAAATTTTTCGAACATTTTCTTTTCATTGTTTACATTTTTGCACATACTCAGTTTATAAACTGTAATTCTTCTCTCTCAATTTTCTCTCTTTAGTGGATTTTGGGTACGCGAACGCTACTTACCCAAAGTCGGGTGCGATCAAGAAGTTCAGACGGTCCAAGAGATTTTCTTCTATGTCGGTCGAGTAGATTATGATATATATATATATATATATATATATATATAATGCTGAATAATTATTGAAAGGGTATATATATATATATATATATATATATATATATATATATATATAACTGTGTGAAATTTTGTAATTATTTATTAGGTATTTAATTTAGCACGAAAAGAAAAGGTGAAAAAAAAATTATTGAATTATATTTATAAGAGTTTTGAAATAAAAAGAACATAAAAAATAAGGTAAAATAGGAACGTTTAGTGCTCAAATTATGTGCGGATTTTTGCTTCAGGGTTTTATTATAGAAAAAAAATTATAAATCTAACTGAAAGAAGAATAATCAGTAATTTGAGCTTTGAAAGATGTCCTTGAAGGAATATTTGTAAATCGAGTTTAAGTAAATAATAAAAAAATCAAATAATAATAATAATAATAATAATAATAATAATAATAATAATAATTAGTAATAATAGATATGTGGTGATAGGGAAATTACAATAAAAGAAAATAAAGATAAAATACCAAATTTTACATCGGAGAAAAGTAACATCTGAAAAGAATTATAGAAATTAAGATTTGGTAAAAATTTAAAAAATTATAAAAAAAAAATAATTAATTATCAATATAAAATTAAATTATGAGATAAAGTTAGTATTTTAGTTTTTATAATATATAAGAATAAATAATGTTTTTTGTTTTAGTATAATCTTAAAAAGATTAGTAAATATTAATTGAGAGTTTTGGCAATGATAAACTGCTAAGTTTTTGATTTCGGGAGGACGTGCAAAGAGACTAATATCTGTCTTAGAATTCGTGTGTGGTATATTGTCGGTCAAATGTAGTTTGTTTGAATGTATTTTTTTTATTTTTTTTAATGTTTCAGTCGGAAAACTGACAAGAGGGTTCAGACCTCCTGGGAGTAATGAAGCTAGCCGCTGAACTCGGCAGACGTTTTAAAAAGACTGTTGTTGACCTTCATTCAAAGTGAAAAAGTGTTAAAAATTTAAAATTTTGGTAAACGGAATTCCACAATTTCCAAAAAAAAAACCGTCGAAAATCCCAAAAATAGAATTTTTTGAATTTTGCCCATATAGGACACATTTATTGCAAGTCCTATTTGCAACCTATTTAGAACATATCGGAGATTCCGAAACTGATTTCAGCTTTGGGATTTTATAACATATAGGATAAAAATTTCGATACAAAATAAGCGAATTCGGGAGAGTCTGTACTTAACCTTTAACTTTTGGAAAAGTATAAAATTATATGTTCTTGAAGAAAATTATATTTTAGAGATGAAATTGCATTTCAATCATATTTTTAGGATGTACGTTATGTTGTGTACAAGGACAGATATTTGCTACAAAGTTGAATATCTATACAGAACAAAATCCAAACAATACACATTGGCAACATTTAAAAAGAGTCGTGAGATATCTCAATTAAATTTAAATTTGTTAAAAACAATTTTGAGCCGGTGATTGGATATGCTGACGCAGATTGGTCTTCTGACCTGTTAGATCGAAAGTTTGTAAGTGGATACCTTTTTAAAAGTTTATGGCTATATAATTTCTTGGGCCAGTAAAAAGCGACAAATTGTAGCTTGATCACCTTCAAAAGCAGAATACGTAACTCTTAGCCTAGTAACCACACAAGCAATTTGGGTAAAAGGTATAATACAAGAACTTTAATAAAGAAATCAGTAAAAATCAAAATTTACGAAAAAATAGAGGTTGCATAGGAATTGTTGCAAATTGAGAGATCAAACATTTTAAACACATCGATATAAAACACCATTTTATTCGGAACAATATATCAAGAGGAATAATCAAAGTTTAACCCATTTCTTCAGTGATGCAATTGGCGGATATTTTTACCAAATCGACAGGCTCAAGTTATTTTATTAAATTGAGAAACCAGATTGGTCTAACCGATTTTTTATTCGAATTAGGGTTTGAATTTATGTTATTGTCATCCTGTAAAAGCGAAAAAATATTTGAAACAAATAAATGTATTAATTTTACAAATATTTTGTGTCATTATTTCGTGTATTACAAAATAAATTTTATTAACTTTTCCATACTGTTAATAAAATAATAAAATGTTTAAACTTTAGTTTAATGTTAACCAAAAGTTTGATAACTTTTTGTTAAATTTAACTTAACCAAACTTTGTCTTAATGGACATAAATATTGTACTATTTTGCTTCTATTTCCGATCTATCATAAAAAGGATAATGCCTTAAAAATTAAATTTTCACAAAAAAGTATTAATTTTTGATTCATAGTGTGTTTCTATTTACTTAAATAATAAATAAAATTTATATATTATACAGTATTTTTTATTTTTTATTATAAAATAAAAATCCCCTTCGCTATATTAATTTCGTGGGATCTACCAAGTAGATGCTTATGATGAGGTGAATCACAAATGATTATACTTAGTACATATGTGAATATTTCACCTATTTTTAAGTCTAGAAACTGATAACAACTTATATTATTGCTCCATTCTTTAAAAGTATAAAAACAACAGAATATTTTAAGACCAACATCAGTCATTAATCGTTAACGGTTTTGAATACTTTTAAAACATACAAAAATTAAAATGCAATTCTTCAAACATTTAATTCTTATTACCTTTGGTTTGTTTGCCTTAACATCTATACTTGCCAGTGCTGAGCCGACATCATTTGGTGGTAATCATGGAAACGGTTTAAAACCCGGCAGACCTTTGACTTTACCACCTCAGAGACCCATTCAACCAGATTTCAATGGACCTCGTCATCGTTTTTAATTATGTTTATTATGAGAGTGTGTGATAAAAAATAAAGATTACATTAAAATAATTTATAATAATGGTATTTTTTTTAATTATAAAATATGGGAAAATTCAATAGTTTAAAAAAAATCAGAAATTGTTTGAAGTTTGGTCAAGATTTAAAAAATAATTATGAAACGTTGCGTTGGATTAAGAAGAATTACGAAATTTGTTTTATAAAAAATTTATTAGCGGCAACTGTAAACAAAAAATAAAACCCATATTTATTTAATTTACATTAATATTTCTAAATAACACAGGTAAACACTAAAAAAAATATCATGGAAAATGTGTTACGGATATTGTAGGAATACTCATTCCAATCATCAG
This sequence comes from Protocalliphora azurea, assembly GCA_932274085.1. Taxonomy (NCBI): domain Eukaryota; kingdom Metazoa; phylum Arthropoda; class Insecta; order Diptera; family Calliphoridae; genus Protocalliphora; species Protocalliphora azurea. Next base: position 4,123,606 of record OW026521.1, on the reverse strand, counting down.
AAAAATTTTAGTTTCATTCCACCACGACGACCTAATATAATGTGTTAATGTAAGAGCTAGAGCAATATGTCAATTAATTTTTAAAGAGGAGAAATATTGCTACATTATCCACTAGGAGTTTTTAAAGTTGAAAAGATTAAATTTTTCCCTTTTAGCCTGCCACAACCATTTCAAAATAAGAGGGAGACTTTTAATAGAATGTAACTTATGTATGATCGAAAATCAAAAAAACTACAAAACAATTAACATTACAGTGCCAAAAAATATGTGGATAGCAAAAGTTTGAGAAAAATTAATTCTTAAAAAAAAAATATATAAAAAGGTTCAGGACGGGCCCCAGGGAAAGATGGTCCAGGATATAACATTCTAAACTATAGAATATTCATAGAACCAAATATCAAACAGTTAACAAATAATCTATCATTAATTTCAGCATTAAATTATGTAGAAATTGAAGCGTGGATAACATTCATCAAAGTCACAGAAAACTTTCATGGAATAAATCTCCGCAATATGATAAATGGGTGAAAGCTTATCATAAGATAAAATACCATGTACGATTTTTTATCCAAAAAATATAGCACCAAAGCGATTCTTATAAGGCATGAGAGATGATTTCAATCAAATTAAACTCAGTTATGTTGGTTCACTATTGCCAACAGAAAAAAGAATAAAATGGAAAATAAAAGGTCAAAGTTAAAAGTCTCATAAAATTGTGACCAAGGCGAATTATAACAGTTGACCTTGCTTAATCAGCTGATTATTCTTTTAATAATGTCAAACTACATAAAAGCACAATTTTTGCTTACCCGCTGAAGTGTCAAACTTCGTATATAAAAAAATTAATGAATTCGCCGTATTGTTGTTTTTGCAGAACTCCTGCCACCTGTTTCATTTCGCCATTATAGAATTTTTTTAATTAGCTTTACAGCGGCTCACGTTGAAAGTCGGGAAAGTTAATACAAATAATTTGTCGCTGATTTTTTATATCTCAACAAAACCTTATTTATATCTTTTTGTTATTTCATGGACTGTTGACTTATTTCTACATATACTATTCCACGTTCAGATTATCCTACTAAGTATTTTCTGTTCCTCCAAAGTAAAATGTCAAACTGCATACGGAATGCTACTATATATAATAAAAAAGTAAAAATTATTTAACGTTATCAAATTAGCTGAAGAGTTTGCAATTCAAATACATCAGTTTTTATTAAAAAAAGTTTTGTTGACATATGAAAAATCAGCGACAAATTATTTGTAATAACTTGACTGACTTTCAGTGTGAGCCATTTTATCTAGCATAAGGAATATGAATTACATTACGTAAAATTATTTGCTTTGCTTTTCTACCATTTTGTTGACTTAATATTTTTTAAACGTGATTTACTCGTTAATCTCAAGTAGTTGTCATCACTAATTCTATGGGAATAATCATAGTGTAATAAGATAATGACCACGTAAGCCCAGCTGATTTATAATTTTTTCATGTACGTAGATCGCGAAACTTTCAAATTGTTTTTGTATGTAATATTTTTGTCGCGTTTCAGCTGTTGAACTGAGCTGTTGAACCAGATTTTAACGTTCGTCTTGATAAAAAATTTTCTATTATAGACACTACGTTATTTTGAAAAGCGTTGTGTCAAAATTTTTTTATTAGTGTTACCACCTTATTTACCATAAAAATAGCCATTATTTAAATTAATAATTATTATTTTTTGTTCTCCTTTATTTATAACTAGTATATTCTTTATTTTAATAAACATTTAGTTTTTTTTTTTAATATATATATTTTTTGTTTGTATATTATATTTTTAGTTTTTTAATAATAATTAAATGTAAATAATATCAATTTGTTGCTATTTATCAATCAATGATCTATATTTTTTGTTTACATTAAGGTAACTTATAATTTCAATTACTTAAGTTTTTTTCTTAACTAAAAAATACAATAATATTCTGAAATATATTGGTAAATATTGTTTTTTTTATTAATTTTATATAAGTTCTATACCAATGTATAAAATAATTTTATTTTTAACACGGAACAATAAATTTAAATTCTTCTTTTTTTAAGATAGTTTAAAAATTTTTGAGAGTAAAGTTAAACAAAAATTTGTTTAGGTTTTTTTTTCTTATAAATGAATATTTGTTTTTGTAACATATTTATAACGTTAATATATATATATATATATATATATATATATATATATATATATATATATATATATATATATATATATATATATATATATATACTTTTTTGTTTTTTTTTTTTAATTTTAAACATATATTATTAATATTTTTGTTTTTTTTTAATAAATATTTATATTTGTTGTTGTTTTATTTATATTTATTTAACATTTAAAATATTTGATTACTATGAGGCGGATTTTCATAATATCAATTTGTTAAAAGTTTACATAGTGAAGATGTTTTACGCTGTTTAATTTTCCTAAAGTAATAAATAAGCGTTTGAAATAGTAAATTTTTTTCATTTGAAATAGATTTGTAAAAAATATCAAAAAACAAATTCTAATAAAAAATTTAAATACAAGAGTTACGAATTATTAATTAGACTTAACAGCCCGTTTAGGCGTAACATAATATGTAAGATTTTTGTGTCAGAGAGTGTCAAATTTGCTCTCTGAGAGAATTATTTCACGTGTAGATTCAAATATTAGTATTATAAGATGTATTATGAGACTGTTGTGATGAGATTTCTCCACACAACCATCTTATAAGATGAATTGTCAAAAAAGTACACATATACGAAACTTTGTAAAATTTTTTCCTTTTAGTGTTTGTTTTACACGTTAAAAACATTTTTATAAAAATTGTGCTAAAAAAAAAAAGTACGAATGACCGATTGAAAAATATGATATCTTATAGGATTTATAGGAATACGTGTACCCCTTATTTTTAACATAATATAAACAAAATGGTTACTCTCCTCTGCCGGCGTTATCTCACATTATATCAGCGTTAATCTCAGTTGTAGACCTGGGCTAAGAGCAATTTTTTAATAAGCAATTTTTTAATCAAGACACACGTACATACAAATTTTATCTGAATAAAAATTTCTCTAGTGTAGACAAAACTTATTAGTATTATTGCATCTTCAAGACTAAGGCGACCTCACTTAATCAGCTGATTATTTTTTTAGTACTTAGAAGTGTCAAACTCCATTTAAGCACAATTTTTGCTTACCTGCTGATGTGTAAAACCCCATGTATAAAAAAGTAATGAATTCGCTTTATTGTTTTTTTTTTTTTTTTTTGTTGTAAAACTGCTGCCACCTGCTTTATTTCGCCATAGTCAAGACTAAGTTGTCAGCGCTGGAGTTCTTTTGGTTGTCTTAGTACTTTTTACATGGTTTATTATGACATACCTCTTCTCCTACAATTGATAAAAATGAAGTCGTTTACACCTAACATTAAGTTAACAGCCAATTTAAACGTAGCATAATATGTAAGATTTTTTTCAGAGGGTGTGAAATACGCTCTCTAGGAGAATTATTTCACGCAAATTTTTTTAGTACGAGATACAGTCAAGTACTGCAATCCCCACAGTCCTCTGCAACTCAGGAAGGAATATATCTACGGACCCATCTTCTTGTGAGGAGATTGAAGCAGTCCTGAAGTCGCTCAAACAAGTCGATCCGGATAACATCGCCACGGAACTGCTCCGGTATGGATCAGAGCCTGTTACTCGAGCTATAATCTCAATTATCAGGGAAACCTGAGATAGAAACAACTTTTACACAGAATGAAAAAAGGGAATAATGATTACAATCCCAAAGAAGCGGTCATGCAAAAACTGTTGGAGACTAACATTCTTAAATGCCATCAGCAAAGTAATAGCAAGTTTACTATCCCTATGTATCTACCGAGCGCTTGGCTCCACTATGCGCAAGGATCATTGGTTGGTTTCCGTCCAGGGCGATTTTGTGCCGATTAACTCTGCGCGTAATCATTGAACAGTCAGTGTAACTTAACACACACCACACCAATATAGTGAGCTTTTGATGCGGTTTATTCCCGCAAAGTTTTGCACACATAAAAGCCAAGCTAAATGCCTAACAGAAAATGGAAAGACCAAGCTTATCAGAATAGGAACAACAAATGTAAACCCGCTTATCAAGGACGGGTAGGTCATTGAAGACGTCAACAGCTTTTGCTAACTCGGCAGTAGGATTATGAAAGACGGGGTAAATAGGCGGATATCAGCGATCGTATCAACAAGGCTAGAAGCGCTTTTCTTACACTGAATAAAATTTATAGATGCAGTAACATCTCGCGTAAAACGAAGATAAGAATTTTCAACTGTAGCATCAAATCCATTTTACTTTATGGCTGCACAACTTGGAGTTGAACGCAAATCCAGTAAAAGCTTTTACTGGACAGTACAATTTTTTGGGTAAACGCACTTATTATATCATCGTTTATCTCGGTTGTAGACATAGATGCCAGATAATTTTGGTGCAAAATCGTCAAATTGGATTATAGGAAAACGTAAAAAAAAAAAAATAAATAAAAACCTTGAACATGTTAATGAAAAATTTTTGTGCTGTTTTTTTAATGAAAAATGTATATATGTATTGTATATAGGATTAGACTTTAGATTAAAAGGAAATTAATAAAGAATACATTATTTTTATATTGCTTATTAAGAAAGTCAAGTAGTATCTATTAAGTCTCATGATATATGCAGAAAAGCAAGAAATAAATTATTTACTTTGTCTCTTGAAAAGTTATAAAAAGCATAAGCATTTTGTAAGCCCATCGGCGATACACGAAATTTAATTTTGAATGCATTCATCAAAAGTGTTCTTGGATACTTAGTAGTGCTACTTAAGGATTTCCAACTCCTTGATTATAAAATCAAAAGTTTTTATAAAAATTACAAAAGCGTTTTGGCATTTTGTAAAGTTTTGAATCTCCTTTTAGAAAAAATTGTCAAAATTTGGGCAAAAATCGTCAAACCGTCAACTGGCCATTTTTAGAAAATAAAAATCGTCAAAATGACGACAAATCGTCAAATCTGGCAACAGTGGTTGTAAACCCGGGGTAATGGAGACGGATTATGTTGAATGCTTCAACATGATTGTTTGAACAAATGTTTAGAAAATATGTTTGAACACGATTTTTAAACGGTAAGTCAAGAATAGTGGAGACGGTATATTACGGGAAGCCTACACGTAACATTAACTCTTTATAGAATTTGCATATAAACAGTGAGTTATTTATTTGTGAATAATAGACACTACGTTAAATTCAAAATAAAAAAAAAAACGCTCATTATTTTCCTCGAAAAAAAAATCAGTGGCATATTATTCGCCATGTAGTACAATTTAGTAACATTTAGTTTTTCTCTGTGTATTATAATATATGTACGAATATCTGTATATTTATATGTAAATGTTTTGTATGTAAATTAATCTTTGGTATGTATTATGTACTTTATATAATTATAAGTATTATATTTTATATGTATTATGCTATATGTACGTATGATAATGTAAGTTTATAATGTAAATAGAATATCTTAAAAGGTACAATACTAAGGTATGTTGGTATGTATGTATATATGATGTAAAATACCCTACAATTGGTGATAACATGCCACATTTTCAGCAGTAAGTAATCTTCATTGGTGTGTGGCTATAATTTATTTGGCTTGGGTAATTTTGTCATATAAATATTATAATACTTTGCTGCCCCTTAGTGATCTAGTCAGTAGTCAATTTAAAGTTTTGAACTGGCTACTACACAAGCCTTTTTTTTGTAATATTTGACTAACTTTTAAAACAAGCCTAATTTAAAATAATTCACTTTACGAATTGGTTTACAGTGGTATAATATTTCTAAATCGTTTGTATCCACCCGAATTGTAAGGTATTGTATATGTATATGTTTTTGATATATGCATGTGTATTTATGTTTTAAGATTACTGTTAACACTTTTATAACAAAATAAAAATCTCTAAATTATTACAAAAACATATAAATCTCATCCATTTATCGGACGGAAACTATTAACACATATGTAAATGCTTAATTTGATTCTATCAAAAATGCACAATGCATTTAAAAGCAATTGTATAAATTGGGGCAAAACGAGTATTCAAATTCATTGTTTTATAAAATGTAGATAAAAACTTCCCAAAATTTGAAAAATCTTAGCAAAAAAGCTTAATGGTGGGTTATTAAATTTAATTTCTTAAAAACTCAATATGTACCATCAAAAATGCATAAATACTCCTTTTAATAATAAATACATATTGGACGTAATATTAATTACATATTTTTCTTTTTTAATTTTTGTTTTAAAAGTGTTTTCTGTAATCCAAACAATTTAAGCGTTTATTTTTATTTAGTTCAAAACTTGTTGAAGTTTTGAATTAAGCAACCAAATTTAATTTTAAATAAAAATTTTTATTAAGGATTATATTTTGAGATGACAATTAGTTATTTATTTTTAATATGAGTATTTATATTATTTTTATTATTTTAATATTTTTTTTTTTCGTTTTATGGACCATTTGTTTTAAAAAATATTTAAAAATATTTCTTTTATACATATTTTATCTAGATGTGTGGTTTTCTAATGAATATGAAGGTTTCATTCCATTTTCATTGCATTTAAACTACAATAATAACCATACTTGTTAATATAAATAAATTCAATCAGATTTGCTTAAATTTCAAAATAAATTGCAATATAGGCAACTTAGTAAAAACTAAATTATTCATTTGTTTTGTAATCATTATAGGCCAATTTTTACGATATGTTTTGAGTGTTTTTTTTTTCTCTTATTTCTTTTTTTTCTAAATTTTCTGGTATGTATTATAAATATAAACAGTGTAAGCCTTTTTTTGTAGTGTAATAAATCTTTTGTTTTACTGTACATAAGGTATTTTTGGTGATTGTTTCCATTACATTTGTTTTCATTTTTTAATTCATATTGCATTCTACTAATAATATTGCGTTCAGTGTACACATGATGTCATGTATATTAATATAACAAAGCTTTTGAGAGAGAGTGGTGTTAATGAGAGGAATTTAAGGATTATGGATGGAGAGAGGTTTAGTGAAGTGATTATTTTATTTAAACCCTTTTACGCTTGCAAAAAATTTTATTAACAAATAAATTATTTAAGTTTAACCTTTATTTTAACTAAAATTTAACTAAATTTAAGATAAATTATTTTTTTATTTTTAAAACTAAATTAATAAAAATATTTACGAATTTTTGTACCTTCTACAATGATTGTTGTTATTTGATTTTATTTTACATGTTTACTGACTTTTTTTATTTGGCAATCTTTTTGCAAATAGTTTTTTTAATGAATATTAAAATTAGCTTATTTACAAAGCTTGTGAAACTAGCAAGCTTTTAAGCTTTGTACCTTTTGTTTGTAAATTTGCTTTGGATTTTAAAAGAAAGCCTAGACTAACAACTTTTTAAATTCAATTTGAAAATTATCTTACTGGAGTAATTTCTTATTTCTTGTAGTTTTAGTTTAAATACATAACTGGAAGAATTTTTGTGAAGATGTCAACGAAATAGTTGAAACGCCTTTAAAAATATTATATTCTAAATAATTCATTTGATATTCTTATTGCAAGAAAATTAATTTAACTTTTCTAAAGATAAACTGTTTAATTTCGTTAAGAAATATTTTACAAGGTATCTTCTGTAAAATAAAAGTTATTCAAATTTATTTTACATTTCAAAAATTCCATTAAATTTTTCTTTTACTGTTTAACTGACATCTTCCAATACACAAAATTTCTCCCCAAAAAAATAATAAATGCTGTTTTAGTTTTATTTTCTCAAAAAAAAAAAAAAAAAAAAAATTAAAAAATAATAATGAGGATGAACTAAAAATACATTATATATATATATATATACCTGTTTAATACTTTTATTGGCTACCGAAGGGATTACTGCCACCGGGTATATCCAAATTACCACCACTAGTCTGGTAAGTGCCATAGGTATTGCCAGTACTGCCATTGGGATTCATTTCATTGAGTCGAGTATTGGATAAGGCGCGAGGTATTGGATTGCTGGGTACACCATGAGGAGCCAAATGTGAGGTCTCTTCGGCCACCTAAATAAGTTTGTAAGTAATTAAATTTAAAAAATCTACAACCCTTAAATGTATAACCTACCTGATGAGGATCTTCTGTAACCGGTATATCCGAGATAAAACCTTGTTCTTTGCGATAAAAGTTGACAAATATAAACAATCCCAACACGAATATACAGCAGATGCCATACCAACGGAAGGTATTTGTAGTACCATAGTACGTTACAAACATACCACCAATAATAGCACCACAACCTCGACCCAAACCATGATGTATGCCCTGTAAAACACCTTGAGCTGAAGCTCTCAAATGCTTGGGTGTGTTATGAGCTATATACGAACAAGAGGCAGCCCAGACAGCAGCATGTGTTATACCCTGCATCAATTCGAAGGGCAATACCATCCAGGGATTTCTTATGTATGATATATACAGGAAACGTAAAACATTGCCTATCAAACCCAAACACAAGACCTTCACATGACCGATTTGTGTTATCAAACGGAAACTAAAGAAATAGGCGAAAATTTCCGAAACATGATTGATTACCGAGGCCACACCAAACAAAGTGGGAGTACCGCCAAAATCTTGTAAATGCCAGAACAAGAAAGTGAATATCAGACCAATGCCAAAGCCCATGTACCAGGCTACAAATAAGAAAGAGGCCGTTTTTATGTCCTTAAAGTAGGTGAAAACAGTCATCCACTCGGGTAATTCTTTATTGGTTTGAGCAAACAATTTCGATTCGGCACCAATCTGAGGTTTAGGTCCACCGGTACCACCTCCTAAGAAGCCGCCACTGGCAGTAGTAGATCCCGTCGTTCCAGAACCTACTGCTAACGAGGGCAAATTTAATTGGGCCGCCAATTGGTTCATCGACTCTTCTTCGGCCTTCTTATTGGGATCTATAACATCCTGAGTAGTTTGAGGTTCCAATTCAATAGGATCATATTTAAAAGTGATTTTGGACGCGCAGATTATGGCGCCTGTCATAAGTACCGTAAAGATGGAGAAACAAACATTATAATTTTTTTCCATATGACCAGCTCCACAAGGATGATGAGAGAAAGAGGTGGAATGATCCAAAACAATGCCCACTACAAACATAGAAATACCCCAACCTAATGAACCGAACATACGTTGATGTCCGTATTTGTCAGCATCATCTCCCAAAAGTGTTATAACCGCCGAATCGGCTAAGGTAACGGCAGGAGCGCTGAAAAATTCTCCAATTAAAATGACCAGCAATAGAAGAAAGAAAGCTTTTTGTATATCCTGTAAATATTTATAAAATATTGGAGTGATTATGAATCATATACAAATAAGAATAATCTTACCGGTGTTCGATAGACCATACTGGAAAATATGGGTGTTACATAATCACTGTGTTGTTTTTCATCGTAATTCCTTACGAAATTAATGTGGATGGGAGAAATTCCAGCATCAATGTGAGGTATTAAAGAACGTTTGCGTCTGAAATGTTGCATGAAACAAAAACTATAAAAAATCAATTTTCAGTCTAGTATAAATCTTACCTTTTATGAGATTCTTCTGCGGACTCGTTTGCATGCATGGTATTTGTATTTAAAAATGCAGCATGATTATTTAAAAATTCCGCACTGTCATCATTCAAGTGTGTCATATTAAACGCAGACAAATCACGTTTGGTACGCGTATATGTTAAAACGATATCCGTTTCATTGTGTTCCAAACATTTCACCGGCTCAGGTTTGATAAAACTCAAAGGTATGGTAAACAAAATCCAACAGGCTAAAGAGGCCAACAACAAAAACTTACCACGACGAAATCTGAGAAAAACAAAACAAATTAACAGCAAATTAAATTTATTTATAATAACGGAACTCACCTATCAGCATATGAACCCCAAAATGGTGCCGATAAAAATTCAACAAACGGACGCATGCCTATAAGTATGCCACACTGGCCGGGATTCATGCCCATTTGTTTGAAATAAACACCCATCAATGGAAAAAGAGAACCAAAGGCGGCATAGAAGAAAAAATAGAAACCTTTAACAGGTATTAACTCGTACTCAGTGGGTCCAAATAACATTTCAATAATATCAGAATGACCACGAATTTTGTGGGTACCCTCTTTGGGTTCTGGATAACTACATAATGAAAATATTATATTAACTTAAGATCAAATTTGATCTTTTCTTTTCACTTAACAAAATCTTACAGTGTTGGATCAACTTCTCCTTCGGCATCGACATCTACCCTTGGTCTGGCTACAAAAGGCTGTTGTCCAGGCATACCGCTTCCTACATTCTGACCATAACCAGTATTGCCTTGTTCATAGTTTGTTTCCTGACCATAACTTGTATCTTGTGCATAACCACTTGTTTGATCGTAATTGTAACTTGGTTGTTGTTGCTGCTCATAAGGATTGGTCGCACCCATCCCTGAGGGTGCCCCAAAGGGATTTGCACCTCCTCCAAATTGACTCATTTTGAGGAAGATTTATTTGTAAATTTCTGGCAGAACGGTTTTACAGACTTTCTTAATTTCGTTGTTATTTATTTGAATGCAAAATGAATCTTAAAATGGGGAAAAAGTGAATAAATAGCAAAATTATTGGATTATATCGCATGTAAATGTGTGATTAATAAAAAATTTTGGAAATTTAGTGATTGTTCGTCAGTACACCCGCATGGAAGAAAATGGATTTATTACTAAGAATAAATACAGTTTGGTGGCGATTATTCTAGCTCCTATAACACCTGCAATAAAAAAGCTTTTGAAGTGCTCTTCCAAGGCATGCTGAAGACTTGAATAAAGATACAGAGTAATAGCCATATTCAAAAAGAAAACATATATTTCACATTATAGGGACAAATATTAATGACACTTCATTAATGACACTTTCAAATCGTTTAAATCATAGAATACAATTAGAAGTTTATGTGAGAGGCACATCCAACTAAATTTTCAAAAAAATTACTCATTTTTTTAAACACAAAAACAAAATATATTTAACTACATATATTTTGTTGTTGCATGAATTACGCGTTTGATAATTGAATCAGTTTTTTTTCTCTCACAAAAATACCCAATAAAAACTTTTTGGTTCTCGGTAATGGCAACTACTTATTAAGTAGTTTCGTCGTAATGAGACGTCATTATTATTTGCCCACTCTATATTTCAAATATAAGTACTAAATAGTAAAATAGCACAGTAATATTGCAATCACGTGGATCAGTTGGCTAGAGAGCTGGATTAACAACCAGATATTTTTTTTTTTTTTAACAAAATGTCTAAAAAGATATTTTATTCTAAAATTTTTTTGTCGCTTAGGGGACTAAGTGCGAGATGGTGTACTGAGTAAGATATTAGTCGTTAAAAACAAATGTTTAATTTGTGTCCAAGTTCGAATCTCATTGGCGGCAAATTAATATCTAGATTAAAATATTACATTTTTCTGTTATTTTTCATTAACTGATAAAAATAGTACTTAGACAAATTATTTTTTATCGAAAGATGCATTTTTAATCGTATGGTCTGTAAAATTTAAGTTTAAATTTAACGAAATTTGGAATTTTAGAATTTCGAAAACCCAGGAAAAATAAATGAAATTACAAATTACTAATAGAATAATTTAACATTTTATTAAAATTCATAAATATAGTAGCTCAATAAAAACTACATACAGTTCTGTAATTTGTTACTTTAATAAAATTTAGGGAAGTTTTAAAGACATTTTTATGTAATCTTATAGCATTTCAATATATTTAAGATATGCTAATCAAAAAAGTCCCATGTTTCAAATATAACGTAATAAAGTTTTGTTTTTTTCAATTTTGTGTGCAAAAAAGTGTACATACAGTCAAAACACATCACTAAATTAATCGAAAAAAGCACATCTTCAGTTAAGTAACGTTTTTACATGTTTTCGTACATTTAAGTAATAAATCATTAGTTAAAGTGAGTTTCTATAATTAATTAAAAAAAAATTACGCAAAATATACAAAAATGCAAAAAAAAAAAAAAATCTCAAGATATTAGAAAAGTAATTAAAAGTTAAAAAGTGAGGAAAAATCACATGGTGAAATGCAAAAATAATTAGAATTAGTCGTTGTACTCTTCAGTATATTATAAGAAAGTTCAATAACACTAAAACCATAGAAAATAAACGTTGATTATGCCGATTAAACAAGCTTACGGAGTATGAAAAACGAAATATTATCAGAAGTGTAACCCAAAACTACTGCTGTAGATGTCGCAAAAGACTTTGAAAAACTAACCACATTAGTATTCTTCCCGAAACAGTTGAAAATATTTTAAGACCTAACGATTTTCATAGCCGAATCCCAAGAAAAAAAAAACATTTATAATCGCAATAAATGTGAAAACACGATTAGAGTTTTCAAAACTGTACATAGATTATATGAGTTTTTTTTAGTGATGAGTCAGTCTAAGTTTAATATATTTGGATACGAAAATCTGGTCTTTATTGACAATAAAATTGATCGTCACGTTTATCTCAATCTTTTGGAAGCCAATTTAAAGACATCAGCGACCAAAATGGGACTTTCAGGCAAATTGATCTTCCGACAGGATAACGATTCGAAACATACATCTCTTATTGTCATGGAATTGCTACTTTATAACGTCCCCAAACAATTGCATTCTCCTCCACAATCACCGAATTGGAAACATATGGGTTAGAAAAAAAGCTGGTGCAACAAAATATTAGTTTTTAATTTTATCTACATATACCATTTTAAATGAAATATGAAATAAGCAGTATGTACACTTTTTTGTGATATATTTTTCAACTGAAGTATTTTTTTTTTAATTTTATCTTACGTCCAAAAAATTTTGTATTGTTGTTTTTTCAAAAATATATTTTTTCCCCTCAACACATAGATTCTGTTTTCAATAAGAGATATTCTAATTTTTCCTACTATATGTAGACTTTTTTGGGCTACTGTAGTTATTAAAAAAAGTGAAATAAAAATACTTAAAAATTTGCATTTCTTCCATTTTTTATTAAACAAGTGCCAATTTTTAAAACCTATGGATTTACTTAAAAATTTTCGTAAGAAGATGCAAATTTTTGGATAGACATTGTTAAAGATAAATTCATCATTCCTTTTCTAGTTATGAGAAACTAATTTTTTCCAAAATAATTTTTATTTTTTCCCTTTTCCTATTGTAAATTTTTCTTCGTGTTTAATTTTTCTGTGTTGAAAAATTCATTTTTTGGGGGGAGTAAATTTCCCTTTCCCCCCGTGGATCCGCGCCTGTGTTTGTCTTGATAAAAATTTTCCTAATATAGACTCGAAGATAGTAACTCAGTCGTAAAAATCAAAATTTTAAAGGGTATTTATACCCTGGGGGAATTTTATGGCAATATGTCCAATAATACTAGACCCAAGAGCTGTGAAAATATGAAAAAGTACTCATGACAGATGAAAAGGGAACAAACCACTAAAATGTTTTAAAAGTACCAAAAAAAGTAGAAATTATAATGAAGGAATTTATATATACTTCTATATAATATAATAAATACAAAAAATAAAAAATAAATGTTTTATTGGAATAATAACCAAAACCAGTATTATTGTAAGCAGCACAAAACACGTTAATTTTGTTTAGATCTCTGATCTGTCAAATAGTAACTAAATAGTTTTAATTAACCCTCTTCAATGACAATCCCATGTAAAAGTGATAGGTCAAATTTATATAAAGTTTCAGAATCAAAGAACCTGTCATGACATTAGTCGATAGAATCAGTAAAGTTTTAATCTCTACCTCCTCGCTTCACAAGTGTCAGTGGAGTGCAAACCTCAACGCTTCTTGTTAAATAGCGTAATATATAATATATATATTCAGGGTGCTGCCATTAACATTAACAAAAAAATAAAAAACAATTTTGGTAGTATCGATTATTAATCGGAACGGAGAACGTCCTATTGGGTTATTTCACTGACCTGTCCTTTTTTTTTTTTTTATTTTTTGATTCTGTGAAGAATTGGAAAATTTTATATTTTTTACTGCAGATTAGAGATGGGGGTAGTGCAGTTTCCACTAATAGTTAATAACCTTTGCTCTTTAGTGGTGAGTTAAAAAATATCGGTCTTATTAAGCAATAGTGGTAGTGATACTAAAATATTTTCACTAAAATTAATTTAGTGATAGTGAATTTTTTTCAATTTCAGCCTGCAACTTTTTTTCTTTGCTAAAAATTTTAGTGCAAAAATATTTCTTCACTAACGTAAAAGTGTCACCAAATTAAATAGTTTAGTTAATAGTTCGTATTTTATCACGGTAATACATATATATATATATATATATATATATATATATATATATATATATAAATATATAAAATTTTGTACACTACTAAAATCTGCTAAAAGTCATGGATTTCACTATTCTAAATAAATTAGAAACTAGCAATGATATATTGCAAGAGAAGGTCCTTCCAAAAAAATTTAATTTTTCGATTAGTTTATTATGTAATCTAGCCTCAAAAGAAATTCAAAAATAATAATTTAAAATAGTTCCTTCTTTCTAAATGGTCTCTTTATATAAAAAATGTTATATTATTTTGGAATATAGAAATGTAGTAATTACTCCAATTATATAATTACTCCAATCTCCAAATATCCCCATAACATGACCCCTTAAGTAAATTAAAATGTTATATTGTCTGATTTGAATACATATATTAAATAGCTTAAAAATAAGTAAATAAGTACATACAAACATACATACATACATACATACATACATTCATACCTACATAAGTATATTAAACCAAAAATATATATTCATTTCGAATAAATATAAAGCAGAGGTCTACATAAATTTTTACTATGATTAGGGAATTGCAGTAAATAAGTAACAAATTCACAAATTATGTTTATATCAAAATTAATTGTGCGACATCTAAAAGAATATGAAGATAATTATTTTTAATTCCCGAATGAGTTTTTGTCTCCAAAAAAAATATATAAATAAAGTGATTTACAATTGTCTCTTAACATATTGTAAGGATTTAAGCTTAAAATATTTTATATAATCTGACACAATTTTGTGTGTGTGGGTAGACTTTAACACACTTTTTGGCACCACTTATCAACTGTCAAAATTTGTATAGATTTTTGTAGGTATACTCACTTCAGGTTCTACACATGGAGAATTTCGTTTTTTTTTTCTCCGTTGCAATAGAAATGAAAGAAAAATTCAAGGTTATAAATAGAAATGCTAAAATATTTAAAATTCTTTTACTAAAATGTGGCATTTAACAAATTTTTAACAATTTTAAGGACTAAAATCTTTTAAATTATTTTTGACATTTCTATACACACTTAAGGAAGCTCTCATAGACACACACAAACTTATTTTTTTTTTCTTTTTGTTACTTGAAGGCCACATTCTTATAAGCAGAAAATATTCGATTTTTTTCTTAATTTTTTCTATACTCTTAAGGTGATTTCATTTTAAATTTTGTAGATTGTTAAATATTTAATTTTTTTTTTCTCCTAAAACAAATACCTTTTTATTTAAACAAAACTTTAAATTTGTGATTATTGTTACTTTAAAATTATATTTTTTCACTTGAAGTTCTCATTTAAATAAATTTTTTCTGTGTGAATTTTTTTTCTTTCAACAATTTTTTATGGTTATATCGATTTTACCGTGGTTTATTTTAAGTTTCCAACGCGTAACACCAGACTGAATGGATTTTCTTTAGCTTTTCTTTAACAATGACATTTTCCCAACACAAAAGCTTTTTCAATTGCTGTTTCCTTTTCACGATTTTCCTTAAATAATAACAACCCCATTGTAATTACCTGTTAGTTGTTGTTGCGGTATTTACATTGTTTATAAAATTAACAGTTATTGAGAGAGAAGAAAAAAATTATAATGAGAATATTTGGGCAAATGAGAGCTTTAGTGAAAAGGAAAATTGTATTAAATATCAGACAAATTGATATGTAGACAGGAATAGAAGGATGTCATAGGTTATTGTAATTTACTTAGATGTTTAAATACTCGCATTAAATGGAAACACTTTAAAAATGTTTTGTGAAATTTTTAAACAATAATTGTTGTCGTTTAAATGTTAAAATTATAAAAGAGATATATTGTAACATTAAATTTTGCAACTCCCCTATTATAATGTATCTCTATAAAATATAAATAAATAAGTAAATAAAGAAACAAGTAAGTAAATAAATAAATAAATATAAAGCAGAGATACATTCTAATAGGGGAGATATAATTTAATGTTGGATATTTTGGCATAGATTAATACAGTTATCTGAGAGGAAAACCTAATTCAATTGTCAGAACCTAAACACAAAAAACACATATGGTCCAAAATTCTTTTTTGCGAGCTACATTCAAACGTACCTAAAATTATGAACAATTTAGAACATTTAGAACATCTTGACCAAATTTTAACTTCCTACGATGATTAGAACAGAAGGTACGTTTAAATGTGAGATACACTTTGGTTTTCTTCATACGATGTTGGACCACCCTAATGTGTATATTTTGTTTTTGTGTTTTGAAAAAAAAACTTAATTTTTTTGAAAATTTATTTCGACGTTCCTATCACATAACATTTTAGTCATATTCTATTTATTTTGGTTTTTCAATTTTAATATTGTAGATCATGATATAAAAAAACAAGGTAGTCCCACTTCTCTTTCGCAAAAAATAATTTGAAGTTTATGGGGATTTTCTGAAATTTTGCTTTTTTAAACAAACAAGAAAAACGTTGCCACATATAGAAAAGGTGAAAAATATGTTTCTGGAAATTATTGTTTTTAATATGTTATATGTACTTATAAAATAAAAATGTTTTTCAAATAGTAAAAATTGATTTAAATTAATTTTAAAATTTTTTAATCCATCATTATTTTTAATTTTAACACAACTTCTTGATTTTATAATTCTGTTTTGTAAAATAACGATATGAAATCTTTGATATTAAACTTAAATCTATAACAAAATCTTGTGGAAAAACTTCTTGATATTCTTGATATTATTTATTATAATTATTATTTATTATAACTAGGCACCAATAGCAATGATAAAAATTGGAGTCAAAGATTAGGATGATCGCTTTTGCGAAACAGCAAGATTTTATAAACATAAATGTATTTCATTATTTAATCTTTGGGCATGATCATCATTTAGAAGAATCACACTTTCGAAATTAATAACATTTACATAAATGTGCCTACAAAGATTGATACTTGTACATAACTTTTTTGTACCGAATTTCATTAAAATATTCTTATTTTTAAAATCTCTTCTGTGGCGACATTTGAATGGGGGCTAGGTGAAATAATAGACAGATCATAACCAATTTCAATAGACTTCGTCCTTGTATCATAAAAATCCCACGTACCAAACTTCATTCAATTATCTTTAAAATGTCGACCCGTACTTTGTGCACAAGGTTTACATGGACAGCCAGCCAGCCAGACGGACGGACATCGTTAGATCGATTTAAAAAGTGATTCTGAGTCTATTGGTAAGAACAAGTATAAGGGCGTATATCCATAATTTAAATAATAAGATGATCTTTTGATGTGATTTTGTTAATAATTTCAGTAAATTTATTCGAAAAAGAGACAAGTAAAAAACATGCTATCGATCAGATCCAATTATTTTATACCCTACACCATGAGTTTTTAATATTTGTGGAGGGGGTATTTCATTTGGTCTATTGTCAATTGTCGATCGGTTATTATAAGATTTAATGGTGTAAATTATATTTCTGTAAATATTTCTGATATTACCATTTAAATTATATTTATTATACGCCTAATTTCCGAAAATAGGTTTTATATAGGAGCTATGGTCAATTATGGAGCGATTGTGATTAAACTTTGGTTTTTAAACTTGGTTTTCTACCTATACAAAACTTATTTGCGTCAAATATTATTGTTATGCTAGCAATTATATTGGACTTATGCACTTTAAAGTGATTTTAGGAAAATGGGCTTATAAGAAAACCATGGTCAATTTTCTTTCTATCTTCATGAAATTTGGCACACTGATTTTAAACATTTTTTTTTTTTTTTTTTTTTTTTTGAAACCTTAAAGGAAGAATTTAATGTAGTCTATTTTTACACCAGATCTATCAAAAGGTCCTTAGTGTTCACTACTTCTTGTTTAAAATATATTATTATACTATTTTTCAATGCAAATCTATTACCCATACTCTCATTTGTCATGCGCAAAATATTCATCACTGGTGTATTTCCAATTTATTCATTCTTTCCCTTTCCTCCTGTCATTGATAGAATAATGCTATAAAATAACAACAATAAATCCCCTTGAAGTCAATAATATCTCAATATCTTTTTTTTGTCTTAAATAGTCTAGTATAATAATCTTTTTGTTACAGAGCACTTCCGTGTTTAATTGTGAGGAATAAAAAATCCTCATCATCACTCTCATAAACATTTTCAACTAGTTTTTAATGAGAGACACTTTCACAACAAGCGGAAATGTGTCAGTTAATAATAGCGATTGACATGGGACCTTAAGAAATTGTAACAAAGTTTAAAAGAGATTAAATGCTATTGAAAGTATTAGCACTTTAAGGGCGGATGTAAAAAAAAAACACACAAACAAAATGGCAGCAACAAGTGGACATTTATGGATAAAAAAAATAAAATGTGTTGAAATGTTATTGAAAGAAGGATTTTTTACCTTCATTTGAAATTAATGGAGATAAAATTTCAGGAATTAAGTATAAGTATGTATGTATGTAGGTTAGAATTTAGGATTTTCTTTTCAATCGTTTATGAAATTGAAAATGCTCAGTAAAAAATGTATCGATTTTTTATTTTACCAAACTTATTCTCAAATATTTTTAAGATGAAAAAAAGAAAATCATTATATTTCAAATAAGAGCAACAGAAACAGAGCTTTTAAAAAAGTCTATCTTTGTCTTTCGTTTCACTTTACATTAAAATTTAAAATCCTTTAAAAATGTGGCATGTAATTTTTTTAAAGTAACTTTTATTTTGTTGTCTAATAATTGGTTTTGAAGAGGATTCCATTTGCTATGTGTTTCAAAATTTAACTCAAATAAAAACTCAGTTAGAGTAAAATTAGCTTTAAAGAATTTTAATTGATTTTCTTAACAGTTTATTTAATTTTTTTAATACATTCAAATTCTTATCACAAACATTTGTAATGTCCAAACTCCATACTACTCAAATCAACCAAACATATGCGTTAAACCCAAACCAGCACCAAACTCTTTTTGGCCACTGAAGGGACCGCTAGTCCATTTTGAAGCTGTGCCTGTCAAATCCAAACGTGTATTATGATCCTGAGAAGACCATAAATTAGCCTTACCAGCCAATTCCAATTGACGACCAAAATTGGGTATATTACTTTGAGTCAAACTGGCACCATGACCATTACTATTAGAATAATCTAAGCCATGACCATTACGTTCAAATTTAAAACCATTTGCTAAAGTATTATCGGATTTGAAAACATTGGCACTAAGTTTATGATCGCCATTATTAAATACATCGGCACTAAGACTCTTGGTCAGGGTGTCACGAACACCGGGTATATGTTCTTTAGCAATTGCGGCACCAAAACCATTACTGGAAGATAAAAAAAAAATAAAAAAGTTAAATATAAAATAAAAGTTAAATATAAATTAATAGTTAGATTTTTAATAGAATTATTAAAGCTTTAAAAGTAGTGTATTTCATTTTCACAATACCAGTTTTCGAATTATTCGAAAAATTGCTTTTTTAAAAAAACCGCTTTCGAATATGGTTTTACTTAAAAAAAAACCGGTTAACCGATTTTTTCTAAAAATATAAATATTTATAAAATGTTTATTATTTTTACTACAATTATAGAACATGTCATTTGTAATGACAAATAATATGTATAAAAATATAAAGTCATATTGCTCTTCTGCAGCTAGAAGATTA
Source organism: Protocalliphora azurea (assembly GCA_932274085.1). Classification (NCBI taxonomy): domain Eukaryota; kingdom Metazoa; phylum Arthropoda; class Insecta; order Diptera; family Calliphoridae; genus Protocalliphora; species Protocalliphora azurea. The sequence goes on along the minus strand of OW026521.1, from coordinate 4,103,549 downwards.
TGCCCAAATTTGTATTTTTTGAACTATTTACTGAAATTTACCTTATTTTGAGGGAGAGAAATTTTTCTCATTTCTTTTCTGGGCTTCAAATGAACCAAACTGTTAGTTATTCATTCCTTTTCAGATAATTTTAAGAAGTTTGGCATCGATATGTTATATGCATATTTTTGCATATTTTAGTCTTAACATATTTGCATATCTTGGGGTTTAGCAGTATACTTTGTCATATTTTTATAGAAAATCGTTATTTTAGAGCATATTTCAGCAATTTAAATGGCATATTTTATACTTTGGAGAAAAAATTGGCATATTTTTCAACTAATTTAATTTTTTACATAATTTATCATTAATAAGATTTTTGGTTTATTGACACATACGTTTTTCAAATCTAAATATCTAATAATTTGCTTCCTATAAATTGATAGAAATTTTTTAATTTCCTGATGCTATGTTTTAGCTTTAAATATTTGAAAATGCAAAAAAAAATTTTAGCAACTATTAATAAAAATCAAGTTAGTTTTGAATTATTTAAAATTTAAACAGAAAAAATAATACTTTAAGAGAATATTTTGTTTTTAATTTTAAGGGTATATTTTCCGATTTTAAGAGCATTTTAAATGTACATAGAACCCTTTTTTAGAGCATGTTTTTGGTTGACAAACGTCAAGACTAAAATTAACTTTACCTAAATTTTATTAACAAAAATTAGGTTAAATAAAAAAAAAAATCAGTTCTCAGTACGTCTGCAGCTACTCAAATCATAAATTAGAAATTTTAAAAACTAATCTTAAAGCTTTATCGGATTTACTGAGGGCTGCAAGCAAAATGTAAATGTAAATGAGAAATACTTTTAAATAATTTAGGACCGGATTCAGTACAAGATAATTGTTTACAAATTTGTAAGAAAATTACTCAAAAACCACTTGAAAAAAATTATATAATTTCCTACAAATTTTATTTTCAATTGTTTTGATTGTTGTAATGAATCGGGCCGTAAATAAGGTTCCCTGAGCAAATGTTAAAAATGTGAAAATGGGTTGCTATAGTAGAAAAATAAAAAAGAACACTTCATAAAAAACCGGTTAACCGACAGTAACAACAGGCCTGTCGAATAGTTCGAAAACAAAAATTATTCGCAACCGTTCGGTTTTTTAAAAAGCTAAAACCGTTTAAACGGTTTCCGGTTTCGGTTTTTGAATAAACTATTTAAAAGACAAAATTATTTTTGTAAATTTAGAATATATATTTAAAATTGGAGGATCTTGAAATATTAAATATTTACTTGTTATAGGCCAGTGTTCCACCAGTAGCTACCGGTCCGCCTTTAGTATTACCCGCCGCAAAAACTTGTCCTATAGCATTGTGTTCAGGTGTACCAATACCATGAGTCAAATCTACTCTTGCATTATTACCGCCAGCTGGATTTGTTGACACTTGTCCTCCCAATACTGCTCTGCGTACTCGTATAGGACGTGGTGGTGATGTGGGTGGTGGATAGTAAGGCAATTTTTGATAATAAACACGTTGAGGAAAAGCTTCAATTAAAGCTCCCAATAAAGCCACTGACACAATGGTTAAAATATAGAATTTCATTTTGGTTTAATAATTTTTTTATGTAACTAAACTAAACTGTTTGTTGTTTGAAGATATACAGAAGATAGGGAACTGTTTTTTGTTTGAGATTATTCTTCCTTTTATACTTTTTATAATGATTTTAAGTCGTTAATTAGGGTACTTTTTGCGTTATCAGTTCAAAAAATCACAAAAATGTGACGTAATCTAGATCTTTTTCTCAATAAAACTAATAGATCTTACAGAAAATCATATTATTAATTTAAGGGGAATTACTTTATTGAATAATATATTTTTTTTAATATTCATTGATACAATAACGATTGTATTGCAGTGTTCATTACATTTAAAGAATATTAGTGAATACAGAAAGATTTTTGGTGGTTTTTTTATAAACATATTCGGTACGTTCTTTTACTTTTCCAGTAAAATCCATAAACTGAGTATTTACTGAGGGCTGCAAGCAAAATGACCCTATGCAAAATTACCTAATGCAAATATAGAAAAATCCCAAAAAATTCCCATACAAATTCCCCATACAAATATTTAATATGAAAAAATACTCAAAATCTATAATAAAATTTACTTTGCTCATATTCAAGAAAGGAGCAATGTTGATCCCAAGTTCAGTTTAGCCCTCAAATTTATGTTTTTGGATGTAGATATCTTTTAGTTATATTTTTGTAAAATTACATTGAAACCTAGATAAAAATAAATAATTTTGAGTTATATTTTCGTTAAAAATCTCAAATATTCAAAAAATTTACTTTTGACCTTCTTGTTTTATAGGTTAACATTCCTGAAATGCCTTAAAAAATTAGGAATGTATTTTCTACAATAATCTGCATACTAATCTAAAAGAATTGACTTAAAAACAAAAAAATCCTTAAAAATATGCCCTTTTGCCGAAATCCGCAAAATTCAAATCTAATGTAAGGTGAATTTATAAGAGATATCTATCGGTCTAAAACATTTTTATTTCTACTTTCTGTTGTGTTGTCTATAAAACAGCATAGTTTTTTCCATAATTTTTTGAAATTTGTTTAACAAAATTTTGAAAAAATTTAAATTTGACTTAAAATAGCATTTTATTTCAACATATCAAAAAAAAATTAAAAATTTGTCTGTACACAGAAAAAAATATTCCAAATAATTTTTTAACAAAATAATTAATTAAATTTATATTGAAATTTAATTATATTATTAATTAATATAATTAACTTTCTAAATGGTTTACAATTTTTTGAGAAAAATTGACTGCTCTTAAAAAAATATAAAGAAAAACTTTTGAATACACAGAAAAAAGTTTGTGCATAAATATAAGAATTTACTTTCATTGATTTTAGTTCATAATATTTAAGAATAATGTCTTAAATATTAACACTATTTTACATTTATTTTATTTTACATTATTTTTTTAAAGATTTTTCTTGGAATTTTGCCATTTTAAGGCCTTTGTTGTTATTATTTTCATGTATAACTTTTTTCATTTACCATTTGTAATCAAATCTAATAAAATTAAATCAAAGATTTAATAAAATTTTTGCAAAATTACTAAAATTTTCATTATGAACAATTTAATAATATCTATGAACAAAATTTTATTTTTTATGAAAAAAGTTTGAGAAAAAAAGTCATGTTCGATTCATAATATTTATGAAAAATATTTTCAAATATAAAAATTTTTTTTCTCAATGTTCGGAGACGTGTTCAAAATTTTTGTTGATATTCTCTTAATTGGTACCAAGGGTTGGATTCAATTTCAAAATCCATTTCTGTTTCAAAGCTTTTCTATGGAAATTTATTTATATGTAAAAGGTCAGTTCGTATTTATTGGTTTTGACGATCCAACCGTCCAACCCTCTGTCATATTCTTTAACGTTTTTATTGGTGTATCATTCTAGGTCATAAAGCCACTCGGGATAATATGAAAATCTTTATTGGGGCGTCAATCGGAAATGAAGGTTTTTATGATAACTTTCCGGCAATTAAATATAATTATACTATATATTAAAATTTATTTAGAAAGAACTCTTACAGAAACATTACACCCGTTCAATGTATATTATACATACACTACATAGATAAGTATTTTATATAAGAGTATAATACCAAAATTTAATGGGGAGAAATGAAGCTTGACATATAGTTTCGTCTTGGCATCTTATATATCTTATTAAAAGTCATTGCTTATAATGTATTATTTAAATATTTTTAATAATTAAATAAATAATTATATTAAAATGAGTGCGTTTTTATTGAAGATAGGATTTAATTAATTGTAGAATTGAATTAATACAAATCTTAGTTGATTTTAGGCAAACATCCAATCATAATTCTAATTCATTTGATAAAAAAAGAAAAAAATAATAATAAAATTAAAGCTAAAATCAATTATTCGAGTTAATTAATTAATATAAGTAATTTCGTAATTGAAGTTCATTTTTTTTCTGTGTACGTTGTTTACACAAGTGTTCGAAGACATGTTAATGGTCTGGGGAATTTTTTAATATTTTCTAACCGATTTTAACTTTTTTTCTTGTTCAATTGATAATTATATCTAGATTACGATTCCTTTACATTAAATTGCAAAAAAGAGTTGATATTAGCAAATTTGTTCAAAAGACTGTGAAAAGCCAAAATTTTCCCATATATATAAATGCACCCTACAAACTTCAGGGTCGATGCACACATGTTAGTGACATTCGATCACTCTAATATTTTGCACACTATAATTTTACATAAAAAGGAATAATCCTAATGGGAGTTACGATCGAAAGTCGGGTTTTTTTTTTTTTTTTGAAGCTGTGTAATTAATGTACTCACTTTATTGAATAAAAACTTTAATTTGTTTATTTTTCGACATTTCTCTTTCATTGTTTACTTTTGTAAAATTTGTAAATACTCTGTAATACTGTAATTTTTCTCTCTCATTTTTTCACTTTGGGTACGGGAACGAAAATCCAGTAATAGTTTTTACTGGGCCGTACAAATTTTTGGCTAAACGAACGCGCTTATTATAAGAAATTTTTAGATGCATGTTTATACCATAATTATTTAATATTTTTAATGTCCGTTTATTAATTAGAAAAGGTCTAATGTTCATTTTAAAAATATAATTTTTTAACTGAACAAATTATGTAAATTTTAAAATTCGAAATGTATTAGTTGTATACACAGAAAAATTTAAAAATGGATATTAATTATGAAATTGCTAACATTAATTAAATTTTTTATTGATTTTGCTCTAATCATGAAAATGACAACTTTAATCAATAATTTTTTCCGTGTAAGGCACAGGTTGGAGAACATAGATTTATATTCAGATTATAGCCAGTATTCCAAGGATTCAAAATATAATAAAACTGTTCTGCCCTAGAATGCACTGTTGAACAAAGTTATCAATTTTTCAACTTAGCTTCACAAAACATATATAATTTTTAATTTAATTTTTATACATATTTCTAGAAAAAATTATTTCCAAAGTCAATTATTCGACATTAAATATTAATTTTAGACTATTTAGTAATGTTAAGGATAATTAAAACAGCAATATATTGTAAATAATCCATTTAAATTTGTATAATTAGCAGGGAAACCACAAATATAAATAAGTAGTAAAATAAAATAAAATAAGTAGTAAAATAAGTAGTAAAATAATAAGTAGTAAAAAACGAAAAATATGCTCTAAAAACGCGAATATGCTCTTAAAAACAAAAATTTTAACAAAACTTTTGCAAAAAATTATGTTTTTCGTTAAAACAAATTATTTTATTAACGTTTTTATGTCATAAAATAAGGCAAAATTGAAATTTATGAACTGTGCTAAAACTTAATTCCCCTTTTTTATTATATAACATAAAAACGTTATTGCCCTCCATTTGCTTATCCATCTAATTCTAGACATTATAATTAGTTAAGAAATTATCAAAATTATATGTTTTCATTAAAAAATAAAATAAAAATATTATTTTTATAACATTAACTGATGCTAATACGTCTTCTATATTACATTTTAAAAATAACTTTCATGAAGATCAATTAAAAATGGCTTAAATAAGATCAATTAATCTGTTTCTAAATCTTCAATTTTGTCGCTACATCAAGCTCCTCTGCGACAAATTAGTATACATTAAAGTTAATTTAATAAAATAATTTTAAATACTCGGGGATATTGGGGTAATCTAACTTAAATAAAGTATCAACCAATAATCTTTTAAACCATGGATTAATAAGTAACTATTTATGTGAGAGAAAAAACCTGATTCAACTGTCAAAAACCTAATTTATGCAACACCAAAATACATGTAGTCACATATATTTTGCTTTTGTCTTTTGAAAAAAATTAGCAATTTTTTATGAAAATTTAGTTTGAAGTGTCTCTCACATAAACTTCTAGTTGTATTCTATGTTTTGAACATTATAAAAATAGCAAGTTTAAAGATATTTAATATTTATTAAATATTTTTAAACGATTTTTGTATTTACGAGACCACATGAATATCAAAATTCAAGAAAGTAATGAAAATAGATAGATAAACTGATAAAAGTTATTTAAAATAATAAAACATAATTTATAAAAATAGTCAGTCATTTCTCGTATTTACAATAGCATAATTCATAGATGTAATAAATTGCTACAATATTCGCACATTTTAAGTGCATGAGTCTCATCATACCAAGTGTGTACTTTCACAGCATCCACTATTTTAAAATTTTTAAATCCAGATTTTTTTCCTTTAATAAGCTAATGTAATGGTATATGTTGGTTCTAGGCCCTTATCGCTATGGAGTTTACTGAGTTATTTCCAATTTTCTTATGTACTATTTCTTTTACTATGGCACCACACTTTTAATCTGTTTTATTAGAATTTCTTATACATGTTCAAATCATTGAATTAAAAACAATACGAAATACAATTATTTATCATATTTTCAGAAAACTTGCAAAAAAAATGGATATAAAATTCTTAAAATTATACATTCCACTATACCACAATATCGAAAAGTTTCATTTAACTTTCTACACTATATCTAGTCTAAGAAATAAGAATTTCGCAGAACTATTCGCGATGTAATTTTTTATACTCTTTTGTTGACTTGTGTAATTATTTATGAGCTCAAAAACCGGTTTATTATCCAAATAGTCAATCCAAACCATGATCATTATGGTAAAATTAAAAGCCATTTGCTAAAGTCTAATCGGATTTTAAAAAATGGCCCCTTAGCTTAGTCGCGATTATAGAATTAAGCGGTATTAAGTAGAGAATGCATCCCGGGATTTCCTGTCCCAATGTTCCCGGAAAATTTAAAATTTTTCATGTCTCGGACAAAATTCCCAGGTATTCTAAAAGCACTTAAATGGAAGAAAACTGCGTGAATTTAAATAAAAACTTATATAATGCAAGCACGTTTTTCATAGGCTTTATCGAGAGATTTTTCGTTAATCCAACCAACCGATTAAGTCACAAATTTATTTCCAAAAATTGTCGATTCTGTCCACTGTGCAGTGTTACGAGTACAAACTTGGAACAAAAGTAGCTGTTTTTTGAGAACTGGACTTACATAAAGAAGATATTTGATAACTAGACAAACATCAAATCTTATCATGGTTATGAAAAAATAATAAAGCTTCATTCTCGTAAAGTGAAGTATCGAAGTAAAATTTATAAAAAATTTTAGCGTGAATGAGTGACTACAATTTAATTTGTAAACCTTTTTGCTCACGGTTTATAAGAAAATTCACGTTTGTTGCGAAATAAAATTGATAACAGATTATTGCTTTTTTTAATGTAGAATATTCCTCCTATATAATATAAAACCACTTTAAATTACTTTTTTATATGTTTAGTTTTTTTATTTATTTATTTTTTTTTTATTTATTTATTTTTTTTTTTTTTTATTTATTATTTTTTTATTTAATTTTATACTTTTTAATGAATCGCCAATTTAAAGATGGAATAATTTCGTATCGTAGTAATATTTTATCAAAATTTCTTTTAAATCAAATAAAATTCTTTTAACTGTATAAAAAATATTTAAATAAAAATAATTGATGCAATCTTAAACAAAACAAACTGTTACCAAAGAAATGTATTAATAGAATTTTGGATTTTTATCTATAAAGAAGTTTCTTTTGTTTTTTATATATGAGTTTAAAACTATATGTAGATTATTGATTAAAAAAAAGATATAATTTTTGTATTGATTGTTATTTTTTTTTTTATAAATGTTTATGATTTTTCTTAAGCGAGTTTTATCTATGACAATTTCTTGGCCTTTTGATAGAGAGTGTCGACAACTTTACCCATACTATGTATAGTTTCCAAAACTCTTTCGTAGGTTTTGTCAACGGTGGTTTCTTCGAAAACAATGAGAACACCTTCACCCTGATCCAAAATGCCACTGAATTTTTTATCCAAAATCATTTGTGACAATTTCTTTTCCACCTGAGGCATGGGTAGCTTAATGCATTCGGCAACGTGTGAGACCTAAAGAAACAAAGCAATAAAAATTTTATAAATGAAGGAAAATGAAAAGGAAAAAGAAATTAATTGCTAAAACTTACTTGTACACGTGAATAGGGTTCAATGATGCGGCAAAGATTTTGTTCCAACATTGTATCGTACAAAGTACCCAAATGGGCCTGCACAATAACATCTTCGGCTAATTCTTTATTGTATTCTTTTAAAGCTGCCTGGAAATCAGCCAAAGATCTTTTGTGTGAGGCTTCGGCCACAGCTTTCATTGCATCAATATCGCGTCCAGAATACGTAATAGCCTACGGAATAAATATGAGTTTTTTTATAGAAGTTAGTTTAATTAAATATTTATTTCCCTTGTTTTCCTTACCAATTTACCACTGACAATTTGATTGACATCATCCGAATGACCCAACATTATTTTGCACAACAACATATATTTTAGAGCTGTTAAAGCTTTAGCATTGTCCACACTATCGAAACCTTCGAAAGCTTCATAGAAATAGGAGAAGGCGGTTTTAAAATCACGTTCATCGGCCGCATGCAATATGCCCGACTGTAAATCCAAAGAAGCCTGCACTTTAGGTGGACAGTAAATGGCATTTGCTGTAGTACGGGCTGATGTTAGAGCAGCTCTGGCTTTCGGCAAATTGCTAAGAGCATGATAAGTTTTACTTTCCAATAGTTGCACTTCGACCAAAAGGTTTTTGTCATCCAATTTTTTGAGTTCCTTTAAAAGTTGTGATCCCAATTGTAGAGCATCAGTGTACATGCCAGTGTCAAAGTATAAGGCAATCAAACGAGCCTCTAAACTTTGTCGCAAGAATGTACGTTTTTCTTGTTTGGCCCATTCAATGCAATCTTTGCAGAGTTGAACCTAAAGAGAAGAGTTGAAAGATTTATTTATAACATAGATCAACACTAAAAAATTATCGTGGAAAATATATTGCAGATATTGAAGATATGATTATTTCAACCACCAGGAACATTACGGTTTTTCTCCATCACGTCACATTTCTAACCCATTGACGACCGAAGAAAGTATTCTTCCCTGAGGGGTTTTTATGTTAAATAATTTTCTAGGGGGTTTGGTGGAGCGAATAAGTCATTCATGTTTTATAGACAAATTATGCTACAAAATGTAGTATAAGTCAAGTCTCCAACTTGCCGCACATTGTCCCTAGAAATCTTTAAAGTTGTAAAAAGAATTTTTCAATTAACCCTCATAAAACCATGTAAAAATGAGGAGTAAGAAGTGGGTATAGGGGGGAAATTTATATCTGACAAAAAAATTTGAAAAAAATAAAAATTCTAATTTCAATAACAAAATCAACAAAAAATTACATCGTGAATAATTAAGCGTAATTCTTACTCCTTAGACTAAGTATAGTGCAAAAAGTGATATGAAACATTCCCATCACGTCACATTTTTAACCCAATGACGACCAAATAAATATGTACCTCTAAGAAATTTTTAGGTTACATAATTTTCATCCATGTTTTATAGAGAAGGAATAGTGTAACAAAAGTGTAGAACATGCCGTCTCCTACTTGCTCTGTCTAGCCCCTAGAAATCTTTAAAACTGTCAAAAACCCTCAAAATATGAAAGCAATAAGCGATTCACAAGAGCTGCTGAAGTTCTTTTTTTAACACTGGTTGTCATGACATTTTTTAATAAAAATATGGTTTTAACCTTTATTAATAGATAATAAAAATGCTTTCCAATTTGTGAAAACTTTTTACCTACTAAAAATACATTTATTTTCATTAACTTCCAAAAACTTTTATTTTTATATATGCACTGAGATCCACATTTGAAGTGGTGAAAATGTTCTTTTTTGGAAACATCGTTTTTTTTTTTTTTTTTGCTTATCTGTAAGCAAAATAATTGGATCTTGGTTATGGAAATAAGTGGAAGTTGGCAACTAACTAAAATATTTTTTCCATATTTTATTTTATGAAGTTCTCGAAATTGCGTATTAATACCCTACTCCAAATAAAGACGACATTATGCTTTTGTGCTAATTTTCATAAAGTCCAAAATATTACAACTATCATAAAATATACCTATCGGTTCAAAATTAACTAAACTGATTCAATTTAACGATGTCAGTCCGTCAGTCCACCTACGTTAACCTTGTAACCAAACTACAGGTCGCAATTTGAAAGCAGCATATATTGATGGAATATGGTAGGAATAACTATTTTGATATAGGGACGATGATCATCGGTCTATTATTACTATAGAAGCTTAAAGCCCATAAATGTTAAACATGATAGTATATAAAATTTAAGTACCATTTGGTTGAAGTTTTTGACATAATTCTCACAAATTTCCTTGTCTTCTACATTTTATGACGTTTACACAAATTTTGTCAGAGATATGAAAATAGTAAACCCCTTTGGTTAACATATTAACAATTATAAACTCACCTCTATGCCAGTGCCAGCATCCATATCTAAAAACATATCCACCAAAGAACGCACCAATTTAGCAGCTTTAGCCTTGCTAATGAGACTTAAAAACGGACGGGTTACTTTTATCAAATCCGCAAATTCTTTGGCCTTGCCCTCTTGTTTGTAGAGTTCGCCCAGTTGTAGTATGCCTTGTTCCTTAATGCGTATAAGTTCCTCATTGTTTTCGGCAATTTCCTGTTCGCGTACAATTTTATTTAATAGAGAAATACCTTCCTCGATATTAACATTTGACAAGGCTTGAGCCCGTTCAAATAAAGTAGCTCCGGCCATTTTTCTTTTACTAAAATATGCAATTTATTTTGATTTATTAAAAATATTACCTTATTTATAAAACAACTCACTGTGTTTATATGAAGATTACGCTTGCTAGTTAGTTTATTTACCAAAATTATAACTTTCAATTTATATTTAATTTTTATATTGCGAATTTTCGCGATGATTTGTATAATTTCCTGCGTTCTTACTTTTTCTTTTGTATTTAAAAAATGTCAATTGTGACTATCACTTTGTTGTTGTTTTTGCTCTTCTTGTGCCAGTCATGTTACGCAGTGCTACCAACCTAACGTTGTGTCTAGACAAGCAAATTTTTATAAAGACAAACGTCAAATTTTTGCCTGCATTGCATATAATTTGTATGTATGTATGATGATGTATGTCTTAAAAAACCATGCAACAACAATGGCGCCTTTTATAAATTAACGTCAAAACAAAATTGCCAATATAAATATGTTTCCCCTTTTATTTATCTGTAATTCAGAAAAAATTTGTCTTTTCTCTTGATAAATATGTAGACTCGACGTAACAAAAATTTTGTAGCCTGTCTTGATAAAAATTTGTCTAGTATCAAATCGACTTAAAGTAGAGTCTATATTAGACAATTTTTTTCAAGGCAAACGTCAAACTTAGCCGTATTTATGGAAAATGGCAACAGCTGCAAAAAAAACAACAATAAAACGAATTCATTAATATTCTATATGCAGTTTGACAGCTGTAACAACCAAAACTAAAAATCAGCTTTTGTATATATATATATATATATATATATATATATATATATATATATATTTATATGACGTTTCAGTTTTATTTAAGAAGTGGCTGCTACTATTGCATTGTTGTAGCTGTTGTCTTTACCTAGTGTCTACAATAAGCAAATTTTTATTTTTACAGTTGTCAAACTGAATATAGAAAAAACAATAAGGAATACGCCATATTGTTGTTTTTGTGCAACCGTTGTCACCTTCCATAAATTCGCGTTAGGTTTGACGTTTCTCTTGATAAAAAAATTTTCTAATGTAGACACTGTTATGCATATACCTTTTCAAATTGTTGTACCATGCCTTGTATAATTTGCACTAATTTTGACGTTTGCCTTGATAAAAATTTGTCCAGTATAGACACTATGTAAAGAACTCAAAAAAAAAATCAATCACAATAATACAAAATTAATATAATACACAATAGGATTTTATAGCTGCCATTTAATTGTGTTTTCTTTTAGTTGCTTGTACGTAAACATTGTTGTCCTTTTTGCATTTTATTATAGTTGTGATGGATTTTTACAAAAATTTATAAAACTGTAAAATTTATTTAAATTAATGGTTAAAAATATGGTAGAAGAGACCGCACCAAGTAATAGGCCCAGATCTAAACCGGATAGACCAAAACCTGTGTATTTATGGACAGTGAGTGATGTGCTAAAATGGTATCGCAGGCATTGCAGTGAATATTTGGAATACTTGGAACTGTTTTCTAAGGTAATTAAGCATATACCAAGTTAAGTAAAGACGTTATTTTCTAAGGTTAAGGTTAGCACTAAAATTAAGAGTTGTGTAAACAAAAAACATTTTTAATCCAGCAAACTTGTTGAACATTCCGTATCAGCATCAATGCTAATTTTATGCTTTCGCTTTTGTTTAATTTAAATTTTTTTATTACAGCATGAAATCACTGGCCGTGCTTTGCTGCGTATCAATGACTCTTCACTGCAACGTATGGGCGTTACGAATAATCGTGATAGGGAAGCCATTTGGCGAGAAATTGTTAAACAGCGCTTGAAGACTGATATTATGGAAATACGTGATATGGAACGTATAGTTAATCAACATTCAATGGCCAAAATATCCCATGCTAAAGCTCAAAAGTAATTTGTTATCCCTGAAGAAAAGGAGCAACGAATTATGTTTTTTATTATATAATTAGATGATACTGTTAGTAAGATTAAGAACACCAAGTGATTGTGGTTGTACAAACATAACAAAATTATAAGATTAATATTCAGTAAGTAGTTTATGAAAAATTTAAAATTATTATACAATAACAAAGTACTATAACAATTTTAAAGAAAATATTAAATTAGAAAATTTAAAGAAAAAAGTAAAATGTTCAAAATTTATTTAGTAAAAAAATTATTCAAAAAAACAGCTTTAATTAAAAAAAAAAATCAAACAAAATCTCATTTATAAACTTATTTATGAATTAAGTATAAATTGAAGTTCTTTTTCACATCCAATTTTTTATCATTGATAGTACTTTTAGCGTTAAAAAAGGTACTTTTATAAAAAATGTTGTAATTTTTTGTAAATGCCTATTTAATATTTAAGGTGATTTATGGTTTTGGCTTGATTTTTAAACAATTTTTATGATTCAGTAGTACTTTTACTTAGAATTAAAGTAATGTAATTTTGCGTGTTCGCTCTTTATTAATACACTTGCGATTTAAATTATATGAATATCGTTTAAAAGTTCAAATACCTTTCTAATCATAATAATATGATCATAATGATATATAATATGGCCATAATGATATATGATATGACCATAATGATATATAATATGACCATATTCATATAATCATTGAGAGGAAAAATTTGTATTGATAAACAATAACTTACAATTTTTTTTTTTTTTTTAATTCAAAAGAAGTTTATTTAGCGAAGCCGGTGTTCGACAGACATAGAGGAGAAAATACATGATCCAGCAGAAGGCCGGCTACAGGAAAAAACGATTATTAACGTTATAAAGAAAATATTTTTATTTCAACTGGACCGGTGATCTTAGCTAATGACAAAACTATAACAAAACAAAATTTAAAAAACAATGTATAAATGTCAAAAAAAAATAATTTTTTCATCACAAACTTCAGAATACGGGTATAAGTTCTTTTTATTGTTTTTAATATTTACTGGGATTTACAAGGTTCTTATAAAACTGTCTCAGGAAGCACTCACTATATTTCCAAATTTTTAATTTCTCCTAAAATCCCTTTTGCGTAATGGGGAAATGAGTTGGAAACAGCGTTGCCAGAATGAAGGTTTTATCATGTTTTTAATGAGTTTTTTAAGCAAAATACGATTTGTTAATTTTTTCCTTCAAAATATGATTTTTTGAATCACCAAAAATTTTTTCAAAGTCTTTCAAAGATTTATTATAAGATTTTATTTAAAAATTGCAATATTTGAATATTGATAACTATGTGAAATTTTATTCAGACTCAAGTTAAATTTTTGACGTAAATATTATTGAAGAATAATATTGCATATTGACTGTTAAACACTACCAAACTGAAATGCATTTTCTGGACTAATAGCAGCATTCTTAATAACAACACGTTAATTTTATATGCTAGGACTATATCGACCAATATCTTCATACACTTAGGATGTAGAGAAAATTTCTTTTATTTTAATTTGTTTTTCTGAGGAATGACTCGTTAGTAGTAATATTACTTTCGTAGACAACCGTCATAGGAAAATAGTTCCATTCCTGTAAAAGAGCGAATCAAAATATGTTGGAAATATTCCTCAGATTTTTTTATGATAGTAGGACGTTTAATTTGTCCAGATGATGACTTTTACACCAAAATTATGTTTTTTTTTCTGAAATGATGATTTTTTGTCCAAAGTTTCTGGCAACGCTGATTAGAAAGGAAACTCTATTCTACTGTCAATTTTAAGTTTGACATTTCCATAATTTTATCTTTATTTTCTCTATTTCTAAAGAGCTGCCATTTCAATAGAATTTATTCGCAAAATTCAATTCCTAAAATAATTTTTAAAACATTTGAACGTTTAATTATAATTACTTCTACCAGTTTCTTTGTGGTTAATTTAAATCGTAAATATTTTATCTGCTAATTATTATAAAAAGTTCTTAAAGACATAAAAATATTTAAAATTGCTTTTCAATTATGGTTTCCATAGGTGTTTCATATTACACTTTAATATATCCTTTACTTTGAAACATGGCAGCCCTATTTTAAATTATCACAAAACATCAATTAGAACTGCAGTCATCTCCTTCTTTCTCTTGGCTAATACTTCAATTAAATACGACACTACAGTGTGTGTTCGCATAAAATTTACTACACTTTGTGGTGTCGGGAATTTTTTCAGTTTACTTTTGGACTTCGTAGTGTTTTGTTGTTAAAAGAATTTTCTAGGAAAAAAAAAAGGCGCACACTGAAGGGAAATCTTCTTTACTCATGTGAAAATGTTTCATTAATTAAATAGTTTGAAAAAAATCAATTAAAATTTATTTAATGGAAATTTTGCTTTAAAAGTGTACGATAAAAATAAAATTTCTTAAAAAAATAAACTAATTTTTCGCAACATTTTTTTTCAACCTCTTAATCGTTTAATGTGTGTAAAGTGAACATCAACTGTGTGTGATGTTGGTTTAAAGAAAAAATAAGTTTGTTTAAATTTTCTTAAGCGGAAATGAGTCAAAGATATACTGATTGAATGGTAAGTTATTATACAGTTGTCTCTTTCCTCAAACCAAAGTTTATAAATCAGTTGTTTTTGTTTCGTGTGTTGAAAAGTTTTTTGTTTTTATTTTTTTTCTCCTATCGTCTATTCACAATAGGCAGGCTTGCCAAGTCGCTAAGATTGTATGTGAAAATGACAGTAGAGTTGAAGAAAGTTTATTCTAATGTGAATCTTGAGTTATAAATTTCAACTTTAGTTATTTATTGTCATCAGTGGTGATACTTTAAGAAAAAAATTAAAAGTTAAAAATAAAATTAATTTTTAGAATACATTTTCCAAGGAATCAAAATAAATAAAAAAAAATTTTAAAAGTTCGGAGCCTTGAAAAATCTCCGGCTTTAAACAAAAAAATTCTAATAAGACTTCCAATTTGTTTTATATGTTTACTGGCGGCTCGGCTCTGGGGAATTTTCTAATTCCCCATATTTTGCCTTGATAAAATTTTGTCTAGATTAGACACTGCGTAAGAACTACATAAATTTTTCTAAAAGCCTAATGCCAAGCATACTGAATTGTCTCAATTAATTTTTTATCAGATAAAAAATTACTTAATCTAAAACTTTTTCAAACATATATTTACGGTTATTTGAAAAATAACGGAGAACTACTAATTTTGTTTACCCCTTGAAATGGTGTAAATAAACAAGTATTTTAATGGTAAATTTTTATCAATGATTAAAAAGGTAAATATTGGATAAATATTTGAAAAGCTTTTGTAATATTAACTTTACAAAACTCTCAAGCAATAGCATTTCTCTTAAGATTGAAATTTTCAATAAATGTTAGTAACAGAGAGAATGCATGCAGAAGTGAAACTCTCGTTTGACAATTGCAAAAAATTGTTGTTTGTAGAAAAAAAAAAATGAGATTTCATTTTATTAGCAACAATAAAATGTATCAGGTTACAGGCATTTTATTTTTACATGAGTTAGGTTTTTGATAACCGACTTAATTTTTTGACAATTTCTTCTCTTAGTACTCTTTGGTTGGTAATTTGTGGGCTGAAGTTCAAGTCGATTTCAAATAGTCGGCGACAACTGCTAGGTAAAAAATTAACGGCGTCGGGTGTAAACTTGCTGAAGATAATGTTTTTCAAAATAAATAAATTTTTAATTAAAAAATTATCTTCAATAGCATGAGATAAAAAGGGAAGATTAACACAATAAATAAAATGAATACACTTACAAAGTTATTCACTTTTTTTTTTTTTTTTTGTAACAATATATGTGTACATGGGATAAGTTCACTCAATTCGCTAAATCGGCTTGAAGTTTGTTTGTAATAAAAGATTTAAAAATTTAAAATATTCAATTTGCATATATATGTAACTAAATTCGTTATTCTTATGTAGGAAAAATGTCTAATCTCCCTCTTTTACATTAAACGAAAATATAAAAATTTCCTCTTCGCGGAAACCTAACTAGTCAAAAAATAATAATAATAATAATAATAATAATAATAATAATAATAATAATAAAACAATAGTAATAATAATTCGAGGTTCCTGGAAATTGAGAATTCTTTTTCGTACCATGAACATGGAAAAAAAAATTTATATATACATATTTTATTTTTATTTTTTTTTTTTGTTGTTTGTTATGAAATAGTACGTTTTGTGTTAGCTATCAAAAAACAATTTATAAAAAATTAAAAAAAAGTGTTTACTCTGTGGTATATCCAAAAACGGATTCGCTTATATAATTTTTCTTTTTCCCAATTTTTTTAATAACAAAAATTTTTTAATATGAGTCTTAGTAAAGTACGTTTTTCGAAACTATTCAGTTGCACTATGTTTACATCATTATTTTAACCTTAAAAGTACTAACAATGATGAAAAAAAGTTCTGAGCTGAGTCAGAACATTCAATTAAAACCTTTTTTTCCTTATTAAAAAGTTTTTTTTTTTTTTTAAATAAAGGGCATTAAATAATTCTTTAAACTACTACTGATGTTAATTTTTCTACATGCATGTTTGTATTATTTTTTTAATTATTTTTTTATTTTCTTTGTTGTTTTATATGCCTTATTTTTATTTACTTCTTTTTGTTTGAGTGGTATACTTAAAAAAAGAAAAACAGCTGTTTATAATTTGCCACATGAATCGTTTTTCAACGTCACGATACGTTTTGCGAAATAGTGAATTAATAAACAATGTGTATGCAAGAACAATCTTGTTCAGAGTAGCTATTCCTGATCAGCTGACTCGTCACGTTTACGTTAAATTTTTAAAGTGTAAAAATGTTATCTATCTGGCTAATTCCATTTTATTGAATTTTATTTATCTTTATTTGTTTAGTGTTGACTAGACATTTTTGATCACTCGTTCTCTGACAACTATTATTTAAAAAAATACGCAATTCGATTGTTGTTAGTACTTTTTATATACGTCTTTACCAGCGTTTCCGTTGGACAAATTGCCACTTATTCAACTTCCTTGTTACTTTTTTGACCTTTTTAAAATGAACAAAATGTACCACTTTTTGTATTGTGTGCCACTATTTGCCCCTTTTCTTTTTTGGTATATTTTTTCACATATTTAAAATGATTAAAAGAATATAAATTATTAAAATGTTCTAATATACATTTTATGTGCATTTACTTTTTATACTTTTGAAATAGCATTAATTTAAAATAGATATTTATTAAAATTTATGAAAATTTGGCATTTCCAACAAATTTGAACGTGGGTAAATGTGAAAAATATATAAACATTTTAGATAAAATTTTATGTGGAACATTTTGACAATGACAGTTAAACGATTGATTTACATAAAGTAAGTTTTGGTTAACACTGGTGAACAGTAGCTAATATACATTATCTGACATGAGAAGAAGTTTTCTTGGAATTATTTCTGCTCCAATTATTTTTCTTAATGAAAGCAAAATTTTTGTTCTCTGTGTATTTTAGTGATTTTTACATCCTTCTGCTCTTAACATTGGAATTATTTAGCTGTACCCCGTTGATTTATGTTGTCGAAATTTTTAAATTTACGTTTTACCCTTCTAAAACCTTTTTTGTTCATTACTATTTTTGATTTTCCAACCCAATTCACTTTAAAATATTTTTGGTGATCATTGCCTACCCCTTACGTTGAATTGCATTTATATTAGACAATCTTTTATAAAGACAAACGTCAAAATCATCACGAATTTATGCAAAGTGGAAATAGTTGCACAAAAGCAACAAGGCGAATTCATTAATGTTTTTTATATATGCAGTTTGAGAGCTTTAGCAACCAAAAATAATAATCAGTTTAACTGAGGTTACCTTGTATAGATTCGCACTGATGATAAAAATTTGTCTAGTATAGACACTAAGCTATTTACAAAAAAAAAAAAAAAAAGTTTAGGGTTACCATACAAACATGTCTAACAAATTCATAAATACATGATAATCATCTTTCAGCATTTTACGGTTTCAGTTTATAAGGAACCCAATTTTCTTGTTTTTGAATCATTCTCAATGATTTTAAATTAATGTAAAAATGTACACCTTACGAACAGGTGTATATTATTTAGAGTCCATATATAGAAAATCATACCTTTCATATCCGAAGTTTCCCAATTATTCCATATTAACTATTATTTCTTATTAATGATTTACTATTTTATATTTATAATTCCAAATTATTAATGTTCGCCGATTATGTAAAGCTGCTCCTTAGCTTTAACTACTCCTATGAATATTCCTTTACATTTTGACAATTTTAACCGCTCGTGTATTATAAATTAAATGGACCTTAATTTTAAAAACGTAAACATATACTATTCTACAGAAGAAGTCCAGTTCTCTATATGGCGTATTACTTAATTGTAAACTATCATTAAATTCTCATATTTTGCAAATAAAGGTTTCCAAAAAATCTGGGGAATAATTTAATAATTCTTATGTCACAAAGCAATTGTTCACATCATTTGTTAGATAAATTTTAGAATATACATCCATTGCCTGACATCCACAATACGAAGTACATGTAAAAGAACATGAAGCGGTCCAAAAACAATTTCTTTCATGGAATTATAATAATAATTTATCATCTAATGAAAATTATTTAACCCATTTACATTTGCCTAAAATCTAGTTTAAAACCTAATTTGATTAGATTTTAATTCGATTTTCTATACAAATAAAAATTTAGTTTCTAATCAAATTTTACCAAAATGAACTAGATTTTGAAAAAGATCATTTTGTACACCTTTTTTCTTTCATACGATGTCAAACGTTTGTAATATGTATGATCACTTTAGCATTTGATATCAAACTTGTTTAAAATGTAGATAGAATTCAAATTGTGAATCATTTGAGAAGAAACCTTTGCGAAATTGTGCTTTCTCAACAATCAAACCTGACGGCCAGTTTAAAAATATTTAAAAAAATTATATTTTTTCAATTTGATATCAAATGTTTTTCTTAAATCATTCCTAAACCTTCATACAACTTTAAATAACAAAAACAAAAAAAAAAAAAAAAAAAAAAAAAACAATCGCGGTTTTAAAGGAAGTTATTATATTTTTCATATATTCATATATTTAAGTATAATAAATACTTCCATGTGACTTATTTCCAAAACTTGTTAATTTAATCTTTTATGATCAAATTACATAAAATTGACCATCTTGCTGTTAAAGGATTAATTACGTATAATCTTCAATAGTATCAGGATATACCATTCCAATGCTATATTAAAAACCAATATATGTTGAAAAATTTTCGAAATATATATAAATATAATATATAACGTTGGGAAATCTAAATATTGAGATATTAAGAGACATAACAATTATTAAAATAAGTATTTTAGGCCTTAGTATGCCTCTATTACAATTTGGTAATTTTCTTATAACGAAAATTTTGATAATATTGAAAGAAATACGTATTTTTAGAAGTTTTTTTTTGAAAATTTAAACATTCAGATGTAATATTTTGGGAATCATATAAGAACAGATTTCAGTCTTCATTTCTGGAGGAGTACATTTGAAACTTTATCGTGATACTTTTTAATGTATATTCCCAATAAGCAATAACCTTTGAAATTGAATACTTATTCATTTTAATACTATTGCAAAATTTAAAGTACAAGCTGTGAGGAATAGGCTTGAATTTCCTTTACTTTCCTTTTGTTCCAGTAAAAAGTACTATTATTAATACTGAAATTTTGCACGCTTAAATGATTTTTTTTTACATTACTCTAGTCTACACGTAGACATTTTTATGTTGGAAATTATCAAATTCAATCTCTCTCCTTAAAATGTTACGTGTGGACCAATAAGAAATCTGTTTCGCAATAAATGTTTAAATACAAAGCTGAGCAATAATGTTTAACATAAGCTGTCAAATTTATTGTTCTTTTTGTAAATTTTTTTTTATAAAAAAGAAAAGCCCAAAATAATTAATTTTATTTTGAGAAGACAAATAAAGAATAAAAATGCAAAGAAATTCAAATTTTCGTTAAAAAAAAAACAATTTAACATATAAATGTCTTATGTACTTATTCTCCATCCCTTAACACAAAGTTGGTAATAAAATTGTTTTCCAGTAATTCTGCCGACTTTATTTCTAATGTTAAGAAATAAAAATATCTTCGTGTAGACGTAGAGTAATCAGAAAAGGAAATTTGTTTATTTATCATTTTATGCATATTGTTCATCATATTTCATGGACCATAATAGATGTATTGACCATTTTATTGCGACATAACTGCTTACAAATATTTTCTTTAATATAATGTATGTGTAATGAAATGAAAATGAAAGCTTTGTTAAATGTGAAAAACGTTTGAATATTGTTTTGATAACAATCCCTATAAACATTTGGAAGATATTTTCCTGGAAGAAAATATCTTCTTTTTATTATTTGGAAGAAAATCATCTCATCGAAGCAATATTTTTCTAATATTGTATTTTTATCAGTTTAAAGAAAATTAGGCAATAAACAATAAAAAATATATAAAATTTAAAATTTGACAACATTGATTTTTTTTTTTTAAATTTAAAAACGTCAAAAATTTATATACTTTTGTCAAAAATTTTGCTAGTGTTATGAGCTTGTAAAATTTTGTTCAGTTCATAGCTGTTTATAAGTTACTAAAAATAATAATTTTATACCGTTCCACACAGTTAATAGGGACGTAAAAACACGTTCCTAACCACTAAAGTAAAACGCGTCAATTTAGCGCTTTTTTTTGAAAAAAGCTTTAACAGAAAAAAATTCGACTTTTGTCGTTAAAAAGCGCTAAATGGGCAACGCTGGAACCTTCTTTGTTGTTTTTATTTTTGTTTCTTTCCGGTCTACTCTTTCTCGTGTGCCTCTTATTGAGTTGTTTCAAATTAATTTCTATTATTTTTAAAAAGCTTTCAAGATGTTAAAAATATTTACCCCTTTTTAACTAATTCAGTGTGGTGGTAGCTAAAAAAAGGTTTTAATAATTATTTATTTTGTTGTTGGTCGTTATTATTGTTAACTTCACCTAATTTTTATTCATAATTAAAACGCTTTAATTTTGTGTTTAATTTTTTTGCGTTGTAAGCTCTGCTCTGTCTGTTTGCTTGCTTGTCTGATTGCCTTTCATGCCGTTTACAGAGTTAAAAATAAATGTGCATAATTTCCATAAATTTAACATGGAAAACATGTTTAAAAATAAAACAAGCTTTTTTTGTTATTGTTTAGAAATATAATTATATCACAACCTAAAATGCAAAAGGCCGTAACCACTGTTGAACCAAATACATCTACACAAAAAATTTTACGTCCGTAATATCAACTTCATAAATGAAACGGCCGCAAAATTTGTTCCATTTAAGAAAAATTTGGTTTGATGAGTATTTTATGCTTTAACTATTTTTGCTCTAAGTTAAATTATACTTCATTGCTTAATTTTAAAGCAAATAATTAAAAATTATGGTTACGGCCTTTTGTATTTTCATAATGCTTTTTTGTAAAAAATTAAAAAAATTGGTTATATGCCGTTTATACCAAACGAAAACTAGTAGTTTTTGACTTATTTGTTTTTTGATTGAAAAACTATATAAATTTCTTTAGTTTTTTCATACAAATCAAAAACCATTTTTAACTTGTTTTTCTGAAAAACCAAATAAAATTTACTGAAATAACTATTTATGAAGCATCCTGTTCAACTGATTTCGCAACATAAAGCTTTTATATAGATCATAAATATAAAAATGTTGTTATTTTCTGAAGCATTTAATTTGTTTTATAAATTTTTTACATAAATTGTGTATAAATGTTGTCAAAAACTCTTTTAAAACCCAAATAAAAATTAAATAAAAATTTTGCGAGAATTATATACGTCAACAAAAACTACATAGGGAAGAAAACAGATATATAAACGAATCTTGTTTTTAACATTTGGTTTTTACCAAAACCAGTTGGTTTTATTTTGATGTAAACGTATTATTACGGCACTTTGTATTTTATGTGACTATATGTACATTTTGCTTTAATTTTACTATTGTTTTGTGGTCTTCATGAGGCTTCAGAAGAAACAAAATTATTGTTTGAGATTAAAAAGAATTCTTATAATAATTGTGCTTAGAAAATATATTTATTTTTAATTGATTCGAAATTGTCTTATAATACATAGATCGGTAGCGGATTTTTGTCGCTTCATAGTAACATATTTTACCATTTAGGATTATATATTTGCAGCAATTTATTGAAGGAAAATAGTTTAAAATATATTTTTTTAATTATATTTCTTATTAAAATTTGCGTGATAATTTTTATGTTTTTTATTTAATATTAGCTGTTTAAAAAACAAAATAGTACGATTATATTAAATTTTCTATATTTATCATATTAAGTATTTTATTTTAAAATATTTGACCCTTGAATTTGCTATAGATTTTTCGATTACCCTTGTTATATATGCTTAATTTATATACAAGTTATTTTTAAAACAATAGTTTTATAGTTACTGACATGGTTACGTTAGAAATGATACAATTTAATGATATTTATTGTTATCCTGTTTGGTTTATTTATAAAGGGTATTTCAAAAAATTTTAAAAAAATTTTATACTTTCAGCTTCTTTTCCACCCGAAATCATAGGGCTTTTTGAAGTTTAAATATTCTTTTAGTTATTCATTTCTAAAATTAAAGAAATGACAGCACCGGAGAGCTTAATATCGTGCGAATTTCTTTTATTTATAAATTATTGAATGTAAATGTAAAACAAACGCATTTATTTTACTTTACAATGAAAATTTAATAACATCTGAAACATTTACAGAGCTAGAAAACGTAAAAAAAATACTGATTTTTTTTTGACAGAGTGCGTTACCAAACAAAAAAAAAAGTTTTTGCTCATTTTGCACTACTTGTGAAAAAACCAAGGTTGACAATCCATTCAAAAAGGTAACGGTAATGGTATTTTGAATTATTTCGTTAAGGGTATTTAAGTGGTAACGGTATTTTCAATTATTTTGGTAAAGGTATTTTAGCGTTATTGGTATTTTGGTAATTTAGCGGTAATTAATATTCCTAGTTATTTTAACTAACATTTTCACAAGTTTTATTTAAATTTTATTCAAAATAATTATTTTATCAAAACTGTGTGATAAGGGTAATGGTATTTTAGTGGGAACGATAAATTGATTTATTTCGGTAACGGTATTTCAGTGCTTATTGTATTTTTGATTATTTTTGTAAAGCTATTTTAGCGACAACGGTATTTCCAATTATTTCGGTAACGGTATTTTAGGGGTAACGGTAGTCAATGGTTGCAGCGTTTCGCAAGCAGAAATTCTTGGCCTTAGGATTATTAGAGGAAAAAGTTGAAATGGATACTGAAGTTACTATCTATGTGGATAGTTGACAGCACTATTGACTACGACAAGTCATTTTGTCAGGTCCAAGCTTGTGCTTGAATGTAGGAAGGAACAATGGATACCTACAGGATAAGACTGGTCACTGTGACATTATCGGCAATGAAATAGCTGATGAGTTAGCTCGCAATGGCTCTGGCCCTAAAACAGGACCCTATTGGGGTTCCATAGGGTCCTATTTTAAGGCCATAAGAGAATGGACTCTAGACATGGAAGAATAGAATAGAAGTATCTAGAGCGCTATGGGCCAGTCTTAAACTAGCAGATTCGAAACATCTTCTGAGCATGTGTCGGGGAAGACTAAGGGTCAATTTGGGTATGATAACTGGTCACTCCTTAATAGGGAATATGACTAGTAAGTGGGACATGAGCACGTCAGATTTTTGCAGGATGTGTGATGATGTTGAGGAACTAGAGAGAGTGGAGCATATACTCTGTCATTATTTAGGGCTTCAGCGCGGAAGGCTGATGTGGTTTGAGAGTTACGCACTGCACAAACTAGAGGTTACCGGCAAAGGGCTTAGTAATCTGATAGGGTTCGTAATGGGGATAAGGTGGCTTAGGGGCGATCATTGTTGATTGTTAGGTTGTACGTTCCACGTTTTTCAATGGATTATCTAATGAACTTTTCTTTTTCTCTATTCTCCTTACACAATTTTTTTCTTTAGCCTCTCTTCTGGTTAATTAAATGGACTCACAATTGACCGGCTGTTTTCTAAGTGGAGGCGTGAAGACGCCACCCTTTTCAATCTAACTTAACCAAATGGTAGTAAAATTAAATGTGTTTTTTAGCTGTTAGGGTATTTTAGCGGTAACGGTAACAACCTTGGAAAATTCACTTGCATTTATATCACCCTGTACATTTGTTTATTTAATCAAATAAAAATACATGCATGCAGCTCAAACCTTTTTTATATGTATTATTTTTATAATTTATAATACATACATATAATATATATAAAAATAATTAACATTTATTGGTTGAATGTGCTATTACGAATCATCTGAATGGTTGCATAGGCCACTAAGAGAATAAGGAGTGCGTATTAATAAAATGTTGAAATATAAACAAAATCATTCCCTGATTACTCTGGTGCTTAATTTTCCAAAATGCTAGTCACTTATAAAAATGAAAAGCATTGAGTTCAAATGGAAAGAAATTTCAAAAATTTTGTTTAAAAATATTAAAAAAAAAATCAGTTACAAATGTCGATTTGTGTTTCTATAACCCAATATTTATGCATGCAAAGTATGTGCTCACAAAAATTGTGGAGGTTTAAATTAGAAACCATAATGTAATTATAAAATGACCGCACATCTACAAAAACAACATTTGCTTATATTTTGTTCGTGTAAAACCACCGCACAAAATGTCAAAATGCTGTAAATGAGTAAATGAAAAAGAATAGTAAATGAACGCGGTAAAAAATTTTACATAGAAGTACAAAAACAATTTGACAACTTTACGTGGTACGTACATGAAAAAATTCTACATCAGCTTCGCATACGAGGTCACTTTCTTATTACACTATGGAAGAAACTTTCAAAAAGTCTTTAAAATAGATATTTTGCTCTATTGAAACCAACTCTAAAGTGTTATCAGCACATATCAAAACTATTAATATTTATGAAAGTACATTGAAAAAAAGAAAATTAATTTTATTTTAGAATATCTTGTTGAAAAAAATTAAGTGAGAATCAGTACTGGTTATTATTATTTTCGTTTACATTTCTTACAAAAAGCGTGACTTAAATTTTTTGAAAAAGTGAATTTTCTCAAAAATTTTAAAATTTATTATTTTAAAATTCAAACTATTATGCAAAATATGTAAGGATGCTTTTTGAGGTTATGAATTTATTTTTTAGTTAATAACATTATAAGTCCTAAAAATATATCAACGGCCACTGAATTTTAGTATTAAGCCAATGAAAGACTTTCATTTCACATCAGTATTAACACAGTTTAAACTTCGCGGAAGTTGTCAGTAAGAGAAATGTGTGTAGAAATAAATGCCGCTGTAGTCAGTATAAATGATGCATTCCGTTTTTTATTTAAAATTTTAGTTATCAAGACTTTTTTTTCTAAATTCATATCTTGTATTAATGTGTAACAAAATTTGGTAATTTGGCGAAAATTTTAAAAATTCCATATAATTTTTTCATTTCAACATTTTTAAACGCCCATTTGACTCGGGGATGGCTATAGTTCCTTGCGGTTTTAAGTGCATGACCTAAAATTTTAGATTTCTTAGTTATTTTTTGAGGTCTACCAAAAACCATCAATAGTTTCATGTTTTTAAGACAAACTTTTGAAATACAAGATACATAAAGTCAGCTCCAAAGAGAAAATTTTTAAAATTCCTCATATTACTATTGCGCACTCCTTATTATTATCACCAATACATTTGGTTTTTATTATTATACAATCAAACATGTCAAGTCGAGTAATGTATGTAAATTTTGTACAGTGACGAATAATGAAATAGAATAGATATAGATTTTTTAATAGGCATGTTTATAGGGATAAATTAAGAAAATATTTGTTTGCAAAGTAAACGCAAAATATTTAAATAAAAATAACAAATATTATTTTGTTTACACAAATAAAAAACTCGATCTAATAATATCTGCCTGCTTTTGGGGGAAATTTGACAGGTCATCAGTGTTGCCGATTTCTGTGTGATTATCCAAAAAATGGACAATTTAAAATTCCTTGGATAATTTTTGTATAATAAAATCTCTGTATAATTTTTAGTAATTTCAATGGAATTTCAGTTCACAAATTAATACATTATATGATTATAAAAAATCTGTAATGCATATTTTCTGTAAAATAAAAATGTTCCAATTTAGACATT
Source organism: Protocalliphora azurea (assembly GCA_932274085.1). Taxonomy (NCBI): domain Eukaryota; kingdom Metazoa; phylum Arthropoda; class Insecta; order Diptera; family Calliphoridae; genus Protocalliphora; species Protocalliphora azurea. Next base: position 4,076,545 of record OW026521.1, on the reverse strand, counting down.
TTATATTGTGCTAACGAAAAAAAGTAAGGCTCAAATATAACTTTACTATCTAATAGAATATTGCAACAGAAGCAAAAATGTTTATTGTGATTTCCATGTGATTTTTAATTTGAAAATATGTAAAAAGCCGAATCAATTGAAATTTAATCTGGATACATCAGAGAAATTTAATTTTTTAAATTTTGCATAATTTGAAAGTTTTGGTTGTGTAATATAAACTATCGACTCTGGCAACACTGTAGGTCATATTTTTTGTATGATCGTCTAAACGGGTCTTAAATAATACTTGACGTCGACAAATTTTTATCAAGATAAACGTCTAATTTTATCAGGATAAACATTTTCTTAGTGTAGGCGCCATTATGATTGTTGTTGGTACTTTTTACTTGGTTTATTATGACATACGTGTTCTATAATTGATATTTGTTCCTATAATTGATAAATAGAAATGATCTGTAATTTAGACGAAATTTTGACGTTTGTCTGATGAAAAAAATGGTTGTCTGGAAATTATTATCGTATATTTTTCTATTAATATAGTTGTTTCTTTTTAATAAATATATTCAAGTAAATATAAAATAAAAATAAAATTTAAGTAAAACTTTATTTCTGACTTAAATTTTTAATTCATTCATTCATCTACTTAATTGATTTGATCAATTTTTTAATTGGAAAATTTTTTCTGTTTTTCGTTTTTTACAGTTTTTAGTAATTAATATAATCATTTTGGTGTGAGGTGCAAACTTAAAAAAGGTTTTTAATTGAATGAATTATTTAAATGATTGGTGACTTTTTTCTGTGTAGGAACACAATTGCGTTGTATGAATGTAGAAACGTACTATCTAGGTACATTTTCAAATTACAACTTATACATGTTTATTGAAAAGCACACAACAACCGGTATATACGTTAAACTGTATGTGTGTCGTACGTTCAAACAGATTGAATTTTATTTTTTACTAATGGTACGACAGTATTTGTCAATTGAAAAACAAAATATTTATGAAATTAATACGTCTAATCGAACTGAAGGTATGGCAAACCAACTGAAGTTGTGTTGCCAATTGCCGAAATTATAATACAAATGGCAACTGACGATTAAAAACTATCAACTTCAGTTGCCACACTGACAACCACAAATTTCTAATTGCTGAAAATTTTTTAAAACAAAAAATTGAAAACTATATTTTTTTTTTTTATAAAAGTGTTAATAATTTGAGGAATTAGTAGATCAAGTACCAATTCCATACATTCAAATGCTAGGAAATTGGATGCAATCCAAGAGGCATCTAAAAGCTATTTTGCATGTTTGAAAATAAAATTCAAACAAAATAAAAAAAATTTCACAGTTTGTTTAGTTTTTCAAATATTTGTTTCAATCAAAAATGTACGTCCAAGAGTTACAAGAGATGAAACTAATTGTCAATAACTTGTCAAAAACCTAACTCATGCAACAACAAAATACATGTAATCAAATGTATGTTGCTGCTAAAAAATAAAATAATAAAAAAAAACATTTTTTTTTCAATTGTCAACCTTCCTACAAGCGAAATAATACGAAAATGATTCGAATTCTTATTGCTTATAAGAAAAATTCATTGTCGCAATAATTATATTCGTATTTCGGAAGTTTCCTGCATCAGGAGAGATTGTGCGTCACAGGCGACATATCTAAGCAATAAGAAATCAGTAAGCCTGGATGGAAAAATAGGCAGTATTGCTGGTATAATCGTCTGGAGGATGTAATAAATATATAGCAAAATTATCAGTAAATCAATCTCAAAATAATATAATAAAGAACATTTTTACATTTTTTAAAGCACGCAAATGAATTTTAACATTATAAAGCACGTAAAATTAAATTTTTTGTTAAAAGCAAACAAATTTCTCCAATATTTTTTTAATTTTTTAATAATTTTTCGACAACTGAAAAATTGTGACTGAAAAATAAAAGTATTGTGTTTTCTTAATATCCTATTATTGTGACGATATTCACAAAATTCATGGCATATACGACATTAATGTTTTAATCCGATTTGATTTATCAGCAGATTAAGCAATTGATCAAAATTCCATTTCTCAGTACATTTACAACCCTGTCTTAATTCTTAATTCTGCTAATGCAAAGATTCATATCCTATTTGGGTCTCATTTGTTCAACTAATGAGAGTAGTGATAATTATAGTTTTTAATCCGGGATCCTAGGAATGCCGGGAAGACGAAAAATTTTTCCCGCTATCCCGGGAAATCAAAAAGTGCGATCCCTAATTTAAATGCTACATTTTTCATGAACCCCTTTTCAAATGTTGTGCAATAATAAGGATAAGAAAATAAGAAATGCCATGATTTTATTATAATGAACGTAACTATTTTTTTTTTTTTGCATCGCGTTTATGAGTAATTTTTAAATATAAACAAAAGACAGCTGCACAATGAAATAACGCAAGTTTACGAGACTAAATAATAATCGCGCAAACTTATAATTGTTGTACAAATGATATCTCATAAATTTTTTGACAGTTCATTTGCGAGTGTGCAAACTTGCACACATTGCAGAGTTTGCGAGGTTTTTGCGCGTTTTCATGAGGACTCTTATTATTTTGAATATGTATGTATTTCAAAAGATAAGTTCATAGAAATAGTTGAGAAATAAATTTCAATTCGATAAAAGTTGCACCTTACGTCCAGCATTGGTCAAAAACGGCGATTTTTTTTAACAAAATTTCAGGTTCATTTCCATACAGAGATTTTTAAAATGTAGACAATGATTTCAATAAACGCTACACATATATAAAATTCTGAATTTTTTTTAATATAAATACTAAAACTTATCAACAATTTGTGCTAAACTAAACTATAGACTAAATGTAAAAAGAGAATTATTAACTATCAACTGATATACATTAAACAAACTGGTCTGAAAGAAGACATAACGGGTAAAATTGTTAAGATTCACTCAGGCCACCTGAAAGTCACAGGGATCAAATCAGCTATCAAAATATAGAACACTTTTTTATTTTTTGTTTTTATTGTTTTATTGTAATTTTGATCAATAAATATATATTATATATGTTTGTTAATATAGACCGGCAGAGAATGAAAATTATATGTATATTGTGTAAATGTGACTAACAACCCCACTTAATCACATTCTATATGAGAACCTAGCAGAGATGGAAATTGAAATATTCAAGTTTTTAATTTTTAACACTTGCAAAATCTTTTTCTCACTTTAAAGGATAATTATAAGGAAAGAAAAAAAAAAGATTTATTAATATATATATATATATTTAATTTTATATTTAATTTTAAAGCAATATTATGTAATTTGTAATAAGAACGTGTTTAATATTCGTATAACATTTTGCTTTTAATATCCTAATATTCATCTATATATCATTTTCTATTAATTCAAGCTATCGTGATATAAACATTAAGATTTTTTAATATTTTAAATAATGAAAATGTTAAGCATTGTAAATTTGAATGTTAGCATATTACTTTTTAGATATAAAGTGCATAACAAAAAATAAAATTGTACTAAATTTACCGTCCCTGGTACATACTGCGTTATTGTATGTAAATAAAAGCAGAATTTTATAGGTCAAAGGCGAATATTTTATACACTAATTTTAAATAAATATTTATGAAGTATATGATTTATTATTTACCTAAATTAATTGAAAATTAATTGCTAATTTTGAAGACAGTTTAACTCAACTTCTATAAATTTGTGATTATTTTATTTTTTTTAATATAATATTTAGTATGACTATTACAAATAAATTATATTGCAATATTTTGTAATTGTTTAAATAAATTTTTATCAGTTTAAAGATAGTTAATTTATTTGCTGTAAAATAGAGTTAAACTTTAATCATGGAAAAATAGTACTTTTTAAATTGTTTTTAAATTATCACAAAACAAACGCCTTCGTTAGTTTAGGTTATAACGGTCACTGGGCCGAACTTTAAGTTCCTTAGGCCAACAATTGGGCCCTTTGTGGTACCGCAAGTATAAAGGTAGAAAACACCAAATCTATGCCACAAACCATTCCGAATTCTTAATAAAGCCCAAGATTCGCTTAACATCCAGACTACCCATATTGTCAAGACCATCAAAGTATGTTGATATTTGGAAACGTTTGCTTCTCTACGATATCCGATATCGCCGGAGTGACAGACTCCTCCTACTCGTCGTAGCAACTCCTACAGAAATCGTTATGCATGACACCAATCGTTATGTATGCCAACCAATTTAGAGAGTTCTCTGGTGAGCTCATCTTGTAAACTTTTACCCTTTATGTCACTTTATCCGGGCACCCAAATTAAATACAGATTGTACTGAAGACAGATCTTGTTCAGAGACCTTCGGCAGTCACGGACCACTACGGACGTCGGAGTATTGGCTGTAAAGGCCTTGATAGCCGCATGGTTATCCAAGTAGGTATTAATATCCCTTTAAGAGATGTCCCTATCTACTATGAATCGAGCGACCTCATGTATATCTTTCACTTCTGCCTGGAAACACTGCAATGGTCGGGTAGGCTTAAGGATAGGCGGAAATAAAGTTCTCCACATAAAACAATCTCCATCAACTTTAGAGCCGTCAGTGAAGAAGTTTTTTTATCTTTCAAGATTTCTGCGTACGTCCGGTAGTCACTATCCAGGTTTCGCAAAAGACATTCGGAACAAAATAGTCTATCTGTTCTCTTATAAATTCCCCGTCATAAAGCAAAGAAAATTGTCCCAACGAGTCGAATGACTCATCTGTTCAATTGCTTTAAGTACTTAAGATTACAGTTGTTACAGAGCCGTCGATCTTTGAAGTCTTTCAACCGGTCTTCTGATGATGATTTTACGGAAAGATGTCTACCAGAATAGTATTACATATAGAAGTATATATATATATATATATATATATATATATATATATATATATATATATATATATATATATATATTCTATAGCATACCCAAAAAACTATAGTTGTAATATTTCACGATGCAACAGGGGTTAATTTAGTCGTCTTGTTGATGACGTTATTTTTAGACTTAAAACATATACAATTCTTTTAGTTGAGTTAATGTCACTGTATGAGAGCTGCCAGATTATTTTGAAAGAAAATTTTTAAATTAACAAAAGTAATAAAATTCATTAAAAAAAAAAAATTAAATTATAAAAAATAACTGATTATAAATAAACATATATAATAATATTCATAAAATAAGTTGTAGTAGTACTCTTCTGTGAATACTGATTTTTTGCTGTTTTCCCTCAACGTCTCACAGAGCACAGAATTAACATATTTTCGAAACAAATCTGTAATTTTTAACTGTTTGGTCTGATTTACAAAAAACTTTACACAATCTTAGAGGACTATTCAAGTTAATTCAACTCACTCCTCAGAAGCGGAGCTATGGGGTCTATATTTTTAAAATGCTTTTGCTCTTTTTGCTAAAAGCAAAAATTTGATAAAAATTAGACAATTTTTTTAAATTTGAATATTCGCGTAAAATACTTAATGAAAACCTTTACAAAACATAAAAATATTTGAAATCGGATGAGAAACAAAAACTTGTAAATCGTTTTAAAAATTTGCTTGTCAAAGGTAAACTACTTTGAGACCCCATAGTTTTGCTTCTAAAAGTCTGCCGTTTAGAAACTTCAGTTTTGTTATTAAAAGATTTTGATTCTGCACAACTGTGGATCTGAGAACGATTGCATAACTTTTGTAACGATATTAATATGAAATTAAAATAGAATTTTACTTCGAAAAATTTTGTGCAAAAATCGCCAAAAGTCCTACAAAAATCTGGCAACTTCAGCTTGCTTGTGTGTGAGTACTCTTCTACGTGTTTATGGGAATGTATGTTCAGCTCTTTTTGCACGTTTTTAATTTGATTTTTATTTTTTGAAATTAAACCATATTCATTTAAAACGTTCTTCTTTTGTGATAAAAGTGATGGTATCCTAAGGAAGTACCTTAAATTATAGTTCGGTATAGAAATTTATAAAAAATGTAATTTATTTATATATAAACATACATTTTTTGATATAAAAACATGGGTTTACTTCCCTGGTTTTTCATATACATTTATGTTTTTTTTTTAATTTTTTTCGTTGTGTGGTTATTGGTATTGTTGCTTTTGTTTTTATTATTGCTGTAAACACTCTCCTACTTCCATTGAATGCTAAAATCATGATGCTCTGCTGCTGATGATGATGTTTACAATTTATTAATCATTTTAAATAATTTATTCCAAACAATTTAAAATAACGTTTAGTAAAAGATTTTATTTGAAAACAATAGTAGTTTATTGTGTGTTTAAATTGAACCCTACAAATAGTATTATGAATAAGTTAAATTTATAAAAAAAAATATACACTAAGGAAAAAAATCTATTCAAAATACGCCACAGTTGAGGTCACATTGACAATTTTCGGCTTTTTGACACCGCATTATTGAATTTGAACACATCAGGGCAGAATGAATCACTATTGACACTGAATGGTATCGTTTTCAATACGTACATACATGGTCGATTTTTCTCTGGGTGTACTTTTCGAATATTGAAAGAGGGTAAAAAATAAATGTTTATTTCTTAAATTAATCTGGCATCCGTTTTTAAATGTTTCTATGATTTTTCCATATTTTTTAGTAAACTTTTGCTGAATCTCATGTTTTTATTATTTTCTTCTCAAAGCAAATTTCACATTCTTCTTTAATATTTTAGTGTATTAGTTTAGTCGTTCTATAACGTAATTTTATATAAATTTTGTTTTTAACGTAATTAGTGTGAGTTTTGCACTTAAAAATATAATGACGCCTTATTATCTATAATTTACACATGAGAGCGCGCGCTTCTTTCAATACGAAAAATATTTAACCGAGAAAAAAAAGCAAATAAATAAATCTGTTTCATACAGTAATATTTGGTTCATTTTAAAAAATCTTTAAATAAATTGTATTCAGCAGTTACTTTAAGATTTATTTAAACTTTTGGATTACTGTACATTTTATATTTTCACAGTAAATATTATGATATAAATTAAGCTAAAATTTTGCAATTTTATTTTTTAATTTTTTGCGAATATTTTGTATGAATCAGAAAAAATTTTATATGGTCATAAACATTTAATGAATAGAATCAGCAGAGGCGGGAAAAAATTTGTTACGAATTAACAATATCTAAAAAGTAGCAATGTATGCCCAGCATTCAATATAAAATATCTGGTCCCTTAAATATGAATATTACAAATATTTCTGCACAATATATAGAAACAAATACTTTTAGCATAACAAAATATGTGAAGTTTAAGGTTTCATTACAAAATATTTACTTTTAAAATATTTAAATGAAAATATAAGTAAAAATTTTGACAGCTCAGTACAAAAAAGTAAACAACATAGGTTATTAACATAGATTATTGAGTTTGACAATTAGTAATATTATTACAACTTAATTTTCAAATTTCAATTAATCTCCGGTCATTCAATTTATTTGTTCAACTTTTTAAAAAATTAAATAGAAATTATTCTATCAGCCCATAAAACACATCGACCGTTAACTGGATAAGTACTCGACTTAGCAATGATTTTAGTATTACCTTCTCTTATAGTTTAATTTATTTTATTTGCAAACATGTAAACGAGTAATTCTTTTAAAAAAAATTACCCTGCATAGAACCACTTTCCGAAAATTTTTACATTTGATAAACTAAGTACGGCCTGTACCACGATGTCGTACATTCGTTCGACAAAATATATGAGAAATAATAGCAAAATTTGAAATTTATTAGTTGCTTTCAATATAAATTTTTTAAAATTTTCTACATCACCGCTAATGTGTAAACATTTTGTATTTTTCTTTAAAAATGTTAACTTTTTGTTTTAATTTTAAATAGTTTTGCTATTTAGAATGACAAGAATAAAATAGAACAAACATTTTTGGGATTTTTTAAATAAATATGGTAGCACTAAATGTCATAATCCCCATAAACGTCAGATGGTTAATCATGACTACAAAAAGCGAAAGTGAAACTACCTTCTTTTTTGTATCATTTATTTTATTTTCAAAACCAGAACAGTTAGAAAAATTTTTGAAGTATTATGCTAAATTCTCAAAAATAATATGCTAGAATCTGTTAAATCAAAAATCTTTGTAGGACCGAAAGAAAACGCTATAAAATCAAATGATTTTTTGAGAAAGATTTCGGTTCAAAAAAGAAATTATCTAATCTTATTAGACTAACAAAAACTTAGAAACAAAAGGTACTAATGAACGGCATTATGCAGAAGGAAAATAATCTTTAATTGGCGAAAAATTAAGCTGTTTCTGGGAGTTTAATGATAAAGACGTTTTGCTTGTTAGAAATTTATTTACTCGAAATTTTCTAAATAAAAATAGTCCTATTATATATCATTTGAGAGGAAATTATGTCTTTAAAATTATGTATAAAACACTTTACTCTTTAAATTCATAGAAAACTATTGTTAAAATAAAAAAAAAAAGTGGAAATCAAGTCTGCAGGAACACATTTTTGAAATATAAGTCCGAATATTTTCGAAACGGTTATACATAGGTATCAGAAAAATTTTTGAACACGTTATAAATAAATGAAATAAAAATTCAGAAATTCAAAGTTAAAATAAATATATATAATTTGACTGTATGTTTTTTAAGGACAAAATGTTTATTATTAAAAGTATGTTCTTATTTCAGATAATTAGCTCGTGTTAATAAATTTACCAGTGGAATGTCACAATTTTTTGCAAGAACTTAAAAAATATATTGTTCTATGTAATTTAACTCGAAAAAGAGCTAAAACCATCAATGGAATTTATTTGCTCAAAAATTAATAATTTTCGACTACTACTAGATGAAGTACGTTTAAAATTTTCCAAAATTGCACTTAGTTTAAAAAGTATGGCAAATTTCAATTATTATTATTATTTTTTTTTTTCATTTTAAAATTTTTATTTTAAAAGTTAAAGGGCAAAAACGCAAATAAGTCAAGGCCAAAACCGAGAAATAAAATTTTTGAAGTTAAATATCTTCTAAAAAATAAGATGTAATATAGTGTAGTTCCGATAATGTTTTTTAACAAACTTTGGCGCCGTCTCTACTTCAGTTATTCACTCTTTTTAACAATATTTTGAACTTATTTCTCCCCTGTCAACCTCAAGTTTCATCAAGATTGGTTTAGCACTTTAAAAGATCCAGATTTATTTTGCAAAAGACCCCACTGTGTAGCGTGATATAAGTAGTTATTAATTTTGCCTTTAAATGAAACTTCTTTCTCTGATCTAATTTTTCGTAAATAAACTAATTAAGTTTTTTAACAAAAAGTTTTTGCTAAGGAAATATTTTAAGTCTCAGTTTTAAAAGTAAATCGATGCAAAAAAAATTTAGTGTAAGCATTTCTCTTATCATGTGTTGAAAATTATGCTAAAAATCTGCTTTCAGTAAATCGATTATGCTGAAAAGCATTTAGGAGAATTTTTTCATAAATATGCAATTTGCCTAACCATTCTGCTAAATCTAGCAGAAAAATACTAAAATGGCAACACTAATCATAATTAATATAAATAAACAAAAACATAATGCATGTAAAAATCTGTCTTCCCCTCCGCCACAGCTTGCTTATGTTTCACCACTGTAATAAAATTATATAAAAAGAGGAGATATTTCTTTAAATTTATATTATCTTTGATATCAAATAATGTTTGCTTGTTTAATTTTTGGTCAAAGTTTTGTTGTTTCATCAAACAAAGAACGTGAAGTAAATGTGATCAAAAAATCAACTCTGTATTTACTAGCCATCTACACCTGATATAATTCATAAGATTGTAGGGGGTCGGGATATAAAATTTAATAAGAATTTAACGATTCACACGTCCTTATGATATCGAAAGCAAACCAGATTGTAATAAATTTAGAATTGAAAAAACAGCTGGGAGGAACAGCAATAAAAAATAAGGATGACTTACAATTATGTGTTCACAAATCGTTCATGTACCAAAGCACTAATATATATTAAATTTCAACAAGTTAATTTAAAAATTGTGTACAAAATTGTGGTCCAATTTAAAATACATCGGAATTGATGAAACACTTCTATTTGCAGTTATTTGTAAAATAATGTGGTGACCTCTTTAAATTTTTTTGATTTTATTAAGTTGTCTGGCAAAGTTTTAATAACTAAACAAGGTACATTTTTTATTCGTTACAAGACGATATTGAGGAACTCTCTAAAATATACTCAGAATTTAGTTAGCTGGTCGAAATTGGTTCATTATTTCACCTATTCCCCAAATAAATATTCTTTCGCAGTAATATTTTGAAGCTCAAATATCTGAAATACATATAAGCGTATTTCTACAGAATTCTGCACAAATAAAACATTTTTAATCCTAAAACATTCTTTAAAAAAATGTGTATGTACCTACATAAAATACGGCATTCATTTTCAAAAGGATTGCTTTAAAATTAATTGTAGCTTCTATATAGTGTCCTCTCCCGAAAATCAGTTAAAAGTACTTAAATCCCAAATAAATGTTCGTATGTTAATAAAAATTGGCTCAAATAAGATTAAGCATAGCACTTATATAATGATCTCTTTTAAGTATGTATAACTTTAAGTGCCATACACAATAGTGTAGGATATCATATAGTCGGTCTTCACCGAATATACATTTCTTTTTTAATAGTAATTTATTTTGTAATAACAACTATTTAGGTTATTTGTTATTTGTTAAAACTTTCTTACAAAAATCTCCCAATCCATTTCACTTTTTGGAAGCTTTAGTTTTTAAATATATGATGCCACTATCTTTTTATTGTTTTTTACTGTTGGCAAGTTTAACAGAGTAAATAGCATTTTTAAAACTAATAAAAATAAGTTTGCTTCAACAGAAAAATAACCAAAATGGAAAAATTCATCATCTCCACATTGGAAAATAAAATAACCAATTTTGGTTATAAATAATCGAAACGGCAACACTGATTAGTATTATAAGAAGTATTGAGACTCTAGGCTTATTTACTATTAGGTTAGAGCAATTCTACAACAAATACAACAATATAATAAAAACAAGAGGGCTTTTTTTCTCTCAATTGTATATCTTAAATGTGAAATTCTCTGATGAAATAAAAAATGTAAACAAACACATAGAGAAACAAACTCTAAAACAAAAAACAACATTTGACAGTTTAAACAAACAAGAAAAAATAAACAGCTGTGTTTTCAACACTACCTTATAGTTAATATATCCTGGTGAGACTGTTGCTATGAGATTTCTCTACACAACATTCCATAAGATGAACTGTCAAAAAAAAAAGAAAATACACTATACCAAAGTTTGTAGATATGTATGTGTGTCTGTGCATTTTATAAATTACAATGTTTTTGTAATTTTTTTAATGATTTTACATTTAAAAAATATATATTTTTATAAAAAAAATTCAATTTTCTTAAATAAAAAGCACATGTTCGCTCTGTGACTAATTAAAAATACGTAATGATTTCTTATAAGATTTATTAGAATACGTGTTCCCCCTATAACATAATATAAAACAAATGGTTTCTCTTCTGCCTTCGTTATCTCTCATATTATATCAGCGTGTAAACATAGTGTTAGTTGCAAAAATTTGTGATCAAACATTCGCTTAATGTAAACTTTGCTTAACTCAGAAGTAATTTAATAAGATTTTAATTAATTTTATTTTAAAATTGTAAATAACAAAAACACATATTTGATACAAATATTCGTTTTTTATTTTGACGATTTAATTCCAAAAATGTATCTGGCAACTATGGGTATATTCATGATGAAATTAAAGCTAACAAAATTGATATCTTCGAAAACTTTATTGCCAAGTTTGACGTCTTTTTCTGTCCAAAAATGTTAAGATAAAAAATAATAATCTGTGCAAAGTTTCATTCATTTTAATCCAGCGTTTTAATAGCGCTACAAAAGGGTTAATAGAATTTTAATTTTTAACACAGATATGAGAAAAAATAAAAATAACGAAACCAAAAATTACCATAAAAATTTTACTTTTTTCCCATTTTTTTTTTTGCCATGTCATGTACAATTTCAGCTTATTTCATAACATTTCATTGTCTTTTTATTAAACTATGTATGTATTTCATTTGACTCTTTAATAACTAACAGATGTTTAGGTTATAAAATATTATTGTCAAAAACATTTATTGGCATATTTTGTGTACATCACAAGCTCAATGAAAGAACGCAGCCAGAAATTTAAATACAAAAATTGTTTTTGTCTGAATACAGACATTTTAAAGAATTTATTTTATTTTTTAAATTTTGTATAAGAAATATATAAATTTACATGATTTTATACTTTAAAGGTGGCTTCCCTATAAAGTGAAAGAGAAATCTATTAAAAAAAATAAACACAAATTGTTTACACGCAAATAATAACAACAAATCACGTAGAAACACATAAACTTCCAATAGGAAATTTCAAATCGATTTTCTTTGCCTGACATTCTTAATACATTAGGTCAAATGTCAACAAGTTGTCTATAGTAATAAAAATTTCTTTTGACTTAATTTTTAAGTAATTTTTTATATTTACTTTGTGTCTAGACTAGACAATTTTTTCAAGACAGTGTAGACAGAATTTGTTACTATTATTGCTGCGTAAAGACAAAGTTGTCAGAGCTTGAGTCATGACAACTTTGTCTTGTCGTTGTTTGATAAGGATGCCATTTGGATTGTTGTTGGTACTTTTTACATGTTTATAATTGATAAAGATAAAAGAAATTATCTGTAATTCAGACAAAATTTTGGCGTTAGTCTTCATAAAAATATTTTCTTGTCTGGACACAGCGTTAATAATTGTGCTAATAAAAATCAATTGATGTAAAATTTCCAACTAAATCGTTCATGTGCAAAAAATATTTATGTATATGTAAATAATATTTAAACAGAAACAGCAACAAAATATGAATTACAATAACAAGACATAATTATTTATAAAAGTAAGGCAGGAGTCGAATAAAGAATTAAACAAGCAAAATAAAAACAAACTAAAGGGGCAAATTACATAAAAAAATTGCATGATATGCATTATGGTAGTAAAAGTGAAAATTTGAATGTATTCGATATATCTGCCGATGTTAATTTTCGTTTGCATGACATTCCAATTTTTATGTTTATTTCGTTGCATGTCATGCATTTATTAATTCTCGATAAGACTTTATAGCTAAAGGTTGTATGGATATGTCGGATGGTAAGCAAAAATATAAATTGAAATTAATGAAATTCAAATAATTCAGTGAATAAATTTTCATGAATAAACTCTATTTTTACGTACATTTTTCACTTAAATTTAATTCTTTTTCTTTGTTTTTTTTTTTTTTAATTTTTAAGCAAACTTTCTAAATTACAAAAAGTGTGTTGTTCACTGCCGACATAGTGTTTACATCACAAAATCAAACGAAAAATGAAATACTGATGCTTGCTGTGTATTTTAAATGGTTCATGCACATGTACATGAGATTGACATCATGCAATTTTATCGTGCAACGTGGTGTCTATCAAGACAAACTTCAGAATTAACCCTAATTTATGGAATGAGGTAGAATTCATTAATGTTATTTATATATGCAATTTGACAACTGTAACAACTAAATATATTAATCAGCTGTTAAACTGAGGTTTTGATAAAAAAAAATTCTAGTATAATAGACACTAGGTATTTGCCTCTTTCATCAAGTCTATACTAGAGAAAATTCTATCAAGACAAACGTAAAATTTTTTCCTGAATTACAGATAATTTTTATCTCTATCAATTATAGGGTAAAACGCATATCATAATAATTATGTAAAATGTACCAATAAAAACCATAATTGCGTCTTTTCTCAAGCAACATCAAGACAAAGTTGTCAGTGCTCGAGCGTTGAAAATTTTGTTTTAACGCTGCAAATTCAGTCTAAAATTTTATCGTGATAAAAATTTGACGTTCGTGTTAATAAACATTTTTCTAGTGTGGACTCGACGTTACGTAATGTATATACTAGACAAAATTTTATCAAGACAAACGTCAAAATCAGTGAGAACATATACAAGGTAACCTTAGTTGAACAGCTGTTTACTATTTTTGCTTGTTACAGCTGTCAATCTGTATATATGAAAAACACTAATGAATTCGCGTTATTATTGTTTTTCTGCAACCATTTCCACCTTGCATAAATTCGCGTTGATTTTGACGTTTGTCTTGATAAAAAAAATTGTCTAATATAGACGCTATGTTAAACATAAAATTAACGATAACAACAATTTCAAAATAAAAAACGGCAAAAACAAAACAACAGCCCCATAAGTGAGAATAACACAAAATAATAGAAAGAAAAACATTTACAACCAAAAATAATCTTGGCCAACAGCCAAACTATGCAAAACAGAAAAATAAATAAAAATATAGAAAAGAAAATGCGGTTATAAATGAAAAAAAAATTTTCCAATTTCACTACTTTTTTATGAATGTTTTGATAAAAATAAAAACACAATCTATTTCTATTTTTCATGTAGAACCGTTATAAAATGTCAAAACATGTCTAAATTATAAAAGCGAAAAAGGAGTAAAAACAAAATTCATTTATAAACACGTTTATACTATGTGGCTAAATGACACAATTATCATGAAGGTCAAAGTGTTTTTTGCTTTATAAACTAAACAAGATCCAAGCACATAACAGGAACTTTTTTAAGTCTTGTACATTTACACAAACCTGCCTACATATATGTATGTACATTTGTACCTTTAGTAAACGACAGTAATTTTTCTCTTAATTTCTATAAAATGAATTTCAAATTATGCAAAATATTTTAATAACTAAATACTACACTAAACAGCAACCACAACAAAAACAAAAAAAAAAAAAAAGTTTTTCTGTCATTTTAATTCAGTTGGTTTTTATTTGCTTTTGCATTTACTTGAATCAGGGATGGAATATTATGAAAAAAAGATTTTAATAATATTGAATTTGTAAGGAAATTTGCTTTGTTAAACCTTTGATACTTAAATTTTATTTAAATTTTTCTTAGTCAATTCAATTAAATTTTTAGATTTTTCTAACACCAGATATAATATTATAAAAGATTAAATTCATAAATTAAATGTAAAGATTATATATATATATATATATATATATATATATATATATATATATATATATATATAAATTCTGAAAGTCTGTTGGGTTATATATGATCAAATACTTTCAAAAGACTGGAGTCTCATTCACTTTTCCATCCCTGAATTTAAAATTGCAATCATTAATGGTCGTCGACCTCTCTTAATATATGTTTCTCTTTTGCTCATTAGCAAGGACCGTAAGTTCCCGCAAAATGCATGTTTTTTGCACTTACTCCTAGAACAGAGTAAAATAAATATATTTGCGAATTAGAGAATTTACTTTAAAATGGCATCGATTTGTTAGTGCATATTTATACATATTTTTGTATCATATTTAGTGCAATATTGAAATTGAAACGTCTTAAGTCTACATTTCAAAATTTTCAGAAAATATCAGCCTTGAATAGACTAAACATAGAGATAAATACAGACTTTCAGGGTCTAATTTTCAATCATTTATCTGAAATCAGAACAGGTGCGTTTAATATCCATTTATGTATATATGAAACATTTGTTTTGGTTGTCTACGTTTTTGTAAAACAGCGAGAATTGATTAATTCTTTTTAAAGAAGCTACCAATGACATTATTCTGTCTAAGAGCACAATAAGTTGTATAGGGCTACGCTTAATATCATTTTGAAAAAATCGATCTATCATTAAGAAGTGTTGCCAATACAGTTGTAACAATTTTAGATTCAAACGAAGAAAGGGTAAAATATTTCCACATCATTTAAAAATACATCCATCACATCTGTTGATGCCGAACGGTATTTTTCTATGTACAAAAGCTGTCTAAGGTCTTTACTGCAAATTTATTTTTAATTTAGGTCATGTGTAAAATAGAAAAGTATGCTCGATAGTAAATTTTTGATAGTTATGAGGTGAATAAAATTTTACTATCTCATAGGGCTATTAAAAATTTTGACAAATGAATATAAAGTTTTTAAGTTTTAAAATTTATACAAAAATTTCAGTGGAACAAAGTATTTGGAAAAATAACATATATTTTAAATTCATTTAACATTTTAAACACATAACGTTCTTAAAAATTCTTTATATTCAATATTCACACATTTCCTTTTGATTTTTTAATAATAAAATTTTAATTTGTCAATATTTTTTATTTTTCACTTCACACCGCAGAAATGAAAATTAATCTCGTAGAACTTTTGTACCGTTTCATACACGCCCTTAATATGAAACTGAATTAAAATTTTATGTTTTTTTTTAATAAAAGTTAAGAAATAAATGCATGTTTTATTTATTTGTAGGGCATTAACATTTTTAGTACATTTTTAAGCGCCTAAAACATACTTTAAATGCATGAACTTCCTGTCCCTGCTCAATAGTAATCTTTAAAAACAGTGTTGTCACTGTTAGTAATAAGATAAAAAGGTTAAAAAAAAAAAACAAAAACAAAATATCGCTTAAATGAGCGTAGTAAAAACTTCAATAGAAAGACGTAGAGACCATCGCAATCGGATTATTTTAGACCGAAACCGAACCGAAAGTCAATATTTTAACTAATCCGAAACTTTTTAATATGTACATTTATTAACGTTTGAGTTCAACTGTTTTTAATGATTTTTTGATGATTATTCTTTCATCTATCTGACTGCAAAAAGCTTAATCAATTTTGTTACAATATAATGGGAGCATTATTTTACCTAGACCAAATAAAAAGTCTAGGGATTTAATGTACATAAATATCTTAAATATGGACATGTTCATATTAAATCATTAAAAATAACGCACCCCACTCTTAATCGCACTCCCAAATTTCTGAGGAATTAGTTCACAACTTACTCTCAAACGGACGTATTCCTTAAAAATCACTTAATTCGCACATAAATGTCATGGAAATAATATTTATTAATGTTAAATGTAAATCACTCAAAATCTAGAAGATTAGGTCCTTATAAGACCCGCTCTTATAATGCTCACGTTAATGCGCATACAATATGGTGTAATGTGAAGGGAATTTACTGACTAAGCTTTTATTTATTTTTTATTTTAACTTAGAAACTCTTTTTCAAAACTTATTTGTTTAAAACTTATTTGTTTATTTGTATTCCGACAAAAATTTTGCCTAAACCAAATGTTGACTAAAACTGAATTTTTGGCCTAACTCGAAACCGAATATTCGGTCAGACTCTGTAAATAAGGAATAAAATATCAAAATTAATCAACTTATATTTAATAAATATGAATTCAAATACAGAAAATGTCAAGATAACAGTAAAAAATTCGATGTTCCGGATAAATGATTGCAGATATCCATCCAGAATTTTATCTCCTTTTTTTAATATCAGTTCTAGCAACTATTCTGGCAATAACTCGTGTAATTAAATGTGGGCCAAAAAAAAGTCAGTTGACATGATCTAACACCAATTCATTTTTTTTTTTTTTAACGCAGATCGTCCAAAATCCGTCCAGTTAGAATCTACAGATGTTTGTGAGTGTATTGGATTAATTTCTCTCTTTAAATAAAGTAAATTTATTTCCCAATAGCGCAAAAAGTTTTTTTGGCAGAACACGATTAATAAATTTCGTCGCGTTGTTAAATGTAGGTTATCTTTTATATCTATAAGAATAAGATAGTAGTAACTTAAGTTTTCAGATCACACAAAGCTGATGTTAACAAACTTAAATATTTGTAAAATCAGCATGTATAATAAATATAGGTGAAGACAGCAGTGACCAAATTGACAATTAAAGATTCATCATATAAACAACTTATGGTAAAATTGATGCATTTATACGCTAGATTTTTGGAAATAAAAATAAATTTAAAAAATGAACTCATTATTTATGTGTATGGCAGAATGCATACAGAAATATATTTATTTATTAGTCGTGCCTGAAATGCGAATATACAACTATTGTATTCGATAATTCTATGAATGCAAGGAATCGATTACAAATCCATTCATTTTCATGAAAAAACTTTCCAAATAAGTTTCTTATAACAAAATTCCGTTTTGATATTAAAGCGTTCTAACGTAACGACCAGTATAGTTTTGTAGCAAACGTAATATTGGTATCACTGTTTTATACAGCATTTTTTCTTTTGCTCTCACACGGAATGTACTAATAATTAAAAAAAACTAAACCCCCACTGCTCAAAAGCAACAACAAAATACAAATACACAAAAGGAAAAAATAGAGAAAAGAAATACTTTAATAATTTTTTTTTATTATATCTGTATTGCTCTCATTGTTTTTATTTTCAAAAAAAAAAAAAAAAAAAAAAAAACTCATTCCAATTAATAAGTAAGTACAATAATTTAATGATGACTTAAGAAAACATCTAATTTTCACTAAACTTCCGTCATAAATTAAACATAAAAAAACAAACATTACAGTTTAACCCTGCAGTTTTGGTGACTGTCTCCGATGCAGCTTGGAACTTTGGGTTAATAATGTTTATCAAATAATTACTACAATGTATTTCACATGTAATTGTCCTAAGTGAAAGCTTTTACATAGACCTGTCAAAAAAATGTACATTCACAAGACCAGAATTGTAGGGAATTATATTTTTAACACTTTACAATAATAATAAGCATATTGTGAGAGAAACTGATTTTTTGATATTCTGATGTAGGATGACCACTAAAACGATGCGTATTAATGAGCTGAATCCAGGAAAATACAAAAATAAATAAATAAATAAAATAAGAAATTAAAATTGGTCTTTAGTTCCCTACTAGATTGATAAATCATGGGTCTCATACATTTAGGCAAAAAAAGTTTATATTTTTTACAGAACATCTTTCAAATATTTTACAAAAATATATACTTCGTTTTTCTCCATATTGTACTAAAATAACAACTTATGAACCGAAGTTTTAAAAAAATATTTTTATATTATTTTATAACGAGCTAAAAAATTATGGGTTTTCAGATACCCAAATAAAATATAACCTTTAATTTTCGTAACAACTTCTACTGCCTTTAATTTTGAAGATTTTTCTTGATCGCAATATTTTCGAAAGATATGTCGGATTTAAGAACAGATCAAATTTTTTAAATCTGTTGGTTTGTTTGTTTGCAGAGGACAGTCAAAGGAAAATGTACAAAAACATTTTTTAATTTTGAATTTATTAGATAATTAAAATTGAGTGACTTTTGACCAATGAATTGGATTTTGCTTAAGCTTAACTGAGACAAGGAATTACACGAAACTTAATTCAGAAAAAAGTCATCCCTAAAGGTAAACTAAAAGATAAAGATGGGCTTTTATAAATGTCAAAATTAACAGGAGATGATGTGAATAGAGTGATTGATTACTATAGAGTATAATTTTTAAAATAATATAATCGACAAAATGATCCAGAATAACATCGTGCTGAAAAGTAATCAGAATAAACAAAACAAATTGTTATATGACAAATTTACCCTAAATGCAACAAGATATGTGCTTTAGTCTAAATAAACTCAAATAATTATATCAAAGATAGGGTTTGGGAATTCTTAGATTTTTCAACTTCCCTGGAAACGACAAGAAAAAAATCTTGTTCCCAGGAATTCCGGGAAAATCTTAAATTAACCTAAACCACAGGTTTTGTATAACAGTTTTGTTATAGTGCAATATACAAAAATTGTGCACAATGAATATAACCAATAAAAACAATATTAAAATTTCGTTTTGAAAGCAATTCAATTGAAGAACTTAATATACTCGTAAATGTGTTGAAATCAAAAAAAGGTCAATATAATAAATATAGTTAGTTTGATGATAAAAAGTCTTATATTAAGGGTTTCTCAAAACTGTTGAGGAGAGCATTTTATTGAATTCTTTTGATAACACTTTATATTTTTAAAGATATTTGAAAACAGAGAGTCTAATAGAAAGTGAAAAATTACATACAAATTACTTTGGCTTAAAAATTAATTTTTTGAACCGTTTTTTTTTTTTTTTTTTTTCAAAAATTCCTGCGAATATTATAAAAATATTTCTTTTAATAAATCGTTAGAAATCATTTTATTTTGTTTTTTTTATGAATCTAATCATCGCTTTTTAAAAATCTTCTTTATATTTCAAAACTACATAGAGTTTCGATAATAAGTAACCTTTGCTAATACGTTAAATTCTCGACGACTTAAAATATAAACATTTCTAGACGAGCTATCGGAAAGAGGACTTTTCTTAAACATGTTTACCATTATGTGTTAATATTTATTATTTGGTTGTTATGAAATTTTCATTTTGGAAATACATGTAATTTTTGAACGGACATTCCATTACAAAACTTCAGATAATAATCGGATTAAAAAGAATTATGTGTGTTTTATTTTTTTTTCTGCAAAAATGCTTGAGCAAAAATGTAAAAATTATGCTTTATTAAATTTTTAATAATAACAAAATGAAATGTCAAACTGAAATGCAATTAAAAGTATATACTTTTAATTTCCCATTTTCCTGGGAATGTAAGTAAATTTTTCCCGGAACACTAGTATTTAGCATTTTCTGTCCCGATTTAAAATTAATCGTTACAGTAGAATCACCCAGATATGGCACACTATTGAAAATGTCCGGATTGTAGCAATTGGAAAGAAGCCAAAAGTTAAATTTATAAATAATCAATTCAAATATATATATATATATATATATATATATAAAATAGGTATGTTACATTTTATTTAAACTCACACCATATAATACATATTTATTTGTTTAAATATTTATTTTGTTCCACAAAATTTATAAATACACAAACAATATTATTAATATTTTGATAAGACTTCAACGAGATTTGTGGTGGCGATATTTCATGGTTCTGACATGCGTATTTTAACTGTGACAAACAAAAATTATATAATTCCATTTTTAAACCTAGAATGGTAATATACTTTATTTTAATTAATACCTGTTGTGAAAACATATCATTTTATCAAAATTGCAAGTGAATGAAATTATTTACATACATTTATATAATTGATAGGCAAACACATTTTTTGAAATGTAATCCCTTTAGGCTGGTACTATACATTGAATTTTAATAAAACATATATCATTAGAAAGGAATTTTCTCATAGCTGCGTAAAATAAAAAATTCTATATAAAATCCGTTCAGTATTTTAGAATTTAGAAGCATTAAAATTTGCTACTAATACATATAAAAAATCTCTCATATAGAGTTGCGAAAAAAAATAGGATCAAGTATATTTTAAATTTTTTAAGTTTTCTTCAAAATTTTATGCAAAACTAATTGTTGCAAATTAATAATTTCCAATTTAGTAAGTAATTGTTTCTTATTTGTTTCCATTTCAAAATACTTTATTTACCCCTATAACAATTTAAAATGTAAACAATAAGTATCAGCTGTTCACGAAATTACATCAAATGTCATCTAGCCAGTATGAACACTCTAGATTTCGTTCATAATTTCGGCATGAAATTTCGTAATTTCGCGCCGGTCTGAACAAGGCTTTAGAAACATAATAGAGATCAAACTCGTTAATAAGTAGTTCATCTTATCAGTTGTTTGGTTTATTTGTATCAAAAAATAGATTATTTTTGACAGATTACTACAAAATATTCTCCTGATTCATATTTAATTAATAAATCGGTCTTTTTAATGTAACGCTCTTTACTCAATCATATGTGAGAATGAATTTTTTTATATTTTTAACACACATTTTGTTGATAAAAATTAAAATTTATTTAGATACTCATGAACCCCTGTTATATTTTTTAAAATTAGTTATTTTATTCTAAATTATGTTTTTAGAATAATAATTTCTATTGGCACAAATTTAAGTATTTATGATAAGGACCTAAAATAATTATTATTATGATTTTCACGGTTGAAAACATTTTCCATTTTATAGTTATTTAATTTTTAAATATTTTTCATAATTATAATTATTATTTATACAATTATCTGCTAATATTTTTCACTTGATCTGAACCAATTATATAATATAAAATAAAATTAATTTCTTTCTAATTTTGTTAAAATTTTTATTTACATTTTATTCAAGTTACCAATAAAAAATTGTAAAAAAATTGATGATAATAATTATTAACCGACTAATAAAAATATTAATTGAACAATAAATATTAATAATAAGTAAAAAATAAAAATTGATTTATAATAATAAATGCGATGTAATTAATTTCACATAAAACTTATAACAATTAAGTCCTTAAACCTTGATATCGCATTTTATTAAACATTCTACATAACGGATATTTTAAAACAATAAAGTTCACATAATTTTGCTTTTAAAATAATTTATTTTTTCAAATATAACTAAAAAAAAATTCCAAAAAATTCCGGTTAATCGATTATTCGACACAATTTATTCGGTTTATTTGTTATTCGAAAATTGACAATTTTGAATTATTCGAACTGTTAATCGACCAAAATTATTCACCTTTGATAATATTTGTTTGGTATTGAAGGGAAAAATGGGTTCATAAACATAAAGTTATGGGTCAAAAACCGGAAAAATTGGTGCCCGTAACTGTGGTTAATAATTTCTCTCCTATATCTCAAAAATGGATAATTTTAGAAAGATGAATTTTGGCACAACGATTTTCTATTACTGAAATATATAATCTGCTAAAAATAAAGAAAGTCCATATTGAATATAAACTCGCAAACCAAAAAAAAAAAAAAAAAAAAAAATAGACTACTTTATTTTTCGATAGGAGTAGGGGGATAGTAAAAGCAAATATTTATTGTGGCATATCTAATGAATTATTGTAGCGTAAGTTCTAAGATTTAAAGGAATAATTTATATATTAAATTCGATAATTTAACATAGGGCGTGGTTGTTCCCCCATACAAAGCAAATATTTATAATCGCATAATCTGAAGAACTTTACACTGAAAGTCTTAATATTTTGTGTGAATAGTTTTCTTATCAAGTTACATAATTGAGGTGAAAATAGGTCTTAGTCTTACATTGAAGATCTTAAGATTTTGTGGAAATAAATTTCTATATAGTAGATATTATACGAATTTTTTGATGGAGGGTATATTAGATTCGGATAAGCCGAATATAGCCTAACTTGTTTTTCTTAAAGGGCTTTTATATCAAATCTCTCAAAATACATATTTTACCCTTTTACACATAACAACAACAATTGCCATTCAAATTCATTCGATTATACCCTGTTGCCTGTTGGAGATTGAAGCTGGAAGACAAAATCCTTTATTTAAGGAAACATTTCTGTGGCAAAAAGGAAAAACTACATAATTGATTTTTATTACTTTTCACGAAACTTTTTTTTAGGTTTCCGATTTAAAATTCAAGTCGTAGAAATACAATTTTGAATTATCTAATGTTATTGTTTTTCCTTTTATAAAATTAATATTTTGTTTAAATAATATCTCAAGTTATACCCTTTTTCCAAAACGGAATTTTAAAATATATCTTGAGTATGCTGAATTAAGTATATATTCCATTTTCAAAATACTATGAAAATAAAATTTATGTCTTAAAAAACTACATATTTTAAATAAGTATATTGAATTCAACCTTGAATTTTAATATATGAAATATGGAAAAAAAACATATGTTAATTTATGCAATTCTTACATTTCGAAAAAAAGGTAATGGACAGATTTTTGTAAAAAAAAATTACGCAATATGTAATGAAATATAACAATTCTAAAAATGGAAAACAAAATAACTTAAGCTATGTAGTTTTTTTTTTTTTTTTTTTTTTTTTTTTTTTTTTGGTCACAGATTTCATGAAGTTCTTTTGCTATTGCTATTTATCTTAGACATTCACCTTTTTTCGTTTCATGTTATATAGATCGTGATGTTACTAGATCAAACACATCCCTATTAATTTTCTTATTTTGAGAAATACATTTTCTAATTGCCTACGAAACGGTAAAAATTAAAAAAAATATATATTTAAAATAAATTTATTACTTTAATTTAATGATATTAACTTATTGAGAGAAGCAAAGAGAGTGAGAATAAGTGTAAGATTACAATATAAAAGTTAACTAAGCGTAACGTTTATTTCATTGTTTATTTTCATTGTTTACTTTTTGTATTAAAAACGCAACATTTCAACATTGAACTTAAAAATTTATTATAAATTTGTTTATCCCACTATTTTTAAACACATTTTATGACGACATTTAATTTAAAATGCTTATCAGTTAAAATTGGTTAATAATATACGAATTGTTTGTCTATTATACATTTGAATTTTTATGAAATTTTATATTTTATTATTTACCCAGTTCATAAAATATGTTATTTGAGTTATTGTGTTATAAGTTATTTAAAATAACACATTATTTAACATTTTTTGAAAATTTATATGGAAATTTAAAATAACATAACATTATGAAACCTATGTTTATTAATTCTGTAAAAATTATTTTGTTTAAAAAATTGTTGATTTCTTACAAAAAATATTATTTTTTATTTAACAAAATTTTCCACGAAAATTCAGATTTTCACAAAAAAATTCAGATTTTCACAAAAATTCAAATTTTCACAAAAATTCAAATTTTCACAAAAATTAAAATTTTCACAAAAATTAAAATTTTTACTAAAAATTAAAATTTTCACAAAAAAATTCAAATTTTCACTAAAAATTCAAATTTTCACAAAAATTAAAATTTTTACTAAAAATTAAAATTTTCAAAAAAAAAAAAAATAAACACTTAATTATTAGAAATTCGATTTTTCACAAATTCCCAAATTTACTAAAAATCCGATTATTCACCAAAAATTCAAATTAATTAAAAACTGATTCACTAAAAATTCGATTTTTTATAAAAATCCGGTTATTTATAAAAAAAAAAATCTAAATTTTTACTGAAACTCCGATTATTCACCAAAAATCCAAATTTTCACTAATAACCGATTATTCAATAAAAATTCGAAGTTTCACTAAAAATCTCATTATTCACTAAAAATTTAAATTTTTCACTAGAAATTTGATTATTCGCTTGAAATTTGATTTTTCACTAAAAATCGATTTTTTCACTTAAAATTTAAAAAAAAAATCGATTTATTAATAATAGCAAGTAACAATATCATATTCTTCATTGCGTTTGAGCTTCAAAATGATTTTCGAGGTTTTCAGAAATGTCCTTATATGAGTCCTATGGCCAATTATGAATTGATCCTTACGAATCCTTGTTACTATGATTTCTGTTTATATAAAACTTGTGTCAAATATTACCTTCATACTGTCATTTATGTGGTATTTATGCGAGTTTAAGTAATTTTCGGATCTTATATGGGAGTTATGCTTAATTATGAATTCATGAAATTTGGCATTCTGTTTCACTCTTATATAAAAGTTATTTATATCAAATTTTATTGAAATAGTGACATAACAAGGTATTTATGAGTATTAAAACCCTATGGCAGGGAAACATTTGCATGGGAGTTAGGTGGAATAATGGACCGTTAATAACCAATTTCAAAAGGCTGTGTCATTATACCAAAATAGATATGACTATTTTCTAATTTTCATCAAATTATTTTTCAAATTACGACTTGTGCTTTGTGCACGGTTATATATGGACTGACTACCAGCCAGCCAAACATCCAGGCAACCTGCCAGACGGACGGACATCGTTAAATCGACTCAGAAAATGATTCTGAGTCTATTGACATACTTTAAGGTGGGTGTTGTAATATAGAAAAATCGAAAATTTTAAAAAATGAGTTTTCGTCAACATTTTTCATTAAAAAACTGAGTATTTAGAAAAAGCAAAAAAATAATAATAAAATAATAAAAAAATTTACTTTTATAATATTTTAATTCATTTGAAAATAACACACTTATTCACAAATTGTATTACTTTTTTAAAAACGATATTTTTCTTCACTTAAAATTTTAACAAATTGCGAGTGAATAGCAAGTGGAATTTTTGTTCCCATGAAATTTTTATTCCCCTTGAAGGGAAAAAATGCTATCGTGAATATCCCGTGAAAAAGAAGGAAATTAAAAAAAAATTTAAAATCAAAGAAATTTTTGTTCAAAAATATACACGTATATAATATTTTAAAGAAAAGTTAAGAAACAAAGCAAATTATTTACTATTGGAATGATAATTTGATTGCAACGTTAGTTTATTGCACTATTTAACTTTTATGTAGTAAAACAATTCGGCTACTTTTTGGAAACACAGCGGAAGAAAGCAAGCACCAGCGATTTGTTCGGTGTGGTTTGTGGGACGCATCTGATCCCTTGTAGTTACCCGATACATTGCATCGGGTATCAATAAAACAAAAAACTTAAATTAATTCTCTGTGTTAGATTCATCCACGTCTTTCGAAAGTTTTACAAATCCGCAAGCAATTGACCTTGTTTGTGCCTTATTAACGGATCATGCCATTAAAATATTTTTTTTTTAACTTTAGTATTCGAATTATAAGAAGAATTACTTACATGTTCTGTTCTGTTCCCCAGCAAAAATAAAGTGAATAAATTAAAGGGAAAAGTGAAAAAACTCACGGGAAAAAAATCATTCACAATAAGGGGAATTTTATTTTTGCATGAAATTGTTCATGGGGAATTTTTTCTCGATTACAAATTTGGGGAAAGGGAAAAATTTCGAAGTAAAAAGTATTCATGGTGGGAGTGAATATCAAAGTTGTGAATTGGGCAATTATTTAGTTTGAATTAAAATGTAAACTCTTAAGGCCTTATTCATAATCCAATTTACGAGGGCGGATCAATAAGTCCGTGACTTCTCGAATTTCCCTCGTAGTTATATGAAATGCAACACTATTTTCATCAAGTACCACCTGTTAATAGACTACTGTCAAATTTTGAGCAAGTGTCGTCATTTACTTTGCATTTAACAGCTATTCAAAACATACAACCTCGTGTATTTTTCTAAAAATCGAAAAAAGTGAATTTCGAGTGCTCATTAAACATTATTTTTTGCGAAATAAATAAAAAAATGGTTTACTGACTTCCTTTGTGGTCGCACAAGTACGAATGACCAATTGATGTCAGTACTCCTGAAAATGTCGAAAAAATCCACGATATGGTGTTGGTCGGCCGAAGAGTAAAAGTGCGTGAGATTGTTGATGCCATAGGCATTTCATATGACAGTGTGGTTTCGATTTTAAATGATCAGCTGTTTTTAAGAAAGTTGTCTGCAAGATGGGTGCCGCGTTTGCTATCAATTGACCATAAACGTAAACGTGTGACAACTTCAAAGGATAGTTTGGAGTTGTTTAACCGTAAACCGAATGAGTTTTTGCGGCGTTTTGTAACTGTGGATGAAACATGGATCCATTACTATATTACGGAGACTAAGCAGCAGTCTAAACAATGGGTTTCTCCAGGTGAACCTGCTGCAAAGAAGGCCAAGGTAAGTTTGTCGGCCAATAAGGTGATGGCAACAGTTTTTTTGGGATGCACGCGGGATAATCCACATCGATTACCTTCAAAAGGGAAAAACAATAAACGGTGAATATTATGCCAACTTTATTAGACCGATTTAATGAGGATTTAAAAAGAAAACGACCCCATATGGCCAAGAAATGAGTTATTTTTCATCAAGATAATGCACGGGTGCACACGTGTGCAGTCTCAATGGCAAAACTCTATGAATTGGACTACGAATTGGTACCTCATCCGCCATGTTCTCGGGATTTAGCCCCTGGTGACTACTTTCTATTTCCAAACCTAAAGAAATGGCTCGATGGAAAGAGTTTCAGCTATAACGATGAAATTATTGACCAAACAAATGCCTCTTTTAAGGACCTCGAAAAATCCTATTTTTTACGCAAAGTAAATGACGATACTTGCTCAAAATTTGACTGTAGTCTATTAACAGGTGGTAGTTGATGGGAATAGTGTTGCATTCCATATAACTACGAGGGAAGTTCGAAAAGTCACGGACTTATTGATCCGCCCTCGTAAAATTTATTAGAGTTTGATGAATTTTCTATGTTTTTTTTATTAAATATTAATAAATTTTAAATTTGATTAAGAATAAGTCTCTTAGTATCTTAACAGAACTTGTAATACTTATACCTAACATGATTAGCTGCGTATTACCGCACTGTCAAAAAGAAAAGGTTTGACATTTGTAAAAAAAAATCTTTAAAGCAAAAGTTTACTGGCAAATAGCATATGATATCTTTTATGGTAAAATAAACATTATAAGAGTATTTTTAAAAGCCTATACCAACTTAAAGTGTTTAATTATCATTTTGAAAACGAAAAAATAAAATAGCTAAACAAATAGATAAAAACTGTATGTCTTTCTGCTTGTTCGTATTTTTTTTTTTTTTTTTAATATTTATCCAAAACAGGTAAATTCACTTTTATTTTCATTACCTTTAATTTTGAGTCTTTTCCTCTTTCAATCGACTGCGTTGTTATAAGTGTTATGCTATTTATTTAATTTTGTTTTTATCATACATTTGTTGCTGTTGTCATTTACAACATATTGTTGTATTGTTGTTGTTGGACTAAATGTATATATACATAGGTATTTATATATAAATTTAGTCTAGGTTCTGTTTATGAAACTATATATCAGCATGTTTGGGAAACCACAGAAAAAATAGACATAAAGTCCAGGCGCGTAACCAAGTGTACACGACAATTTTACTATGTATTAAAAATATAAAAAAAGAAAAAAACATGAAAAACCAAGAAAATTGTGTAATTACTCCTTTTCAAAATACTTCTTTTCGTGAACGCTCCTGCCATAGACAATCGCTTAAAGTACGAATAAAAGTAAAATGTTATAAACGCATTTTATTTATTTGTTATATCTGGCGTTTTTTATTCATTCCTATTTACCAAACACTTTAATAACCAAACACAAGTGAACAGATGTAAATGATGATTATTTGGAGATACGTGAGATTCAAGCAGAGTAGTATTAGACTTACAGGTGAAAAGCGGAAGAGGAAGAAGTAAAGTTATGTATATTAAAAAGTTAAAAATAGTAGTCAAACTTTGATTAAACTTAACAACATGTAATATACATATATATGTGTCTATGTATTAAAGTGCTTTGTTTTGTAGGAAGACAAAAAAAAAAAATGTTGCAAATGTAGTACCCCCTAAAAATAAAGATTGATATATGTTATAAATTAATTCCCAAATTATTTCGGTTCAATTATTAATCATACAAGAACATACTAATCTTCATTTCTAGAGAAATACATTTGCAACTTTTTACGTAAGGTACTTTAATGTACATTAAAGTGTCCCGAGGAAATGCTTTTTGCGATTTCGATGTAGGAAGACCTCTCAAACGATGCGGAAAAAAATTAAAATTAATCTTCAGATCACTTTTTAATCATTTCAAGGTTTGGTGGACAACTACGAGTCGATCGAAACAAATCGGCTGTGAATATCGTCGCTATCCTAGAAAGTGTGCAGTTGAATCTTCGACGCCAATAAGAACTCGCTAAGAAAATCTAACTGATCTAACTGGCCTACGGAGCGTTTGTAAGATGATTCCAATTTCGCTTGAAGCAAAATTTGCCATTTCTACTTCATTCATCACAGTCAATGGCGAGCGCTGCAGATCATTGACAACAAATTTCTTTTGGCCCGATTAGAATGATATGGACGTAAACTACATGTGGTTCTTGCAGGACGGTGTTACGTCTGACACAGCGAACGTTGTGGTGAACGTAAAATTAGAAGGTTAGTAAATGAGGACAAGTGGGAGAAATGGTAGGAACATTTAAAGAACTGCAATTTGAGTACAAGCAAGTTACGGTCAACTATCGCTTTCTCTCAAAGCAGAAGGAGAAGGACGATATGATCACGACTATATTTGTAGATGCCAGCATGAGGGATCCTAAGGAATGCTTGTGTGCTTTTTGCCGTTTATTTATTGAGCACCCGGAGAGAGACCAGACGAAGCAAAGTTTTATTCGCAAACTTCTCAATTTCCTGGTCCCGGACAAAACACAACTTTTCACGCTAGCGGAAGTTGCAAAAGTCATCAAAAATCCTAGCCTCCCAAGACGATTGGTCCCGATGGAATTTCCATGCTGATGCTGAAAAATCTTGGCGAGCGAGGATTTGAATACCTGACCACGGTTTTAACTTTGCAGTCAGGATCTTAGTTATACCCAATGAATGGAAAATGCGTAGACGTGCCTTAAACCAGCAGAGGCCATATGAACGGACGATATTTGTGGAATTTGACTTGTCAGAACATCCTGCAGTCCATAATACCAAATAACCTGAAGAGATGTGGATAGTGATTTGAGTGGCCATCAGTCGTTCATGGAGCTTCGAGATAAAGGCTCAAAACCCCGTAGAGTTAAACAAGGAGTGCTGTTTAACTTCTAGCTCTCCAAATATATCCGTCCCAATACGTAATATCGTATTGGGACGGATGCTTTATTATGGCAAGGTTTCATACCATTGATGACCTTTGAGGTTTAGCAAATATTTATCTCAGCGAACTCCTTCATTTCTTCACTTCATGTAACTTGCAGTTATAACCGGCGAAGGATGTCAGTGGTAAACTGTTTTACTATAAATTTCCTCGCCCCACAATCAGAACACGAAGAGTAGTTCAGGCACAATTAAGGCCGGGATGGAGCAATAGACTTAACGTCTACTGATCTTGCATAGACCGTGGCATGGCCAATTTATAACCAACATTTTGTAAGGGTATTCATTATACCTCCACATTAAGTGAAATAAAACATAACACAAATATTGATATAAACGTTGACTGGAATAAGTTACAATTATGAATGAAACAAAATATTTTAAGGATAAAGGATAAATTAATGATTAGATATGAATTCTTTTTATTTTATTTGAAACACCCCCCATTATTAATTCTATTGTATTCTACGTAACTTCTTTGCAACTAGTTGTCCAATTTTTTTTTAACATTTGTCAATGTTAAAAATGTGCAGCATTAGTCATAAGGTTTGTTTTTGTGGTTTCTGCTTTGTGGTTTTTGAGAAATTGTTTTTAAATTTATGTGATATTCAGTTACAAATACGAAATGTTATTTCTTTTTTTTTTTCAAATAATTTATAATAAAAAAAGCTAACTAAATAAAAGAAAAGTTTATGATTTTATCTTAGGGTTCCTAATTTTCCGAAATTTTTCTATTCCCGGGAAATAATATCGGTCTAATGATGAATTTTATAAATATTTTAAACGTTTTCTCTTATTTCCTGTGATTTCAAAGATTCCATAGTTCATTCTATATATCTTAACAAAATGTTCATTTATTTAAAAAATAAAATTTAAATTCGCAATATAAATTTTCCGGATTTTTTTTTTTTGATGTTTTTAGTTTTTCAATAGTAGTAGCCAAAATTATTTCTTTCTTTATTTTTGAAAAAAATGAAAAAACTCCAAAGAAATTAAATTTTTATCCTTTGTTCTAGCTCGTAAAAGGATAACGAGAGGAAATGTGGTATCTTAAAATGAACTAAACTTTTATTTGAGGTGGGAAAATGGAACACTTTTGCTTTGTGGCCACCTTAATATACATATATGAACTCAAATTATATATGTATATATTATTTGCTATTAATGGTTCCTTTAAGGATGTGAAAATGTTTGTACATCTTATCATATTAATATCAATGTTGTTATCTCTATTGCAGCATACACTTGAAACTCAATGAAGTTGTGAAAGAAGTTTAAAATTCCATACCTATTACTACATTGTCAATAATGAAACATGAATTTTAAAATGAGTATATCTTTTTATTTTAGCAAGAATTTGAGACCTGTTAAAAGTTGTTGAAGTGTTTATTTATATTGGTACACATTGTTGACAGGTGTTGAAGGAATTTAATCAGAGGGCGAAGTCGAAAGGCAAATCGGTGTTTAGCCGCCGCCGACTCATGAAACTTTTATCGACTGATATTTATAGCCGATGAAAAGAGAAGTGAACTAAATCCAGCCACCATAAAATAATGGTTAGAAGCGAAATAAAGAATAATATTATTTGTATTTATTTATTCCAATTCAAGTAATATAAAAAGCTTAGCAAGCTTAATTTTATTATTTAAGAAAAAATTCAATAATCACTAGTAAAGGTATTTTTACACGGTAATATTTTGTAACAAGTTTTGTCAAAAATTCGAACATCATAATACAATTTATCGTCTAAACACAAATTGTTTGATTATTAAAAAAAAAAAAAAAAAAAAAAAAATACAAATGATTTCTTGAAATTATTCAATAAAATTTGATTTTCATATATATCAATAGCTATGTTTTGTTGCTAACGTTCATAAGCAATTTCATATAAAATTTAAATTTCTTTACGTTTGGAGTTAACGTGTTGAATTATACATCTTAACTTTAACGTCGATAAAAGTGCTCTCAATTTATGAAAATTTAAAAATTAAAAAGAATTAAAAAAATAAAAAAAAGAAAAATAATTCCAATAAAAAATTAGTTAATTTTTAATTTCGTAAATAAAAACGTGTAAATTTCATAGTGCGATTTACAAATAAATATAAAGTGCTCCTATATCGTTTTTTTTTTTTTTTTTTTTTTTTTTTTTTTTTTGTGTACGTTAACACTCAGCGGGAGGAACAAAACACATCTAATAAAGTTTTTGTACACTAATAAAAATAGAAATAAAAAAATTTACATAGAAAAATAAAAAAGTAAACAAAAAATATTGAAAGAAAAATAAATATAAAATCTTTGCATTACCGTCTGAAGTAGTTAAGTATTTTTCTATCGGATTTTTTGACATACCAATAAAATACGTAATATTTTATTTTTGAAAAATGTTAATATTTTGTGTGCTCGTCTAGAAATATCTTAAAATGAAAACTAATTTTATTTGCATTAAAGCTAAAGGATTTTTAAGTTAAACATTTTTAAAATTTAACTCATTTTATTTTGTTTTTTGTTAATTTTATTCGTAAAGAAAATATTTAATGAAAAATATAAAATTTACTTCCAAAAAAAAGTTGGCTATTAATTAGCCGCCGTTGAACTATTTTTACTAAGCCGTCGTCACCGACATTTTCAAATCGACTTTGCCCTCTGAATTTAATATTTGATGACCAAGATGACAGTATGAAAATAAATTGTTAACTTTTTTATTACAATTAAGGATGGCAATTTCCCGGACATTTTGATTTTCCGGGATAGCGAGAAACATACTACTCTCATTAGATGAACGACTGAGATCCAAATAGTATAAGAATCTTTGTATTTAAAAAATAATTGTAAATGTACTGAAAAAAGGAAATTTTATCAATTGCTTAATCTACGGATTAATCAACTCGAATGAATACTGACTAGTATATGTCGTGGAAAAGTTTTGTGGATAATGTCAGGGTGAATCGAATGTAAGTTCAAACGGAATTAAATTGTTTGCAGCTACAATAGGGTGTCTAACATTGTATGAAAATAACCAAAAAGTATCGCAAATTTAAACGTCTAAAATTGTGAAAATATCTTGGCCAAATTTCAACTTCCTACGATAATTGGAACAAGATGTTACACGGTCATTTATTTGTATATTTTTATGTATTTTTTTGTTTTCAATATTAATATTGTATATAAATTGATAACTAAAAAAATAAATAAATAAGACAGTATGGCATAAATCAAGGTTACCATTATTAAATTAATTTTAATAATGATTTAGCAGTATTTTTATTCGTGATTAAAATAATGTAAAAAATTTTGTCTGCTCTCTGTTAGTTTTCGAATTATAGCTACTTTAAGTTATGATGTAAGAATGCAATTTTAAAGGAGGAAGGAACCTTTAATGAAATATGGGTACCATTGGAAAGGTCTTAAGAAGGCCTTTCGATTGATATATAAAATGTGCCAAATCATTGAATCATGGTGAGACAATATGATATTTTATTACTTTTTATTTAGACTTTTTTACAAAAGTACTGTTATCTCAAAAATATATCGATATAACTGTATTCTTGTATATATCAAATCATTTAGATAACATTTCAAACTTTCATATGATCCACATATCACACCCCTAACCCATAAAACAACAAAAATGTAGCCCTTTAAAAATTAATAGTTAGAAAAATTAATCTATTTTTACTAGTAATAGATTTTTCTTACATCATAACTAAAAGTACCTATAACTCAAAAACTAACAGAGAGCGGAGAAAAATTTTTATGTAACTTTTTTTAACCAAAAATATGCCGAAAAATTAAAAAAAAAGTTCCGGTAATTTTGATTTGATCCATTTTTATTTTATTTATTTATTTATTATTATTATTTTTTTTTTTTTTTTCAACATAATTTTTTATGTTTTTATCCTATATTAAAAAAAATTATTAAATAACAGCATAATATTTTTTCTTTAGCTGTCATTTAATGTATGTATACAGCACTCCAGCTGGACAATCCTAACCTTCAGTCTTTTACGTTTCCCTACAATATCCCTTTTAAAAACACTCGCTTTAATCCGATATAGATCCGATTAGATGTTTTCAGACATAACAGAGAATATTTTCTGTAGTTTTCCTCCTGAAAATTATATGAATAATTGTCGGATTCACTACTTACATTTTCTTTTAACTTTCTTAATGCAAAGTAATTTTTTATGAAACAAATTTCTCATGTTGTCTATGCTATTGCCAAAATTATAATGTATATTTTACATGTCTACAACATTCTTTCAATCAGTGCTGACGTTTTATTAAGTTTTTTAATTTAGTTCATGCTATAGAGTCATCCCATCAGCTGGATTTACAGCATTAATACTTTTTTTAATAAATATATGTTTTCGTTAAAATTCACGCAATTGTTTTTTTTTATGTAAGAACTTTAACAATTCCCGGGAATGCCAGACGAAATTTCCGTTAAGTGGGACATGAAAAACTGCACATTTTCCGGGAATCCCGGGACGGGTAATACCGGGATGCATTCTCTAATTACAATTTATTATTTTATATTTAACTGATTAAATAAAAATGAGTTGGCTTTTAGCAGAAATAAATTGTTAGCGTTATAAAAATACAACTCTGACAAAAAGGTTAATGTGAATTTAAAGTTATTATACAATGTTTTAATAATTTCTACGGCAATAATTTAATGTTAAAAATTAATTAAAACTGAAGTTATTTCCTAAACGTCTTTTACTCATAATATAATTTGAAAATTATTTTATAAAATAATATTGCTTTATAAACATTCATGATAAAGATAATAAATCTATAAATTAATAATTTATTCATTAATTGATTTCAAATTTGATAGAAATGTTTAATAATTCCTTTAAAACTTTTAAACTAATTTAACTGTAATCTTATATGTATCGGTATTCATGTTTAATAAACATTACAATTGCCAGGCTATTGCTTTATTATTTAAATTTGTTTTTAAATTTAAACAAGATTGTGCTTATAAATAATATATGAGGTATTGAATATTTACCATGTATTTAATTTTTCTTTATTTTCTTATTGTTGTCGTGCATTTTTTGTTTTTTTCCTTCTAGATGACTGACTGTTTTTTTTTTTTTCAAAAGGATTTTCTCTGTGTTCGCCCATTCACTCCCAATCCCCTCTGTCTGTTGTAAATATTACATGAAAATAAATTGAAGGGTACGTTGTTAGTGGAACGTTAAATAGAAAGAAAAAATCGAGCACAACAAAAAAAAAAAAAACGAAAAACAAAATAAAAAATATAATAAATATATATAATAAAATAATATATATATATTTTTCTCTAAAGGGAAAAAGAAATAAAAAAACAAGTGTTAAAATATTAAAAAAAATAAATATTTAAATGACCTTAAACTGAAAATATATTCAAAAAGTAAATAATATAATCTAAAAGCGCATAAATGCGGAATAATTACACGAATTTTACTTTCAAAAGAAAAATAGTGAAATGAATGAATAAATAAATTAATTAATAAATAATATGTATAAAGAAAAGTAAGTGCTAAATCAATTCAGTTAAATGAATTCTTTAAAATCATCTTGGAATAAATATATTACGAAAAGAAGTTTTGTAGCCAACTTTCTAATATGTCAAAATATGTTAAGAATCCAATATTTTTCAATTGGACGAATTTCCTAATACGGTTAATTCTCTTTTTTTCGTTTACCTTCAAGAAACCGACCTTAAACGTTAAATATTTCTCTTATTTCTAATTTTTAATTTAACTGTTGATGCAATTAAGGACTGCACACGAAAAAATCTGTGTACACTTTAAGGCTTGTAACTTTTACTATACGTAATAAAGAATTAGTACCGTTAACTTCTTTAACTTTGTTATTATTCTCAGTAACTATTAGGGTGATCGATTATTTGACTTTTTGAAAAAACCGGTTATCGAATATTTCGAATAGTTGGAATTTTGAAAAAACCTGTTTCTGTTTTTTGAAATTTTGAAAAAACTGCTTAACCGGCTTTTTCGGAGAAGTAAATATTTCCTTTAAAAATATTATATTTCTCTAAACTCAAGAAATCTTATAATATTAAGTTAAAATTTATTAAATATAATTATTTTAAGAAACAAATTTTATTTAGAGTAAGAAAATAACCGTCAAAACTGAGACGTCAAAACTGTTTTTATAACACGAGCGCAAAAGCGACTCGTCTAACTTACATTTAAAACAAAAACAAAATTTCAAAATTTGCACTTTCGTTGACGAAATATTGAATCAATAAAAACCCTAAAGTATTTAAACTGCTTGTCAGAATGTCTTATAAAATTAATTTCAATTTAACCTTAAACTATATTTATACAATATATAAAAAGGAATTAACTTTATGAACATTAATCAGTAAACAAAATTTTCCTAAATTTCCGTTCAAATATTAGTATCTATTTCTTGAAATAAAATGTTATTTTTTGCGTTTAAAAAGCCGCTTTATTTGACATTCGAAAAATTAACATTTAAACCAAAAAGCCGGTCATAGAACCGGTTGGAAAACCAAGTCGATCACCCTAGTAACTGTGTGCTTAATTTTGTTGTAATAGCCATAATTAATTTTCCTAAAATGAAAATTAAACAAAATTCTTCATGCAAACGCATAATTCAAATTTACAATCAAAACACATGTCGAAATAGTCGGAAAATACAGTTTTTTGAGTCATAAAAAATACAAAGAGTTCATGATCACGGAAAGGAACCCTGATAACCTAAGAAAACAAAAATAATACGAATTTTAAGTGAAAATCGCTCTGTATCTTTTATCAGAATAATTAAAAAAAACGTCCCCTGAAGATTCACAAAGTAAAAAAAAGGTCCTAATAGGAACGCTAGAAAAAATGTATAGACAAAGTTAATTTAAATTTATAAGTACATGGTTTAGTTTTGGTTAAGCATAAATTGGTTTTCTACAAAAAAAATTGTCTTGAGATTGCGCTGTTTTTAATATTTCATAGCGGTGTCCTTAATATTTAATAAATCGTCGAGGCACACTCAAGGTGTTATTATAGCTTATAAAGGAATCAAGCGACTTCCAAAAATAATTACGCGTTTGAATTTAATTTAACTTTAAACATTTTTGATTGTTCATTTTTGTTGTTTCGTTATTTTGTAGTAATACTAGCTGAATAGCCCTGCGTTGCATGTAATCTAAAATACAGCTTTGTTCAATTATTTTCAAATATCGATGATTCCCACAACACTTAAAGTTTTATCGAAAAATAGAGAAAAATGTAAAGTGCATAAACCCGCAATATTTTCGACACTTTCATCAATATGCAATTAGTTATTATTTTAATTTATATAATATAGCTCTTTCCACGTTAAAATTAATATATATTTCAAATTTCTTTAAAATCGGTTCAGTAATTTAGACGTGATTGTGTCACAAACAAACGAACAAATAGATAAACTAACACACAGTTGACATTATAATATTATTAATAATGAATAATTAAAATTTTCTACCTTTTATTTGTTAACATCATTTGAAGAGCTTTTTTGTGGTCAGATGTGAAAAAACATCAATGAATTATTATTTATTTAAATAATGCAATTTAAAAATATCAAAAATTTATGTATACTATCTTATTTACTCGATATTCTAAAGGGTGGTTAAAACAGAATTATGACCGCGATTATGTTCACTAATATAAAACGTATTGAACCTCTTTTAATTTGTATTTTTGTATCTTTATGTAGGTTACATATCGCTCATTTACTTCACGAACGTCATAACTAAAGAAAAGCGATTTTGCAGAACATAAAAAGCAAAAAATCCATATATACTATGTTGATTAAAAAAAATTATGAAATGTTATTTGATCAGTGATATTAACTACTATATATATATATATATATATATATATATATAAAATATCGATCACTTTTAATTTTTATTTTGGAAATATTGATATAGGTTTTCTTTTTTTAATTTCTTATCTTAAACCTCATTAAACTATTATCTAAAAATCATTCACGCGAAAAAAATTTGAAGAATTGCTCATATATTAAAAATCATATCATTCATATAATAACAGATTCATGATTCATATCTTATTAAATATAAAAATCGATTTTCAACACTTATTGGCTTTTTTTTTTTTTTTTTTTGTTTTAGTTTATTTATTTAATAAGTAAAGTAATTCACGTCACAATTTCTAGTCTTACGATAATGTATTTTTTTCCAAACAATAATAACTATTTCACACTAACTTTCGCATTTTGTAATACCTTTAACCAACTGCGTTGTTTCTATGCGAAGTTCTGCAAAAACGTCAGCTTATATCTTTGTATTTCTTAAAGGAAATCTCTTTATTACATGAAAAATTATATAAATTTTTTAATTTTAATTTAGTGCTGTAAAAAATAAATTATGAAAACCATAAGGAAAAAATAATTGAAATGGAAATAAAACTAAAATTCATAAAATTTTGGAGTATTAATTTTTTTTTCTTGTATTGTTACAAGTTCCTCTTATTAAAAATGGTGCTCATGTCAACTCTAGCAAAATTATACATTTTTGCACTTTCGCAAGACTGCAATTCGTGACGTGAATTATTCTAATATTCTAATACCTCTAACTATAATTTACTAAAACGTTTCTTTATTATTACTTTTTTTTTTAGAAAATCCAATCAACCCTAAAAAGTGATTAAAAAAGCAATTTCTATAAAAAAAAACTATGCAAACAATGAACTGCTAAAAATCCCTTTAAAAGTAATAGCAAATAATGGAAACTTTTAAAAGAAATGATAATCCTGGTGATTGTCAATCAACCGGTACGATTTTAATCGAAACGGGTAACAAAAATAAAACCTTAAAAAATGAAAATCAAAATGCCAACATTGATAGTGCAACAACAGCAGCAACAATTATTGTTAAACATGCCACATCACCGACGCCTGTGGCAACAAATAAATTAAAATCCCAACAGCAACAACAACACCAACATCAATTTCGTGCCCCACAACAATTTGTTAAACATAAAAAAAGTTCTTCCATCAGTAATACGACGACGTCATCATCCTCTTCCACTGCGACTAACACAACAGCCGTCAGTTCTAATCTAAACAATAATAAAAAGAATAAATGTTGGAATAAACGTCAAAACAGAACCGCCAAACAAAACAATACCACCACCAGCGCCATTACTAACAATTCAAACCCAAATAGCAATACAACAGCAGCTGAAGTCTCAACAGCAACAACAACTCTAAGTGGTGCGGAAAATGAAAATGAATCGAAATCAAATCTATCAGCCACATCAAAAGCTGATTTGGAAAATATACAAAATCTAAAAAATCAAGTAGGAGGTCAATATCATCACCATTCGAATACACATCAACATCATCATTACCATAATCAACATCATGGTGCTTCTACCAACAACCTTAATAGCAGTGACACACGTATGTCAGCCGGTCAAGGTGGCTTTCCGCCGTCTTGTTTGTCGGCCATGGCTTCAGAGAAATTAGGTTACGGTCATGGCCACTGCAAGCCAACACAGCAACAGTTACATAAAAAACCCTTACCCGCACATCGTTCCGGTGGTGGTGGAGGAGGTGGCAGTTTGGGTGGCAATCATCATCACATTTTATGTGCCGGTTCGGCACACAATACTATAGGTGCAGTAGGATCCGGAGCAGGCAATCCAGGAGCAGTTTCTGCCAATAATCTTACTTGCTGCCACATTAATGGCTGCCCTTCGCATAACTCTAAAGATGTCAGCTTGGCCAATAATTCAACTGCCTCAAATGCAGCTTCAGTTTTACATATTTGCTGCTTACGTTCAAAATTCTTTCTGCCGGACAAAAGACCACGTAAGGGCAATTTCATACCACCCACTAAATTTTTACTGGGGGGCAATATATCGGACCCTTTAAATTTAAGCTCCTTGCAAAATGAGGCCTCTAATGCCTCGAACAGCAATACGCCGGCCACAACACCACGGCAATCGCCCATTACTACACCACCTAAGGTGGAGGTCATAATACCGCCCAATATTCATGACCCTCTGCACCTTTTGGATCCTGTGGATTCAATGGAATATGAAAAACAATTGACCTCACCCATGAAGAGAGGACTTGGCCTGCCAGCCTCTCTAGCTTTGGGTCTAAGGGGGGGTCAAATTAAATCGCACAAACACAGACACCGCAAAAATCGCAAACCCAAACGACGTCGTTACGATTCCTTAAATTCTACCACCAGCACGGTAACCACAATCGATTCGTTGGACGAACAAACAACTTCTCTGTTGAACAACGCAGCGAATACTGAAAAGGGCGTCTCAATATCAATGGATTTTGAAAACATATCCAACATACAAGACCCTCACACCTCGACCAATTCGGCGGGTAGTGAAGATGAAGAGCTAACAGAGAACGAGTTACATTCACCACAGCAGCATATATATGTTGCTGAAAATACAAATACTTCTACCACTAATAATGTCATTAATGCTATTAATACTTCAGCTGCAGTTGCTGTTGCTACCGCTGTTGTCAATGCTGCCACTATGAACACTGCCACTGAAGAAAATTGCAAAATCATAGCAGCAAATCAACAACCCACAACTTCCCCAGTTCAGTTACCGCAACAACATCAGGAACTGCAACAAAAACAGGAAAATAAAACTGTTGATGTGACAAGTATTGCTAGTCTCAACAAAACGAACACAAACAACAATAATGCTGCCGCCGCAACCACCTCAGGGCTCTCAGATATTGCTTCTGCTGCTACTGCTGTTGCCAGAGAACGCGCATGTCGTGATTTACGTTTGGATTTAGTATCCACCACAACTTGTAGTGGTAGTACTAGCACAACATCATGTGGTAGCTCTATAATAAGTGGTGGAGGTGGTCGAAAACGTAAAGTTAGTGAGAGCAATTCTCAAAAGAGTAAGGTGAGTAAGTAGAGTAATTAAAAAAGATAAGAAAACAGTGTTTTGGAAGGAATTAAAATTTAAATAATTTAAAAATATTGCAAAATTTGGCTAAGATTTTATTTAAACTTTGAATTGAAACTACCAATTATTTTTCTAGGGAATATGAACGGGGTTAGATTTATTTATAGACAAATATAGCGGGTTTAAGCGAAATGTCTGTTTTAAAATTTTTTATGGAAAATTTGAAACTAGATTGTA
The DNA here is from genome assembly GCA_932274085.1 of Protocalliphora azurea. Taxonomy (NCBI): domain Eukaryota; kingdom Metazoa; phylum Arthropoda; class Insecta; order Diptera; family Calliphoridae; genus Protocalliphora; species Protocalliphora azurea. The sequence goes on along the minus strand of OW026521.1, from coordinate 4,034,867 downwards.
GGCTGGACCAGACTATAGAGTAGATTATTGACTAGACTTTAGAATAAACTATGGAAAATAAGCTAGACTAATATAATATAATATAATATAATATAATATAATATAATATAATATAATATAATATAATATAATATAATACAATATAGGGTAGACTATAGATTATATTATAGACTAGACTATAGACTAGGTTATAGAACACATTATAAACAATGGACTAAACTGTAGATTAGAATATAGAATAGACTATAATCTCATTATGTTTTTCTCTTCAGAAAATAGATGGAACTGCCTGGTGTAAAATGTAAAACGAAGAAATTGAGACTGATATGTGTAATAGACTAGACTATAGATTAAACTATAGACTAGACCTTAGACTAATCTATTGACTAAACTATAGACTAGATTATAGGCTAGACTATAGACTAGACTATAGACTGGATTATAGACTAGACTTTAGAATAAACTATAGACTAGTCTGTAGACTATACTTTAGAATACACTATAGACTAGTCTATATAATATACTATAGACTAGGCTATAGAATTGACTATAGACCTAGAATAGGCTATAGACTAGATTATATACTATAGCCTATAGGCTAGACTATAGACTATAGATTAGTCTATAGACTAGTTTATAGACTAGACTAGACTACAGAATTTACTATGAGCTAAATTTTTATAGACCAAAAATTTTTTAAGTAAAATAAAATTGGAATTATCTGGCTAATATTTTTATAAACATTTCTATAAAATACAAATCTCTGGGGATGGAAAAATTGAGCCAACATTACACATAGAGATCTCTCGAATAGATTTCCGACAGAAAGTCTAATTTTAAAAGTTCTAATTTTGTAAAACTAAATATCGCATTCAATAGCTAACAATATGGCAAGCTTTGCCTCAAAATTATTTTTTTGTATGCTATTTGCTGAACTAGTCTCCATAGTCAGTTTTATCAAACATTATTTTTTAAAAAATGTTGGTATGTAGTATCAAAAAATGTTGGTATGTAGTATCAACTATAAATACAGAAAATTTATATATGGTAACATTTTTTAGTTTATTTTACCTTATATCATTAATTATCCATATCTTAAAAAACAGACACATTAGACAATGACAAATGCTCATTTTAAAATTTATAAATTTTTGACTAAAAAGGTGTCATAGTACATAAGTTTTATAAGCCATATATGTTGGAGAACATAAATTAATAACCTGCATATGAACAATACTTTAAATTTTCTAACTTAGCTTCACAAAAAATATATAATTTTTGATGAAAATTGTATATATGTTTCTGTACAAAATTTATTAACTTAATTATTCGACATTCGATTTTAATTTTAGATTATTTAGTAATGTTAAAAACATCTAGAACACAATATCATATAAATGATTCATTTAAAATTTTATAATTAGCACTTCTGAAAGTTACAACACAAGATTTTTGTTTGATTTTGCTACGCTGCAACTCGTTGGTATACTCGTTGGAGCCTTATGTGGAAGCTAATTTTGGGCCAATATTCAAAAAATTAGATATCATAATTATTACTTAAATAGAAACTGTGTTTAAAAAAACGTATTGCCGGGAAAACATTTCTATGACGATTTCAATTAAATTTACTTGAGTCCTCTTTAGAAAGAAAGTTATGTATCAAATTTCATTTAGATGTCTTGAAAATTTTTATCTATAGTTTGATAAAAATTTTTACAATTAAAAATATTGGACGGAATGACGAACGATGGCCTTTATGAAAGCATTAAGCTAAAACTATCGGGTTGAGTTCATTACATACATTTTGTAGAAAAAATAAGCTAAAATTATTAGATTGATATTAAAAGAACAAACTATTTGACTGGTTTTTTGTATAGAAAACTTAAAGCGTATTGAAGTTTTTTCTAAAGAAAATTTTTCACATTGACTAATAATTTTAAAATAGAAACTTCAGTTAGTTTTTCAAAATGTTACCTATTGCTTAAAATTGCAGAAATATTTTCGTGCTGATTCTATGGATAAAATTGTTAGCCCAGTGGTGCCACAGCCTGGAGCTTGGAAGAGACCACCACGAACAACTGCTACAGGAGCTAGAAAATCTCAACGTCGATCTACATCAATTAGTGAAACTACACTTACCGACCTTAGTCCCATAGAAGAGGCAAATAAACAGCTGATAGAGGGTAAGTTCAAATCTTATAATAAAATTAATATTATTATTATTGTTTTAATTAATTGTGGCCTTTCTTTGCAGAAATACCCCGTGATGATACACCAGAATTCCCCAAAGTGGAAATATTTTCAGAATCAGGTGTTCTTCTAGGCAGTCCTTTAAGTACAAACTCAGCGGCCACCTCCACAGCAACGGCCGATCCAGAAACAATAGCCGAGCTGACAACTGAAGCTGTTGATACCAAAAATGCTTTAATTTTAGCAGAAAAAGTTAAAAAAGAAATGATATCATCCACAAGTTCAATGAAATCGCTACCCAAATTTACTGCCGATGGTAAAAAATATCATTATGGCAATTATGATCGTTATGCTGGTCTGAGGCACCTTAATGAATTCATGGACATACGTTTACAAGTGTTTCTACAATACCCGGAATTGTTTAAGAACAAAGATATATTGGATATAGGGTGTAATGTGGGACATATGACTATATCGGTGGCTAGAAAATTAGCCCCAAAATCTATTTTAGGTATAGATATTGACAAGGAGTTGATAGCTAGAGCCAGGCGCAACTTGGCAATGTATGTGCGTATACCACCAGAAATAATGAAAAAGGAATTGGGAGAATTTAACGAAATGATGGAAACGAAAGATGTGGCAGAGGATAATCAGCAAAAAAGGAGCCGTAGACGGCGTAAGAAGAAAAAGTTGCAACAACAGCAAATAAATTTACAACAAGCACATAATCATCATCACCACCATAGTTATGATCTATGGCAGCAATTCCAACATCATTTACTGCATTATCATATGCTGCATCATCATCACCACCATCATCACCATCACCTGTATCTGCAACAGGAGAATTCTAATGTGGATGCAGCCGATTTCTTTCCTATATCATTTCCTCTCACCTATGGTGGAATAACATCACTATCCTCCGCACCATCCACCTCTAACAATTTCTCCTCCAACAAAGCTACTAGTCCCCAAAATATTGAATCTCAATCACCTGCTTCAACGTCTACCACAACACGCAGTACACCCGGTCATCCGGCCACATCGATGGCCAGCCATAAGGCCAACACCGCCCACTCAACATCGACGCTTAAGCCTCATCAGGCCAAGGTGAAAAATGACTTTCCCCACAATGTCTTCTTTCGTCAAACGAATTATGTACTAAAAGATGAATCACTGCTGGCCAATGATACCCAACAGTATGATCTTATTTTGTGTTTATCGATTACCAAGTGGATACATTTGAATTTTGGAGATGCTGGCCTAAAATTGGCCTTTAAAAGAATGTTTAATCAATTGCGACCAGGTGGTAAGCTGATTTTGGAGGCTCAAAATTGGGCGAGTTATAAGAAAAAGAAGAATTTAACGGTAAGCGGCGTTTGAAAAGTTAAAGGAACTTTACATAATAATTGTTTTTTTATATTTACAGGAGGATATCTACAATAATTATCATAATATCGAATTCTATCCCAATAAATTCCATGAATATCTACTGAGTTCCGAAGTGGGTTTTAGTCACAGTTACACTTTGGGCATTCCAAAACATTTGAGTAAAGGATTTAGTCGTCCCATACAGGTTAATATTTTTTAATTAATAAAGACTAGAAAACTAGAAAAAAATTTCATCTTTCTACATTAAAAAAACTAGCATTTAACCCGCTACTACGTTGGCGGACTTGCGGGTCTCCTAAATAGACCAGAGATAAACTTGGTAGCTTTTATGTTTTTATTTATTGAGAAAAGTTGAAATATACCGTTATGAGAACCATTTTCAAATATCAAGCTTTCGTTGAACATTATGTGACCTATTTGATTTTGAAAAAATGATTTGAAAAATATGACAACTTAAACTCTGACTTCTAACTCTCATGAAAGCAAATATATACAACATTTAACATACAGTTTAATTCAACCTCTGGCTTTATTACATCAGATTATTGAAAATGTGTGAAGAGTACTAATTAGTTTTCCTTTATAGTTTATAGTATAAGTGTCTAAATTTCAAAAAATGTTGTAATGAAGATATCTACAATAAGAATTCTATATGCTACAATACGAATTCTATATGCTATTGTGCCGGTGTTAATAGCAATAAACTTTTTAAACATTTTAGTTGAAAAAGTATCAAAAAGTAAATATGTATTAGGATTTGAAAAAATCAACCAAGGACACGTTTTGATACTTTCAAGATAAGGAAATAATACGATTAAAATGTTTTTATGACAATTTACTTTTTATGCTTTAACTTCTTAATGACAAATCCGAAATAAAATTAAAATAGTTAAATATACTCCTTAATGTTTAATTTCAAATATTTAAAATATGTAAATACTAAACATTAATATATTTGGTAGCTTGGTATAAAAAATAATAAAATCTTTAAAAGATCAAAGTATTCACTTTTGTACCATTTTCAAATATAATTAATAACCACAGTTTTGAACGTTAATTAACTTTAAAATATATAATTCCGCGAAGAGCGTCGAGTGAAAAATAAACTTCTAAATACGAAAATATTTAAGTACGAAAAAACCTGATTATATCCAGAAGTTGAAAAAAAAATTAAATACTTTTCTAGGTAAATTTTCTCAAAAAAAAGCAAGGATTCGAAACTATCTCAAACCTTGGTAATAAAAAAAATCTGAAAGTATCCTGAAAGAAGAATGAGCGATTAAGATTATTTAGAAACAGAGATGCTGAAAAAATTTTAAGATAACTAACATCGGGGAAAATTAAATCCCCCCGATTTCCCGATATCTGGAGAAAAATGACACTATTACGACAGAAAGCCCAAAGACAAATTAGTGAACCCTACAAATTTCTAAAAATGCTATAAATACTGTACTGTGGAAAACTGTAAACGTATTTAGAGGGATCCGTAAAAAGCCCAGACTTAAAATTGTAAAACTGAATCGCACTAAAATTATGACACACAGATAGTACCAGTACCGGAAAATCTCGATCGGAAGTTCACCCACATTTTACGCCTACTTTTTTTTCAATTTTCAATTTTGCACGTTATGAACTTATCCGTCTTATTTTCATTGATAAAATGAAAATAAGACGGATAAGTTCTGGGGGAGAGGTAGCCCCCATACAAACAAAATATTCATTTTCGCGTTTCTAAATGAGTATTACTGTGGAAGTATTAATAAAATTTAAAAGTAATTTTCATATTAAACTTCGAATAGGGAGGATAGGTCCAGGGGAAGTAGTAGCCCCCATATAAAGTAAATATTATTTGTCGCATCAAATGGGATAGCGAAGCGCACCGGGAAAAGCTAGTCTTATAATTTACAAGTACAAACGAGTTAAAGTCAAATATTCCAATTCCAAACGTTGTTTTCATGAGTTCACAAATGATAAATTTGTTAGGTTTAAGGAAGAAATTAAGAATGCATTTAAATAAATAAGTTCTAAAGAAATCATGAAAATATTACATCCCATTGAACTATTTCAAAAAATGTTTGCTGGATTGTCATTAAGGCGCACGATTAGACATGGAAAGCATTGTTGTACCCACTTCAGTAATGACCTCTTATCGATGGCGAAGGAGCCAACTGATCCAAAACATTTTCAACGTCGCACAGTGGGGTTAAATTAAGAAATGTGGCGATTAGTTGAAAATTTTTAATTAATACTAAAAAAAATAATTGATTCTATGTGTGATATAACAGATATATATATATATAATGAATCATTATTATTTGTGTAGTGCGCCGTCAAAGTCACAAGTTTTTTGCAATTTTTAATCAGTAATAAAAACTGAAAATCAAATTTTTTCTTTTTTATATTTTTGCATTTTATTTCATAAAAAAATACTTTTTTACAATAGGTACTTTTACGTAGGTACTTTTTTAAAGTAAATGTAGAAATATTTTTAATACTTTTTTAAAAAATCGGTCTTAAAAATAAAAAAAAAAAAGTAAAAAATACAATACTTTTATATAGAAATTTTAAACAGTTTAAAGACCGATTTGAGTGAAAATAAGAATTTTGTTTTTAGTATAATAAAAATACCGAAAAACATTTTGTTGATTTTTGCGTTTTGGAAGAAGAAAAATATTTTCAAAAAAATTCCAAAGAACAAATGCTTGTTTTCTGAATCAAAATAAAATACAATAAAAGCATTGTAAATTGAAAATAAAAATTGATTTAACTTATTTATGTATTTGCTTTATTTAAAAAGTGAACTATACAGGATTTTAGAAAATTATTGAAAACGAGTGACTAAGTTATAGTCGGACAAATTTTGCCTTATTAAATAACTTTAATGCGAAAAAATAATTGTGAATTAGCGTGACAGGACCTTATGTGGAAGCTATGGTGAATTATGGACCGATCTTATGAAATTCGACTATAAGATTTATACTTAAATAAAATTTATTTATATAAATTTTATCTTTATGCGGACATTTACTTAGGAATTGTCCCCCTGAAAGTGATTTTCGTGAGGGAGTCTTATATGGGAGCTATGGTGTGATAATGGGCTGATACTCATGAAATTTAGTAGTATGATTTTTGCTTAGACAAAACTCAACTGTTATTAATTTTATGTAAATTCAAACATATTAAAGATTTGACATATTTCCGGAAAAGCTTTATAATAATCTTTAAAACGGCGACCTACATATTAGCTGAAATGTTGGTTATTGACGAATGGACAGCTAATTATTACAATAAATAAAGCGTTCTATTTCTTATTATGTTATTTGTTCTATTTGTTATTTCATTTAAGAAATTTTATTTTTAATTAAAATTTCAGAAATATTTTAATTATGTTGTCATTTCTTTGATAAAACTGAAAAAAACATTTTTTACTATAAAATGTTCACTGTGAATATTAAAATTTTACATTTCATTTCCTTGCAGCTCTATGCCAAAGGTGATTACACGCCGAATCATGTACGCTGGTCTGATGCCTACTATCCCCAGACACCATTTGAAGCATACCGCGGCATCTATGCCACAATGCCACCACGACCCACTGGCATGCAATCATCCTATCCTGTCATCTCTTCCACAAGATCACAAAACTACGATACGCCACATTATTCAGGCGGTGGTGGTACTTCCGGACCCTATAGCTGCCGTCAAACACCCATGCATCAACCATCAACATCACAATACTACAATCCGCTTGAATCGGATTCGTATCAACCATCCTATGATATGGAATATCTCAATCACATGTACGTTTTTGCTTCACCACTCTATCAAACCGTATGGTCTCCACCCACCAGCATGCGTAAAAGCTCTTCCCATACACCCGTTTTTGGTAGTGTACGCGATGCTGAATTCGAGGGTGATGGTATTGTTATGACTGGCGGTAATTATCATCGTCATGTCTATCCGCCCAACGATGATACATCATCACCAAATGCTAATGCCATAAATGCTTTTAATTCCATACGTGATCCCGATACTGATGATTCGAATCAACAGAAGCCTCATGTGTATGCGACAAATTGTGGTGAAAGTTCAACATCACCTCATCCCAATTTGAATCCAAACGATACGGAAGCTTTAGAGGAGAGTTTAATGTTAGACGATGATAGATGTGATTTAAGCGAAGCTTGAACTAAAAGTTTAATAACAAATATAATAAAACAAATGTGGTATTCTTAGGTAAGGTGTTTTGAGAGCAATCTAATAATAGTTGAACACTTTTTTTTTTTGGTAAAAAGAAATTAAAATTTAAAGTTTCTTAAAGAAATTTCATTGAATTTTGAAAGGCTTAACAAGCAAACTTCTGTTTTAAGTCTAACTAATGTCTAACAAGTTTAGTAGAAGAGGAATTAGTTAAATCAATGAGATCCAAATGGTACCACACAAACCCCAAAAAATCATATGCATTTCTTTTAATCAAAGGGAATCATAAAAAGCTTTTAAGACAAAGATTTAATAATTACCAGATTCAAAATTAAAACGCTTATTAGTATTTTTGTAATTAAATTTAAAATAATTACAAAAATTCTTACAATTATAATAAGAAATTTTAATTTCTTTTAAAACACAATTTGTTTTAAACAACATAAATAATTTAAAGACTAATTTAGTAACATCCATAAAAAATATACTAAAAAACATTTGTTTTTTGTAATTATTACTAAATTTGTCACTAAAGCAAACTATAAAGTTTATATTATTTATAGCAGAAAAAATAAAATTAATAATTCAAATCACCACCAGTCACACATTATTAAATTTTTTATGAAGTTGCAAAAATTATGTCTAAATTTTTTAAATATTTATTGCATTAAGTTAAAAATTCAGTGCTTAAAATACATATTTTGTAAAGATTATTTCAATTTAAAATTATTTTTAATTTAAATAATAAAAAATAAACCTAAAGCATCCATAAATAATTTAGTAGTTTTTAAAGCCAGAATAAAATACAAATAAAGAAAATATGTAAAAATCATTTAAATCTAAAAATTACATCATTTTTTAGCAATATTTACATACAATAAATATTTAAATAATTTATAATTTTTAAAATAATAACTTTTTATGTTGAAAAGCCGTGTTTAAAAAAAAAACTAAGATATTTTATATAAACATATTTATATGTTTCTATACATTCAAATATATACAAAATTATATATATATATATTATATACAAACAACAAAAACATTAAGGCTATATACAAAACGTACATAATAATTATTATTGAATAAAAAATAAATAACATTGGAAATTTCTAAAAAATATTACAAAAAGAAACCGTTTAGAACAGCTTTCAAAATTGAAAAATCAATTATAATTTTATTTTGTTTTTCTTAAACTATCTAACTGCAAATGACATGTATAAATTATTATCCACAAAAAAAAAAAAAAATAAATTATTAAAAGAATTAAAAGAATAATTTTTAAAAAAATGTCTAAAAAAACTAATATATATATATAATTTTTATAATTCTTTTAATAATAATTTTTTTTAAAGATTATTAATAATTTTTTAACATATAAAAATATTTATCTTTTATATATATTTTTATTTATATTTAAACTTTTATTTGTATTAAAGAAAATTATATTGTATGAATTGTTTTTTTTAATTTCTCTTTCTAATTATATAAAATATTGTTTTATTAGTTTTATAATGAATTATTATAAAAACAAAAAATAATACAAAGATATAAAATAATAAAGTTGAAGTAAAGTTAATCATAAAGAAATACGAAATAAATAAAAATTTTGTGTTTTTACTTTAAAGTTGTATATGTATCTATTTGTTGACCGGTTTGTATATATATATATATATAATCGATTTTTTTCAATGGACAAAAAAGGACGTTTTGTGAATTAAACTAGAGGGAAATTTAAATCGTTTATTGTATTGGATTAATTAAACAACTATTGATTACACTGTACTCGAAATGAGACTTATTTTTTAAGAAGATCGGCATTATTAAATTTTTAAAAGTTATCGCTAAAAGGGGGTTTGGAAAATGAAGTTTTTTTTACATAAGTTTAAACCAAAATATCGCAAATATTATGCCACCATTGAAGTCAGCATACTCGAATTAGCTTTAGCAGTTAGGTGCCCAGCTTGTTAAAATTTGCGACTAGCATAGTGCTGTTATTGAACTTGGTTCACCATCCAAATACAAGGTGACTAAAACTTCCATTCCGTACTTACAAGAACTGTCTTTTAATCAGCCTTATTACACTATGTGACAAATTTTGGTTCATCAAATATTGCCACAAAGTATACAATTTGATTAATAAAACCATCAAAGGGGTTTGTAAAGTTGGTTAGAATTTCAGTTGCATGGACTCTTAAACTTTGGATATTTTGGAGTACTTTTTCATTACGTATGAAAATAAAATATATTTAACTCAATAAATTTCAATGTTACATATTTTATTAAATACCCCTCCCAATTTACGCCCACTTTTCATAATAAACTTGGATGCAATATATTTTGCACATATAGACAGTGATTGTCACGATTTTAGCCCACCTGACAAGAGAGATAGAATTTAACAATTGCCAACACAAAAAGTAGACACCAGCAAAATGGAATACGTATTTTCTGTGACGTACACACTTCATCAGCTTTCGTGGTATATTTTTAATTGGCCTTTTCGGCGCCAGTTTTTAAAACTTCACCGTTTACATGAAGATCAGACATTTTGTTTCCTTAAGGGCTTTTGTTACTTCCAAAATTGTTTATATCCCGAGGGCAAATTTGAAATAAATTTTTATTATTATTTATTAAGGTGGAAATCAATTAATTTATTTAATAGCTTCAAAATACTTTTCAATTGATTAACATTCCAACATCTTTGAAATTTACGTTTGCATTTATTTCTCTAATTAAAATTTTATTAAAATTAGAGATTTCTCGTTGCCAACAGTTTTTATGACCGACAGATATTTTATTAAAAGCTTCTTTAACTGTAGCTATTAATTCATAAAAATAATGAATTAGTAAAAGGTTGATCAATTTTCTGACACCTAATTTTATTTTCCACCAGTTTCTGATTGCTGACCAGTCTGCGCAATAATACAAGGCAACTGAAAATGTCATGTTTTGAACTTGTCCAGAAATAACGCAAGATATAGGTACAAGGTTTGAAATATGGAGACACGAGTTAGATAAAATAATGTCTAATGTAGACGGTTGAACAGGATTGAAATTTTGTTTAAAGAGAGTATATTAATTTTGGTAATAAATGGAGCAGCTGGATTGAAGGCAGTGGCTGTAGAGCTCTTTACTAGCCGAATTATTTGACATACAATTCCAATGTGTATATTGGGCATTCAGATCACCAAAAAAAAAAAATGAAGTTAATTTTTCCAAATTAGCTTTAAAATTGGTAGCATGAACTGAACTATATGCTAAAATCATAACTTGTACTGAAGTACTCTCAGCAGCACTTGATTTTATTTTTGGTAACGACGTATGCTTAATATCACCTTTAATTGCAATTAAAACTCCTACGCCATGCGTAGATCGATCCTCTCTGTAAATTTTATAGCCACCAAGTTGTAATTTGTGGTGTGGTTTCAAAAAAGAATCTTATTTAAAAGGAAATATTCGATTTTCCTTTTGTGTAAGACGTGTTCCAGCTGGGCAGCTGCTGACTCAGTTGTTATGCCTTGGGCATATTGAGCGAGCTAAAAAATTCTTCGTCAGTTTTGGTAGGCCAAATAAAACCAATTCAAAAGTTTTTGCATCCTTTAACTCTTATGTAAAATACTGGAATTTTTTGTCTTTGAATTGAGAAAATTCATAGGTATATCTCCATTACTTTCCATGAAATTTAATTTTGTCACTTTAAAATGTTGAAATCTTAGACAGTGCGATCGATGCCCATAGACCAATTACTTTTTACTCTCCCTTTATGTTCCTCCTACTACGCACCTGTTCTTTATCTATGAAATAATAATGCAGATATTTTCATGTTTAAATAATTATTCATTACACTTGACAACTAATGAATTTTTATACCCTACACCACCATAGGGGATTAGGGTATTATGCGTTTGTACTGATGTTTGTAACGCATAGAAAAAGCTATTCAACACCCATCTTAAAGTATACCAATCGACTCAGAATCACTTTTTAAATTGATCTAACGATGTCCGTCCGTCTGGCTGGCTGATCATGTAAACATTGTGCACAAAGTACGGATCGTAATTTTAAAGGTAATTTAATGAAATTTGGCACGTGAGACTTTTATGACACAAGGAAGAAGTCTATTTAAATTGGTTGTGATTGGTTCATTATTTCACCTAGCCCCCATACAAATTTCCCTCCGGAACTGAGTTTAAACAAAAAAATGCCTTAAAAAAATAATATTTTAATGAAATTCGGTGCAAAGAAGTTCAATACAAGTGTCAATTTTGTCAAATTTTGCGAAGATCGGTCAACAATTTACTATAGCTCCCATATAAACCATTCATCCGAAAATCACTTTAACGTGCATAAATCCCATACGAATGCCAATATCAAGTTAATATTCGACACAAATAAGTTTTATGTAAGTAGAAACAACATTGCCAAATTTTATCACAATCGCTCCATAATTTACCATAGTTCCCATATAAACCCACTTCCAGGAATCGCCTTAAAGTGCATAAAATTATCTAGATGTTAGTATCAATGCATTCTTCTGTGTTTGTATATTTTATTTTACATCTAGTAAAATTGGCCACAAGTGTTATATAAGTCGCCTTCCTTAATTTTTGTACTCGTGCACAATGGTGTAGGGTATCATATAGCGGCCTTGAACGATTATATCTTTCATGTATTATATTTATTTAAATAAAACCATCTATAAAATTAAAGATACGAGTGATAAATAAAGTTGGCAATTCTATACGCTAAACATAAACAAACATTTTACTGTTATCATGATATTACTCTACGTCTACATGAAGATATTTTTACCCAGCAAAAACTTTGCTTTTCTGGTAAGCTAGCAGGTATAATCCACAAATTCATGTAGTTATTTTTAAGCTCTAGGGATACTCAAAAATATGTACCTAAACGAAAATAAAAATAAGAAAACAAAAAAATTTTGTCGCAGTGAGATTTGAACGTTAGGCACAAAGACGTTAATTTAATGACTAACGTCTTACTCAGTACACCATCTAGTACTTAATTTTCTAAGTGACAAAAACTTTTTTTAGTATAAAATATCTTTATATAAATTTTATTATAAAAAACTAACAGCATCAGAATGGGGTTGGAGCAATAAACTTCTGGTTGCTAATCCAGCGCTCTATTGAGCACTTATTTATGTAACACAGAGTAGACAAATAATAATGACGCCAAAAAAAAAACCAAAAAGTTTTTTTATTTCCAACTTGTGTTAAGGGTGAGAAATATATACTCGTATGTTAAATTGCTTATTTTTGCGAAAACTTTAATTTAATTCGCGTTTTTTTTTTTCTTATTTGTCTCTTCAAAACAAAATTAATTATTTTGCACTTTTCTCTTTGTTAAAAAGGACAAATTTTTAAAAGAGAACAATAAATTTGACAGCTTGTTAAATATTATTGCTCAGTTTTGTTTTTAAACATTTATTGCGAAATAGATTGCGCAGTAGGTTATTTATTGGTCCACATATAACATTTTAAAGGGAGAGATAGAATTTGACAATTTGAAGTTTAACTATTACTTTACCCTTTAAGCTCCCTTTTACTACGCTCCTGCTCTTATCTATAAAATTGTTATAATGCAGAAATTTCTTTGGCATATGTAAAATTATAATTAAATAATTATTCATTACGCTAGACTTATGAAATTTTTACTGTTTTCATTTATTTAAAAAAAGATCAACTGTCAGTCATAAATAAATTAATATTACGAGTAGTAAAATTTCAATTTATTCTGGTTTAATATTAAAAATTTTAAGTTGGCAATGCTATAAACCAAACAGAAGCTTAGCTGTCAACTTGTCAAATAAGCTCGGCTTAAAAAAAGGACAAAAAAACTGACAATAAAATTTAAAAAAACAAAAACTTCGTAATGATTAGTGTTGCTGTCATGATCGTCAATGTAGTTGTGTTTTTGTTTTGTTCACTGTCTAGTATTTTTCTTTAATTCGATTTCATTGTTTGGTAAATAGTCGTCTAAAGAAAAAGATGTGAAAAATTAAATGAAAAGAATTGTCGTGTAAAATATAACTAACAGACTCACTCACGGATACAGGTTTTACAAAAAATTCAAACTTAGAGTGTGCAAACGTGTGACAAGAGTTAGTGGTTTAAATATTATAATACAAATATAATTAAATTTATTTATGAAATTATATAAATACATAATCTAAGAATTAATAAATGTGAATAACCAAAGTGCTATGAAATAGAAAATCGTGGTAAACATTTAAATCAATTTGTAAAAGTGTTTATAATAACCATACAAAGTGTTAATAATAAGAGATATTTAATTTTATTTAATAAATTCAATTTAATTTATTCTTAAATTATATTACATTACATTATACTTAAAATATTTTTTGTCATTTTCTTTATCAAAAATTTCATAATCACTTCAATTTACTTTTTTCGCTATTTACTTTACTGAAGAAATCAAATGATAAGAAAAACATCATCTCTACATCTATGTTTTTTAAAGGGTTTTATATATTTTATATGTATATATTCTTTATTTATAAATAAATTATTATTTTATTAATTATATTAATTTATTTTGTATCTGGCAGTCATACAGCCTCATAAATATACAGCAGACAGACTCACACAGATATATGTGTATACACAAAGTCAGCATTTGAGTATTAACTTCTATTCAAACTATATTAGTTACAATTAAAGCGATAGGCAGCAGGCGACATAAGAAAATAAATAACACACTGTTTATATGCAAATTGTATAAATAAATATATTTTCTTATTTGTCATGCCGCAAGGGAAAAATACAACTGTTATCATCGAAAATTCAATGTACATAAATTGCTAGCCCATAATTAGATTCCATATGCCTAAATTAATTGTAGGACGTTTCTTTGCAGAATAAATTTATAGTTTTATGTTTAGTTTTGATAGATGATGGATTAACCAATTTAGGATAGAAGATATTGGCTTCATATGAAGTCCCTTGTATGCTATATGACGACGCCAAGTAAATTGAATCTCTAAGCTCCCTGCTACCATTTGGAGACAGTTTTTTCACTAAAAAGTTTCTTTTTTGACATTCTTAGGTATTCAAAAGTAGAAACTACACAAATTCACAATTAGTATCGAATTTTCATCCAAAAAACTTTACTACAAAGCAAAGAAAAACAAAATAAGCACGTTATAATTTTGCTCAGTAAATGTATGACTTCTAAAAAGATCAATTGTTTATGGTGTTGATAAAAAAAAATGTGTTAATATAATTAATATAAATAATTTTTAATTAATGATTTTTGTTTTTAAATATTTTATATTTAATTTAAAGTTATAGTGAGTTATTAATTTAGTTTAAAGTTATAGTGAGTTATTACAGTGTGTTTAAATATAAGCTGAGCATTTAGTTCAATTATAATTAAAAATATTTACTAGAAATATTCCAACTACATTAAAAACATGTTTATTATACAATATCGATTATATTTCGATACTTACTTGATGTACTTTTTACACTTCTAAATGATAATATTTCGACACCCAAAGAATGGACTAAATAGTGTCATCTAAAAAGTATTAAGACTGCGGCACATTTCTTCCAGAACGGTGACTCTTCTTCGATAAAAAAAAAATAAAATTATATCATATTCGACTGTTATAACTACATGTGTCGCTTTAGTTCAAATTGCGATAGAAAATGTTGGCAGGGTTAGTTAATACTAATAAAATGTTTTTTTTTTTTTTTCATATGTATATGTAATATATGTACATAAACACTTTTCTACAACATATTCACCACGCTCCACGAGTTTTTTTTTTCATTGTTGTATGAGTCAAACTTGTTGAATGTTGAAGCATGAACTTTAATCAATCAACATCATTTTAGAATTTATTGCGAAATATATATATATATATATATATATATATATATATATATATATATGTATATATATATATATATATATATATATATATATATATATATTTAAAGAAATTTTAGTGAAATCAAAAACGAAAAAAATAAAAGTAAGAAGAAAATAAAAGTGAATTCAACAAAGGTTTAATATTTTAAAATCGATCGTAAAACAAATCAACTTTAAGTGCAAAAATATGGATGGAAACTTGAATTTAATGTAAGCTACATATATTTTTCTAATATTTATATACGATTTTTTACTTGTTAACAAAATTTTATTTAAAAATAAATGCGGTCAAGATCAACTTTATTCAAATTATGAAAATAACGACCTTAGAATCATGTTCTTACCAGACAGGTTTTGTTTTTGTTCTTTTTTTTTTATTTTTGTAACGAAAATTTTCTTTTAGATAAAATGTTGTTATATGTAATGTGGTTATATTTTATTTGTTATTTCTACATACATACACTGACTGCCACTTGAATAAGGAATCACATTTTTTTTTAACTTCAATTAAATATATCTCTGAAACTAAAGTTCAGAAAAAAATAATTTTTTGCGCCACTAAATTTCAAAGTGTTGGCTTTAGTTTCCTGAAGAAATAAAAAATATACATATTTTGTTATACTAAAATTATGCATTTATTTAAAGACGTGTATTTCTGTTTAACTTTTTCGTTTGGCACTTGAATAAGGTATATTTTAAAACTAAGCAAACTGTAATTTATTTTTAAATTTTAGGTTATAAAAATGAAAGTTATTATGTTCTAGCATTTAATTAGTAATGAGTACTGCCACCATTTTTAGAAATAACCTCAAAAATGCGATTTGGCATCGACTTGTATAATGACTCTAAGTAATTTAGCAAAATTGAAATCCATGCTTCCGTTATAGTATCCTTTAAGAATTCTATCGTCTCAAACTGTTTTCCTCCTTCATAAACTTTTCTTGCAAGGGCCAATCCAAAAGTTGAACACCTTGTTGATTAATCCATTGTTTTACTGCTCTGGCGGTATGAATTGGAGCGTTGTCGTATTGGTACGTCCAAGGTATGGTCCAAAGAAATCATTAAATTTTGGAAATGCTCCCTCCAGAATGTTTTTTGTAAGTCGTTGCAGTCATTTTGTTGGATACAAAAACCAATTCTATGGTACCATAATACGAAATGGCACCCCATACCATTATTCCGCCCTCTCGGCTGTATCTGCGGCTCAAAAATAATTCCTCTTTATTTAGATCATGAAAGTAATAGTTGTACCCATCGGGACCATCAATATTAAACTTTTTTTCATCGGAAAATACAACTTTAAACCATATGTCGGACCATGTCATTGTATTTTTGGCAAACTGTAGACGTTGTGATTTGCGTTTTCCATTAAGTGGTGTTTTTTTTTTTGCAGTTTTTGTCGGACTATATATGGGCACGACTTTAGAATATAGTACACTGTTCTTAGACTGGCACTGACTCCATTTTTTTCACGTATTTTTGATACCGACATGGCAGAATTTGATGCAATTCTAAGAATTTTTCGTCTTTCTTTTGGAGTTGTTGCCATTTTCTTCCGCCCTTTCATGTTTTTTTTTTTTTCATATCTTTCCACGTTATTTAAATAATTGTACACAACTATCTTTCCTCTGTTAATGTTTTTGACTTTTTGGACCGGATTCCAACCCTGAGATTTCAAAATCAGAATTTTTTCTTTTTCAGAGTTATTAAGAGCCTTACCACGTTCCATTTTGAATAAAAACTATTTAAAAACTATCAAACTAGCCGTTTATATTGAAAGAAATTCAAATCATAGCCTTCCTGATTAATATTAAAAAAATTCCTTATTCAAGTGACACACGAAATATTACCACAGAAATACATGTCTTTAAATAAATGCATAATTTTAGTATAATAGATATGTATATTTTTTATTTCTTCAGGTAACTAAAGCCAACACTTTGAAATTTGTTTGCGCAAAAAAATATTTTTTTCTGAACTTTAGTTTAGGAGATAAGTATATCTATATTAAAGTTAACAAAAATGTGATTCCTTATTCAAGTGGCAGGCAGTGTATGTATATAAAATTTTTTAAATAACTTCTGTCCATAACTTTTCATTTTTTGGATTTGTAAAATAAATGTAGAAACACAACATGTTGGGATTCCGTTGCGCTTTCCACATTCAAATAGTTGTTTTGTAATAAAATGAGAAATTTGATAAATGATACAAATCCCCAGAAAAGTGCAATAATTCTAAATTTATTTTAGTCATATTTTCTTCAGAAATATGTATTATTGGATTATTTTATATTATATTATAGGTTTATATCGATATATGCATGAAAGTAGAGAAATTAGAGATACACAGTAAAACGACGTATTCAGTTTTACTTCAAGATGTCAAATTTCCTTTTAAAAGGACTTAGAAGTTTCGGGGATACACATTAAAAAATATATATACAGTGAACTCGCGAAAACGTGAACTAATTACTCGTATTTACCAAGGCTGTTCACGTTTTAGAATTTGTTCATGTTTTCGATTGCCAAAATTAAAGAAAAAAGAAGAATAAGGTAATACTATTCAACTTCAGAAATTATTTTTTAATAATAAATATTATACTAATACTACTACATAAACCGACAAAAGATTAGGCAAGATTTTATCGAAAATAATTTTACGTAATTCGTATTCCTTGTGCTAGATACAGTGTGTAAAGTTTTATGAGAAAACGATTTTTAATTTTGACTTTTTCAAAAACTTTTAGGCTTAAAACTATTATTTATTTTATTTTATTTTTACATTACTGTTAGCAATATTCAGCCAACACAGCTGAGTTTAATTTGCCTTGATATCGTCTTTCAATAACTGACATGTGTTGAATGAATCGCTTTTTATTCCAACCGGTCATTGGTGCCATATTTTTGAGGAAAAATTCTTATTGTGATTTCAAAAAATATATTATTAAATACATGTGGCATTTCATCTTATGATAGCTTGCAATAATTTATCATATTGCGAAAATTTATAGTTTTTCCTTAAAATTTTTCTATCAGTGATGAATGCTTGTTTTTCTACATAATTTAATGTTGAAATAAATAAAAGATTTTTTGTTGTTAAATGTTTTATATTTAATTTCTTTGAGAAAAGGAAAAATTTTGTTCTAAAAGTTGCAAGATTGGATTATATTTGGTTGGAGCCTAAAGCGATTTCAAAATTTGTGTTCCTTTTGCTACCATATGATATAAAATAAAGTATAAAGAATACATTTTTTCTCCAACATTTGTTGTCGACACATTTTTGTCAGTGCAATTTTGATTGTTTTGTAATTTTCGTGATCTGCGATCATGCATTAGATATAACCTACAAACTCCTATGGGGTAAATGAGTAAAGTTAGTACTTAGCATTTATGTAGAACGTTTTTTTTTTCTTTGTAAGACGTAGTTGACATAAAAACACTTTCGTTGCTAATAAGAAATAAAAGTTGAAAAAAAGGCTAGAAAGATGCTAAAATAAAAAGTGCTCAAAAGTGTTTTATGCGCATTAAATATGCAGTAAAAAACGAAAAATATGCTCTTAAAAAATTAAAAATTGTTTAATTTTTAAACAAAAGTTTTTTTTTTCAAATAAACAAAGTCCTTTATTAATATTTTAACAATATAAAATAAGGCTAAACTAAAATTTATCATATAAAAAATTTATTGATCTTTTATTTGCATACCCATCTAACTAGTTCAGATATTATCAAAAAGATTCATATCGTTACCTAAAATGCAAAAGACCGTAACATCAACTTCATAAACAAAATAGTTGTAAAATTTGTTCCATTTGAGAAAAATTTGGTTTGAAGATTATTTTATGCTTTATCTATTTTTGCTTTAAGTGAAAGATTAAGAAAAAAAAACCAAAAAAATACTTAATTGCTTAATTGTAAAGCAAAAAATTTAAAATTGTGGTTACGGCCTTTTGCATTTTCATAATGTTTTTTGGTTCTGTTTTAAAAAGTTAGTGGTTACAGCCTTTTACATTTTAGGTGACGATATATAAATTTACATCACGGCTTTCGTTAAAAAAAAGGTAATTGTTACTAAAGTATTAACTGATGCTATTCGGACAAGTTGAAAAGCTAATACGTCCTCTAAATCATATTTCAATAAGTGAGAATGTTGGTCGAATCTATATACCCACCACCTGCCGCTTTGTTAAAATTCTCCTTATATGGGAGGTAGGCGGTAAAGTGCGCTGACCATTCCCATTTTTTTGTTTCCCCGTTTACATTGGTCATTGGACTATTTTTACAAAATTTCGTTGATGTTTCACCTTATATGGGAGGTGGGCAATTAAGTGGGCGGACCAAGCCCATTTTTGGTCTCCGAGCTTACATTTATTATTTGTGCAAAATTTCGTTGATGAACATGTTTTTTTGTAAAAGATATTGGCCGAAATGTATAAATTGTAGTTACGATGGACACCCTGTTTTCTATGTATTTGGTACATAACTTTTTTGTTTTGAAACGTTTTTGCTCATTTTCAATACCAAACAAACCTTATATAAGATAAATATTTGATCCAAATTTCGTCTTATGACGGATACCGTTAGATCGTTTTAGATTTTCACGAGGATCTGGAATATATAAAACTTCATGATTTCTTACTACAAATCAAGTTCCTTAGAGACTTTTAGTGGTATTTTAAATACTAAATATTTTTGAATATATTATTTTTTTCCATACATCACAAAACTAATTTTAAAAACTACCAATGACATAAAAAAAAAGATCCTCAAATTGTCAAAAATATGCTCCAAAAGGGTTAAAAATGCAAAAATAACAAAGTGTGCTATAAATATACACTAAAAACCACTAAATGCAAAAATGTACCGTTAAAGGTAAAATATACAAAAATATGCACTTACAAAACGATGCCAAAATTCTTTATTTGTCCTGCAACGGATAAATATTTTATCGATGACTTCATTCAACGTCCACCAAAAAACATGCAATAGCATATTTGTGGTATCCCTGCTAATAACTGTAAAAAATTAAATGCAGAATTTTTTTTTCAATTAAAAAAATTATAAAATCAATCAAGTAGATGATTGAATGAATTAAAAATTTAATTGAGGAAAAAGCTTTACTTGAAACATATTTTTACTATTTCTTTTATTTTATTTTTGCTTGAATATATTAATTAAATTTTGATGTAAAATGAAACAACTGTATTAATTAGATAATATATGGTAATAATTTTTTCTGGTTGTGCCGATCTTTAGCGATATTATGCGATAGTTTGATATTTAGAAATTTAAATACCCAAAAGTGGTAATGTCTCATACCCCTGTTACAACTATCTACATTCTGACCATTACTGAATTTTCAATCGTCGATTCAATTTCAATTCCATTTATTTTCTTGAACTCGCTCATTTTTTTTTTCTCTCTCTCTCTCTCTTTATGTTTTCTTCTGTTTTTGGAAATCGCACTTAACTAACTAATCGTAATGTACATTATAAATAATTTAAACAAATTGTGATTTAGTAAAATTAAATTAACACAATAATATAAAAAAAAATACTACATTTACAACTATTACAGCTGCAAGTTCTACAAAAACAAATGTAATTACACCAAATTTAGTTAAACTGATAACGAAATATGAATGTGTTTTACTCGTATTTTTATATTATTTCATAGTAGCCCTGCAAGCATTTAGTGGTCTTTTTCGAAATAGCTCAATTCTTCGCCACTCTTAGAAGTGTAATAGAAGATTTCTCTCAATTTTCCAACAACAAAATATATTAATATACGAATTGAATCTTCCAAACGTAACTTCTTTAATCACTATTAGAAGTTGTTTGGATAACAGTCACAGTTATCCAAAAACAAAAACACTATTTTTCAACACCTTTGCTAGCATTTGGAAGATTGTTTTTTAACAATCCACATAATCTGTCGAATTTGGCACTCTAAGATGATTAATAGTAGAACGTGTAAAACTTTACAAAAACAACACACATTAGGTTCGAAATTCTATCATAAAATCATTATTTTGACGATTGTTTACATTTCATAATGGGAAAAATAACAAGCAGAAAAAATATAATTTTGTTTAGTAATATAAGTTTTGAAGTGATTAGAGTGAAAAAATATTGATATTAACTAAAATTATTTATGTAAGCTGGTAGTGAAACAAAAAATTCATAAGTTTTACTTATAAAAGGAAAATTAAGAAAATAAGGTAAGCGTTTATCAAAATTAAAAAGAAATTATTAATATTTCAACTAGTTCTGGGCGAATAAATTTAGGAAAACATTTTATATGAAATTAAAATATGTTATTAACAATTTGAGGGCCAGAACATGGACGGAAAATTTTCTTTTATATAAAATTCTTATAACTTAAACAACATTTTTTAAAAGTGTGGGAGTGACATGCCCGCAGCAAAAGTCGCTAATTTTCAGAATAATTTTCTATAGAACAAAAAATTATGAATATATTAAAAATTCAATTTTACAAGTCTATTCTGTGGAAGATTAAAATATGTATATATAACAATCAAAATTTTGAGAATGCATTGCATTAGAGTATCCGAGAAATATTTTAGCAGAGCTGAATTTTTACACTTTAAATTTTAATTTTCAAAATTTTAAATTAAATTTTTTTAAAAGTTTGAAAAGAATTCAAAGATTGTTCTTGTTATTAAATATTTTGAAGAAATTTTTTTGTTGTTGTAATATTTGAAATGTGTAGAGTAGATTGTGGTAATTTTTGGTAGCGGTATTTATTTCTAAGTTTCAAAAATATTGACAAAAATGATTGAAAAACTTTCAGGGCCAAAATAAAACTTAAATAATCATTTATAATGGTACATCATCATTAAGATTTGTAATAGAGTATGGAAATGATTAAAAGATCATATAGTTTTTAATAAAGGGAATCCCCTTTATAAAAATGGAAACATATGAAAGAGAAATTAGAGAAAATTTTGTTATAAATATTTTTTCAAATATTTTCAAAATTCTTACTAGTCAGCTATTTGTTCGAGAAAATATGATTTTAAGAAACTATATGGTGTTCGCCTTGTAAAAAGTATTACATGTATTACACATTTGTTCTTTAATTATTTTTCTGTAGAAAAACTGGCGATTTTAGAAAAAAATTAACTAAAAAAATTTTATTTATTTTAATTACATAAAAAATTTAATACAAAATTAAAATAAATAATAATGTAGTCTTGTAATATTTAGAAATCGTATATTATATTATATTACAGAAAAACATTTTGGAAATATTGAATTACACACTTTATAATGCGAACATCATAACCTTTCTAAAACTCATACATTGTCGCCGAACATACTAATAACTGCAGAAAATTTTACAAATATTCTAATAGATGTTAAATTTTCATTTGAATTCAAATTTTTTGTGAAATTAATTTCATTGTTTTTTATAATAAATATAAGGAAGAGTTATTTTTCTTATTTAAAAAATAAATTAGATTCAATAATTATTCTTATTTTATTATATATACCTACTTTATTAAATTTGAAAGAAACAAATATTCTTTTCTAATTTTGTACTTAAAATATTTTTTAGTATTCTTTTTTAATTTTAATGTTAATTTGAATTGAAAATATTGTTGTGTAATTAATTTTATTGCTTTCCATAATCAATATCAGAAAGAGTTAATTTTGTGATTTAAAAAATTTGAATATTTTTACTTTTGATAATTTTATTCATTCCTAATCCTTCATTTTAAAATGTAAGAATTACTGACATTATTATTTTACAAATTTTATGCAAAATAGTTTTAAAATTCTGCAAATATTTTCACCGGGAAGTTGATAGGTTTCGCTTTTACTATCGAATTCTCATATAGTTAGAGATAGCATCTTTTGAGTAACGCTTTAGTGGGGATTGGAAGATTCGAATTAGGATTTTTTATTAGACACTTTTTACTGCGGAATAGTAGATCTTAATACGTGACATACAAAATTTACTAAAGCGTTACGAATTCTGATCTACTTAATAACACTGTTCGGGAAGAAATGTGCCACGAAGAGATAGTTCCTTTTGAGTAACGCTTTAGTGAGGATTTGAAGATTCGAATTAGTGACATTCAATACTGACTAAAGGGTTACTCAAAAGGAACTATCGCTTAGTGGCACAGTTCTTCCCGAACGGTGTTACTAAGTAGATCAGAATTCGATAGTAAAAGCGACGCATATCAACTTCCAGGCGTGTCGATATAGTTACGCTTTCGATAGAAAATGTTTGCAGGGCATAGTAGGTTTTTTTTTTTTATTTTTTTGTAACAGGGTGTGTAAATTAATTGTTTGTTGACATTTTTTCTTTATAAACGTCCATCACGTGTTAAAGAAGACATAGCGTCATATACACAATGACAATTAAATGGGATTGGATGATGATAAAAGCTAAGGTTTTGCTGATTTGTTTTGCTGTTTGTTTTTGATTAAAATAAAATAAATCAATTTTATTGTTATTATTCATTTAATTAACGCACCCTTTAAATAGATGGTTTTGTAATGTCTAATATATTATAACCGTTAGATCAAATTATGTTGACCAATAATCAATCAGTGGGTAAAATTATATGTTTTGTTGTTTGTATCCACATGCTTTTTGTATTTATGAATGTGTGTCTGTATTTGATCGGGTATATCGGTAGTTTTTAGTTAATTGAAGCGTGAGCAGTATATCAATTAACTTATTTGCAATTTAAGAAATTATGTGTATTCACTTCAGGTTGAAAATCTAAGATTTGCATGATTAACCATAAATAGTGAAAAACTAAGGGATAAAGTTTGCTTTACACAAACTATGTCTTTTGGAAGATCCAGATAAAACATTTTTCTTGAACTTTTAAGAAGAAGAATTTTAGACATTCAAATAACCTTTTGATGTCTATTGGCTTCAGTTCGTTAGACATCTAATTTCCTTACTTTTACATTAAAAGTTTGGAAATCGTTAATTAATATAGTACCAATGATTTTGCAATCACTTCTTGCATTTGGAACCAATCCTAATCATGGAAAACCTCCAACTCGTCATCTTCCAACTTTTTCGGATGGCCGGAAAGTTCCTTATAATGCTCATCGATATCGACTCTTTCACTGTTGCCAACTTTTTTTCCAAAAATATCGCTAAATTATACCAAAAAATAGATAGCAAATAGCTAAATTTTATAAATTTAAACTAGACAACTAGATATTTATCTCCGACGTGGTTAAAAAATTTACGTATACGGATAAATGAATTGAAAAGTAGTCATATTATGTTTACCCTAAGAAGAGGAAACTATCCACCTGTTATACTTAATGGTATAAGTATACCCCATTCAGGTCACGTTCCATACCTTGGTATTCATTTAGATAGGCGAGACTCCACATGAAGTTAAAAGCTTCTAGCCTTCACTGTTTAATCAACAGTCAATCAAACCTTAGCCTTGAAAATAAAGTTATCCTGTATAACACTACTGAAACCAATTTGGACATATGGCATTTTGAGGAACGGCCAGTAATACGAGTATTGATCTTATACAGAGAGCCCAATCAAATATTCTTAGGACCATGACGAGTGCACTATGGTACATAACAAATGAAAATATTCATAGAGAATATCGTCTTTAACTTAGAGGTGCCGTTACTTAAAGACGACTTAAGGAAATTCAGAGAAAAATACATCCTTAAAGTACAGTCATCCTAACCCACTAGCAAGATTTCTTGCTGAAGTACAAACAGACTTAAGGCTTCATAGAGCCGACCTACCACTCCGCTGATGTGAGGCTCATTTAACCATTTATGCTCTCGTTAAAGAGAGCTTTAGTTTTAAGATTTAAATACTTTTTGTGAGGCCTATAAAAGGCAGATTCAATAAATAAATTAATAGTAAAAAAAATTCTAATGTTTAGAATAATTAAATTGAAATTATGTTATAAAAAATTTATAGGTCTATTATGTATGGCAACCGAACTGAAGTTGTATTGCCACTTGTGGAAAATATGTATATTACAAATGAAATATCTTTTTCGTAAAATTTGTTAATAAATGGAGGAATTAGCAGATCAATTACCAATTCCATATATTTAAAAGCACTTAGATTTATTCAAAACCTAGAAAGTTGGATGCAACACGAACATTAATCCAAGAGGCATCTAAAACCGATTTTGCATGTCTAAAACGCAGATTCAGTATCATAAGCGATGTTGTTTCTGTGCAAGGATATATTATAATCTGCTCCATCCAAAAAAATCCATAAAATCCATACCGAAGCGGTGTATTTGGTGAGTACTGAAGAGTGTCATCTATTATGAGTTGTTTAAACCTGATGAAATTATCACGGAAGATCTACAACAAACACAATTTATCTATTTAAATCTATTTAAAAAACACACACAAATTCACTTTCATTTTTGTTTTTTTTATATTATTTGTTTATTTACATTTATTTCAGTTGCTGAACTTTCAAAATAGTGTTTTCGATAACTTTTTAACAACTGAAGTGGAGTTGCTATTCATAATATAAATTTACTTGTAGGGTGCCATACATAATCGATCTAATAGTTAAAATTTAAACTAGTTAAATTTTTCAAATAAAAATCGTTAGATGTGACGAGAAAATAGCTAAATTGGCAACAGTAGCCTCTTCTAAAGTGGTCTAAGCGATAAATTGCTAAAGCATGGACTCCAATGGCTTTCCGCAGCGGTTTTCTTCAAAATATAATGATTAAGTTACACTTCCCGCAAATGTTCCTTTTTCAGTAAGAAACTCTTCATATTCAAAGCTTGCAGGTTAAATTTAAATTGTGGAGAGAGTAGCTATCTTTTAACTCTATCATTCGTATTCCCCAGTTTTGCAATCATCTCTTCACACATCTTATTTGTTTAGAAGCTGCATGGAGTTTTTCATGAGAACTAAGAATTGCTGTTTCATCAGTTGTAAATATATAAATTATCTCAAATTCTCTTTTCACAAAATCATTTTACTTGGCTTTAAATAAACAGTCAGTTAGATAAGACTCTACCAATTTATGGGTCCATATTGGTGCAAAAATAAAGGCTAATAAGTCTATATGAAGGCGGTCCAGTTAAGCCTTTTGCTGGCTTTGAATTTATTATAATCCAATTTTTCAAGTTTTTCGAAATACTCCCAGTTTGGTGGTTTTTAATCATAGATGGTGTGATTGAATCATATCCAGGTGATTTTCTTCCATGTATATTATCTTTGACTTAAATTCCTCTAGGCTTATAAAATTGTCATCTTAATTTAATGTCATGTCGGGTCATGGATCTCTCCCAATACAAAATAATTTTTTGAGAAATTTGCTCAGAAGGCTGTGCTTAAATAACCTACAAATAAATTGACCTTATCTTCTGCACTGCCTTACCTTGCCTCTGCAGCAAGTGATCTGACAAGTGCCATTCTCTTCTGAGTTTATTTTAAGAAGAAGTTTTCTAATATTTTTAAAATTATATCTTAGAATGTTCCAGAGATAAAGAAATTAATGACGTAAAACCATTGACACATTTTTATTTTTTTAAATATATAGTCTAATATTTTTATCTGATTTTATTAAATATCTCTTCTGAGTCCAAAAATAAACGACTTTGAAAACTGCAAAAATTATGATTGTTTGTGTGTGTGTTTTTTTTTTAATATTCTACACTCTTTCACTAAAATAAAATTTTCTTTAAGAACATATAATAATTTTATACTTTTCTGAAAATTATTTTCACCGAAAACACCCAGACACCGAACTGGACTGAGTAAAGACTCTCTCGAGTTTGACCAATTTTATATGAAAACGTATATATAACAGGATTTTTCTTCGATCAAGACGAAGCTAATAAGGTGAGGTTTAAAGCCCAGCTGATTTTTTAATTCACAAAAGTAGCACTCAAATGACAAAGTTTGTTTACATTATTTTTGTTGACATTTTATTCTGTTTTATTTTTTGAAATGTACGATATGAATCAAAAATAAAATTGTAATTACTACCGGAAAAATAGCTTTTTCATGAAAAAAATGATTACTTATGCTAATTTTAGGGAATTTAGTTAGATTTATCACCCGAGTGCACCGCTTTTCGAATATTTTTTAACAGTTGTTCATTTCCCGGTTACAAATACATTCATAAATATTTGGATTATTTAATGCCCAAAAATTGGCTGGGTCATAATTAGAGATTTTTATTGGAAATTCCGAGACGGGACATGCAAATTGCACGCATGTGAAAATTGTAAAATTATTTTCCACAAAATATCTGAATCCACAAATAACAACTTACATTTATAAAGCATCAGTGAATACATTGGTCTAAAAGTATCCAAACTATTAAGTGTATATGAATTTGTTATCAGATAAATTACAGAAAGTTCACTTATAAGACCGTAAGACTGAACGTCATGAAAACTAATTTTTGAGCTCAGGTTTTCCTTAGCTATAAATTAACAGTATAGCATAAAAATATTGTATGAGAAAAACCATTATTCATAGAAATGGGTTATATATCTGGAAATAATAGGGCCTCAAAAATCTGTAAAATTCTTTGGGGCTTTCTTAACAGGAAGCTTACTTCCGTAAAAATATCGGGGGAAGTTTTACCCACAGGACAATATGAAATCTAAAGCAAGGATTCGTCTTTCGGATGAGTTGTTATAAAATAAAAATTATCAAAATGCCAATATTCTATTTAAAATCTATTTAAAAATCAACGGGAAAAGACCGGGAAAGAAAAACTCTAGTCATAATGTCTTATGAAAACACCTAGTCTAACAGCTGATTTGATTATAAATTATTTATCAAAGAAGTAAATGCCCCTAATGAACACGTTCTCACTTTATTTTCACTTGTGTTGTACTCCTCTTTCTCTCTCTCTCCTCAAATTACTACGATTGTATACATTTGGCATATTTCCGTTTTCTGTCATTTATGTTTGCGTTTCTTATTTCTATTGTGTAAAACTCATATTTCAACTGAAACGTAAAGTAAAAAAAAAATTCTTTAACAATATTTTTTTAAAGAAATAAAAGCAAAACAAAGGAAGCATATTTAAACATTAAAGGTGATTTTATTTTACTTTATTTAATTCAGTTTCAGTTTATTTTTGTTATTGTTTTTTTTTTTCTCATATCATGTTTAATTTACTTTATTTGTTGTAGTATTTTTATCATTATTTTTATTTTATTGTTAATTTTGTTATTGTTGTGATTTTGCTCAACTCTGTTATTTGAGTGTGAGTAATTTTATTGTACGTGTTTGTGCGAGTATGAAAATAAAATGCTCTTGACTCTTTTTTTTCCTTTTTTTTTTGTTGGTTTAATTCAGTTAAACCACACTTTTATTTTTTTGCCATTGTATATTTTTTTTATTATTTAGTTAATATTATTAACAAAACGAAGTTCTTTGTGAGTGGTTCTCTGGTTTTGGCCAGGTTGGTGAGTCGCGTTTGTACGGATCGTATCGCTTAAAACATGTTTTTTTTGTTTTTACTATTTTTGACGTTCACACACATGCGTTTAGATTAAAGTGCAATTGTTAATGTTGTTGTTGAAAAAAGTAATAACTATACATTAAGGTTGGCGTAGTCAAAAAGTAGAACGTCTACAAAATCTCAAAAAACCAAATTCGTGACGTTTTTTACAATAAATATGATAGTTTAAAATGGGTTTTTGTAAAAAAAAAGAAAAAAATTGTTAAGTGTTGAAAATAAAAGTGTTACAAAAAATAATTATTGAAAAAGAAATTTCTAAGAATAATAATAATAATAATAAATAAATGAATTATTTATAATTAAACAAATTAAAAAATAGTTTGAAAAAAATTGCTTCAAATTAAAATATAAAATAAATAATTTGTCAAAATTAAATAAAATTAATGAACAAATTTTGTAAAGATCGTTAATAAATACATACATAAATAGTTAATAGTGAAAATTCCAAAGTACTGATAAATTAGTTTACATCAATAATAATAATATTAATAAAATAAAAATTTAAACATAAATAATAAAAAAAAATTTAATTATAAAAAAATAAGAAAAAATACAAAATGTAAAAAATTTCCAAATAACTAAAATTTTCGACAAGTTTGTAAATTTACAATTCCCTAATTATTTCCAACATTCTAATATAATACGGATTAAAAACTTTTGGGAATGATATAGACATAAATAACAAGTTTTATGTATTTATTAAAAATGCTTCTTATTATTCGTTAAAATCACCTTAAAGCGTGACACATATCTCTCCAATATTACGCCGCTTTTAATCTGCTAATGAGTACAAAATTTATTCTCCTAATGTTATCTTTTCGGTGGATATCTGACCAAGAATGAAATGTTGGGCAAGAAATTTCCAACACTTTGAGGTTTATTATTATGCAGCAAGGCATTTGGACTTGTCTTTATTTAATCCTTTCATTACTGACTTACATTTTTTAAAACTGATTCGTATTTAGGACCAAAGGGACGAATTCGAGACGCTACTGAGTGTCTTAAATAACTAAATAGTATATTTCATTCTAAATATTTTGCTATAGCAAGAGTTAGTCCAGCTTCTTTTATATATTTTCCATATCATCTATAACAAGTAACCTTGCTATATTCGGCTATGCCGAATCTTATATACCCTTCATCGGATTGAGATTCATAGTACAGAACCATTTTTCGGATTTTGGCAATTTTTTTTTGCATTTCGAGTTTTTGGGCTTTTTTCTTCCAGATTTTTTTTTGTGTATAATGAAAAAGTTTTTTGCCGATAACTCGTTTCAAAATTCACGGAAGACTTACGGATATTTTGATGAATATTCCTAAGTAATCGGGACGCTTTATAAACACCATGTCAACCGACACAAATTTCAAATAGGCTACTTTATTTTTTTTTCGGAGCAGTGGAAAAGGTACCCCAATACAAAGAACATATTATTTATCGTATATCTAAAGAACTACTATGGCGAAAGTCTTAAGATTTTGTGGTAATAATTTTCTTATCAGTATTCATAATTGAGATGAAGAAAGGGCGGATAGGTCTATGGGTGAGTGGTAGCCTCCATACAAAATAAATCTTAAGAACTAAAATAGTGAAAGTACTTAGATTTTGTGGGAATAATTTTCTAATCAAATATTGAGTTGAAATGAGAATAACGCGTGTATATCCCGGGGAATTAGTAGCCCTCATACAAAGGTATTATTACATATCTATCGTATCATTAGGGGTAGCAAAACTCACCAGGCTACATTACACTTTTCCTAAGGTTTCATATTAAATAATATTAAAGGCAGCACCCATTTCGAAAACAAACCGAAGATAAATATTAAAAAAAAAAAAATCATTAACCGCTTTATTTGAAGCTCAAATTTAATGTATCACTTGTTATACTTGAATAAGAATTTGGTCTTGGTCAGTATTCTTAAATATAAAAAAATTACAAAGACCCTAGAAACAGAAGAATATTCCACTTTAATCTTTTCAAAGAATTTGTTTAAGTGTATTCAGCATAAAAGTGGACCACAGTGTGGCTTTATAGCGGAATCCTGAGGGATTCCAAAGAATACATGGCGCAGAAGTTCTTTAGATGGCCTGGACGTCTAATTCCCTGGGGATTCCGCTCTAAAACAATTTTTTGGATACTGTTGTCTTCTTTTTGCAGACTGTTGACGAGCGATAGGGTCCTCTTTTATTAACAAGAATATTCTGTATTTTTCCGTTATTGCGGCTTCCTTTTTTCGCCAATTCGTTTACTTTCTCGTATTCTAAAATTTGTTTTTGACATTGCACTCAGTAAAATTAATATTAAGCAGTTCGCGCACCTAATATTACCTGTTTTTAATGTCATAATATCAGCTTGACTTCAATGAGAAAGCTAATACCGCATCTGTATATTTGTAATATTGATGCATAAAGGAACTGTAAAAAAAATTCAGTTATGATTCTCGTAAGAGCCAGATAGTGAACTCATTACAAGAACTTCTATAGAAGTTATTAAAGGGAAGACATATTCTCCTGGTATGCACATCAATAATCCAGTATCCAGTAATCGCAGCAACCATAATGCTTTGCCATTATCGCATTAACCTTATTATAAATCTCGACTGAAATTGGTCGCGTTGGGACACATGTGTGTATACAATAGTCTATATTGTTAAAGATACCAGCTAATTTCCTAAGAACCGACTACCGATGTTCATAGAACCTATCATTCCATTCTCCTACGGTTTGATTCTGATGGCAGAAAACCTAGCGATTTGTTTGACCATTAGAATGAACAGTGCCTTGGATGGTGTTGGACAGTGCATTCCTGTTATCATCATGCCGCAATAGGACCATATCATGAGTAATGTGTAGTATGAGTTTTATAGAATTTTTCTACACATTCATATATAGGGCAATATTTGCCTTAGACGCCCTAATTTCAGTATTTTGTTGCCAACTTGTTGATAACTTGGAGTTTAGTATAATATCAAGATACTTTGCGCATGTATGACAGATTCAATTCAATACATTAAAGGTACGAAAGTGGGAAAGTATTAACACTGAGGTCATTCCCAGTGCACACACCACCAAAGATATAACCTGAGTCCATGCGTTTGAGTGATTTTCAGGGATGGTTCTTACAAGGAAACTCAACTTTGAACCCATTCCTACATTCGATACTATTTATGAGATTTGATAGTGTGATTTGTATTTCCATGGTATTTATTTTGATCGAATTGTTTAGGGAGTATGAATACCTGCATGTGAGCACTGAAATCCTATTACGGAAGAACATAAATTTATTCATCGGAAATTTTATTGCAAAAACAATGAATTTTGTTTGATTACAAGCTTTACATGGACGTACAGACATTTGAAAGTAAATAAATAGAAACCAATCAAAGTGCTTCCCAGCAAAAACTTAAGTTCCAATCTTAAAAGCAACAGCTTCCTGTATATATTATATTGTGGTCTTATTCGAATCATTTTTTAGTTCTATAGCTTATTTTTAAAAAAAATTATCGGGTATGTCATCAATAGCAATATTGAATGGATTACGAAGTAAACTTGTTTGCAAGAATTTGTTTTAAACTCTGGATAATATCGGGAAAATTCATTGTGAAGTGAATCCAAGTATATTATTAAATTTTTCATATGTTCTTTTTGAACATCAGATGAATCCAACATTATCATCAGCATCAGCAGTGGAAATGAGGAATATTTTGTTATAGGGGATTAAATATATCTTTTCCATAAAGAAGTTTTGCACATAAAAACACTTATTGAATCAAATTTATTTGTCATTGTTGTATAGTTTAATCCTAAGATTGTTTAAAGTCTCGATAAATTTAGAGATATAAGCAAAGTAATATAAAAGTAGTTTCCTGTAAATTTTGTATAAAGTTCTTCATTTTTTATAAAAGAAAAATGTCTATCACTGTCTTTAATTCGACAAAGGGCTTTAAGAATTATATCTCTTAAGGGAGAAGCTTTTATAAAATTTACTACGTCTATAGTTGTTTAAAATATATCAGGTAAGGTTTTCGCAGCAATTACTTGTAGGTGGATTACGCAGTGAGATTTAAGTGATTTTAAAAACCTGAACGCGATTCTATCATTGATGCGACTCCCTCTGTATACCTATAGAAGTCGTAGACAAAGGTTTATTTCACTTTTTGGAATAAAATAAATTAGAAACATCAGTCGTATCATTGCATTGCAGGTTATCAATTCTTTTTTTTTTTTTTTTTTTTTGAGTTATCTGACAGAGGAATTCTCTTGTGGGCTTATCTAACATTATATTCCCAACGAAAATAAAGCTTTATTAAAAGTTCGCCAAATGTGGGTGGTCTCTTTGCTTTTGCTATTTGCATTGATATATTGTACAAAGCTTCAATAGATTTTTTCCCATTCAAATGACAGGTACCTATAGATTCCAACTTTGGCATATCGGTCAAAACAAAGTTCACATTAACGTAAGCGGAGAGATAAAGGAAAAAGTAATTTTAATTATTACTACCCTAACAGTTCATACAGGGTTCAAGCAAATGAAATATTAAGAAATGAACTGCAAAAACTAAAATTTTTAGCTTTTCCAAAGTCTTTTCGGTTTTTAGAATTTTTTAAATAAAAGTTTGATTTATTCATCTAAATAACTTTATTTTGAAATGATTCTGGGACTATAGCATTTTTCCATTACGAGTCATTTTATTATATAGCAGTATGTAGAAGAACTCATATACTTGAGCTTTCTCTTGACAGTAAGAGTCAAAATAGGTATAATTACTTCTTAATCTTATCCCTTCGGATGATGAAACAAATTCTTTTTTGGCGAGAACCACAATATCGTTATCATTTTACTTCGTGGTGATACGGTTTCTGGCCCTCAGTTTCTTCTAATTTTCATTCTAATTTGTTATTTCACATAATTAAATACTTCTTTTAGCCTCAGATATAGATATTTTGTAATTTAAAGACAAATATCTTAATTTCACTTCATTATCCAATTCTAAAATCAAGAAATTGTTCTGGATTGCAGTCGAAGACTTCATAAAAATATGGACGGAATTAGCTTTATTTTTTCAAATGTAATAATTATTAGAATAGAATTTAATTAGTAGAATATTAATTAAAATTTACCACTTACTATTTTGTAACAATAAATTGGAAATTTAGATGTCAAATTAGAGAATTTAGTAAAGTATCACTTTATTTTGTCATACAAAATCCGCAAACCAACACAACACTTTTACCCCAAAAAGGAAATGCAAATGATTCAAAAACTTCTTTTGTTTATTAAATTAAACAATATAAAACCACAATTACCTGGATACCAAAAAATTAGTTCATAATGTACCAAGGAGACAATAAATAGGAGACAGATGTGGTCAAGATTTACGTGGGCACCTGCCATGACGGCCTAATCCCACGGTGGTCTTACCACCGGGTGAGGTACAATGCGCCAACCAACGCTCCCATGTGCCTATTAAGAACACACAGGTGGCAATTTGAGAGACTTATTGTCTGGATAAGTCCACTACCCCTTGCTTAGGAGTTGGAGTTATCTAACCTCCTGCCGCACTATTGGCGACTTGTGTTGCCATGCAACACCACATCGGGACTATAAACCCCTACCTGCGGTTTAGGTCTAAACCACAACCGCCACGTAACTCCCCGAAGGGCCTCTCCAACAGCCAGTTCAGCACGACAATACCGACGAGTCAGTAGCCGAGTCAGGATCCCGTGGTACCAGTTTGTGTTAAGCCTCTGTTCAGACCCCGAAGGTCCTTTTCTCCCATTATAGACCCCAGACAAGTCCAGGCAATGGTGCACCTATATATACCTGCTAAACTGTTACGCTCTCTAGGACCGAAGCTATCCTAGAGTGTAACATGACAGGATTTTCTCTACCACGTATGAGCTATACATCAAGGAAATATTTTATCCAAGAAGACAAGCCGCCGTGGCGGAATAAATAAATAGGAGACAGTAAATAGCAAGAGTAGGAAATCGCACTTTATTTTGTCCGATAGTGCAAATAATTATGCCCATTTGGGAAACCTTTGCCTAGACCGCCTAACTAAAAAATCAGTATTAAAACTCAAAGACGGTTCAATTTCCAACTGAGGCAATTAATTTTTTTAATAAATAACGTTTATTTATATCCCTGTATGAAAACCACTTTTTAACGCATAAAAATATAAGTCGATTGTGCTACTATGATGGCAGACTAACAAATATAAGCAGTATTGTGTTACGTGGGTTCAAATCTCAACCGAGCCAAATATTTTTTCTTGCGCGTAAAAAAATTCACTATCCAAAACAACTATTTTGGTACCCAAATAAAAACTAGTGAAATTTTAGACATCGCGAACAAAATTCATCAGTTATGGCACCAAAAATGGAAGCTGTTTTCGCTTACAAAACACGTTATTTAGTAGGTGAAGTTTTTGCTGGGTTGCCACCACCATTTTTTTTAGAATTCTTTTGAAATTTCCTACAAATTTACAAAAATCACTTAAAATATGTTAATGCTCACTTAACTTAACAGTTCACTTCAAAAACATAAAACTTCCAACTTTTCTCTCATAATGTGGCTTTAAAATTTACCGCTATATTTTTTGTAAACAACAAAACTTCTTGAAAAATTAATTTCAACACAAATTAGTGTTGATAATTAAAGTGAAAAATAAATTTTAATGCATTTAAAATTATAAAAATGTTTTCTTGCTAAATTTCTTTTAAAACAAGTTGTGTTTTTTTTTTTTTTTTTTTTTTTTTTGCAGAAAAAGTTTAAGAGAAATTTTATTAGTTTTTATTTTATTTTGGCCAAAATAAAAATTTAACCGTTAAGCCATTTAAACCAAAAATAAAATAACTATGTAAAAGTATTAAGAAATTCTGTGTAAGAGTGTCTTGTTGTTCGCGTTTAATATTTGCTTTAACCGAAAATTAAAAAAATTTAAAAAAAAATCATAATAATAATCGCAAGAAATATTTTAAACAAAGAATGGCAAATAATAATAATGATGACGAAAATGATGGCTGCCGCCTGCGTGACTTACCGCGTCATCGACGCAGCATTTCTCAACTTATTTATAACTTAGGTAAATTCTTTATTATTATTATTGTTATTGTTATTAAATTTTATTTTTATTATTAGTATTTAAATAGAATATTGCAAAGAAATAAACTTGTTATTTTAATAGTATGACGAATATTTTATATAAAACACGTTTTATTATTTATTCTGGTTGTTAAAACAAAAAAAAAAAAAAAAAAAAAAAAAAGTTTGTAATTCTATTTGTTTTATTCTTGTGCAGTTTATTTTAACCTTTTTTGTTGGTTTTTGTGCGAAAATTACTTCTTTTGTTTTAATAAATTAACCATTTTCTTTTATTTTGTTGACTAACAAACATTTTTGTCATTTTTAAACGTTTCTGCCTTGAAATTAATTTTAAATATCTTTTGTTAACACTTTTTTACAAAAACATACACACATATATACACTGGTGCATATTCCTATAAACGCACATAAATTTTTTTAATCAACTTACAAAAATGGGATTAAAAAATAATTAATTTTTTAAATTATTTATTCACTTCACTTAAAAAATTAATAACAAAAAACTTAAAATGTGCATTAAATTTCTTTTCATTGTAATTTTTTTTCCTATACACGCACTTAATAATAATGTGTTGATGAACCTTTGTTTTGGATAACTTCAAAAATTCAGTCTGACATTGATTCAACTAATTTTGGAAGAAAATAACTGTCAATTTCTTCCCAGGCTTGCTTAATTTTTAGTTTTAACTTCGCTATTGCCATTATAGTTTCATTCTGTGCATTTACTGCGTAAACTTTACGGGCCATGTACCACCACAGATTCTCCATTGGATTTGGATCCGGACTGTAATCCTACCAGTCCAATAATCGAATACTATGTTCATTAAACCACGATTTAGAATGGTTCGTGTCATGGATTGCAGCGTTATCCTGTTGGAATATGCAATCTTCATTATAAATTGCACTGTTCATTTCAACTGGAAAGAAATATATTTTTGATTTTCCTGCAGCAGAAAAGGCTGCCCAAATCATAACACTGCCCCCACCGAAATTACGTTTCGACATACGAATTTCGTTTGACATCAAATTAAGCCTCTATCAAGTAAAGCAATCGTCCAAATTGAATTTCTTTCATCAGAAAAGATTACTTTATTCCAGTCATCTATCCATTTCATGTATTTGCGCTCAAATTTTAAACGATTTTCCTTATGATGGTGTTTTAACATTTTTATTTCTTCAATTTTATGTTATCATCTGTTCGCAAAATGTGTGTAAAATTTTTGGAAGTGACAGGAAGGTCAAGTTTATTATTCATTTGTGTAGCATTTAATTTATTACGGGTGGCTTCTTTTTTTATTTTATTAATTTGGTTTTTTTTGTTAATTTTTGATTACCTTTTGTTGGTTTCCGCAATCCGTATTTCTGCCCTTTCTTAAGAAAGCCTCGAATAACTTCTTCCGAATGGTTAATTTTTCATCCAATTTTTCTGTTAGAACAGTCTTGATCACGAAAAAATTGAATTTAAATTTTTTCCTGGTGTGTAAGAAAAGTTCCTTTGGACATATTTTAAGCTGCTGAAATTTCCCAATTAAAAGAAAAATATTTCCAATAAACAGAGATGTTGTCATCAGAAACTTACCTTACCTCCAAAAAACAAATATTTCTTTACGAGAAACGAATATACATACCTCAGAGAAAAACAAAAAATTTAAATGCGTTTATAGGTATATGCACCAGTATATTATTAAGCTATTTATATGCACCTTGTCTAAAAAGAACAACAAAAAGTGATAAGAAAGTGTTATACAGTTAATGACAAAAAAAATCTAAATTTGCAGTTCAATTTGATAAGGGTATTCAGTTCAAGGACAAAGTATAAAGCAAATAAATTAAATAAATAAATAAATGATATTAACTGTTTTTCAATGTACTCAGACAATGTTTTAACAGTGTTTTCTTTTGTTTTTTTGTTTTTGTTTTTATTTACAAAATGTGTGTTTACAAAAAATTTTGCCGTATTTTAAAATTTTTTAAGCTAAATTCCAATTTTTCTTCTTACCCTCTGTCTCTTAAAATCAACCTTCAAAAAGACTTATATATGCTATTAGGGGGACCCAAAACATACATTTAAGATCTTCTGATCTCGAATAAACGTATAACGAATAAGAATAGAATGAATGCAAATTTAGGAGAATTTTAAAAACACAATAAACTGATAATATGATTCAAAAGATTCCTTGTTCAGTCGATGTAGGCTGTTCGCGGCATGGATTTCGTAATAATATGACCATAATATCTCAAAAGTTTATTTGGTATTATAAAGAATTCAATAATCTGATGTAAATGATGTAAAATATTTTACTAACTTCAAACTTGAGGTTTTCGATAAAATTGAGCAAACGAATTTAGTTTTAAAGACCTAGAATAAAGCACACGTCCTTAATGCAAATACAAAACTTTAATGATCTCTAGAATATTAAGTGTATTTTACGTACTTTTCAATTTGCATTTTCTTGGCAGAATATCTTGTTTTTTTAATTTATTTCTGGTTTTTTCCTAAATATTTCAATAATGTTTGAAATTATTTTAATTTTTTTTTTTTTATTTAAATAAATTTTTTAAAATGTCAAAACAATTTAATAATTTTTTCGGTTGGATTTCTTGATTGAATTTATACTTTTGTAATCTAAAGTTATTCCGTTATAGGAATTAAAAATTTTTCGTTTGCTTGAAATATTTCTAAGAAAACAAGTTTACGATTGCAACCACTAATATTTTTAAGGAAGTCTTGATTTCATTCAGTTGTACCTTCCAAACAGACTAAATAATATTTTGTTAAAGTACATATCAGTTGTAATAACAAATTTTACCATAAGTAAAACCATACTTTGAATACAATAGTAATTTTATATTCCTAGACAACAATATTTTAATTATTAGCAATACAATTTCTGTTTATCCCTTTAAATTTTAATGAAGGAGACAGATTTCCAACAAATCTTTTTTCTGTGTATGAGAATATTTAATTTCGCGTTTTCCCGGAAAATTTAAAAAAATTCATGGGAATTCCCGAAAGCATTATGACGGGAATTCCCGAATCCCAAACCCTACTGTGTAATTAAATATGTTGAACTCAAGTTTTGGTCGATATTGATGCGAAATTCCTTTAAGTAAATCTCAAAAGAGAAAAAGAGTAAATTTTTTTTAATAATATCAATTAAAACAAAACCCAATTTTCAAAAAAAAAAGCTTCCAAAAAAGGTTCTAAATTATAAAAGTGCCAATTTTTAAAGAAGAAACGTAAAATTTTCAAAGCAGTGCCAGGTTTTTAATAAAAAGTACCAATTTAGAAAAAGAAAGTAAAATTTTTCGAAAAAATTATCAATTTTTCAAAAAATTTATTAATTTCCAAAAAAGTACCAACCCAAGAAAAAAAGTTTTCACAAAATAAAAAAAATAAAAAAATTAATGGTATCAGTTTTCATAAAAATAAAATGACTTTTTTTTATTACAAAATGTGCAAGAAAAATGTTTATTTAAGAAAAAAAATCCTTATTTTCGTGCTCTTTAATAAAAAATGTTGATAGCAAAAATGTATGTGTCTATACTGTCTTTTATCACAAACATTCGTCAGTTATCTTTATCATTTAAATCAATCAATTTAATTAAATAAACAGAGGCAGTGCTGCCAGAACTTTTTCAGAAAAATATGCTAAATGACTTAAAAAAGTGCGATTCTCCATAAAAAATGCTAAGATTTAAATTTTATTATAACAATAAAAATGTTTGTTATTTATGCTTGTTTTTTCAATCTATTAAATTTGTTTGGGCAATTTTTTGCTTACTCCCAAATGGTCCTACTCCTGCCTTTAAAACTACAAATCAATTCAGAATCACTTCCTGTCCTCGTGGTTCCATCCATGTGAACCTACGTATCAAAGTGTTGTAATTTAGAAACAACTTGATGCAATTTAAGCCCTTCATATCCACAGCTCAATTATTTTACAGTTATTATGTCTTATTAAAAATTTATATATCTATACATATATATATATATATAGCTATCTCCCCCAAGTATTTATATTATTACATTATTTATATTATTACATATTTTCATTTTGTTGTCGTTTAATGTATTAATTATTTTAAACCTAATAAAAATGAATCATTAATATTTCAAAATTTAACTATTAACACTTTAAATAAAAGCTATACCAAAACATATTAAATACTACCTTATACATAACTATATCAATTTCAGAGCACAATTGTGCTGGCTGAGTTCACACGTATTCTTACGCTCTTTCATTTAGTCGTTGCTGACAACTAGATTTAGCCCGTTTTTAGTAGTCCAAAATGAAAACTAAAAAACGCGTAAATTTAGCACTTTTAGCATTTTATTTTTATTCCGTTTTGTTCTTTTTTTTTCAATTGTTACTTTTTTTGACAATTTTTGTACTAAGTTCTCCCTATATTTGTGAAAGGACTGGTATCCAAATTTATCCAGAGATCTTAACAATTCGTAAAGTTCTCCTATATTTGTGAAAGGACTAGTATCCAAATTAATCTAGAGATCTTAAGAATTCGTAAAAATGTTACTAATATGTTCGTTTTTTTACTTTTAGCCCTTTTTTAGCACTTTTTTCAAACATTTCTAAGGGTTTATGTTGGCAATAGTTGGCATCACTGGTTTCTGAGAGTGCAACAGTACAAAATGCACTGGAAAAAATTTATGGAAATAAATTGTTTAGCAATTAATAACCATCAATTTCTTTAATATAAAGTTGGAGGAATGTGAATTATATTTTTTTATGACAATATTAATAAATGCAGTGTAAGGAAGGCAAATATGCATTAAAACTATGTTTTATATAATAAAGTATCATGTATAACTGGCGTTTTTTATTTACTACTCCCAACTTTTCTATTAGTGCATTTTTTCACACTCGCTAACACAACTGCATTTTTAATCATTGACATCTCTACTATATACACAGACCAGTGTTGCCAGATTTGACGATTTATCCCTATTTTGACGACTTTTGGTTCTAAAAATGGAATATTATGAAATGCCGAATAAAGGCTTTACAAAAGGACAAACGCAATTTTTGTAATTTTTATACATCTTTTTATTTCATAATCATTAGAAATCATTAAATTTCGTATATCGTCGATAGGCTTACATAATTGTTATGCATATATCATAAGACTTAAGAAATTAATGAGGTTGTTATTAATTTCTCTTTAATTTAATATTTAGTCATAAATAAAATAAAACATTCGGGTATGTGATGGAAATCGATTTTGGCAAACGAAACGAATTCAAATCGAAAAAATGTGTGATATATTTCTTTTTCGTTTTCTTGTTATTGTTGAAAATTACAGTAAACTCACTTTTTATCAGATTTTATTATTAAAATTGTAAATGTTCGATAATTATTTCCATGGTTTTTAATAGTGTTGTAAAAATAAAGTATTGTTTCTAACATTTTTCTTAAAATCGATCGAAGTTTATCACAACTTTTCAAACCGTTCGATTTGAAAACGATCGATTTCCATCACATACCTGATTGATCAAAAAAGCATAGAAAATGTTGATTAACATTTAAGAACCTAATTTTTAGATTTGATGATTTTGGCGATTGTTTTTTCCTCAAAATTTGACGATTTTGAACAAAATTTATCTGGCAACTATGACATAGACAAATGTTTAAACATATTAAACATATTGTTGTTACGAAAGTTAAATGTAAAAGAGTGTAAATGATGGGGGGAGAGTATGAGGTACATACATATGTATGTATTTATAGTGGTAGAGTTAGGAGTATTTGATAGTAGGGTAAAGAAAATAAGGTAAAAAATAACAGTTCATTTTAATAAATGAACGTGATTTTGAAAAGGTGTTGACAACTGACTTATAGTAAGTAGTAAATAAAAATGCATGAAGCAAAGTTCACACTAAGCTAATATTTGACATTTTTGCAAATATTTGTTTTGCGTAATGTAAACACGAAATATTTTTACGATTCAAACCGGATAACCGATGACTTTGGAAAAAAATACTATTTGCTTCTAACTAAAAATACCACTAGTGTGAACATTATGCGAACACAAGTTGTACAATATTTTCCTCTATTTTGAGAGAATTTTTCTTTGATATTAAAAAATTACGGCTTAAGCTGAAATTTTTTTTTTATGTACAGACTTTAAATTGATAAATTTATAATTTATCTATTAAAATACAGTTAAAAACTTTCAATATATTAATATTTTTTATGTAACCATAACTTGTTATGTGTTGTTTTGTGAAGACAGGACTGTTTTTTTGTAAATGACGAGAAATGGAAACAGGGTTGTTCTTGTGTATAAACGTAAATTACTTATAAAAAAATTTAAACATATATTTTTTAAAGTAGGAGAGATTTGGGTAAAGTGGAGCATACTTTAATCTAACTTCAATAAAATAACAACCCATAATCTTTTGAAACCTACAATGAAACTATTTTGTAGAATGGATTATTATCTAATGTTTTGTATAAAAATAATAAGATTAGTTTATCTTCTATTATTTTTTGGCGTTTTCTCAAATTAGTTGTTTTTGGGTAAAATGGGAAATGTTGGAATAAAGTGAAATACGTATTAAAAATGGCAAATTTAAAGATATTTAGTTAGCATTTATTAAATATTTTAAAATGATTTTTGTATTTATGAGGTAAAAATTCAAAAAAAGATAGATAATAACTGATAAAACTAATAGAAAAAATAAAACAAAATATATAAAAATAGGCAAATACTTCTCGTATTTGGATTAGTCTAATTCATAGGTATTAAAAAATTGTCATAATTTTCACACACTTTAAGTGTACAGACCATTTGCATGAGTTTTATAATACCTAGTGTGTATTTTTACAGCAAATGTAATGGTACGTGTTGATTCTAGGAATTTTTAGTCTTACCGCTGTGGAGTTTATTGAATTATCGCCAATTTTCCTATGTTTTATTGCTTTTACTAAAACATTACATATTTTGCTAGTTTTATTAAATTTTCCTAAATATTTTAATGTCATTGGTGATTAAACAAATATTTACTATATTTTTAGAAAAATTGCAAAAATATTGGTGGAAAATTTGTCAAATTTGTCAAATCAAAAAAAAAAAAAACATTTGTTTTTATTATTTTTTGGTTGATGGGGCTTTGTTGGGTTGACTTGTGCAATTTAACTGTTTTTATTAATTAGCAATAATTTTTTAAATTTGTTTTTTACCTTTTATTTTATGTTATTATATATTTAAATTTTTATTTATGAGTTATATTTTAAATTTATCTGTTAAGTAGAATTTTGTGACCGATTATGGCCAAAAGGCTAGGTTATGAAATATTATTCAAAATAAATAAAAAAAAAAAAAAATAAAAAATTATAAATTGCATTTTATCCCAATATATTTTTGCTGCAATACCCCAATTTCATAATTTTTACGTCAAATAGAGATCTGAAAAATCATTATATTTTTGATACAAAACTTTTTTGCAGTTGAAATATGTGCAAAATAAAGTATTCTA
Organism: Protocalliphora azurea; assembly: GCA_932274085.1. NCBI lineage: Eukaryota > Metazoa > Arthropoda > Insecta > Diptera > Calliphoridae > Protocalliphora > Protocalliphora azurea. The sequence continues at coordinate 3,991,061 of OW026521.1, read as the reverse complement.
TTTTGTACTCATCGATTTAAAAATGATCTTGATTTGGATATTTCCCTCAGAAACATTAACATTAACAGTATATTATATTTGCTTGTGCTCGAGAAGCAATAAACTCAGACATTTCACGGATGTAATATAAATTAGGAATGTAGTGCAATAATGATGAAAATTTACCAGTAGTCTTTTTTGAAAAAAAAAAAAAATAATAATTCTTGCAATTAATCGATTGATCACAGTTAATATTTCCTCTAATATTTTACTCTGTAAATTTTATAAATATTTGTATTTAAAGTAAAGAACATTTCCGCTTTACATTAAATAAAAATGCTACAAACACTACCTTGACATTCACATATTCCGAAATTCTATTAGAAAATTTTTCTAAATTGATTAAAACAAAATAAAGAAAATAAGATTTTCCTATAAAGTCATTTAATAATTGATGAACAGGCTTAAATAAAACGTGAAATAAACGAGCATAATGTGAGCAAAAATATCAACTCTGTATTTAGTCGCAAAAATTGCGCAAAAACACGATAAAATATTTCGTGTCAAATATTTGCGTAATCTGAACTTAGCTTTATGTTAATTTTAGTAAGAATATTTTATGTTTAAAAGACAAATCAATGACAGTTCTTTTTTCTTTTTGTTAATAAAAGGGGGTAAAGTTAGTAAGTTATTGACATATGTAATGTATATATGATTTTTTTTATAAACTAAAAATAAATTTAAAAACGATGCAACAGTTTGTTTTGTTCTAACAGCTGTTTTGTATTTACATGTTCATTGATCTGTATTTTTATTTATAAAAGTAATTATGTAGTTGTCAACCTTTTAACAAAGTTATCGCTACACGCAGAGAAAAAATATGGTTACAGCATTATCACTATAACAATATTATTTTCTCATTGTTAATTTTCTTGAATTTTAATAACTCTGTGTTCAGAAAAATGTTATTAATATGAAAAATATCATTACTTCTACAATCATTAAATATTTGCAGTCTTTTTCCTTGTTCTTAAACCATATTCTGTTTTTAAACTACATTAATATTATTATTCCCATGACAATGAAATCTTTCAAATAAATATAATACTTATCATTTTCACAAACTTAGTAGAAAAATTCAATACTTCTTTTTTTTTAATATATTTTGATTTTAATGTTCATTGTAATTCTCATTTAGTTTATATATAAATAAATACAAATAGACAAGGTTTGGTTATAGTGGATGTGATTCAAGCAATATAAGATATTGAATAACTACCATTAAAGGGTTTAGTTAAAAAAACATATCTTGCAATTGAACTACATATTGTGGTACAAATATATATTTTTTATTTTCTGTGGCTAAAGAACACTTTTCTCTCTTATTTTCAATAAAAAATTTATAAAAATAATTTTATTAATACGTTTTATTCTAATATATAATATATAAGATGGACTAAAATAATATGACAAAATTAAATAGTATGATAAGATTGGATAAAAACATGGGATAACAATGTGATAAAATGGAATAATAATATGACAATGCGATATAATAATATAAGATGGAATCATAATATAAAAACATTAAATTATAATCTGATAGAATGGGATAATGATGTAGTAAGATATTTCAATTATATGTAAAACTAGAATCACAACATGAAAAACAATCCATAAAATCGTACACAATATGACAAAATGAAATCATAATAATTATTACTTATAATCATACCTATTCTTCGCTGTGATCATATGTTCCAATCATAATATTGTGCTCTTAGATAATGGTCACTACAACTATATTTTTTCTCTATGTGTAGTTAAGTATAAAGATATTATTAGTTTAAAATTTGTTTAAATTACAAATATGTTAGAAGTTTTGTATTAAACAGAGACAAATTTTATATACAAATTCTTAAAATCATGTGATTATTATTTTGCTGTATTTAAAAATACATTTAAATGTCATGACTTCAAATTGTATTTCCAACCATTAACGGTTTTATTACTTTATTATTTTTTTATTTTATTTATCTTTTCGTTTAATAATATTTTTATTATAGTGTTTAATTGGTTTTTTCCCGTCTATTCATAGTTTAATTAATTACTTTGATAACATATATGTATTGCCACATATACATACATACATATTTGTATGTATATTAAGGTGGTCCCAAAACATAGTTTTTAGAAACTATATCATAGAAACTTTTAGTTGGGGACAAAGTAGATGTTAATTTGAGCAATATAATGTGTAAATTTGGCTTACAAATGAGAAAAATGTATTTTAAATATAATTTCTTTGTAATTGAAAGCGATTCAACTAAAGCTTATATTTCTTGTTGCTACTGAAAGTACATACTCTTAATATAGTAGCCTCCTTAATATCCAATTGAAATCACCACCGCCTAGTTGCTTTGAACTGATTCTAGAAGGGTCAAATGAGAATGTTTAACACCTAAAAGCCCAAACACAAGCAGGTGGTTGTTTCCAGTTGTCATAGAGAAGTTCAAATTAAATGTTTAAAAAATTATTTTCTCCCTCTCTTAAACTCCATACATAAAAAATATAAAGCAAAGCTTTCTTTCTCTTTCAATCTTATAAATTTAATGTTAACATATGTGATTTATTTTGCAACAACGGCAACACCGACAGACAGAGAGTAAAAAATGAGAGCTTTTGAAAAACCGTTGTGAAAAAAAATAAATTTAAATTTTTGGCGGATTTTTAAGTATTAAGTCCAAGGCAGAATTCTGAGTTTGAATTAGGGTTGCCAGACGACAACCATCTAAGTCTCTATGGATATTCTCATTTCTTACATACTATGGTCGTTATATATGCATGGTTATAAGAATTTATGATTTGGCGCTCAGTATAATATCGATACTAATATTACTGGCTGTTTCCCATAATTGGATGTTTTATGTCCAACGGTTTTATACAGGATGACTCTATTGTCAAGGCTTAGTTTTGATTGGCTATTTATTAACTAGTGAAGCCTATTGAAATTGGTTGTGATCGGCCCATTATTTCACCTAGCCCCTTTACAAATGTCCCCCCGTAATAGAGTTTAAACATTCAAAAATGCCTTGAAAATTAAAATATTTTAATGAAATTCGGTGAAAAGTAGTTCTGTACAAGTATCAATCTTTGTACCAAATTTTATGAAGATCGGTCCACAATTGACCATAGCATATTTTAGTTTTACCTTATTAAAATATTAATAAATAACTTTATTTAACTGAAAAAGAAAAATATATATTTTTTGTAGTAGTTTTTTTTTAAGAGCATATTTTCTCGTTTTTAGAGCATATTTTTCATTTTTTATTGCATGTTTAATGAGCTTAAAACCCTTTTTTTAGAGCATATTTGTGGTTTCCCTGGTTATAACATTTTTAAAGCAAATATATAATAACAAGTATCATTAAGTATCTGCTGTTTGGTTTTTATGTTGTTACTAGGAAATTAGTATTAACTAACTTTCTTTTTTTTTCTGTTATCTGATGTAGGCCAAACACTTATAATGTTATCATTATTTACGTTTAGGGGTGTAATTTTGTAGGAAAAATCTATGATTAATTATTGAATAGTTATAAACACTTTAAAGGCGCAAATACTTTAAATCAAAGGGATTTTCTTGAGTTTGTTTTATAGGTTGTTGAGTATCAAAAAGTACTTCCTTTTATTTTAGATAACACTGGTGGCAAAAAAGTTTTCCTTCTTAAAAAAAAAAAAAAAAAAGTGGGTGAAATATAAGGGGAAATATTAGGCATACTATAAAAAAAAAATCAGTATGTAATAGAAAAAAAACTGAAAGCAGATTCTTGTTAAGCACGTAAAATTCCATCTACTCCATTTATTTTTGTTTAAAGGAGGATTTCTTTGCCGACTAGTGTAATTTAAATGGACTGATATTTTTGTAACATACACTAAAATCCTTAAAATTGTATAATTCAAACGATTTCTTAGGCACTAAAACAATTTAAAATTTCTTAATGTTTTTTTTTTTTTAATTTTATTCTTTCTCATTTTGAACTTGTATTGTTGCTCCTTTTGCCTTTATCACTTTAACGATTAATTGCGATAAATATCAAAATTGCCAAAAGTTTCTCCTATGACCTAGTTTTTGTTGCTGTATGTTTGTGTATTCAAAGACCGAAATCATAAACCGGTTAATCGGTTTTTGATTTTTATAAAAAAAAACCGACCGGTTTTGAATAACTTTTATTTTCGAATAATTCGACAGGTCGGTTTTTTCTGTCAGTAAAATAAGTTTCTAAATTAAAAAAATCAAAAACTTTTTTTTGACCTTTTTAAAAGTTCAATTTAGCCTCTTTTTTCTCATATCTTGGCAATACTGGTTATAAGTGCATTTTTTTGGTAAAAATAATCATAATTTGTAATATATTTGTATTATTAATAAAAACCGGTTAACGGGTTTTTTTAAGTAAAATCGTATTCGAATCCAGTTTTTTTAGAATTTTTCGAATTACTCAAAAACCAGTTGTCTGAAAATTTCGGTTTTTTTAATACACTACTGTCTGTTAATTACCCAAACAAAGGCTAAAAAAAAAACGAGAAAGAAAGATATAGTCGGTAAAGACTGACTATATGATACCCTACCCCATTGTGTGCGAGCATAAAAATTCGGGAAGTGGACTTATATTACACCTGTGGCCAATTTTACTAAATGTAAAATAAAATATACAAATACAGAAGAATGCGTTGATACTAACATCTAGATGATTTTATGCACTTTAGGGCAATTCCTAGAAGTGGGTTTATATCGGAGCTATGATAAATTATAGAACGATTCTCATAAAATTTGGCAATGTTATTTGTGTCGAATTTTAACTTGATACTAATTTTTGTATGGGATTTATATACCTTACGATACGTTTATATGGGAGCTCATAAAATTTGGTACAAAAATTGATACTTGCACAGAACTTCTTTGCAACGAATTTCATTAAAATGTTCTTATTTTTACATTACATTTTTTAGTATTTAAACTCTATTCCGGGGGGACATTTGTATGGGGGCTAAGTGAAATAAGGGAGCGATCACAACCAATTTCAATAAGCTTCGTCCTTGTATCGTAACAGTCCCACGTGCCAAATTTCATTGAATTATCTTTAAAATTGCGACCCATAATTTGTACACAAGGTTTACATGGACAACCAGCCAGACGGACAGACGGACGAACGGATATCGTTACATCGTTTTAAAAAGTGATTCTTAGCCGATTGGTATACTTTAAGGTGGGTGTTGGATAACTTTTTCTATGCGTTAAAACATCAGCACAAACGCATAATACCCCAACCACCTATGGTGGTGTAGGGTATAAAAAAAATATAATAAAGATCACCATCTATTAGTTATTATATCAGTTGTGTAGTTAAGTGTTTTAATAATCAATTATTATTGTGTATAAAGCAGTAAGAAAAAGTCATAAATTAATAAACATTTTGTATAACAAAAATGAATGATAATTTATTTATCTTGTTGTTTGTGTCATGAGAACAAAAAACACATGTATATATCGTCACCATAGTTTGCAAATATGCTAAGTCCAAATTTTATGAAAATTTATTTTTAATACAAAACGATGTTTAGATATATGGGCATTTCTTTAATATCGTTTACTTTTGGAATTCAAAAAAATTTTAAAACTTTTTTAATGGTACATCAATGCTATTTAGTACCAATATTAGTTGGCTTTAATGAAACACAAATCTGTTCGCGTGAATTACTTTTAGCGAACTGCGTTAGTGTTATGAAGTTTTAAGATAAATGCGCAGGAAAAAATCCAAAACGCGCTAAAAAGCGCTAAATTGTAATAAAATTAAAGGAATTTGTTCAATTTAGCGCACTTTTTAGGTCATTTTTAAAAATTAAAATCTCACTTTTTATTAAGAGTAATAACTTAAACATTAAAAGGTCAATATTTGTTTTTTTTTATATTTTAACTTCAGCAGAAATAGTGAATTATATTTCGAATCAAATTTAATATTGGTGTTTTTGTTACAAAAGTAAGCGGTAAAATTTTTTTTTTTTTTTTTTTTATTTTATTTTATTTTATTTAGAATTTAAGAAATTACTGATAAATCCTTTATTCGAGAGGATTGGGAAAACGATACACATCTCAAATTATCATTTTAAACAAAATAATCCTGAAAATATATTTTGGATTTCAAAATGAAATGAAAAAAATCTTTCTATGGTAGAAAATGTTTTTTTTTTTCGGTGAGAAAAATTCTTTTTTCTGTTGTGTGAAATGAAAACTTTATAAAATATTGACAAATTAAAATTTTATCATTAAAAAATTAAAAATATGTGAACAGAAAAAACAAGAGATATGAAAGAACAAATTTTAAATGTTTTGATTGCATTTTAAATTCATTCTGAAAGCCACACTCTATTTTGGGAATGGACATTTACGAAGTATTTTAAAGTATGTAATGTGAGGAAATCATAAGACACATACAATTTAATGTTAATATTCTATGTAAATATCTTACAACACTGATTTTTTATTAATTTTAAAATGTCGAAAATTTATATACTTTTGTCAAAAATTCTACTAGCCTTATGAGCTAGATAAATTTTGTTGAGTCTAAAATTTATTAAAAATAATAATTTTCTGCCGTTTCACCCGGGCAATTAGATACTATTTCTTATTAGCTAATAGGGACGTAAAAACATGTTTAAAAAAAAACGCTAAAAATGGATTGTTAAAAGCGCTAAATATAGCCCGAAAAGCGCTAAATTGGCAACACTGCTAAAGTGGTTCGATATTGTTGATAACACCGAAGATATTCGCGATCATAGTGATTTTTTAATATTTCATCAAACAAATTTTAATCAACAAAGTATGCTGAGATTTTTTTTTTTATAACATTTGTTGATATATTTTTAATATCTGATAACCAAAAAATTTTCTTTAATGGCAGGAAATGACTGTTTATGTTATGTTAGTTAAAAATCGACGATTTATGAAATATTAAAGAAACCGCGATCTCAGGTCGTATTTTTTAGCACTTTTTTTTTTTTTTTGAAACCTATTTTTTGCTTAACTAAAACAGAATAAATATAATTTCACAGAAAATGTAAAAAAAAAATGCTAATATAAAGACGCAAAATTTTAGATATATTTTAAAGTTATAAAATTATATAATTAATTATGTAATGATTTTAAATTATAATTTGGAAACCTTTTTTTTATCACTCGATACTTTAGCTTCACTGAAATTATACTGTGAGTGTGCCTAGCGAAAAAAGCCACCTCTTCACGTAGCATTACTATTGAGGACACATTAAAGAGATGTATCTCAAACGATTTATAAATACTAGAGCAATAAAACTCCATTCTTCATTTTGAAAAACTCGATACGACGCTAATTTTCTAATAAAAAAAAAAAAAAACAGTAAAAATTTAAAATTTTTAAAATTTTGATTTCACCACTTGTCCACAATATAATTTAATACTGGTCAATGACACATTGATTGAACACAAGTTGGCCTATTTCTACAAGTGTTTGTAATTTACATTACACGTATTGGATACATATAGCTAAAATCTGCGATTATAGGAATCAAAAAGAAAGAAAAAAACTTATTATTTTCAAACACTTCTTTTGGATTTTTTTAATTTTGAGTGCTTGCCGGTACCGGTATGGAACCATTTAAGGTATTACTTCACCAATTGCTGTTAACATAATTGTATCAAAACTTATTTCTAAAAATCATAATTTAAAATATTTGAGGTTTAAGGTCGGTTTCATAAAAGTAAACCATAAAAGAGAGTTCCCCTTATATCACACCATGTTCTTAAAAATGAAAATTTTCCCATTATCTACCTTCTAAAATTAGGAATAAAACTATATCGACAGATCTATAAAAAACTAGCTAATACCCGGTGCGCTTTGCTGCAACCTTCGCAATTTGAGAAGGTAGAAGTTCTCTCAAATTATGAAGTCTAGTTCTCTCAAAAGTTTTTTAGATATTTACTCAGTGTAGGAGCTTTCATTCCCCCAAGAACTATCCAGCCTTCCTGTTTTTCTCTCACAACTACACAGAATTTTCCCCCTTTTTGCTCCATAAATGTAATGGTGACAAAATTTAAAATTACAATTTATAAGTTTGTTATCTTGGAAGATATAAAGAGGGCATTTTTAACCGATTTTTGTCCTATTTTGAATTTTGAAGAAATTGAGTAAAAAAAGGCGTGAGTAAAATTGGTTATACTTTATACACAGAAAAAAGTTTGTACATTTCAGTTCATAATATTTAAGCATAATTTCATTCAAACTTTTTTTATATTTTTTTCAAATGTATCAAAAGTCAAGATGACTGAAAAAATTGTTTAAATTTTCATTTATTTTTTCAATTTTTAAAAAAATTTTGAAATTTTCTTTGGAGAATTTTAAGTTTTTAATGGTTTTTAGCAACATTTTGCCATTTTAAGATATTTTTTGTTAATATTTTTATGTAAAACTATTTTCATTTACCATTTGCCATCAAATCTAATAAAACTAAATCAAAGGTTTTACAAAATTTCTGCAAAATTCATAAAATTTTCATTATGAACAAAATTTATTAATTTCTATGAACAAAATTTTATTTTTTATGAAAAAAGTTTGCGAAAAAAAGTCATGTTCGATTCATAATATTTTTGAAAAAAAATCAAGTATATGCATTTTTTTCTCTGTGTAGTATAGAAGATATAAAGTTACCAAAATATATCTACAGTATAATTTTTATAGGCTTTTATGTCGGCGTTAACAACAATAAACTTTTAAAGTAATTTTCTTAAAAATGAACCAAAAAATTAAACTTTTACTACACAAAAAGCACCATGTTCTTGGTTTGATAAAATAATACGATTTTACAATTTATTTCTGTAATTTTTGGTTTAGAAGATTAGTAGGGCACTAATAAAGTACCGAAATACAATTTTTACACTCTGAATGTTCAAAAGTTCAAAAAGTATGAAATTATTTTATTTAGTAGAGAAGAAGATGATTTATTTTTCCCTGTGTTTGTGGGCACAAAAAAGTTGATGAAAAAGAATAGTACCACAAAGTTCCCCCTTAATGAACACACCACTTAGGAACATATGTATATCATTAAAGCGTTGTTTCTAGGTTAATTATAATTATAATAAAAAAATGAAAAGTACAATTAGAAGAACAGAAAGTACCACAAAGTGCCCGCTTGTGGGTTCTCAACCACATAGGATTAAATATTATTAATTTCAGGTTTCTAAATTATTACAAAAAAAAAAAAGTACCACTTGATAAAAAGAAAAGTATCACAAAGTCTGCTCTTGTGAATTCTCACTCTCTTAGAAACATATATGTTTAATTTCATGTTTCCAGGTTAACTATTATAAAAAATTCCAAAAGTACCAATAGGAAAACAAATGCACCACAAAAGTTCCCGCTTATGGATTTTTACCCACATAGTAAAAAGATTGATAATATTTAATGGTTTTAGAAATTATGATATTTTTTATATTAATAAAATTTTGTTTCTGGTAAAAATATTCAAGAACATAAAATTTTTGTTGTCAACTACATTAAAATGTTATTGAATGTAAATATTGAATGATAAAACTGAAACAAAAACATTGTTATCATGAACACAGTATTATTAAAATTGTAGTGACAATGTTGTAGCCATGTTTTTTTTTTCTCTGCATGTATTAAGTTAAATTAATACCCTTTTACTAATAATTTCTAATAAAATCGCTATATTTCTTCACTCATTTGTTAGAAAAACCACTTTATTGCAATAATCTAGATAAAGATAAAATCATACACTCATTTAGAAATCATGTGCTTTAAAAAATAAGAAAACAAAAAAATAATAAACAAATATTTTTGCTCTTATCATAAAATAAGAAAGAATTCTCAAAAATAAAATAATAAAATAAATTAACTAACAAAATAAATATAAATATTAAAATTATGATGTAAAGAAAAGAAGGTAGTTCCATTCTGTTTGTAGTATTAATTTAAAATCACTTTCTGATATGATTAACTTAGTGTCTACATTAGGCAAATTTATATTAAAATAAACGTCAAAATCAGTGCGAATATATACAAGGTAACCTTAGTTAAATAGTTGATTATTATTTTGGTTGTTACAATTGTCAAACTGCATATATAAAAAACAATAATGAATACGCCATATTGTTGGTTTTGTGCAACTGTTGCCACCTTCCACAAATTCGCGTTAAGTTTGACGTCTGTCTTGATAAAAAAAACTCTAATGTAGACACTATGTAATAGCCCGTCTAGACGTAACATAATATGTAAGATTTTTCTGTCAGAGAGTGTCAAATTCGCTCTCTGAGAGAATTATTTCACGTGTAGATTCAAATATTAGTAGTACAAGAAGTATTATGAGACTGTTGTGATAAGATTTCTCTACACAACCATCTTATAAGATGAACTGTCAAAAAAAATACACACACACGGAAGTTTGTATGTGTGTGTGCTTATATATTTTGAAAATTACTAAAAAAACAATGTTTTTTTTTAATTATTTTCTTTTAATGATTGTTTTACATTTAAAAAAAATATTTTTATAAAAATTGTGTTAAAAACGTGCGATTTTTTTTAATAAAAAGTACATGTTTATTCTGTGACTGATTGAAAATATATCATATTATTCTTATAGGATTTATTAGAGTATGTGTACCCCTCATTTAAGATTAAACATAATATAAACAAAATGGTTACTCTCTTCTCCTTGCGTTATCTCACATTAATCTCAGTTGTAGACTTGAGGTAAGGATTATGATAGTTTTTTAAAATATATGGTATAAAAAAATATAAGGTAGTTCCAATCAATTTGATCTTTTTTTTTTTTTTTTGTTCATTTTTGTAAATAATAAAAATAAATGTTGCCATATTTTAGAAACGGTTTTTTTAAATTAAATAATGGCTTTTATTAAAAATATGTAATTGTACTATTTAATGCGTACATTTTAACAAATGCTTTAGAATTAACGATAAAGCATGAAATTTTGACTGTAGTTTTGTCTATTATTTAAAGCATTTAGCCGGCTAAAATAGAGGATATAAATGGAGTTTTAAATATAAGTAAGTTATTTTAATCAATTAACTTTTTATTAAAATGTGTAGTTTTATTATTTATGGGGTCAAATTTAATAAATTTAAACGTGTTCGAAATACCTTATACACATACATATAAAATACATTGAATATCTCGAACACACACAAAAATCCACATACATTGGTGCATATTCCTATAAACGCATATAATTTTTTTTAATCAGCAACAACCAAAAATGGCGCTAAAAAATAATTAAGGTATTACAAATTAATTCTTTGAATTATTTTTTTTTGTATAGATTCGTAAACTAGCGATATATATGGGTTAAAAATTAACCTTCAGAAGACGAAATACATGATTGTGAGCAGAAAAAAGGTACAAACTAATACATCAATACGGATAAATAATTTCAATATTAAAGTGCTGAGACTTATGAATGTCGGACGTGAAATAATAAGAATTATAAAAACACGGAAAACATCTTATTTGAGTCATATAATGTGAAATGGAAAATATAAAATTCCCCAAAACATTTTACAGGCAAAAATTTAAGGAAGACGCCCGATAGGAAGAAAAGAAATAACATGATTGAAAAACTTTCAAGAATGGGCAGATAACCAAGACGAAAGAAGTCTTCTGAGAGCAGCCAAAAACAAAAAACCCTCTATAACTGAATAAAAAAAAAATATTAAAATATTGTCACTTTACATTAATTGTATGATCGCTAATATCCGAATACGGATTGGCAAATAAAGAAGAAGAATACTATGTTAAGTATGTCAGAAAGAGATTTTAAATTAATACAAAAAGAATGGAACTACCTTATTTTCTTTATACTCGTATCATGGTTAAAACTATGTCTATTATTTAGTTATTTTTCTTTTTTTTTACTAGTGTTAGTATTTATGTTGTAATAAAAATAAACTATAAAACTATAAACTATAAAAATAACCTTTAAAAGTAATATATTGTTTAAATGTTTTTTTTTATTTTTTAAATGACTAAACATATACGTACAAGTAAAAAATATTTAAATATGTTAATGTTTTTTAAGTACAAAAAATTTTTCATGATCTACAAGTTCAAGAGCAGCGTAATAAAATTTTAACAGTGTCTACTAAGTAAAACGCCTTATAAAACTACCGGCCGCAAATTAACTTATGTAACTTTTATTTTAAATGTTAACCCCTTAATTTCTTTCAGTAATGTTTTCTCAGTAGTTCAGTGTCTATTTAAATTGTGTTTAGAGATTATGAAATTGAAAATTATATTTTTTAAACCATGTTTTTCAATTTTCAGTTGACTGTTAAAGCACAACTGAAGGTGATCTATTGATATTTTGAGATTATTGCTGGAAAAATAAACTGTTTAGAAAAAAATTGCACTTAAAGCAATTTACAAGTTGGGCTTTAGAAATTAACTGCACGTTTGATAGAAATTAAAGTAAAGTTGTTTTAGATAGAAGTTGAAAGTGTTTACACTAGCAGTGGTTTTTATTTATAGTATATTCACGTAAAAAGGGAAAATTTTATTTAATACTCCCCTTCACTCTTTCCCTTATTTCTTATTGTAAATATTTGACTTTAATTTTATTTCAAATTAGTGTTTTTCAATTTTGTTTTACATCACACAATGTTTTTTTTTTTATCTTATATCATTTTAAAGCTGACCAACATCACTCTTCTAGAAGGCATATTAATCGAAACTATAGTATGTGATAGCAATGTTACATTAGCCTGAAGTGCCACTTGTGATCTCTTAAGGAAATAAAGACTTTGGTCGAAAGAAAGGGCGAAATTGCTAGTCTCTGAGAGTTCTTAGACTTTGAACATAAGTCATTAGTCCGAGCAACTTTCAGTAGTGATATTAGGATTCTAACTGTAGTAATTTTGATAAAAGATCAGAAGGTGAAATAACTGGTGCAGGTGATTAAAATAAGTATAAGTCCTAAACTATCGTGCATGAATATTTAAAGCTGTAAATCGAAATGTTTGTTTGTAATGTGACTGTGATGTTGTACAAGGAAGGCTTCAAGAGTTGGATTCCCTTTCACTTAGGTGGATAGGAAGCTTGAGGAGAGAAGATCCAAACAATATCATGTCATATCGGCTCTCTTCGAACAATGCAATAATGACCTACCATGTATAATCTATAGGAAATCTGTATTATATACGAATTTCCTAACTTTTTCCATTTCACTCCCCATAGGTGAGTTTGGTCTGGTAATGTGTCATCCGCAAAAAGTTGAAATCTTGCTCGTGCAAAGGTGCAGCAGCAAGATTCGATGTCCTCTCTACATGCTTGTAATTCTTTACTGATTGCCGCATCTGTAAGTTTGAGTGTCTCGTTAAGACGCTTATCATCTTGCTCAGATCTGTTTTATTCAGTCTTAACAGATTCATTGTTTTATCCTCATTTGGGCCGCCTCAGAATATTCTGGTTATTCTTCCCCCTGTACCATTATTCCACAGTGTTGTATGGATGATTTTAGCCCACTGTTTCAACTTGTTTTTTTTTTTTTTGTCTCCAAAGGCTTTGGGTTTTCTCAGCTTATTTCCCGTACTTTTGTAGTTTTTTTTTCCAAATCATTCGCTTCCTTATTCCCAACTACTGGTGAATAGGTACCCAAATAATGTGTACTTTAGTCGAGAAGTCGTTAATCGCTTTCTTACAGTCGAAAACAGTCTTAGACTTGGTGTATTCGAATGCTATCCTTTAATAATGTTAAAATGTGAAGAAGAAAAAGGTGCTACCCTAATTCTGTTACCAAATTCATTGGTTCACCTAATCTACAATGTCTAGTAGACTTCAAAGGAAATTGGGATGATTTAAAACTGAAGCGAATTCCATCATTAATAAATTCTTATCCCCTAAAGAAGCACAGTTCATCGACAAAGCATCTCTACATTTGTGTAGTGTAGTTACAAATATTACACCACCAACATAGTAACAAATATTATAACTACTATAGTAGTTAAAATATATGTTATTGTAATAATTATAATATAACAAAAAAAAAAAAAAAAAAAAAAAAAAACTATAATTATTATTTAGTTTATGTAAATTTAAACATAGTCAAGATTCGGATGACAAATTTGAGCAAGAACCGAAGTACCGACCTTGTTATACTTTGCTCTTAGGGATCAAAATATCACCAGCCACGACCGAAGTTCTTTCTAGCTGAACCCGTAGTTAGCCGACCGATAGCCGAAGAATTTATCTCGTCGGATAGTATTTAGCGTAGCTCATACGAATTTATCTCATCGGATTGTATTTAGCGTAGCTCATACGATTCTAGCATTTATCTCATCGGATTGCACTTTGTGGACGAAAACTATAGTTAGCCGACCGAAAGCCGAAGCATTTATCTCGCCGGTTTGTATTTAGTATTACCTTTGCCCATATGATCCTAATTAGCCGAATGAGAACTGAAGCATTTATTCAATCGGATTGTAATTTGAGACCAACACTTGTAGCTAATGGAACGAGAGTCGATTGAGAGCTGAAACATTTATCTCATCGGATTGGTTTTTGTTATCAGAAACCTATAGTTAGCATAACGAGAACCCAAGCATTCAGCTTTCATTTTCCAATAAATTCTAGTTAGCCGACTGAAACTGAAGCTGGAAACGAAAACTGCATTACACATTCAACAACGTTTTGACTTGTTTAAATCCTTTGTTATCTTTGTTATCTTTGTTATCATATTGCCTCTGGCCTTTCATCTTCTTTTAATACCGTTTGCTTTCCTTTCTAACGTCAGATCATCATCTAGGGAGTATATTTTCAACCACTTCAATAGAAATTTAAATCTTCTAGGGGCTAGTTTCGTTGGTCTTAAAAAATATACAGTGGAGGACTAATATAAATGCTCAATAGAGTTTTTCTCGGGAAATTCCGCAAAATTTTCAGTCCCGTAATCCCGGGAAATCATGCGGGAATTCCCGGAATTTCTTGTGTATGCAAAATGTTTATATTTTCAAACTCATGTATGATTATTTTAGTATATGTGTGTTTTTACATTTGTTTTTATTTATTTTATTTTAAAAATATATCTAAAGAAATATCTGAATATATTTAATAGTTTCTAAGTCCTTCATGCATTTTTGTATAAGAGATGGAAAATAAAATATATTATATTTATGGGAATTTTTTATAAAGAAAAACTTGATTCTGCTTTTTGGTCAAGAAGCAGTAAAAAGTAAAAGCCGACATTAAAAGATTTGAAAACGTAATTTGTACGCATGTGAGAATTGTAAGAGAAATCTCTTTAAAATGTCTGGAATCCTCAAACAACAATATACATTTTTAAAGCACCAATGAAAACGGGGGCCTAAAAGTATCCAAAGTATTAAATGTATATGGATTTTTTATGAAATACATTACAAAATGTTCACTTATAAGACCATGCAATTTAAAGGGTCCAAGAACTGAATATGATGTAAATTAATTTTTGAGCTCAGGTTTTCCTTAGCTATGGATTAATAGTTTATAATAAAAATGGAAGGTACTTAAATATATATTATAAATATTATTTTTGTATGAGAAAAACCTATATTCATAATAATGGGAATGGAAAGAATAGGGCTTCTTTGGGATTCTCTTAACAACAAGTTTACTTTTGTAAAATTCTCGAGGGAAGTTTTACCCATAGGGCAATGTGAAAACCAAAGTAATGATTCGACTTTTGTATGAGTTGCTACATAATAACCCAGGAAAAATAAATAGAAATCAATTTTAGGGAGGTACTTTTTCATTACTTCCAAAATTTTCAGTAAGTGTATGGTTTCTTATGCGTAAGAAATTATATATACATCATCCAAAAATGTTATTAAAAAGCAATTCGAACAAATTTTTCTGATATAAAGCGTTGAGAATTTACAAATACTTGTTAATTATCAAATTAAAAATATTGTTATGTATTCTTTTTTAATAAAAAAAGAGAGCATCTTCCAATGACAAGCCTATGTTAAATTCATTGGAAATTATCCGAATTTGCACTACTTCTGGATCACAAGTTCAGGATCTTATTGACTTCTTGGATGTTATTTTTTTTTTGCTGGAAAAAATATTCATTTCATTTTCAAATTGTCAATATTTCAAAAAGAACTGAATTAGTTTAGCGTTTAATGAATAATTAGTTTATTTTAACTTTTTTATCCTTATAAATATTTTAAAATGTTTAATTATTTGGCGGAAATTACCGGGATCGCGGGAAATCTAAAAATCAATCCCTCCCCCTTTACTCCGTTTTTAAGTTTGGTTCCAGAATCTTGACAAAATGAATAGCAGTCAAACTGAGAGACAGTCGAGCATCAATCTTGCAATAATTTTACAACAAACTGTCGATTCCGGAGAATTTGATTATTTGAAAAGTTGTCAATAAGATTTTAAAATGATATCAAGACTCACCAAGACTGCTGCTTCATTAGGCACTAAACATTTAGTAAAATCCTCCTTAGTCGTTAATTTTTTAATATTGATTTTTATGACAATTGATTGAGTATTTAAAAGTCAGTTCTTTATATGCTTTCAATGTGCGAGAGCTAGTAACCTGGAACTAATCTTAATAAACAAATTACTTTTGTTTTCATCTGCTCGGGTTCAAAAGTTGCGTTGCTATAGTCCATCTAATACCAACCTACTTAGATTGTTTTACACCGGCATACCAGAGATATATTCGAATTTGAATCTTACTGATCCTTCAGGAATTTCACAGTGGGGTCTCAAAGTAAAACATCTCTGACAAAAAAATTAGATATAAAAATCTTTAAAATCGTATGAAAAACTGAAAATTGGCTAACTTTTGAATTTTCTTGTCAGAGTCCTCATGGCTGAGTCTCTAAGGAGTGTCTGGGACACATCTACAAAGCTTAAAGAAAGATAATTCTCTGTCACACTTGTGTGAAATTTTAAACATAGCAGCTAGTTAAAATGGGCGAACTATTCTCAAAGTACAAGAATAAGTAGCTTCTAGGTAGTGTAAACGTTTTTATGTAATTATTTTTAAAATATGGATTAATTTATTGAAATTACAGTTCAGTAGTAGTGATAAATTTTATATTTGCAATTTAAAATATTATTTGTAATTAAAAGTAGTTATATATAAATACACCGTTTCCATCAGGATTTTAAAGAGTACGTTAAAATTTGAAGATTTTCCTAGAGATACAATTAAGATACTGAAGATATAAAGCCATATTTTTAATGTCTGAGTTGATTATTTAAAAATTCAATTTAAAATCCTCTTTGTATCGGTGAAGCTTTTCTAAATAATTATTAAATAGCTTAAAATAGCTTAAACATATGGAAATTGTAATAGATCAAAATATAAAACATCACGGAATCAGTGTTACTTTATTTATTCAACTGTTATTCAATTTTCAAATTATTAACTGGTTTTTTTTATTTTTATTTCGCCCAGAGAACAACATTTTTTTAATTGCATACATTTTAAATAATGAAAAACTTTTATTTTATTTTCATTTATTTGCAACAGACAATGATTCTGTTGAACGTAATCAAGGTATATCAAATCTTGCCTATCAGTACGATGAATTAGACTGCAATTATATGTACGGGCAATTTGATATTGCCAACGGTAATATGGCTGAAAATAATACATTACAACTTCCTGCCACGTCAGCTAGAACACAGCAGTCTTCCGAAAATAATAGTATAAATAACGATCACTCTGGCTGTCTGCCAGACTTTCAATTTTCCATGGTAGATACAGAATATGATGAAGGTTTAATAATACCCGATTCCATAACAATTTTATCGTCTGTGGGTGATAAGCCTGTATTGGTGGAACGTAAAGAGTGTACAGATGATGACGATGAGTTCGATGAGAATGATGTGGAATTGAGACGTTTAACAGTGATACCCTTTACACGCATATATGCACCAAGTATTAAGTTTAATTCCTTTCAACGTAAAGTATTTATGCCGGGCATAGAGATACAAGTGCGTATTATAGATACGGAAAGAAGTGTTACCACTCACTTGCTAAATCCAAATTTGTAAGTATCATGGTTTTTTAAATTTAAAAAAAAAAGTATTTCTTAATCGTGTTTTCCCAACTTTCAGATATACCATCGAACTTACCCATGGCCCCTTTACCTGGATCATCAAACGACGCTATAAACATTTCAGTACCTTACATCAACAGCTAAGCATATTCCGTGCCTCCCTTAATATACCCTTTCCTATACGCAGCCATAAGGAGAAACGTGCCACCATCAAAAATGCTGCCATACAAATGGCCGATGAAAATCGCATTAAAGAATTACAAAAATCCACCAGCTTCAAAACTTCCACACCCAATGGCCATATGGCGATTTCACGTATTGCTGGACCCTCTACAATTCAAAATAATAATGTCAATCCGTTAGGTGATTCGGGACGTGGTAGTATGCGCAAGAAACGTAAAAAACGAAAACTGCCACGTTTTCCTCAGAGACCAGAATCGTTGGTTACAGTGGAGGCCATGCCAGAGCGTATACAACAATTGGAGGAGTATTTGTATAATCTTTTGAATATTAGTTTGTATCGCAACCATCATGAGACGGTAAGTGAAGCAATTTTTATATACAACCTAAAGTGTACATTAATACATCTATAAATATCTAAAAAGGTATAGTGTTTTCATTCTTCTTATTCTTCTATGGTTCTCGAATGTTAGCAAATCGCTTGCAAGGGAGTTTGGGGCTTCCATGGTAATATAGGAATGTTTAGATCCTTATAAATATTATTATTTATGATATATATACCATGAAACACCACTTATTATTCTTAAGAATTTCGACTGTCTTCCCTATAACTTTTCGATATTTGATGAAGAGGCTGTTATTGTAACCATATTGGTATAGATTAATAACTAGATATTTATGTGAAAGGAAAAAACCTGATTAAATTGTCAAAAACCTAATTCATGCAACAACAAACTATATGTAGTCACATATATTTTGTTTTTGTGTTTTGAAAAAAATGAGTAATTTTTTTGAAAATTTAGTTCGAAGTGCCTCTCACATAAACTTCTAGTTGTATTCTATGCATATTGGTTTTATTACTAGCAGGGCTGATAGATTTGGGGTTTTGACACAAAATTTTTGAAATTTTTATTGCAGAAAAGGATGAAAATTTTGGTTTGGAATTTATTGGGGATATTAAAACCATTTTGGGTTTTTTTTTCGGGGAAATTTTGTTATAATTGCATCTTTTGCTTAGTTAATAAAATTGCAATTTTGGACAAAATTATATAATTTAAAATTTAACTTACATGTCATTGTAAAGAATTCGTTCAAGCAGTATGCTAAAGAACCCTACAAGCAACACATGTGTTTAATGCGTATTTTCGATTAAGAGTTTAACAAAAACCAAACTTTGAGATAGCATATGTAGTGTGAACTTTAAGAGGTATCTTAACTCATTAATAACCACTGTACCTGATTGAGTACAGTTGAATTATCGGCTTTTATTTTTGAACTTTAAAGAGTTGCATTTTTTTCTTCTTATTTAAATAAGTGCTAAAGACCGATTTAAAAGTAATTTGGGAAATACATTACTGACAATATCAGAAAAGTGATTGTGAATTTTCACTCTTGGAGAAAAGGAACAAATCATGACATTTTGAAATTTCTTAAATTTTTGTATTTCCCAATGTTCTTTTCGAATTTAACTTTTTTTTTTGGCAATATGACGCTTTATTTCTAAAATGTATAATGTATAAGTGTTTCCTTACTTATTTTTGTAAAACAAATCGTCCTGGAAATCCACAAAAAGAGCCTTTTTTTAAGATCATTGTTTAAAGTATAAAGAATAGTAAAACAAATGTTTTGTCCAAATATCTGCTGGATATTACCTTAGCTATTAATGTGTTAATATTATAAAAATTTTATTCCTACTTCTGGTATTCCCCAAGGTAGTGTTCTGGGTCCACTGTTATTTAATATATTTATTAATGACATTGACCTATGTTTCAGAAAGTCTCATTATTTATTGTATGCTGATGATTTAAAAATTTTTAAAACAATTTCTAATGCCAATGACGTTTTTAATCTCCAGGAGGATTTAAATAGGGTGAGTTCTTGGTCAGTCCGTAATGGTTTACCTTTTAATTTAAACAAATGTTTTTCTATGACTTATCATAGATGTTGTAACACTGTTATATCTCGATATAGAATACATCAACATTTACTTTCATCCGTGGATGAAATTTTAGATTTAGGGGTATTATTTGATAAAAAATTATCATTTAATAATCACTTAAATTATATTATACCTAAAGCTTATTCAATGTTAAGTTCTTTATGCCGTAATTCTAATAATTTTGATCATTACACAAAAAAGTTCTATATACATCCTTTGTGAGATCTAGATTAGAATATGCTTCATTTATTTGAAGTCCTTATACTAAATTGCACACAAATAGAATTGAAAAAATTCAAGTAAAATTTATAAAGTTTGCTCTTTCATTTTTAAACTTTTCATTTGTAAACCCTCAAATTTCGATTCCTACATACCCTGATAAATGGGCCTTGATTTCTATGAAAACTTTAGAAACAAGACGTAAAATTTCTTCTGTATATTTTCTATATGCTATAATTCGTGGATTAATTGATTGTCCTGATTTACTTCATACCATAAAACTATATCTACCTCCTAGGCCTCTAAGGCAAAATAATTATATCTTTTATATAGATATTCATAGAACAACATATGCTTTGAATGAACCTTTAATAAAGGCTATGAGATTATTCAATAAATATTCTAATGAATTAGACTTAAGTATATCAAATCTTGAATTTAAAAATTTGTTAAACAGTTTGTTTAAATAATTAATTTAATTATGTATATTAAATTATCATTGATGTCTGTAAGGATAATATTGTATCCATAGACTGAAACTAATAAATAAATAAATATATTTCTTTTTCAATACATATGTAATTATGTAAAAATATTCATCCAAAAATTATCTCCATAAGAAGAAAATACTTGTTAAAAACAAAAAAGTAATTATTTTTAATGATAAAACGTCTTTTTTATTGGGTGGGGATTTTTTTGGGAGATATTTTTAAAATTTTGGGATTGACCAAAACAAGTATTTGGCAGCCCTGATTACTAGCTTAAATAAAAGGATCTTACACAATTTGAGATTTTGATGATTTAGCTGGACAAAAGTAAATTTTTTGATCATTGAATTTGATAAAAAAAAATGGATTGTATATTTTAAAGATTGACTTAAAAAACTAAAAAATCTGACATTTTGCATACAATAACTGTGTTTTAAAAAGATCAATAAGATTGTTGAAAATTTTTTATCTTTGAAACTGCATAAGCTCCTGCAATAAGTATGTATTAGTAAAATTGAGAATATGTGCGTCACACAGTCAAAGCAGTATGATTTCAAAATGAACTGATACTGCAGACAGTTTTTCCCATGATATAACGCAGGGTCTACACGAGAAATTTTTCATAACAAGTAACAAAACGTGAGCAGAGCTACTGCAAGTTTTTGCTTTATTTATATCAGCATATATGAGAACACGTAGATAAAATTTAATTTTAATAAATCATTCTTTTTCCACATTTTTCGCCGAGGTATGATGTCAAAATTTAAAAGTAAAATTTTCTTTTTTTTCCAAATAATTAATTAATTAAGATTGCCATGAAAATTTGCGCTTCTTCTTAAAAAAAAAAAAAATAAACGTAAAAAACAAGGAAATGACGTTTGATAGCAAAACAAATTTATCTTCGCTTGAGCTCTAACAATTATATCATAACGCTGCAATAATATAAATAAATTTGGTCTACACGTGATAAATTTGACGTTTGTTATGATAGAAAATTGTTTCGTGTAGACCCTACATAACATAGTGTCTACATTAGAGATTTTTTTATCAAGACAGACGTCAAACTTAACGCGAATTTGAGGAATGTGGCAACAGTTGCACAAAAACAACAATATGGCGTACTGATTATTGTTTTTTATATATGCACTTTGACAACTGTAACAACCAAAAAAATAATCAACTGTTTAACTAAGGTTACCTTGTGTATATTCGCACTAATTTTGACGTTTGTTTTAATATAAATTTGCCTAATGTAGACACTAGGTAAAGTAACTCGGTAGAGTCATCCTTTGGTAGCCATATTATTAATTAATAAACGTCACAACGTACATTAGGATTATAAAAAGTCGTGCTACCATACTGTTTCTAAAAATCTTACTTTTTGTTTTGAATTGTTTCATTTTATTTCAAATTAAAATATTATTAACAACAAATTGAAAAAAAATATATTGAAAAATAAAGAAAAAACCAGTAAAAATATACATAACTCTAGTATAAAATTATTATACGTTCTTAAAAAAAACACACACACATTCACACAAAAAATCATAATTTTTGCAATTTTCGAACTCAAAACCGTTTATTTTTTGACTCAGAAAAGATATCGATTTTGAGCAAGAAAATGCAATTCTTTTTCTACTATAGTCTTCTAATCTAGACATCTTTTCGAGATATATGTAAATTCCAAATATACTTCAAACAAACTTCTATTCTTTATTATCGTATTAAACAATTTACTGCCTGTTTTTATAACACGAGCGCAAAAACGACTCGTCTAACTTACATTTAAAACAAAAACAAATTTTGAAATTTTGACGAGTTGTTAATACTTTATGCTATATTCAATCGTATTCTCTCATCTCATTTTTAGCTCAACTTTGTCGAGGTCTCCAATGTTTCCTTTGTCGATGGCTTGGGCATTAAAGGTAAAGAAGGCGCTATTCAAAAACGTACAGGCTCCACACGTCCTGGTCAGGCAGGCTGCAACTTCTTCGGTTGCTTTCAGCAAAAGTGTTGTGTACGTTGTAATTATTTTTGTTCTGATGTGGTGTGTGGTTCTTGGCGTAATCGTTGGTTTTTTGTCAAGGAAACCTGTTTTGGTTACATACGTCCTTCGGATGGTCTTATAAGAGCTGTGATATTATTTGATACGGGTTTTGATGTCTCAACCGGCATCTATCAAACGGGCATGCGTAAAGGTCTGCAGATATTGACTAACAATCGTCATATTGTTTTAAAATGTTGGACGAGAAGAAAATGTAAAGAATGGAATGATTATTTAAAACAAACTGCCAATACTACTGCTAGAGATTTTACCATGCTCAATCCTCATAATTCATATGCTCCGGAGAGAACTGATATAACGGCACAATGGTTTGTGGATGGTTCATCTTATATGTCGGCTGTGGCTGATGCCTTAGAGGCCGCTACCGAGGAAATTTATATAACCGATTGGTGGTTGAGTCCGGAAATCTATATGAAAAGACCAGCCATAGATGGTGATTATTGGCGTTTGGATAAGATATTATTGAGAAAGGCCCAGGAAGGTGTTAGAATATTTGTACTGCTCTTTAAAGAAGTGGAAATGGCACTGGGTATTAATAGTTACTATAGCAAGCAGAGATTAGTTAATTTGCATGAAAATATTAAGGTAAGTTCTTGGTATATAATCATAATTACAAAAAATATATAATTAATACCTGCAGGTCATGCGTCATCCCGATCACGCGAAAGTGGGTGTATTCTTTTGGGCCCATCATGAGAAAATTGTCGTGATAGATCAAACTTATGCCTTTTTGGGTGGTGTGGACTTGTGTTATGGCCGTTGGGATGATTACCGGCATCGTTTAACCGATCTGGGTAGTATTTCGACCTCTTCAGCTTCGGGCAGTACACGACGTCCTGGAGGTTTTTTTAATCGTGAAGAAGTGGATTCCGCCTTTGGCTCCAGTAAATCTTCACGCAATATTAATGAAGAATTACAAAAAAGTGAGCAGGAACAAGTGAGACCATCAATTGAATCAACACCTAAAGATAGATCAGAACTTCCTGCTTTAATACCAGGAGAAAAATTAATGATACCCACTCTTAATTCTCCGCATAGTGAAAATATCGATTTAGAAGGCATTAAACTAAATACACCTGAAATGGAACGTAAAAATATGTTGAAAAATCTTAAAGACAATGCTATGAAAAAGGGCAAAGATCTTGTCAGCCGATTGACTATGAATGAGGGCGATAAAACTCCCGAAATTGTTAAAGATCCCAAACAATTGGTATTTAGCATACCAGAAATTGAAGAAGGACGCAAAGGAGGCCTTGAGGATCCCACACCATTTCAAACACAAGTTTTAGATGATTATTATGGTCAGGCCAAGTATTGGTTTGGCAAAGACTATTCCAATTTCATTATGAAAGATTGGATGAATTTAGATGCACCCTTTGTCGACATGATAGATCGTACTACCACCCCACGTATGCCTTGGCATGACGTGGCCATATGCGTGGTGGGAGCTTCAGCGCGAGATGTCGCTCGTCACTTTATACAACGATGGAATGCCATGAAGCTGGAAAAGACCAGAGAAAATCTCTCTTTTCCTTATTTAATGCCAAAGAGTTATCAACAGATTAAATTAAATTCCAATATTGTATTAGAACGTACACATCTCGTCACGTGTCAAATGCTGCGCAGTGTTTCTTCTTGGAGTTGTGGTTTCATCGAACAGGATCTAGTCGAGCAAAGTATACACGATGCCTATATACAGACTATCACCAAGGCTCAGCATTATATCTATATAGAAAATCAATTTTTCATTACCATGCAACTGGGGGCGTGTGTGGGTCATGTACGCAATCAAATTGGTGAAACATTGTTTAAGAGAATAGTAAGGGCTCACAGGCAAGTTTTTTTCATTTGAATTCTGAAAAAGTATAGGTTTATTAATGTCGGTTATATTGTGATTTATTTACAGAGAACGTAAGACTTTCCGTGTATATGTGATAATGCCATTACTGCCTGGATTTGAAGGTGATGTTGGTGGCAATAGTGGTAATGCTGTGCGTGCAATTACCCATTGGAATTATGCTTCCATATCACGGTAATTAAAATTTAATGTATTTCTTTGTCTGTAATTGATAATTGAAGTTTATTTATCATTAAATTGTAGTTTATTTATAGATTAGTTTAGTTAAATTTCAGTTCTTTTTAATTCTGTTGTAGCTCATTTCTAGTTTAGTTAGGTTTTTGGATTCAGTACTACATTGGTTCTAGTGCTGATCTAGATTAGTTCTAGATCATTCCATTTACATTCGGTTATTATCAAATCCTACTTATGTTTTATACTTATTAGTTATAATTCAATTCTTGATCACTTCTAATGCAAATCTATTTCAATTCTAGTTCAGTTCCACCTTGGTTCATTGGTTAATTTTGGTTTCAATATAAGTTATACTTCACTTACACTTCAGTTTTATTTTTTAATATTAGTGAGGGTCTAGATTAATTTCAAATCTAATTTATTTCTAGATAAACTCTTGTTAAACTTCACTTTAGTTCTAGTTTAATCCTGAAACCGAAATATAAATAGTTTTGTACTAGATTAGTTCTACTTCATTTATATTTCAGTTCCAGTTTGTTTTAATTGAGTTCTATATAAATTTTTGTCTAGATCAGTTTTAGTTTAAATTCAATATCTGATATTGATAAGTTCTTATTCAGTTAGAGTTTATTTCCATTTTAGTTTCATTTTATTGTAGTTCAATCCCGGTTTAGTTTTAGTGTAGTTCAGTTTAATCAATTCTAGTTATATTTCAATTTTAGATCGATTCTACTTCAATTCTATTTTAGTTCTAATATGATTCTATATATGCTTTAGAACAGTTCTAGTTCAATTATATTTTAGTTTTAGCATAGTTTTAGTTTAACTCCAGTTTAATTAAAAATAAATAAATAATAATAATAAAATAATTAAAAAAAAATAAAAACTTTTTCTTTTCACAGTGGTCGCACAGCCATTTTAGTGCGACTCAAAGAAGTGGGCATAGAAAATCCCGGAGAATACATATCATTCCATGCATTACGTACTCATTCGCAATTGAATAATGTTCCTATAACCGAATTAATCTATGTACATTCCAAACTACTCATAGCCGATGATCGTGTTGTTATTTGCGGTTCGGCCAATATCAATGATCGTTCAATGATTGGTAAAAGGGATTCAGAAATTGCAGCCATTATAACAGATAATGAATTTGAAGATGGACGTATGAATGGTAAAAAATATCCTAGTGGTGTGTTTGCAGGAAGATTAAGAAAATTCCTGTTCAAAGAACATTTGGGTAAGTAATAAATAATGCTTGAAATAAAAAATAATAAAGAAATAATTTTAATTTTCTTAAAGGTCTGCTTGATCCTGATGCTGAACGTATGCCCATTGACATTACTGATCCGGTGATTGATCAATTTTGGAATGGCATATGGAAACGAATTTCCCGGCGTAATACCGAAATTTATGATGAAGTTTTCAAATGTATACCAAATGATAATGTAAAAACCTTTGCCCATCTCAGGAAATATCAAGAAGAAACACCGCCTCTATGTAAAATAGATCCAGATATTGCCAGTAAACGTATAATGAATATTCAGGTAAAGGGATTTATTTATTTTTTGTTTTGTAATTTAAAAATATTAAAAATGTGTTTCATTTAATATGATTTTTAGGGAAATTTAGTTGATTTACCTTTAGATTTTCTTAATAAAGAAACTCTTACCCCTCCCGGCACCAGTAAGGAAGGCCTTATACCCACCTCTGTTTGGACCTAAATTATTTTGTATATTTTTTATTTATACAATTTGTTATTAATTTATTTAGCTTTAAGTTTTAATTTTTGGGATACATTTTTTAAAAAATTAAAGTTACCTCGTAAAAAAGTTGTATATAGATTTAAAAATGTTTTTAATGAGTGCTACAAAAATCGAGTCACATTAAGTGTAATTAAACCCTTGTGTTCCGTAAAATGTTTATAGCAAAAATAAATGAAATTATATTTAAACAGTATTTGTTTATTTAAGGAAGAAAAAAAAACAAATATGTAAATTTTTATAATTATAAATTAATTTATTATTTTAATAGTTAAAGTTTAGTTTGTATAAATGTACATATGTATTAAAAAAATGTATTTTAAATGGTTACATTATGTTATGTTTTATAAGTTTTAATATTTGGAATAAATTATTTGAAAATTTTATCAAATTTCCATTTTTTCTCCTTAGAAGTTTTTTTTATATTTTTTTACTGGGAAAAAACTCCAGCTATTATGATGTTAAAATTTGATGTATTCTTTGAATAAATTATCATTCCTATTTCTTTAAATTTTACTAAATGTAAAATAAAATATACAAATACATAATGCGTTGATACTAACATAATGCGTTGATACTAACATCTAGATGATTTTATGCACTTTAAGGCGATTTCTGGAATTGGGTTTATAAAATAAAATTTGGCAATGTTGTTTCTACTTACATAAAACTTATTTGTGTCGAATATTAACTTTATACTAACATTCGTATGGGATTCAGGCACGTTAAAGTGATTTTCGGAATCCGACCGATCTTCATAAGATTTGATACAAAGATTGACACTTCTGCAAAACTTATTTGCACCGAATTTCATTAAAATATTCTTGTTTTTAAGGCATTTTTGAGTGTTTAAACTCTATTCCGGGGGGACATCAAAATCAATTTCAATAGGCTTCGTCCTTGTATCATAAAAGCACCACGTGCCAAATTTCATTGAATTATCTTTAAAATTGCGGCCCGTACTTTGTGCACAAGGTTTACATGGACAGTAAGCCAGCCAGACAGACGGACGGTTAGATCGAATTAAAAAATGATTCTGCGTCCATTGGTACACTTTAAGGTGGGTGTTGGATAACTTTTTCTATGCGTTACAAGCATCAGCACATACGCATAATACTCTAACCACCTATATTGGTGTAGGGTGTAAAAATCAATTTTTAAAAATACTATATTTTATAGATGCTACGAAAAAAGTTGTAAATCGCTAGTGTATTTATTAGAAAATATGTTATATAAATATTCCGACTTCATTGACCAAAAAATGCACGAAGACAAAAACAGTTAAAAATTTAGATTTCAATAAAATTAAACATGGATTGCAGTATATAGCATCCACTGTATATGACGTATGGTCATACGTCGATTCATACATTAGTGCGGCGCAGCATCATCTGTCAGTAGTAGCACATTTCTCATAACCATGAAACATTTTTTCATTATGAGAAACACCCTGTTTTAAGTGTAAACATATTTAGCTTAGACACCAACCTTAACTAAATAAACTTTATCCCAAACATTTACTATCGAAATAACAAGAAACAAATCCATCCACACTAAATATATAAGTGTGGGCTCCACTGAGAGCGCCACTTAGAGAAAGAGAGAAAGCTTTCTTCACAATCGTACACCAATAATAAAAAAATTAACTACAACAATTTGTATAAGAACTTTGTTTTTGCATTGCAATTTTGCTGCTTTTGTTCTCCTTTGCTTTGTATAAACAAAACAGATTAAAAAAGCAACAACAATAAATGCAATGCATGTCTACCCCAACATTTATTTAAATATTTAGTTCGTTGTCGTTTGTCGTTCAGAGCGGTGTGGTAGTCATCTTTATTGTTATTATTATAAAATCGTTGATAATGTTAAAGAAAAATGAAAAATAACAAATGTGTACGTTTAATTAACACCATTAAAAAAAACAACATAAAATCAAAAAATACTTAAAGAAAAACCATTTATTTTCTTAACAAATTTATTGAAATTTAAACAAATTTAAAGTTTTTATTAAGCAAAAAAGAAGTGCTGAATATAAACTACAGCCAAAAAGAAGAAAAAAAAGAGTTTTGGCAGGAAAAAAAATCTAGTGCAGTCAAAAAACATAACACAAAATAAGTGAAGTAGAATGTAGTAAAGAAAACATAAAAAATAAAAGTGAAAGAAATAAAGAATAAAAAAAACATGTAAAAGCACCGTAAAGTGAAGTGTTTCTGTAAAAGTAAGTGTGTATGTGTGTGCGAATAATTGTCTCATAATAAATGAAAAGCGTTGAGATGGAAAATGTTCTTAAACAATTTGATTATTAATTAAGAAGGATTACCAATTAAAAAAAGGATACAGTTTTCAATATTTAACAGGTAAAGTTTTAAATTAATTTTCTAGTGTTTATTGTGTATACATACAAACATACATATATATTTTTTGAATTATGTCTGGTTACATTTTCTTTATACTTGATACTATATTCCTATGGTGGGACATACTTGTTTGTTGCGGAGTTTGCAACAGTTGGATAATTGAGCTCTTACGGAGTTTATGATAAAAGAATGTTTGGCATAAATCAAGATCACCAGCACACTTGATTTTTAAATAATTTTTCTCCCTTTGAGACCTAGCATACACAAAATTTTATATTTTTTATTTATTTATTTTTAATTCTTGTTTTCATTTTAAACTATTCACTGAAAATATTTGCTAAACTGTTACTTTTTTTTTTTTTTTTTGATAAAATAAAGAATAAATCAAAATAGTGAGAATTTTATAAGGAAAATGAAGAAATAGAAAAGGAAGTGTAACCTCATTTTGGAGACTTGAACAATAAGTGCAATATTTTAATATCAGTTGGATTTTTTATTTCGTTTCAAATCAATTTAGACTTTTTATAAATTGTTATTCTTTAATACAAAAACAAAATAAAATTTTAAATAAAAGTTTTATAAAATGTTTTGACTAAAGTTACATAACGCGATTCTCACAATCGTTTTGAGCTCATAGAAAAAAAAAAAACATAAATTACCAAATGTGATTTTTGTTTTATTTTATAAAAGTCTACGTTTTAAAAGTGGAAAAATCAATGTAAAGAGTTATTAGATTTGGCGGTTGTGTGATATTAATTTTTCATCACACGATGAATATCAGCAGCAATTCGGTAATTTTGATCATTTTTCTACAATACTTCTTCCGATGATGAGAAACAAGTATCACCGATTCTACAACTATAAAATTTTGCGAGAACAGTGGAAACAAAGGAAATTTAATAATTCTAATATTCCATTAATATGTGTGAACAAGCTTAGGGATCTTGCGTAAGGTTTTCTTATAGATGATGGCAGAGACGGGGAGATGTAATTGATAAAAGGGCCAATCTATAAGAAAATGTTTAATTATAATTACTCATGTAGGAGTAATTATAATTGTAGGGATGATAAAAGAAGAGTAATAAGATTAGTTCTAAATCCATAGGTTCGCTGGCTGCAGCGGCATAAAAAAAACTTGGTTACCTTTATGAAATGAAGATTAGGTATTTTAGATGATGCGATCTTCTTGAAGGATGGTTAGCAAGTGACTTCTTTTTTCTTGACAGCAATATTAGTTATTAAGTAATGGATTCCAATAAGTTTCGGTTTTTTTTTTAACGAAACCCGATTTTAATCCATAACATTTTCTTTTACAGAGGGTACAAAGTGCTGCCAATTTATAAAAATTACACTTAGAAAAAAGTTAATATATTATATTACTTGATGCAATAATTGATATAAAAATTATAATTCAAAATTATAATTTAAGTGTCCAACTAGTTTGGACAATGTGGTTGTGGAAATCAAATTAAATTATAATCATAAATGACATTTAAATGATTCTTTTGTATTTTGTACCGAAAAGTGTTATTTACTTAAGTTCTGTGTGCAAATGTGGCTTTAAATGAATCAGACATTAACGTTTTTATGCCTGCACTATAATTATGTCCTACTTAACCTATTCTATACATCAGAATGTATTGGGATGCAGGGTTTTCCAATGACCTAATATCGAAATATATACATATATATATTTTTAGAAATTGATATATAAGAATAAATATTAAATATTTTTTCCAACTTTTAATGATTTAGTTTTAGACTTTAACCGTTTTTAAGATGGAACTTTTCCAAGTAGTATTTTTGGTTATGAATAGGGTTTTAATTTCCTGACATTTTTCAGCTCCCTAGAAACGCGATTTTCTTTAAGGCATTACCGGAAATTCCCGGGTATTCGGGAAAAATGAAATATTATTATAAAAAGCTTGAAAACTAAACAAAAAAAGCTATATTTTAGATATAATTTGTACACAAATAAAAATATATGTTTGAAGATAATTATTATATAAATTGTAATGTGTTAAAAATAGTTTTTTTTTTCTGTTTCTGTTGGGTAATAAATAAAATATACACAAAAAAGTATTACCTTATATTTTTCAATTCATTTTACATCTAAATTTAATTAATATGTTCAAGCAAAGATAAAATAAAAGAAATAGTAAAAATAAAATTCAAGTAAGATTTTTTTTCTCACTTAAATTTTTAATTCATTCAATTATCCATTTGATTGATTTAATAAATTTTTTAATTGGAAAATTTTTTCTGATTTCAATTTTTGACAGTCCTTAGTTCTTGATATGTATAATCATTTTGATGAGAGGTCAGGAAAGGCTTATTATGAAAATGTATACTCAATATAATTTTACAGCTACAGCTTGCAAGCTAATGTACTCAGTTTTACATAATCGTCAACAATTTATACAAGTAAATGGTTAAAGGTCTAGGAGGGTATTTATGAACAGGGGTGTGCCGCAATGTTCTA
This sequence comes from Protocalliphora azurea, assembly GCA_932274085.1. Classification (NCBI taxonomy): domain Eukaryota; kingdom Metazoa; phylum Arthropoda; class Insecta; order Diptera; family Calliphoridae; genus Protocalliphora; species Protocalliphora azurea. Next base: position 3,959,438 of record OW026521.1, on the reverse strand, counting down.
TACTGGGGCCATTATTATTCACAATGTATATCAATGGTTTGATGTGTAGTCTTTCATTCCTACGCTGATAACGTATACAAATACTAGCATTTTTGGACAGGATAATATCAATTACAAATTATATTGATTTAATAAATAATGATATGGAAAATATTATTCCATGGTCAACAGAAAACCAAATGAATCTGAACCCATAGAAAACATGTGCAATGAAGTTTGGTAACATTCATTTTAATGAAAACAGTATATTAATACATAATGTGGTCGTTAGATTTGTATCGAATTATAGGGTTTTAGGTATACATCTGGATAATAAATTAACTTTTGACAACCATGCGAATAAACTTATTTCAAAGGTCTGTTATGCATGGAGGCGAATATATAGTTTTGGTTATTATTTCCCATTGAAAATAAGAAAACTAGCTTTTTTACATTTGACAAAAATTTCGCCTGCACCGCTTTATTATTCAAATCAAAAATCACTTAACTAATTTTATGGTTTTACTATATATCGATCATTATAATTATTTTCTAATATACTTTATTAACCATAGTTACTTTTTACTAATATAATTAAAAAAAGTCTTATAAATGTGAAAGATCACACACAAATTTTGAAATGCTTAATCAAAATGGAAATTTAGTCCGAAAATTACAGAAAAAAATTTTAAAACATTTAATAATTTTTCATAAGAAATATAACCCAAATATGTATTGAAATTTTTTAGCCGATTTGTTTATTAGGTTTATTTTTTAAATTTAAAAAAAATGCTAACTTTTTTCTGACCTTAATTTTTTAGCCTTTTTTGACCTTTTTTTAAAGTTCATTTTAGCCTCTTTTTTTCTCACCTGCTGGCAATTCTTCCATAACACTGCTTATAACAATAAAAACCTATAAACTCACAAATATGATCTTTGTTTTATATTTGAAAAGTATACGTTTTAAAAATGGAAGAGCAATGTGGAGCGATATTAGATTCGACGGTTGTGTCTGATATTAACTTTTTCTCAGAGCAATTCGGTCGTTTTGATCATATGCCTACTGATACCTCTTCCGATGATGAGAAACAGGTATTACCAATTCTTCCATTAACAAATTTGCGAGAAAATTTCTAATCTTCCATTAATGAATGGTTGTGGAAATCAAATTAAATTATGTTCACCAAACATTTATTTTTCACGATATTTTAATGAGTCTGTTGTATTTTGTACAGAAAAGTGTTATTTACTTTATATGAATCAGGCATTAAATTTTTTTTTTTTGGCTGGAATATAATTATGTCATATATAACATATGCTATAAATTATAATATATTGGGCTGCTGGGCAGTGTTGCCAGTTTAGTCTTTTTAAGGCTCAATCTAGCATTTTTATTTTGCTTTTAGCCACAAAATTTTTGTTTTAGCTTATAGCCTTTTTTGATTCTTAAAATTTCCTTAAAAATACTAAAATTTTAGTATTTCAACAGAGAAGAAAATAATTTCTTATTTGCTTTTACTAATTTTATTTTTACAGAATCACCCATTTAATTTTTGTGTATTAATTCGCACAAATGATCGAGATTATTTATATTTTACAAAAATTTTCTTTTAATTTTCTCATTATATGGAATTACTTAATCAGTTGTTATAATTATTTTTAATAAGCTTCATTAACCATATAAAAAAAAATTATATAAGAGAAAAATCACATAAAAATTCCGAAATTATTAAACAAAACGGAATTATAATTCAACAAATCACTTGGAAACATTGGGATGTTTTTTATATGAAATATATCTTTAAAAAAATATCAACAACTAATGAGAAAAAAAATAATAATAATAATAAAATATAATATAAAAAATATTAGCTTTTTTCTGACCTTAGTTTTTGGGGTATTTAGCCTTTTCTGAGCTTTTTTAAAGTACAATTTAGCTTCTTTTTTTTTTGTCACCTCCTGGCAACACTGCTGCTGGGTTTTTTTTTAATGTCAGAATATACATATATTCATTTTGTTAATCCGCTGCTACATCTTCGTCAAATATTTTATGGAGAGACCAAGCAATAATTGATCTAGAAAGATCACAATATATTTTATTGGTTAAACAATTACATACTACTTAACTGACGAAAAAATTACACTATTTACTGGCCGACCGATGTCCAGCTAGACAATTTATAAATTCTAAGTCTACGTCTTTTACTACGAGCGACTAAAAATCTGTTTTTTTTTTTCGTAATTTCTAAGGGACTAGACTTGAAAGTTTTTCAAGGAAATGGAACTTTTTCAATTAGTGTTTTTGGTCACGGACTATCGATGTATATCAGTTGGCACTCATATATCTTTTGACAATTTCTTCAAAATAATACCCATCTAGAGGGCGGACCTTTGTAGTCCATCGAAAGAACAGGTCATGTTTCTTAAAACAAGAGCGCTTATTGAAACTCCTAAAGATATTCGATAGGACAGATATGACAACTGAATGAAAGTTGTGTAAGGAAATCCATCAATATGTCGAAATCCTAACCGTGAAGATCGAAGTAGAATCAAATTTTTCAAATATAAATTTCGTCTTTACATCTTTCAAGAGAATAAAAAAAACTTAACATATTCATGTAGATAAAACAATATTTTTTGCAATATTTCATTAGTTTATTCGAACTACAATATTTTTGTTCACTATTTCTTTATTTAAGAAAATTAAAATCGTATTCATCAGTGAAATAAAATGCTACAAGAAGATAAGAATAGACCATGCGTTGTTAGGTTATGTCCAAAACGCACTATTTTTTGTAAAAATTTTATTCTCATAAAATCTTAAAAATTATGTTTAAACTGAATAAAATAATTTTATTTCAAAATAAATAGTCTTTTCAAACTTATAACGTTTTTATAGTTTGGGACTTAAAGAATTTTTTCCTCCATACAAACAGAGGCAGATTTCACAGGACAACTCTGATTCTGAGGGACGAGATTTTGCAGTCAATATATATATATATATATATATATATATATATATATATATATATGCACGTAATCATGCAGATCTAACCCTATAAATCACCTTTTTTGATTTAACTCTAGTTCTCGATATCAACCGTTATATTAGAATATTGAAACATATCTCGAATAAAAATTCTTGAATTCTCAAACTGAAAAAATTAAAAAAAGTACACAAAGAAAATTTTTGCAGGTTTTTGTTTGTAAACAACAAATTAGTAATGTTCCCTCATTCAATTAAAGAAAAAAATATATAACTGAAATCCTTAACTTAAAACACAATCATGGCATCAACAGAGAGCAAAAACTTCTAGATGTAAATAAATTTTCATATAACTATTTAACATAGACAGGGTGCCAAACGGTCCTATGGAAAATTAAATTTTTCCTAATGTGAAATAATTTCAAATTTTTGGTGTGCCAAATGAAAACTTTTCAACTACGATAAAGTTTGACTATACTACTTATTAAACATTTCCATATTTATTTTAATCAGAAAAAACAATTTTATAAAATGAACACTAAAATTCACAAGCGATTTTAAAATATTTTGTTATAATATACTTTATTTACTTTTTGATTTTTAGAATTTTCTATACATTTGTCAAAATATGGGCTAGTGAAATTTTATTCACCTCATATTTGTCAAAAAGTTACTATCCTACAAAGCAAAGAATACAAAGAATGGAAAGAAGGTCTCTTTCGTACAACAACATTTCTATCTCCTCATATACACTTCAACACACTTGCGAGAGAGAAAAACAACACAAACAAACACATTTTCATCAACAAAAAGCCAAAACATTTTATTTAATTTATATTTTTCGATGTAAGAGATGAACATTTATGAAAATCTAAGAGTATAATTGTGATGAATTATATTTAATAATTTTTGAATACTCTTTTGTGCAACTATGTGTGCCTATGATGTGTGGTGATAGTGGTTTCAGCACTAATACATATAAATATAATTTGACTAACACAATCTTTAAGTTATGTTTTTTTCGACAAGCCTTCCATTCTTTGAATTCTTTGCTACAAACTTTACAAACCATTTGGCACACACTCATAATATACCATTTATATCGAACAATACTAATGGGTTTTTGTGAAAAACAAAAACTACCTGTTTTTCTTGATATTTTTTTTTTTAATTTTTCTTTTTTAAATACAATTTGATTTTTTTTTTTTGTTAATAATGTTTTTTACAACAATTAAAACATTTATTCACAAAATATACAAAACAATGTCAGAAATTTTACAATTCCACTTTGTTTAATATAAATAAAAGCTCAATGTTCTAAAATCAACTGAACAGGCTTTATCATAAATAGTTATTTTAGTAGTTTTTATTTGATTTTAAATGAAAATTATATTAAAATGGTTTCTGATTTATATATAAAAAACTAAAGAAATTCATGTAGTTTTATAAACTATACATTTTTACAATAATATGCCGTCTATACCAAAGCAAAAACTAGTTGGTTTTTGAAAAACTAAAATTCAAAAGCCATGTTTTTCTCAGATATGGTTTTTCTTAACGTACAAATTTTTTTCATTAGTTGTTTTCCAATCGAATTCGATAAACTTCTTTTGTTAAAATTCTTTTTTATATCATTTCAAATTAAATTTGTTTAAAATAATAAAATGACAAATAAAATAATACAAGAAAATCAAAAATTTTATTTTATTCAGTATATACAAAAGCTTACTGTTATGAAATCAACTGAACAGGCTGTATTAAAAATATTTATTTTAGTAGTTTTTATTTGGTTTTCATTAAAAACTAAATGAAAATGGTTTTTGATTTTTTGATTAAAATCGAATCATTAATGTAGATTTCTTACAATTCATAGCTACCTGTGGCTTAAAGGATAATTTATTTTTCCAACTTAAAATGCATTCTTTTGCAGCCAAATTTACCTGTCGTCGTCAACAACAATATATTAAACAGACTAATTGTTATACTCCGCATTTGTGCCGATATTTGCAAACAATCTTCAGACCGCAAGTTCAAATATATCGGTCGAATCAGAATTACGATGTCCATCCATGCTTCTGGTTAATCATGTGCATGTCTCAATTTTTAAGACAATTCAATGAAATTTGGTAGCTACATGTTTTCTTTTCAAGCTTATGGAAATCAATCGGTTCATTATTTCACATATCACCTATTATACCGAGGATTGTACAGGAGAGTCTCTGTGGGTCTCCGCCGACCATTTCCCCATTGCTCTTCTGATTTTCATAGGTTTTAAGAAGTCTTAAGATCATGGAACTTTGTGGGCTTGTCATTAATTTTTAGGTTTATTTTGGGTCTTTTTGCTGCCCATATGGAGACTTCTCCAATAGGGTTATAATATTCAACATGAGTGCTTCTACCATTTGTAGGGCGGAACTTGTCCTCTTCTGTAGGAGATATAACATTCGGCCTTTTCCACTTCCCACCTATACGGTGTTGAACTAAAGGTGTCAGAAATGACTTTTCGACACTGTGATGAAGCCCATACTTGTGTATGAAGCGATAGCATGATGGAAGGCTTTGGAGAAATCCACCTACATCGGAATCTTTGATAGGATTGTGAGTAGTTCAGCGCTACTCATAAAAGGAGCTCTTCGTACAACTCCATCGAAAACCCTATTTGTTCTTATGAACTGGCTGCCGGTGGATCTTATGGCCAAACAGATCGCCATTATGTCAGCGATCAAGCTTAGCACTTGGAATGCATGTAATTATAGTGTATTCGCCCATGCGACTGTTCTAGGTTTCCTTAATAACATTCCTTGCAATATTCCCACACCCTTTCTCGGCAGAGACTTCTCAGTATCAATCTCAACTAATTTCGGCAGATCTCGGCCATAAAGTGGGAGGTGAACTGGTTAATGCACTATTGGGTATTCGGAGTGAATATCCAAATCTGTACAGACAGTCAAGCCACGATAAAATCGCTCTCGACTGTCTTTTCGACATCCAGGCTATTACATGAATGCCGGACATCCTCATTATGTTGATGAGATCTAGACATCGACCGTTTATATAGAATGTAATTAACAGATTTGTTATATTGGCTCTGCAGCCTTTATTAAGAGAAACGGGACATTGCCGGATTAAGTTTTTATGATGTTTCTCTCGATAATATGGACTCCTTGGCTGCTCAACAGTATTGCAAGAATTCAAAAGCACCGATGCATTCAGTCATACAAAAAAAAAAAAAAAATATTTTCAAATCTTGCAAAACTTTTTAGCAACAATAACTTGATCGCACTATGGAGCCGATCGCAAAAAAAATGATTAAATCTAAAAATCTCCTAAACTATATTTTAAAATATATAAAACAAAATATTATTTTATTTGGGAAAAAGGTAGAAAATTTGACATTTTTGTAAAAATTAGCCATTTTTCATACTTATTTGAAAGTGTTGACATTGATAATTCTTCAGGGCTAGACGAATTGAGTTAATGAAAAAAAAATTTCATCATATCGAAATATCAGACAAGTGCTTTCAATATAGGTCTGAAAACAGATTTTTTCTAGGTCAATTTGTAAATGCTTTTTCCACTATATAGGGCACAACGCACGGCGTTGTTTATCTTTACAAAATTCCGGTTCACATATTAGAATTTTTTAGTTGTTGTAGTTGTGGTCTTAAGGAATGAAACCTGGATAGAGTTTTTTTATTTTTTTTGTTACTTTTAACAAACAACGAAAATCATTTGAAAAAATGTGCAAAAAAATATGATAAACTCTTTCAATTTCAGTATACACACACTTTCGCGTGTCAGTGTTCGTTCCCTGCTGCATATTTTATACATACATAGGAATATTTCTGTTGTTGCTGCTATTTTACTGTATTTCCTTTTTGTTCTTGATTTTCTTTCTTTTATTTTTTTGCTCTTGTAATAATTGTGCAGACCAATAAGCCAAGTCAGGCAGCCAACAACTAACGACCCAATAGAATAGCGCAGGCAAACAAAAGCGGAAAAGACAAGTTAGTTAGATGTATGAATATTTGGTTCGTTCAATAGTGGGAACAAACGACCTGACAGATAATTAGACCGACAAACTAACATCCAGTCATTTAAAAACATACACACACATGCAGTTTCATATATGTATTTGGATGGAGCCACGAAAATAAACAGAAACATAGACATGAAAAAAAAAACAAATATAAAACATTAAAAAAATTAAATAAAAAGACAGGATACATACAACGGGATGAAATATGAAAACAAAATAAACAGTGAGAAAAAAAGAAAAGAAAAACAACAGTGACAATTGTTGGCAACACACACTACTATGCATTGACCAGGAATGTAAAATGGCTTATTTCATTTTGTACCAACCATAATGCACTTTTTCGACTACACTATATTTTCAACATTTTGCAATATTATATGCAATTTTAAAATTGCAGCAACAACTTTGTTTGGTTCAAATCTTCTGAATGAAACTCAATACAGTAGAGAAATTTTTCCTTCTTTTTTACAAATATTATATTTTGGTAGAAAGCTTTCGCTAAAAAAAAGATAGAATTCCTACAATAACTCTCGGGATGTTTGGAAAAGATCAATAAGTCCAGTTTTCATGAGCGATAGTTTAGATCAGAAATTGTAAATTTTTGAATCTTTATTCCTATGCATCGTCTAGTGTTCTATATTTCATACAATACATTCCATCAAAGAAAGCCAAAACATTTTTCTTAAGTCCTCCGATTTTGTTAATATTCGGCGTACATATACCCAAAGTAGCCATTCGAATATCTTTATTTTTATTTATTTATGTATTTGTTTATTTTTTGTTTTTTGTATTTTATAAAACCTGGCGGTTTTCCATTTTCATTTTAAAAGTGTGTAACTTTAAATACCAATATCTATATATAGAAGATGAAACAGAATAATTTAAAAATAATTTCATCACTTAAAAATGCATTTATAATGCAAATGCAATTTTAGGATGCATTTTTAAAAACTGTGAACCCTTTAAATTTTTGTTTACTAAAAATTGCGAGATAAATAGTTCTGTATATGTATATATGTGTATATATACAATTTTTCAGGTATAATACTTTCTTGTCCCAGAATAATTACTAATTTATTGTGTAATAAACATATTGGCATTCAATATTAAGACGAAATATTTAAACACAGAAAAAAGTCACCAACCACTAAATTAATTTATTCAATTAAGTATTATTTAAATTTTGCACCTGTCAACAAAATGATTATATCAATTACTAATAACTGCAAAAAATTAAAAATATAAAATTTTTTCCAAAATTTACCAAAAAAGTACAATTGTACCATGTTTGCCATCCGTGGTATCGACTAGCAACATAAAAACCAACAACAACATAAGGAAACATGAAAAAACAAAATATTTTTATTACACCGGTTGAGCATAAAGTAAACTTTGCAGAAAACACAATGAATTTTGAAATAAAAACAATCATTCAAAGAGCAGTTATGGTAAATTGCAAGAGAATAAAATTTAAAAAGTTGTAGAGAGTTAGTAAAATATTGTTTTGTTTTTAAAAGTATGCAATTTATATATGTATATTTGCGTGTGTAATTAGAGATGCCATATGGTTTTTTTTATAAACTGCATAATTTTAAAATAAAGACTATATTTCTATGGGAAACCTCAAGGCTTTATTTTTCCTAGAACCAAAATTTGCACAAAGAGGTTAGAAAATGGAAATAGTTTTTTTTATAACTTTTTTATTTTTTTGTTTTTGAGAATTCGTTCCAAAATACAATTATTATTTATTTACAGTACCGGTGAAAAACTTACAACTGAAAATCATTTTTTGGCAATCACAAATTTAATTTTTAAAAATAAATAAAAGCAATTACTTAATTTTTTTTTAATAATTTAAAATGTTGATTTTACTAAGGTATTATATAATTATAACAAGAAATATTTATTTAATTGAAAAGAAAGGTTTTAATAAAACAAGTGAAGATTAAAGTGTTAAGGGAAAATATCGAAAAATAAAATAAATATTAGTATTTGCTTGCATAATGGCAGGTATTTTATCATATCCGAATATATCGTTGGAATTGAGTCTATCTGTATTGAAGCTTTTCAATATAATAGGTATAGTAGGTAATAGCTTTTCCAATTCTATGCATGCTGAAAAAAATAGTGTAGTGACCATAATCTAAGAGCAACATATTATGATTGAACAAATATATATATATATATATATATATATATGTATTCAACATAACATTTTCATTCGAAATTTAAAAAAAATATATATCAGCATAAAAACTAGAAAGCTTCTCCTGTTGTTGCAGCAAATGAGTGATATATTTAGAAATTTAACTCTAAAAGTATTTAGTAACTACTTTACAGTATTGAATACCCAAAAAATACTCGGTACTCGATACTTACAAATACTCGGTACTCGATACTTAATACTCAAAACTTGCACAGCACTTTTTGTAAATCTGTAATAAGGTAACTTCTTATTTAACTTTTTTATTTTATTTATTTATTTATTTTTTGCACTATTTTAGATAAGAAAAAATTATTTACAAAATTTCTTTATAAAACAACATTAAAAATGACGTCTATTGAATATTTTTGCAGAACGGTAAATTTTGCGATTTGTTGCGAAAAGAAAAAAATAAAAACAAATAAATAAATAAAAACTACAAAATATGTTGTTCTGTTTGTTTCGTTGCGCTATATCAGGAGTTGCGACAACACTTAATTAATTTTTATATAATAGAGGAAAAAAATTTAACTATTTGTAAATTATTATTAAGAGCGAAAAACACCTTTTATATATACTAAATATTTTGTAAGAAATAATATTACTTTGCTCATAAGGAGATGATCTTCAAAATATTGGATTTTTTCAGTTTTTGAGTTTTGGGCCAACACTGTATTTAATTAAGGGCGGGTTGAAATATAATAAAATAAGCTTTATGTATGTCGTTATAATATGGTTTAAATGTCAGCCGTTGCTTTCCATTGTATCGAAAGAATGGGGCTTTTTGAATTCAAATTCTTGTGAATTCAGAAAATTTCGCAAGAAAAAGTCAAACTGAAAAAAAATCATGCAATCTTTGCAGCCAATACACATCTCCATTGACAGAGATAAAAATACTTTAAAAAATCCTTCATGTAGAATGTCAGTTGTATTGTTCCTTGTATGTATCACAGCGCCGTTCTGCTGGAGCCACATGTCGTCCACGTCTATATCGTACAATTAGGGTCAAAATAAACGGTTTTTTGAAACAATTACGGACAAATAATAACACCAAACGATGTAGATTTAATTCACTTTAATACCTCATTAATAAATCTAAATGTCAGCGATTAATTACCTGATCTGGCAACTCTTATTATGTTTTCATTGTAAACATTATTGTGTGCGCAAAGAGTACAATAGGAGCAGAGTAAGTTTTACAATTGCTGTTGTTGTTGATTCTTCTTCTTCCTTAAAATGAATAAACGAAACCAAGAACAACTAAAAACATGAATACAAAGTAAAAAGTAAATAAAAAAACAACTAAATTCTACTTCAAGTCATTGCTCTCTTGTTGTTGCTGTTTCATTAGTATTCTTTCTGTTTTCTTATATTGCAATGAACAATTGTTTGAGTACAGGCAAGTACTAAGAGGTAAAGGGTAGCGCCTACTTTAAATAAATACATACATACATTATTTGTTAAAACTTGTACATGCACTAGTAGTAGTTGTTATTGGTGAACATACATTTAAACTTCGGTGATGAAAAATCGTATTTTTTACCACATATTTAGTTGCTTTTTTTTGTATCAATAAAATTCTAATCACGCAAAGGAACTAAAATTGCATCAGGGATGTGTATTAAAAGAGAAAAATAAAACTTTTTGGGTTATGATTTAATTAAAATTTGTTTTCTTTTAGCAAAAAAAGTACTAAACAGTGTTGAAAAAACAAAATAGAATAAATATAAATTTCTAACTTCTTAAATCTTTGATCGGTTGTCTGCATTTTAAAAAATGTTGGGATTAGTTAAATAAATAAGGAATGCGTATGTAAAAATTAGAGCCTAGAATGCAGCTTATGAAAATGAAGCCAAAGGGGTAATATTCCTAAAATTTTCTTTTGTTTAAGAAAAATTAATTACGCTATTACAATACGTAAACAAGTTAACGGTAGAAATTTGTTTCACGTATAATAAAAATTACAAGCCTTAAAGCGTGCACTAATTTTTTCATGCGCAGTCCTTAGTACTGACTAACGAAACTATATAATTTCGCCTTAGTTCTATGAGAGAGCAAAAGAGTGGAATTAGAAGTCTTGAATAAAAAAAAAAATAATTTAAAATGTGAAGTCTAGCAAAATATACAGGAATATCATAAGGATGGCACCGTCAGAACAAAAAGGAATTAAGCCTCATGATACACCTTGTGTTTAGTAGCTAGCACTATTCATTTTCGAAAAAAATGTATGTTCGTTTCCTATATTATTTCATATGCGATCTTCGTGTAAAATTTATTCATATGATAGTAAGGTGCTACCGCTACATTTATTACATCTGTATGAATATCATTGAATGCGATTAGTACTGCCTTCATATAATCGATCATCTTTCCCAGAATTTAGCAAAGAGAAATATGTTAAATTCAACTCCTTTGTATTGAAGTTAAGATGGTTCCTTCGATCAAATCCTAAAAGGAATTGGTAAGTTAACATCTTATTATGTTTCTTCATCGAAAAGTTAAGACAACTATTGTGTTAATATTTTGTTACGTTTCCTTATCGGAAATCTTTCGTTTTTCAAATAGGTTGAGTTCTGTTTAAGCCGCCTGTAATGCTCTTGAGAGAAATATTTTTGCAGGTTTGGATATTTTTCCATTAGGTATTACTCAGAGACCACATAGTTCTTCAATGTTGTTGCCAGCATTCCAAATCACATGTATATACCCTACGTGGTGAGTCAGTTTAGATTGGTAGATGTTGGGAAAATAGGAGTGACAAATTTCCGCCTCGAGAAGCTCCTTGCTTAAAAGAGCTTGGATTCGTAATCCAACTCATCACCTTACATTTGATTCCTTATGTTTAAAGAAGAATAAATTAAATGGGAATTATATTACATATATTCTTGTTAAACTAACCTGTGCTATGCTATTATCTTGTCTCTATAATATGAATTATAGATTTTTAACTTTTTTTATTTAGTAACCCAAAAATACTTTTTAACAAACTGCAATTGTAAAAATCTTAAAGAGCAAAAATTGAAATCTTGATTGAAATGATTAGATATCTGAGGCCCTATGCACCGCGGCCCATAGAATGTTTTGTGCAGCCTTTAACTTCATCATGACAAGTTTAGGCTTGGAATAAATCGAATTATCCTATTCAGCTAATAGAACTATGTCCTCCCCAAAGAAACTTTACCTTTTGAGAAGGCACAGCAGGGCAGACACATGTCTTCAGATGACTCGTCTTGCAACATGCAGCATCCGCAATGGCCACTTTCAACATTTCTTAGGATATGCTGATGGTATCTAAGACCACAATGATCGGTGAATAATCCCTTTAGTACTCTAAGCACGCTTTTATTTAGCAGTAGGAAACAAGCCATTTAGCCTATCTTAATCCAGAGACATTTTCCCATAGTCGACCAAATTCCGCCAATGCGCGAGAGTTTATCTTTTCCCTGGGATATCCCGCAAGGATACCGAAGAAGGGTTTTAGATCTACTAGAATGCATCTAGCTCCTCTTTTAGCCAAACAATCAGCCTGTTCGTTTCCTGAATGGTCTTCATGGCCAGATATCCAATAAAGCGTTATGTACCACAAGTTCGTTTACTTCTCGATTTTCTCTCTGACGCACACGAATATGGCGTTACCGTCTGGAAAATCGTTGTGTATTTTCCCATGGGTAAAGCGCATTAAAAATTGGGTCCAAACACACCGGCGCCTACATCACTATTAGTTTCGTTGGAACCGTTAGTAAACTAAACTTGATCAGTCTCGTGGTACAAGGATTGATTCACCTATTTATTCCTGTAAGGTATTAGGATTTTAATATTTCTGTGTAATTATTGTAATAAAAGACCAGTAGCTCATGCTCGGTTTAAGACGTTGACGAACATAAAGGGCCTCAAATGTCTTGTTAGTAATATTGGACAATAATTTCAAGGTATTTCACTTCAGTGAAGAACTCAAAATATAATATGATAATATAACCATTTAGAGTATCCTCTAAGATTTTTTAGTCGAGTAAATGGTACAATAATGATCTTAACTAGTAGGATTAATTGCCATCCATCTTTTCTTGCTGCAGTTAAAGTTGCTCTGGGCTAGATACATGTATTCCAATACAACTATGTCTAGATAGATAGATAGATAAGGTTGACGTGACACCAAATGTACCACATCTCCACCCAGAGACCGATCTCTGTCCATTGTGAGTCCCTTCATTGAAAAGCTATAGGATATAGAATACAAAATACAGAAAACAGAAAATAGGAATAAGAAGAGAAAAAGGATAGGAATAAAAAAAAGGAATCATATAAGAGAATTAGCAATGTTGCCAATCCCCCTAGGGGTGTACCCCTGACTCTCCCTTAGACAGTCGATTCCCATGATTTCTTCAATAGATTCAATAGATTCGGTCTCGTCGACGTCTCCACACATTCTACAAAAATCGGAATTGCTAGCGTCCAATCTACACCTCATCTTCCCTATCAAACAGTGACTCGTTATGGCCCCTATCATGATTCTTAAGCTCCTCCTACTCAAGCCCAGAAGAGTGCCTGTGCCTGCCTTGTCGAGTGCCGGCCATATCGCCCTCGATATATTATTATCGCAGTCCTGTTGGAGCTAGCATGGGAAGATGCCATCTGGTCATGGTAATTTGTAAGAAATTACTCTTTCTTCATCAAAGATCCTCTCTGCCAATCTCCTATTTCTGTTCGCCATCTACGAGTTGATAATAAAGACAGAAGCAGATTCCAGGTTCCATTGCGATGCATCGGGGCGTTGTGATAAAACTTTCTGTAGCCTAATTGCTTCAGGAGGGAACTAAGGGATTTGACTTCTCGTTTTTAGTTAACAACTAATAAACGAGTTTTCAACTGTAAATTGCTTCGTTGTCTCTGTTGGCAGTACCAAAGTAGAGTTTATGGACTATAATTAGATACCAGCAGAATGGAATACCTATTTTCTGTACCGTTACACACTTCATCAGCATTCGTGGTGTTATCCATTTAAGTTTCGTTGAAATCTAAACGCCAGGCGTTTGGGGCAAGCAAAAGAGAGATTGAACCGAAAGTGTACTTTTTTGGGGGTATGAATGATAAAAAATCAAAAACTTTTGAACAGGTTAATATTTTTAACCCCAATTTTTTTTATGTTATTTTGCATAAAATTAGCTATTGCACACAATACAAGAATCATTATAAATTTACATATTTGTCTTGAAAAATTAAGAAAAATGCAATATGCTTATTTCGGTAAAAGTCACTCAAAGCTTTTGAATTTTAAAATGTGTAGGTCAGAAAATTTAAGCACTACGTCTGTATTTATACATTTAAAATCTCATAGTATTAAGGTCATATATTTAAACATCGGATGGACGTCCGGACGGTCAGATTTAAAACATCATATAGTTATGAAATGACGCAAGTAAAAACTAAATATTGATCGCTATTATGTCCCCCATATATCTATTAATTTCCATAATATTTTCTTAATTTGTTCCTGAACTATAAACAAAAGTGTTCTACTAAATAAAAGATCGTCATAAAAATTTCATATTTTTATTCAAATAAAATTAAATATTTCATTAAAATGAAATACCTTACTATCATTAGTATATGCATCCCTCGAAGGGAAGAATTCCATCCTGAATTTCCGGTGAAAAATTTTTTCCCGCTATCAGTTCTCAGTGAATGTACAAAAGAAGAAAATTAAAAACAAAATTAAAAATCAAAGAAATTTTTATTCAAAAATATATACGTACATATATAATATTTTAAAGAAAAGTTAAAAACAAAGTAAAATATTTGGTATTGGAATGATAGTTTGATTAGTTTATTGTAAAACAATTCGGCTACTTTTTGGAAACCAAACAAAACAAAAGAATTACAACAAATTAAAGTGTACAAAATGTATAGAATTGAAATAATAATTTTATTGCAAGAGGAGAAAACAAGCATCAGCGAATTGTTCGTCGAGGTTTGACCTCTTGGGGTTACCAGATGCATTTCAATAAAACAAAAAAAAAAAAAACTTTTAAATTAATTCTCTGTATTAGATTTTTCCATTTTGTTGAGCAATATATCAGTTTGTGCCTTATTACCGCATCGTGCCTTAGAATAAATTTTTTGAACTTTAGTATTCGATTTATAAGAAGAACTACTTGCATGTAAAGGGAAAAGCGAAAAAAACTCACGGGAAAAAATCATTCACGATAAAAGGAGTTTCATTTTAGCGTGAAATTATTCACGGGGAATTTCTCACGATTGCAAATTTAGGGAAAAAGGGAAAACATTTCGAGAGAAAAAGTATTCATGAAAAGGGTAATGGTCTTTATCCAGAAAATTTACATAGCCACATTACATTGAAATAAAAGAATAAAAAATTAAAGGGCTATAACCGTTTGAAAATTATGCGCCCCGAAATATTAAAAATTTTCTTATCAAAAATTACTTTTTATTTCGATTAAATTGAGCTGATTTCAAAACCAGATAGCTTTATAACTGAAAAAGATATAATAAAACCAAAAATAGATTTAGAAAATTGAGCATGCTTTACATTAGGATCAGTGGTAAAATTAAAATTATTCAAACATTGATTTTTATGTTTTAACTTATTTTTAATCACTCACATCCCAAAAAAAAAAAAAAAAAAAACTACATAGATGTGGTTATAGTAGTGTCCCAATAGTCCAAGTCGTGCAGACAATATCAACGATGTCTTGATGATTTGGCATAGTCCTCGACGACACAATGACGACCTCTCCGAACAAATATTGATGACTTTTTCGAACAAAGGGCAGAAAAATCCTGCAAGACAATGTAAGCGACTTTGTCATGTACATTGTCATTAACCATATTAAAAAAATACAAAAATGGGTTCTGCTGCTGAGATGTGAACCCAGGTCACCACTTCACTTTCTTTTGTTGAATAGTTAAGCGCTATAACCACTTTAGCTACAGCAATCTCTTTTTATTAATGGTTTTAAAATATGACATTTGTCATGCAGCATTTCGTATGTTTGATTTAACACACGACATTTTCGTGAATATGGCTCGAAGTACGACAATTCAGTGCATTTTCTTAATTATAGTCGTCAATAAATGGGGTAAAACGACAACATAGGTGACTTTGTTATAAAACTTGGACAACTGAAGTCATAAGTCGACATCTGACTCGAAGGACCATAAACAAGTTTGCAATCTGTTTGGCACTACCAAAGCTACACACTTCATCAGCATTCGTGGTGTCTTATCCATTTAAGTTTCGTTAAAACCTTAACAACTATTTTCAAAAGACCTTACGAATATTCGAACAGTTTCGTAGATTCAAAAAACCATTAAAAAGTACTAAATACTCTTATTCCAGAGATATTTGATTTCTCTCTCTCTTACATGTACTCTTATTTACACTCAAACTTATTTATAAAAACAACTAAAAATATACATATACATACGTATATACTTATATACTTTTGTTAGAGAATGGAAAGAAAAGAAGAAACAAATATAAAATATAAAATTAAAAACAAAATAAAAAATAAAAATAAATATTTCTGCTACCAACTGAATTTTATTATTGAATCATACAAGTATTTTGGTTGTTCGTTTCTTCGTAATATTGTAATACAATCAAGTACAACAACATTCAATAACAGCAGCAGCTGCAGTAGTTGTTGGATTTTTATTGTTTGCTGTTGTTGTGATACAAACAGCAACAATACATATTGATCGCATATACAAACAATACCAAAACAACTTGTCATAATAATGTTGTAATAAAAGCACGTGTTGACCAGTTACATGACTTTTTTTCTCTCATTTTTTTTTATTTATTTATTTATTGTAACTTGTTCACATCGTATATTAAGAATATGTACGTATGTACATATTTACGTACGTATAAATAATAAAAAGAAAAGAAAAAAATATTTAAACCAGTTAAGGGGGAAGGCTTGCATTGCACTTGGCTGATATGTGGCAAAAACATCTGTAGGTGTCAGAGGGTGTGATGTGTTTGTGTGATTTGAGTGAATGAATTTTGATTTTGACTTGTTAAATGACCCATAAAATTGTTTAACGCCTGCATTACGCAAGTGGCAAAATTTTATGATAGAAACAAAAAAAAAAAAAAAAAAAAATAATAATAATAATAATAACTAAGTATTAAAAATTTAATTTTAAATCTTTTAAATTTGGAATAAAATTCTTAACGTATGCGAAAAAAAACTACAACAAAACTTTCGACGCTGCACAGTGGCCCAGAATCGCTTTTCATCGGCCAAAACTTTGTAACTCTTGAATCGATAGAAATATTTTAGAATTATTTTTTTTATACCCTACACCACCATATGTGGTTGGGGTATTATGCTTTTGTGCTGATGTTTGTAACGCATAGAAAAAGTTATTAAAGTACAGCAATCGACTCAGAATTACTTTTTAAATCGATCTAACGATGTTCGTCCGTATAGCCATGTAAACTTTGTGCACAAAGTACAGGTCGCTATATTAAAGATAATTCAATGAAATTTGGTACTTGGAACTTTTATGATATAAGGACGAAGCTTATTGAAATTGGTTATGATCGGTTCATTATTTCACCTAGTCCCCATACAAATGTCCCCCCGGAATAGAGTTTAAACATTCCAAAATGCCTTAAAAATAAGAATATTTGAATGAAATTCGGTTCAAAGAAGTTCTGTATAAGTATCAATCTTTGTACCAAATTTTATGAAGATCGGTCCACAGTATCTAGTATTAAGTTAATATTCGACACAAATAAGTTTTGTGTAAGTAGAAACAACATTGCCAAATTTTATGAGAATCGGTCCATAATTTATCATAGCTTCCATATAAAGTCACTTCCAGGAATCGCCCTAAAGTGCATAAATTCATATAAATGTGAATATTAACGTAATATTCTGCATTCGTATATTTTATTTTACACTTAGTAAAAGTATCGGTCCACAATTATCCACATGTCTAATATAAGACCCCTCCAAGAATTTTTGTGGACATGCACAATGGTGTGGGGTATCATATGGTCGGGCTTGACCGACTATATCTTTCTTACTTGTTTATTATACATTTAGTAAAATTGATCACAAATGTAACATAAAACTCCTTCCCGAATTTTTATGCTCGTACACAATGGTGTAGGGTATGATATCATATAGTCTTGACCGACTATATTTTTCTTTCTCTTTTTTTGATATAGATGATAGAGAGATATTTTCTTGATTTTTTCTCAAGTTTTAATTCATTAAAATCGGCTTAGCAGTTGTTGAGAAATTTAAGGCTAAAGTTGAACTTTTAATTTCTTTATAGCATATTGTATGGTAGTGCGGATTTTTTATTTTTTGAATCAGTTTTACTTCCCAGTTTATCAATTCTAGAACAGGTTCCACTAGAACCGATTCTTAAAGAAACGGTTCTACTAGAATCGGTTATCTTTGGAAAAAATACGATTTTTTTATGTTTATTATGTTTTTTATTTAAATAACATTAAGGACAAACATTTTTATTTTTTTTAATAACTAAAGGTTTTTTATTGTCTTTTTTACTTTTTACATAAATAACAATAAAAGAAAATTATAATTATTATTCATTCGGTTGAAAAATAGCCTGTAAATATTCCATATTTAGTTCTATATTATTTCTGTCCTCTAGCAGCCTTTTTGATTCTTCATGTAAGTCCCAATGTTCTACTTTCCATTGATTTCGAATGCTAGAGATGAGCGGATCTGATGTTGCCAGTAATATATTAAATAGATTTTCACTTGTAGTATTTCGTGATATTTTTCTGATATTGTGCTCTCTATAAATTTTGTAATTCTTATTCCTTTTTTTCCTGGACTTCCTCTGATACATCTTCAAGTGTTACTAAATGTTGCTTAATGACATCTTCTCCATGACAAAAGATTTTGTGAACTGTTGCAGACATATTTCTCCATGGATATTTGGTTGTATATATTCGTGCAGTTTGCTACGCATAATCACCGAATTTTCTAATATCAATTGGTTCATTGCATACAAGTACATCTTGAAATAAGATTTGTATTAGCACCTGTTATTTCAGATACTCTTTTGGGATCTAAAGAGAACCTTCTTGCTATGTTTCCATCATTCGTATTGCCTGATACTTGTTTTGGTTGATCTATAATCAACCCATATTTGAGAAATTCGTCCTGAACATGTTTCTTTTTTAAACTTCTTAACTCCTTATTGATGTCGTTGTTTCTTATTGATCCAGTTTATTGCAAAATTTTCTTTAAACTGACAAAAATACAATATTAGAAAAAATACTGCTTTGATGATTTTCGTCCAAATAATAAAAAGAAAATATTGCATAAATTACAATTTGAATTTTCTAAACTAGAAATAGAATATTCTGAACTACAAATAGAAATTTCTGAAATGTAATTAGCAACTTCTAAAGTATAATAAGAAATATCTGAAAAATCATTAGAAAATTCTCAACTTTTTTAAATTTATTTTCCTTTGTTTTTTTTCGAAATTTTGACTTTGATGTACATTTTTTGTAATTTTTTCTTTCAGACTAAACATATTTATATAAAATTTTTAAATGCTTTATTGTAAATCTTTAAAGTCGCTTAAAAACTCAAAATGTTATAAAACATTTTCTAAAGTTTCTTTATAATTTCTTATTTGATACTTATGTATGAAAAGTTTTAGAAAGTTATTCTAGATAAAATCGTAGAAATTCTAAAGCCTTTTGCCTAATTTGAAAATCCTAAATTTTGTAATGTTTACAACAAAAACTTCTTTTAAAGTTATTGTTTCGTTCTATAGGATCTTATGGAAGAAAATGTTATAAATCGCAGTTAAACTAGTATTGCGGAAAATTTTAATTTTTTCTAGACGTTGTTCCAAAATTTGCTTTCAATATTTGACCACAACATAACAATATATATAGAGTTGAAAAGCCAGATTCTTCTACTTCCCAAACAAGTTTAAACATAAAAACTCAACAATAGAACAGCAGAATTTGGAATGCATTTATAAGGGAACCTAACCAAAAGCACTTGATTTAATATGGAAAAAGCGTGTCTTAATTTTTTGAAATCGATTTTTTCAGGTAGACCTCTTTCAAATACAACTCCCTTAAAAAATAAAGTACGCTATTATTGGAAATATTTAATTAAAAACCTTAAAATATTTCAATTATTTATAAAATATTACTTAATTATTTGTTTAAATTTACAGAATTAATTTTAATTTATTTAATTAATATTTCTATAATATTAAAGAAATTAGACTTTATGAATATGCATTAAGGTACGTTCAGACTAATCAAATATTTAACCAAAATAACGTAACCACTATATAAAATATTTCCTAATTTCTCTTTTAATGGGAAACGATATTTTACTTATCATTTATCATAATTAACATTTTATACAATTTTGTTTAACGCTGTTTTCTCTTACAAAACATTTGCAAGATCAAACAATGACAAACAATATTTTTATAACACTAGTGGTCACGCAATTTTTATCAAATATTTGCCAAATGTGAACATAGCTTTAATTAGTTAAAAAATTATTCCTATATTTCCAATCAAATAATAGTATTTAGTAAATGTTTTTTGACAAAAAGTAAACGTTATTTTTAAAACCGGCTTTTGTTTAAAAAAAACCAGTCTGTTTGACATTAGAAAAATAAAAATTTTGAAAAACCGACGAAAAACCGAAATTTTGAAAAATCTGTTTAAAAACCGGCTGGAAAACCATGTTGATCACTCTAGAAGACATCAATGATAAAGGAAAAACACTCCTTATCAGATTCAAATTAAATAAATGACAATTTACCAGCAAAAACAACAACTATTCCATTTAAACAAATTTTCTAGTGATAAGCGATAAAGAAGGAAATTAATTTCCTGTATTTAAAGCAATTTATAATTAAGCCTGATGTAAAAAAATAATGCTGTTGGCATTTTAAGTACACAAAGTAGATGAGATTACATTATTAAAAAACGGGACTTTCTATAAAAAAAAAAAAAAAAAAAAAAACTAACAGGAATTCACTTCCCATTCACATAGTTGTTAACAATTGCAGTTCCAGTGCATGACTGAATACTTTAAAATAATAGAAAAAAAAAACAAGAAAACAACTATTTTTTTTCCAAAGGTGTTCGGGTCAGAGAGTAACAAGAGACGAAACTAATTCTCAAAAATCTAACTCATGCAACAACAAAATACATGTACTCAAATGTATTTTGTTGTTGCAAAAAAAAAAAAAAAAATAAATTTTTTCTAACAAAAGCAAGTTTTTTTTTCAATTGTCAACATAATATTTCGTCTCTATGTGTATATTCTACGGTTCGGGTTCTAACGATAGAAAAAAACGAAAGAGCACTAGTTATCGTTGTTGGGAATTAAAGTATTTTTGTATTATACTTAGTTGTTTTGTTTCAATGATTTACTTACTACATTGCAGTGCATTGGGGCAACAATTTTAGTATTGTTGTCATCGTTGCAACTACAGCACAACTTCTCTGCAACAATAAAATCTGTATAAATTTGTTATGTTTTTTTCCTCACACCAATACATGCTAACACAATGTGTTTACTTTGCGTTTGCTTTTTTTTTTATAAAAAAATGCAAACTTCCCAGCAAACACGATGTCAAACTTTAATGTTTGATATCAAACGTGTTTCTCAAACTTGTTTCCAATGTAGGTAGAGGTTTGAAATTTAAGTTTGATTTCATATTTAGAATTATTTGAGAAAAATAAACCTACATTCTAAAGAGAAACTGTATATTCTCAAATTGATATCAAATGTTATTATTGAATCACTTTCAAACCTAAAGATAACTTTAAAAATATTTTAAAAAGTAGTATATTCTTCATTTGATACTAAATGTTATTATCAAATCATTCATAAATCTAAAGAGGAAAGTTAACAAATATTTGAAAAATGGCATTTTCTCAATTTGATATCAAATGTTATTATCAAATCATTTTTAAAGATGTTTAAAACAATATTTTAAAACGAAAAAATATTTAAAATATTTGCTCTGTTCCAGTACTACTAAGATTTACAGATTTTAGTCACAATTTGTTTGAAAAACAACAAAATATAAGGAAATTTTGAGTACAGAAACACTTTCTGACCAATAACTGTAATTTTGACTAGTACTGGAACAGAGCTATTATGTACAAATAAATAAATAAAAAAAAAAATCAAAAAAAAAATATAAAAATGCTATTTACTTTTATATGTGTTCCACATGTGATCATAATCCACATTTGAAAAAAGTTTGAGAATTACATTTAACAATAATTTGATAATAACCCACCTCAATATTGTGTGTTTCATAGGTGATTCTTGAGGTACAAGTCATTAGATGATGACAAATTACATCGGATGACTTAATGACATTTTCTACAATTGACTAAAAGTAGTAATAGTTTGACCAAAATTATAAAATGTCTTAATAACTCTTACAGTGGTGTATAGTGACATTATAATTTCGAATCTGATAGTGAAAAAAGTTATCATGATCATAATGTTTTTGTTAATTTTTTTAGGCATTATACATCGATGGTTAACAAGTAAAAAACTGCTACCGTCATTTAATCAAATGTGTCATAATATCAGCGGAAATCATTCAGTTCCTCTTTGAAATGCTATAAAAGATAAGTCGCCATTTTTCAGTATTATTGACAACCTGCTGAATTTATCTTAAAGAATTTTGACAAAATATATAAAAATGTCATAAGGTGTCATGATTTTTTTTTTTTTTTTTTTTTTATATGGGAACAAATTACAATGTCAGCAGCGACGCTGACTATACATAAATGACTACTTTAGGATGTTTTAAAGAAATTTCCAACTAGTAATAGCATTTCTCAATTTGACAATCAATTCTGTTGAAAAAGCTATTATTTTCAAGTTACTTTCAAATAATTCTCAATCGTTTGACATTTGAGAAAGTACTTAATTTCAAATCACTCTCAATTTGATATCAAACATTTGTGTTTGCTGGGTTAACACTGGGGTTTTGTGTTGTTGCATTTCAGTGCAAAACATAACAATAAATACTAGAAAAGTAAAATCGAGAAAGCAAAAAAAGCTAACAATAATACTCGTTCTAGCACGACTTATACGCAGTGTTGCCATTTTAGTATTTTTTCTGTTAGATGATGCAGAATGGATTAGCAAATTGCATATTTATTTAGAAAAATTCTACTAAATGCTTTTTAGCATAATCGAAGTACCAACAGCAGTTTTTTTATCATACAAATTTTTTTATTTTTATTTATTTTATTTTAAATTGTATTATTTGGTTTCTAGATCTCAAAAGACAATACATGTATAAAAATATTTACAAGCTGTGGTATTGATACATTAAAAATAGGCAGAGAATGGCCAACTTGTTTGATGTTCCTAGAGACCACAATAAAAAGAATATGTGAGTAATGGTTAGTACTTAAGATGCATTTCTTAAAAAATATTTTAGAAGAACCACAAATCTTAAACTAAACTTTACGACAAAAAAAGGAGAACTTTTAAAAATTTTAAGTGATTTATTTTTATTTAAATGATTTATTAGAGAAAAAATTATGGAAATTATTGCACAGAATGTCAAAAACCTAGACGATTTTCTACTTTCTCAGCCTTGGATATTCGTTTGAAAATCTTATTTTTATTTGTGGGAAAGCTCACATTTATCATCTGCGTGGTCCAGCGACTATTCGAATCTGCGGGTTTAAGAAATCCCATATAGTTCCCTTTAGTTTTTTTGTAGTTCTTAAAAGAACAGCATCTAATACAACTAGGGATAGAAGCGGCGATAGTAAACATTCTTGTCTAACCTCAGTCATTTTAAATTGGTTAGACATTTCACCATTATGTAACACGATGCATTCAAATGTAGAATAACTCTTTCGTAACATGCGTATCATTTTATCCGTTGGTTATTTCAGCCCAAATACAGTTTCTATTTATTGAGTCAAATGCTTTTTCATTATCAACAAACAGCATGTATAGGAGTCATTGCATTTCCAGAAATTGTTCTATGATTATTCGGAGCCTGTGTCAGGTCTTAACTTGTCACTAATATGGGCCTTCATTCGCTCTAATATTATTTTCATAAGTATTTTCATCACAGTAAAATCACATCACAGAAAAATCGTTATACCTCTCCAGTTGACACATATTGTCCTAACACCTTTCTTTGGAAGCTTAATTATGATGCCCTTCAGCGTTCTATCTCCCATATTTCGTTAAAAAATGGGTAAAGCATTTCAGAGAACATATTGGGATCCGTTTTATATATTTCTGAGGGGGTTGTTTGTTCAACGTGTTCCTCATGCGTTAATGCAATTTCGGAACGCTGTATATTCATCGTTTCCAAAAAGTGCTCTTTCCATCTGCAGAGCCGGGCTCGAGTATTTGTAATAATTTCTCCGTTTTTGCTTCTAACTAGCACCGATTTTTCGTTGCTACAACCATTAAATTTCTTTGTAATATCAACAATCGTTTGACTGTGCTACTTCATCATTAGATATAGCTAGGCGTTAGATGAACTCTCTTTTATCATTTCTAATTGCACGTCTGTTCCTTTTATCGAACTGGTTATATTCTTTTGATACTCTTTCCCGTCATAGCATTTGTTGCAGCGTTTAGATTGTTTTTTTTTTTTTAATTTTCCACTTTCATTAATGTGTTTTCGGAGATATATTCATTGTTTTGTTTTAGAGCTTTATCAATTATGCTTAGGCAAATATCTTGTATTGCAATTTTTAGTTTCCACCATTTCTGGTTTAAATCTGTTTCCGGGAGTTGGTTGTTTACTCGCTCTTTTAAAGAGCCACAGAAAAGATTCTTGAAATGCGGTATTTTCAGGCGGTCTACGTTATATTTCATACGTGGTGTCTGTGATTTTTTATATTTTGTTGGTAGTTTCAAGTGTAATTTACCGAAAAGCATTTAGTGATCAGATCCTATGTCTTAATAACAATGGAACAAAAAATACAAAGAAAACGGAATATACAAAAAACTTAACTTTATACTTTATAATCACTTGAAAATTTTACAAAAACCTAACATTATAATTTTATAGGAATTTTTTTAAATTTTGCTGTTTATTTCATAACACATACTTTGTAGCTCCGAATGCAAACTGAGAAATATGCTATTTATTAAAGAAAATTTTCCAAATATTTTATTAGGTTTGAATCTATGTTTATTGGGTTGTATTAATAAAAGATATACATATATTGCATACAAGCTATATAAACTTTTATACAATTCTCTCATTTTATTATAATAAATTTTAAATAAAATTTTAGCAAAGCAAAAAAATTTGAAACGTGGATAAACTTTGTATTTAGCAGATTTTAGCATATTATTTTTAGGAATTTAGCAAATGACATAGAGAATTTTCTGGCAACACTGCATATTCGTTTGGAGTCGACTTCATTCAATCTAACCAACATGTGCTAAACAAGCCCCATTATTTGCTCTCCTCTCACCTCAGTCGCACACTAGTTTTTAGCATGAGAAATGTGAGTAAAAAAAAATTCATTTATGATCGTAAGTCAAACGAAAACAAAATGTGCAAAATAAACACGAGGCATGTTAAAAACGAAATACAGAGATGGGTGTTATTGTTTAAAAAGTTAATTATAAACAAGTAAGATATATATATAGTCGGTCAAGTCCGACCACATGATACCCTACATCATTGTGTATGTGCATCAAAATTTGGTATGGGGTCTTATATGGGACCCATGATATATTTATATGCAACATACGTTTCTAACTAACACACTGATTTGTGTAAAATATTAACCTGATACTAAAATTTGTTTTGGGATTTTATATGGGAGTTATGGTCAATTATGAACTGATTATACTTACTCGTATATAAAACATATATTTGCCAAATTGTAATAAATATTGTGATATTTAAAGAGATTTGTAATCGTTAAATCCTCATGCCGGAAGAACATTTGTGTGAGGGCTAGGTGAAATAATGGATCGAACAATAGGCTTAGTTTTTGGATCATAATAAACTTTTGTGCCAAATTTCATTAAATTATGTATAAAATTACGACCTATAGTTTGATTACAAGGTTTAAATGGACGGACAGACGGTCAGATGGACGCATATCGTTAAGCCGACTCAAAAAAGTGATGCTAAGCCGATTGGTATAAATTGTGTGTCTTAGAATAATATTTTTGGGTGTTGCAAACATCAGCACAAACGCATAATATCTTTCCCACCTATGGTGGTGTAGGGTATAAAAAGGGAGTCTCTATAATTATAAAAAAAGTTTGTGAAATAAATAGTAAAGAATGTTTCCACTAGTAATAAGCGATTTAATAAAATACTACGTACAGTGGTGCTTAAAACATTTGACACTGAACATCAATTTTTAGCGATCACAAATAATATTTTAAGAAATTATTATTTTCTTTTGTAATCAATATTCCGACATCTAGTTCTATTTTAAGTGTTTTATTTAAAATTTAAAAAAAAACTCTAAATCAGTACTATATAAATTGGCGCACGTGTGCGAATGATCTCTTAGCTTTTCACACCGACATACTCTTACAGATTAACAAAATCACTCAGTTTTGCTTGAGCTTTTTGTCAGTAAGGTTGTGCTATCGCATGATTTTCAAAAAAAAAAAATTGAAAGAAATGCTTAATGCGATATAGGAGAATTATATTTCTGTGAACAATATAAGAGCGGAAGAGTAATACAAAACATATACAAAATGTGATTGAAATCAGTGTTGCCATTTTAGCATTTTTTCTGCTAGATTTAGAATAATGGTTTGGCAAATTACATATTTATTAAAAAAAATCTGTTAAATGCTTTTTAGCATAATCGACTTACTGAAAGCAGAATTTTAGCATAATTTTCAACACATGAGAAGAAATGCTTACACTAAATTTCTTACATCGATTCAAATTTTTAAAACATCAAATTTCCTTAACAAAACTTTGTGGTAAAAAACGTCATTAGATAATTTACTGAAAATCTAAATCAGAGAAAGAAATTTCGTCTAAAGGCAAAATTATCAACACTACACAGTGGGGCCTTTTGCAAAATAAATGTTTCCAAATTTTGACGAAACATGGGACATCGTCATCATTAGGCTTTCAGAATATTGCTAGCTGGAGTGCGTATCTGAAACACAGACGGTACTACAGTGCGTTAAAGTTTACAACCTCGAGTGTGATGAATATCCAATATATACCAATTTTACATAATTTTGTTTTTCAGAATTCTACTAAACAAGATAAAGAAAAAAACATAATGTACTATATTATCCCTTATTCCTTAAGAGATATTGAAATTCAAAATTTTAATTTCTCATTTTTGACCTCGACCTTTTTGAGTTCTTGCCCTATAATTTTTCAAATAAAAATTCTCACATTTTTTAAAAACAGCGAAATTGACCATATTATATCTTTTTTATATTTTTTTTTTAATTAAGCGCAATTTTGGAAAATTTTGAACGTACACCCTATATCAAAAAGTAGTCGCAAATGATAAAATTTTTGAACAAAAGTTTAAGTTTTTATGTCTTTAAACAAAATTGAATGATGTTTTTGGCACTTTCTAGCATTAAGTTAGACAGAACAAAATGTTTTTGAGGACCTTGGAAAAAATTGTGATCACCCTTTAGTTAATTAATAATTTTATGGTTTCTCTTTAGCGTTAACTAATCTAATCTTAAACCCCCAGTGTATATTACCAATTTAGTTAATTACTCCCATACCTGCTTCGTTGAAAACACAAATTCAACGAACTGCTAATCGTGAGCTTTTGGGGAGCAAACACAAAAACGACAATGAACCCGATGATAAAAACCACTTTATTAAGTTGTTGTTGTTGTCGTTTTGCTTTTTAATATTTTTCATGGCAAAAAAAAAAAAAACAAAAAAAAAAAGACAAATTCACAAAAAAAAAAGAAAATAATAAATAAATATGTTGGTAGATGTTGTTGCTACTATTGCTGGTGAGCAGTGTTGTCATATTCGGGAATTTATCCCCCAGTTGTGAATTTATTTTGGGAAGTGGGGATGAACAATTTACTTTGGGGATTAGAGGATTTGTTGAGGTTTTAGAGATTTTTATTTTATTTCCATAATTTTTCATTTTAACTTAGGAAAAGTTTAAAAAACCTAATATTCCTCCCGATATTAATTTCTAGTAAGATTTGCCTATTATTTATTTAACAAAAATGCAATGAGAACAATAAGAAATAACTGTTATTTTAAATATGATATTAAAAAAATTAGTTTCAATCTCTGCAACAAGATGATTATTTGTAGATTGGCTGATCAATTGATATTCTATTTAATAATTATCCATATTATTGTTATAGAATCATATGTGTGTTTGTTTGTCTAAACCGCTGAGGCAATTTTAATGAAAATTTGTATAGATTAATTTTTTGATGGAAGAAACTATAGGATATAAATAAATTGCATGTTGCTGAAAATTGCCAAAATATCGATATTTTTCGCACATTTATTTTCGATAAAAGTGAACGTTTTAACTGAAAAAAGTTGTATTTTACGTTTCCTTCAATCTGTGTTTTTTTTTTATTAACTTTTAGGATTCCATGCATGGGGCATTCAGTTAATATATTATAATTAGTTGTTTAAAAGTTCAATAAAATGTATCAAAAATAATTTAATCAATGGAACTTAATTTATCATACCTTTGAAGAAATAAAAATTTAGTCTTCGGTTTTTGCATTAACTATAAAAATGACGCAAACTATCAGCTAATTGTATGTAACAAATTAGTTTGAGTCATCAATAATTGTCTCAATGACTTTAAACGCGAAATGAAAGTATACCATCAGATTAATTAAATATCCAAATGGTTTTACAAAGTTAGTTAGAATTACGACTTTATGGCCTCTTAAGCTTCAGATATTTTGGAACATTTTTTTCATTATGTTTGAAAATAAAATATATTTAAATCAGTAATTATGTATTTATGGGTACTTATGGTTTTCTGTAATGCAAATCTTTACTTAGATATTATATAAGATTTGTATTAAATGTCCCACCCATTTTACGCCTACTTTTCACAATAAGATTGTTTGCAATATATGAGTATTTACACTATTCAAACGATTTAAGTGAGTTTTAGCACATATATATATATCGTACACATTCCGAATAGAAATATAGGAAATTTTTTGAAACTTCAATGAAATTTAGCGCAAATATCAAGTATTTTTGAAGAAAACTATGAACTAAAATAAAAAGAGGATGTCCAGTAAAAAACTATTTCTCGACTTTCTTGATGCTACTAAGGCAATTATAAAATTTAGACTGCATGGATACCACACCTCTTTTTCGCCTACTTTTATTTTACTGTGATATTTCCTTAACACTATCATTAAAATTTGAATAAATTTTGCAATTTGTTTACTAAAAAGCAATGTGATCCCTTTTTTTTTTTTTAAAGAGGGCGTGGTATCCAGTCAGTTCTTTCTTCAAGGATATAAATATAATAAAGTAAATAATATTACAACAAAAATGGGCGTAAAAAAGGTGTAGCGCCCAGCAGAGGTAGTACTCCTTAAAATAACGACGATATATAATAAATAATAAAAATGTTTTTTATTTCCAATCATTTTGAAAAAAGAGGTTATCATATCAAAATTTGAAGTAGCTTTGAAAAACCTTTTGGGAGTTTTGTTAGACTGCTAATAAACTTTAATTTTGATTTGAAATTACTGAGGCAATTTCTTTCTTGTTGCACTGTGTTATTTACCTAAAAAGTTTATTGCAACTTTCTTTTTTCAATATTGACTATTTAGGTAATTTATCTACCCAAATCTGCAAATCTACAAAGGAATAGGATTGCAGTACGTAATGAAAAAACTAATCTGTAAAATAAAGGTATTATTTTAGTTGGGATTTTTGGAGATAATATCAGCAGTTATATGGGGATTTTTGGGGATAAGGACTGAAACAAATCCGGGAACTCTAACCCGATGATAAAAACCGCTTTAAGTTGTTGTTGTTTTGCTTTTTAATATTTTTCATAGCAAAAAAAAAAAACACAAATTCACAAAAAAAAAACAATGTGTTGGTTGGTGTTGTTGTTGCTATTGCTGGTGAGATGGGGAGAACCTACTACAACAGCAACAAACGAGCAATATATATTTTATTTTGTTATTTTTTTTTTTACTAACAACAAAATGCAAAATTTTTTTAGTCTTTGTTTAGCATTCGTAACGCTAACTTATGCATTCTTTCTGTCGTGTGTGTTATTGCTTAAAAGTTGCACAGTGTAACGAAATGATAATGTTATTTGCGCGTAAACGTGTTTTTCGCTTAAATACGTTCAAACAAGTGTGAGCGTGTGTGTGAATGTTTTATGTATGAATAGAATTAAACTATAATAAATAAATAATGAAAAATATATGTAGGGAATTTTAATGTAAAGATTTAAATAAAATATTTCAAATAATTAAATAAAAGAAAAAAAATTAAAGAAAATTTTACAGAAAAATAAATTATTAAGCAAATGTTTAAGAAAGAAAAAATATAGAATAAATTCATCATTTGTTATACAAGAGTGTTTTGATTTCTTTATAATTAATAATAGTAATAA
The DNA here is from genome assembly GCA_932274085.1 of Protocalliphora azurea. NCBI lineage: Eukaryota > Metazoa > Arthropoda > Insecta > Diptera > Calliphoridae > Protocalliphora > Protocalliphora azurea. The sequence goes on along the minus strand of OW026521.1, from coordinate 3,928,612 downwards.
AATTGATATACAAAAGATTTATTTATAAAATAAACTAATTTGTTAAACACAATTAGCTGATAATAGGTTTAATAAAAAGATTTCAAGAAAATCTCGCAAAATTTCAAAGAAAAAGGAATTTGATTTTTTTATAAAATTAAGTAAGTTTTATGGAAAAATTTTAAATACTTATTTTATAAATGTAAAGTATATTAGTAATTTGTATTACATAAATAAATTGTTATATTGTGGTAAATTTTAAGCCCCTGACCGCTTCAACAATCTGGCCCCTTTTTTGGCTTGTGTTTTCAGTTGGTTTTTACAATTTTTATCATAAAATTATGGTTGGTTTAGCTTAAAATGCAATAAATTCTTAAATGACTAATGTTTTTGTAGTGTTGTTGTATTTTTCAAAAAAACCAGACGAGAGTTATATATAAAAAAAAACTAACCAAGCATTAAACCAACTAAACTAAGCAGCAACATCCAACACCAACCAAAAATAACAACAATAAAATCAAACAAACACAAAAATAACACACAACAACTACAAAAACAGGCCAACAAGAGATAAACAGGTTAGTGCATTTTGGAGGGTACTAAGTCTAACAAAAGAGTACCAATTTTTTATTTTTTTTTTAAGAAATGTGTGTTTTTGGAAAAGCTTTTTGGTACTATATGTGTTAAAAGTATCCTTGCTTATACAAATATTTTCCTTGTTTCTCTCTAAGAGACGGACATAGGTGTTTAGATAGCCAAATTGTTCATATTTCGAACACATTTGATAGTATTCTCAAGGAAGTACTCGACTATATATTTAATCAGATTGGTTATTATGTTCGCCCTAAGGATTAGTAACTGTCTAACGATGACAATACGGATTTTAGATCAATTTATAGATATGGAAGCATTAGCATTACGGGCTCATTACAAAATAGTCCTTTAAAGGCTTTGAAAATCTCATTAACCAAGCTGTCAACATTTCTTGATCCAACCTTTTGACTATGTAACCCTCTATATGAGTGTTCAAGGTTTTAAGTCCTTCCTAGTGACTGGTAAATTGACTTCGATTATGGTCGAAAATCGTCTCTCTTTGTCAAAAAACGATTATTTTGTGGTCGATTCTTACGAGCCAATTTTATACTGAAATCGACTTTTAGTCTTCGATTAATCGAAAAATCAACCATGCACAGTGAAGTAGTTTTTTCTATAATTAAATTGTAAAAATTTCAAAGAAAAATTTTAAACTTTCTAAAAAATAAAAATTGGGACAAGCTTTTTAAAGATTTTCATAAAAAAAAAAAATCAGTAAAAATACTATTCTAGAATTTTTTAAAAAAATTTGTTCTACGTTCGTAATAAAATGGTACTGGAGCATGGGTTCTCTCAGTGCCAGACAGTCACATAAAGAATGATCCTAATCTTCAATAAAACAACTTCGGCAGTAATTCTTTTCTGAAGCACCTATTTGACAGTTAGAACAGAACAATATGATCATTCATATGTGTTTCCGCTATATCCTTAGGCTACCAATTTCTTGTGCACTCATTCTCCATTTTGATCCTACGGATACCCTGTTACCCAAACTAGTCTAACAAGTATAGATAGAGATTGAGTGCAGTACGAATTCTACGCCTTAATTGTGGCAAGATCGTTCAATAAAAGTCGATATTCTTTATCTTCTGAAACAATTTGCCCCGTTTAGTAGAAAATATTATGGACTCGGTCTAGTTGCAGTTTTATATGTAATATTTTATATTATTGAATATTTAGTGAAATGATTAATTAATTAATTAAATTCTATGGTACTAAATTTAAGACATTGACGTTATTAGAGTGATCTGCGAAAGTAAGTTAACAAGAAATAGATCAATTCTTTTTATTCTCTGAAACATATCGACAGAAATGCATATTTAAATGTCGAATGGTCCTTTAAAACATAATATTATTTTTTTTTTATTAATTTTACAAACAATAATCGATTAAAAAATCGATTGCGGGGTCGATCATAAAAATTGAAATTAAAATGGTTGAACGAAAAATAGAAAATCGATTATTAACTTTTCATACCATTCACTAGTCCTTCCAGTTGTTTTAAACTTGTGGACAGTTATGACCAGTGTAGCCAGGGTAGCTTGGAAAAAAAAATTAAAATTTTTCCTAAAAAGTTACATTTTCTATTCAAAATTTGGAAGAAAATAATAAAAAAAATTGTGTATAAATTATGATCAACAGCAAGCACACTTAATTTTTAAATAATGTTGGTAAATCGTCAGTAGTACTCTTACTTGTGATTAAAGTAATGCAAAAATTGTTGCGCGCTCGCTCATAGTTTACGAGTTATGGGCATCTAAAATTTTGATAAATTTCTCTGAATATCTTTATTAATACACATGCGATTTCAATATACCTTTTTAATGATATATAACATGACCATATTCAATAAATCTTTAAGAGGAAAAAGTACATTTTTATTGATATTATCCGCACTTAAAAATTTTTTTGATTTCCAAAAAAAGTTTATGTAGTCGTTCGTACTTAAATAAGGACCTAATGTCTTGTTATCGAGAAGAATATGCTGCCAAAATTTACCCATGAATAAAACTTTTTAAATTAGGAAATTGATTTAATAAATAAGTTGTGCCCTTTCAGACCTTGTAAAGGTTAACTATGGTTTAAAAATATTATTGTTAAAATCAAATGGAATATTTTAATTTATATAACAAAGATACTATTTTCTTAAGTGTGATAATTCATGTGGATATTTTTTTATATAAAGAAAACTTCACGGAAATTTTTCATTTGCACAAATTTAATTTTTAACCAATTCAGGAGCACATTAGTTAAAGCTTTTACACTGAGTCTTTCTCAAAAAAGAAAAAAAAAAAAAAAAAAATGAAAAAGAAAATACTCTTTATATATTTTGAATTCTAATACCATTTTTAACGCAAACATAGCTTAAATTACTTTATGTGTAATTTTATGTATTACAAAGTGGCTCGACTTGGTCTTTCCTTTAAAGATTATTAAGAGTGAGTTGACAAGCTAATGGTAGCGTTACTTTATGAAAATTTACTGTGGAATTTATTAATTGAAATCGAATATATATTTCGAAGTTTTTGTCAATATAAACTGGTTACTGGATAATAGCAAAACATGTACATAGTTAGGATAGTCTCTAACCCTAAGGATATTTTGTGAAATGTTCACCACAGCAAGTTGAGTCAATGAATGTTATCGCGGTTGGTGAGAGAAGATATACATCATTTAATGTCACTATAATCTCACCGAGGGATTTCACTGAGATTCCACTGCGAAGCAAGCGCATAGTACATGTTCGGTGTCTTCAATAATACCTTAGACTAGGGGTTCCCACAATAACTCACCTCGCGGACCCTCTCAGGAATTTTTCATTTTACCGCGGATCCTCAAGCATATTTGAATTATTTATTATAATTATTTATTATAATTATTATAATACATATTTATTATAATTATTATAATACAAATACAAAACGAGTAAAAAAATGTTTCCATAGTGGCCAAGAAAATATATATTGTTATATATAATATTTCCCGTAGTTTTTAATGAAAAATTAAATGTTCTCAATGTGTTTTATTCCAAATATTGTAAAACGGAAACTAGACCTGATATAATGCTTGGGATATACGGCGGTTGGGGTAAAAAATTTTCCAACCACCTTTTTCCAAATAGTTTTTAAATGGTAACCAGGCTCGTGGTGCTTTTTCGTTTATTGCTGTTTTCAAAGGGATCAATTATGTTCGGAATACTACTCTCATGATTATTTCACCTTGCTTTAACAGCTCATAATAGATGACAAATATAGAACTAAACCTTGACGTCATGGATATTTGGCTTTGGTGTCGAATATCCTGATTGGCCGGGCTCACGTACGAGTTGATGATCCACTTTTCGTCGCCCGTAACAATTTGATGCAGAAAGAATTTCGTGTTTTGGAGCTGAAACAACATTTCAAACATGCAAAATCAATTTTCGACGTCTCTTGGGTTCAGTTCGTGAGGCATCCAATTACTTTTAGATAAATTGTAGTTAATTGTTACTTGTTACTACTCCCAATGATTATGTAAGCACTTCTTCCGTTTGGCATGAGTCTTGCTCGATCAAAGCCTCCAATTCTTTATATTCAAACTTTTTTAGGTTGTCCTCGTTATTATGCTCATCGAAATCGCCACTTTTAAATCTTCTAAACAACTCAGCTTTAGCTGAGGCAACTTCTACTAAAATTACTGCAACAAAATGACACCTACTTAATAAGAAAACCTAACCTAATGCAGGTACCTACGTGACATTGTAGTTTTATTATAATATTAATGCAATAAGAGACGTTCTACTCAACTTTTAAAACATAATCGGGAAAACAACAAGACGCATTTAACAAGGTGATACATTAGCCTAGCTGATTATTTGTTTTGATTTGTTAAATTTTCAAACTCCATATGAAATAGTAAATTTCTCTCTCTCTCTCTCAGTGCTTTTGTTTGAACGTCAAAGCACCATATATAAAAAAATTAAGTAAAAACTCCTCTCCGAAGTGTTGTTAACCTTGTTAAATGTGTCTTATACAGCAATACCGTAATTGATATTAATGTTAACGAGTACTCAGATTTGCTCTCAATAGCATACTGTGGTTGTTTTGAAAACTATCGACCAAAGAGTATTCGGTTTGCACACAAATGTTCAGCCCTGAATGCAATCTGATTTTTATTACTTCGGAAACACTTACCAGTACTAGATAATAAACATTAAACTTTGTGAAGATATTTTAATACCACAATTGAAATTTTAATCTGCTTCAATCACTTATTTCCATTCTTATTCTCAAAAAAAAAAAAAAAAAATAAATAAATAAATAAATAATTTATACATTGAATTAGACCTCTTTGCGGACCCCCTGTAACGTTACTATGGAGCTATAGTGGTCCGAGAACCCCCATTTGGAAACTACTGCAGTAGACCACAATGTCTGGTAAATAATCCGGTTAGTACACTAATCTCGTTCTTATTAAGCAGTAGCAACTTCTGCAATCTTCCCGAGATAATAAAACGAACCTCTTTGCCTGTCTATAACCAGAGATATTTCTCCATAGGAAAGCGTATTCCCCAAGAGAGCATTTTTTCTCTAAAGTATCTCTACGAATACCGAATGAGCAAAATATGTAAATAATATAGAATTTTCCTTAAACATTCATTGTCACAATTGCAGAAAAACTGAAAAGAAACAAAAAACCGTTTTTCATCTTCTCTTTGAATATCTTGCCCTTACAACCATGAGACACAAATTCTTGGGAAAACAAATACAAGACAACATTTCTGATATATAGGGAACTAGATATCTTAATGCTATACCTTTTTCAATAAAAAATGATCTAGTAATCAACAAAATTTTTATCGACGAATGAAATCGAATCGAAAGAGATTATTTGATAGTTTGTGATTAGCGAAGTACCATATTAACTTACTAACATGTGACACCGAACTCAGTCTGAGCCGGGTGTCACACGTCTTTTAGCCATTAATCGGCTAAGAGAGTGGAATTGCAAGTGAATGATTTGTTTACGCTTTTTATTATGAATTTTATTATCGATGGTGTTGTGTATGTGAAAATGAAGCGGTGATCTCTCTCTCTCCCTCTGTCTCTAAGGGCTAAAGTTCTCGATCCAAATACGTAGGAGAAGTACTTGATTCGAGACTATCCTAGAAAGGCCACATTGAGAGCAGTATACAGAAAGCTCATATAAAATGTGACTTTTGCAGAAGATCAGTAGGAGCGAAATGGGGCATAAGCCCAAAGATGACATACTGTATATACACGAGCGTGTTCTAACGTACGCCTCCTTAGTGCGTTTTGTCGACGTCCTTGGAGAAGAAAGTTAATATAAAACCTCTTCAAAAGATTCTAATGCAATGCTGTATAGTCATTTGCAGCGCAATGGGATCCATAAAAACAAAATATATTAAAAATGTACTATCAATACTATCTAGAAAAATACAGACTTAATATGAGGCACTTTTAGCTGTAACTAAATTAATGGCAATGGGAGTAGTAAGATATGTGATTTAAAACTGCATTACCACAAACCCGGAAAGGGAAAGAGGGGATGGAGGAAATAGTCAAGGGACCCTCCTATATACAGGAATAGTCTTCTATGAAATGACCCAAAATATAAGTAAATACTTTTGAATCCCGGATCATAATACCGTCTTCCCGGTTGAGATCAAAGCGATTACGGAAAGAAGTAGATAAAAAAGCCTCTACTCGTATTTATATAGACAGTCAAACTGTTATTTAAACTCTGTGAAATGACAAAGTAACACCTCGAAGTGTCTTAGAGTTAAAGAGCGAAATAAAATCGTAGCTCGGTTGCAAAAATATTGAGATAATATGGGTTCCAAGACATCATGGTATTGTCGAGAACAAAAGAGTTGATAAGCTATCCAAGAGGGGGGGTGCAAGCTTGAATACCAACACACTGAAAAATCCAAAACCTTTACAAAAGGTTAAAACTGAACTGAAGGAATGAGCAAGAGATTGGTACGTCAGAAACTGACATAATATAGACGTAGGGAAAATGACTGATATCTTATGAGAAAACCCTAATATTGAGAAAATGAGGGAGATCCTTATACTAAATAGGACAACATTCAGAAGACCATATGGCTTACCTAGTACGCATTGGAGTAATCAATCTGTAGAGCGTGAGAAGACAAGGACTAGACATTGGAATACTAACAATGTCAATGTCCTGTATTTGATCGTATTAGGAGTGAAAATTTTAAAAGGGGTAAAGTGCCGAATCCGGAAGATCTTAGGGATATAAATTGGAAATCTCTGAGAAACTATATCGAGAAAACAAGGTTTTTAACCTAACCACACTGATAAGGCTTATGGATTGGGGAAGCTTTCCCTAAGAGTGCACAACAGGCATACGTCTATGTCCGGAATGGGTTTAATCCCACTCTCTTCAAACTAACCTAACCTAAGGTTGCCGATCAAGGCATAGTATTAAGCCTTAAGCTTAGTTCAATAATATATAAAGTGAAAAAAAAGTCTTCTGATAAATTATGCTGACGATTTTTTTCCGATTTTTTTTATAGAACCTACTGAAAGCTTTTATGATCCTCCAATTTTAATTTTAATCTATTTTGAAATATCTGGATTAGTTCCGATGTTATAAAATTAATTAATGTATAATTTTTTATGACTTTCATATAAAAAATATTTTTTTTCACTCGTTCTTGCAGCAAATGAGCGTATGACCAAATATTTTTTTGTGTTTAACTTCAATCTAAAGTTCTGTATCTAAGCATAAATCAAAATATGGCTACAATTATATATTTTCATTTCCATTAGTACCTTCTATTCATATTTTTTCTTTTCATTTCCCATACCTAAGTCAGTCAGGCCCGCAAGCAACAAAATAATGTGTTTTTGAATATAAAAAAAAATTAATATTGTTTTTGGTTTTGTTTTTACTTTGTTGTACAACAATTGCCATGCATTTGAAACCGGTTATGAAACATTGTGTTTGTTCGTTTAGAGCAAAAAAACAAAAAAAAAAAAAGCTTAAAGCAAGAAAAAAAAACGCATAATTTCTATAGAGTAGCAACAAAAACAACAAATATAACACAATATCAGCAGAAAAACACAGCAACAACCTTAAATAACTTCACACACTCAACTGCCAACAAAAATAAAAATAAAATAAAAACTAAGAAAATAACACGAATGTTGTTTTTGTTTGCTATTGCCGCATTCTTTTATTTTACTCTTCGCCGGAAATAAAAGCTGACGTTGCCTCTCTATAGTTTAACGAAATGCAATTTAAAATGACCCAATACACAATTATTAGTTAATTAAATTAATAAATAATAATTTTTGTATGATATTAAAGCGTGTCCCAGGATTAAATTAAACAAAATAATTTTAAATTTAATTACACTGACATAGCTTACATAGCCTATAGGCCTTCTTAATTAAGGATTCATAAAACTGTTTTAAAAATGTCCAATTTGCAATACACATAATTTTGTTTTATGCTAAAAAAGAAAAAAATGTGTTTTGGATAGGTTCCTGTGCAAATGTATCCCTAATTATTTTAATCATTTCTTAATTTTTTTTTTTTTTTTTTTTTTTTGATGTAGAATAATTAGGCCTTTGAAAAGTACATATTTGTTTATTTTTATATTAACAAATAAGAAAGATACAGTCGGTCATGCCAACCATATGAATCCTACACCATTATGTATGTGCCTCAAAATTCGGGTAACTGTGTACTGATACTTGTACAATATTTTTTGATTAATTTGTTATTTCATTTAAAATTGAAACTTAATAACGTATGTTTATTAGTTTAATTAACATTCTAATTGATTTAAATTTTGTGACCTAAATCGTAAAAAATAATAATTAAATAAAAAATTTAGAAACAGAATGTAATTTTATGACAATTATGGAAGATTTCTAAAAGTTTGGACTCTACTAAAAAACAACTGCGAGTAATGGAGCTTATAAAGGTTTTCTGAGGTGTCAAAAATAACGTGAATATATAATTATTTGCGAAGTAAAGCTTTAAAGATTTTATAGGATTCGATAAGTAAAATAATAAGACTATATCGATTTTATTGTATTTAGATGTTCCCGTCAAGGTCCACGTTTGTATGCCAGATATATTAAGCTTCCTTTTGAAATAATAATTAAGTGTAAATGATAAGTTTATCGCGATTGCTTTCAGGATTTCTTCAAATAGGCGCCATATGTTATTTATTGTTTTTGCATTTTCATGTCATCTCTGAGGTTGTTCTTATACTTAGGGATAATTTAAATTTCATTTGACCGCTACTAATATTAGTTTTTCTTGGAATTAACTATAAGTATGTCCTAAATATATGTACAACATCATGCCACTGATATATAACATACATTCGATATACCACATACCTACGTTACATAAGTTACGCACGTTTTATACAATACATTACATATGTAGATCTTTATTTAGACCCCTTACCGCAAAAATGTATTAAATGACAATATTGTCGGCATTTGGAAACATTTACATCATTTGTAAAAAAATAGATTTTAAGCAAAAACTATTTTATCTCAAATGCTGCAAACAATGACAAAAATTCATCTCTTACAAAGTTTCCCTTCGCGGTTAGGGGTCGATATGTTCGTATTTTTTACTATGTGTGTGAAGATAAATTCGTAAGTTAAATACGTCCCACACCTCTGTTAAATACGTTCCACACACTGTTAAATACGTTCCACACATTTTGCATTTCAAAAAAACTATTTTTAAAGCAAAAAAACACTTTTTTAAAAATAATTTTTATTATTTTATTAAAAAAAACATCACAATAAAACATTTTTGGAAAAAAACAAAACAAAGAAACATATACAGCATTAGGATATGGTGCAACAAAAATACCTATATTCAGGTCACATTGCGGGCCAGTTCGGACAGACCTGAATGGGGTTGTGATATATCACGCGAAAGCTCTAGAGGAGTAGAACTTAAAACTGCACAGGGTATATCCAGTTGTTTCTCAGGAGATATGCTACGAGGTGCTGAAGTTTGGCAAAATTCAATAAGTCTAAGAAACAGGGCGCCATATTTTGATTTTGGCCATACCTGAATGGGGTTATGGTACATCAAATTAAAGGTCTGGTGGAGTAGAACCCAAAACTGTTTAGACAATATTCATTTATTTCCTAGGGAAGATTCTACGAGGGTCGGAACTTTGCGCAAATTCTTATAAATTCAAACCTGAATGGGGGGCTTTTTGGACAGACCTGAATGGGGTTGTGATACATCGGTTGAAAGCTCTAAGGGAGTAGATTTCAAAACTATATAGGGTATACCCAGTTGTTTCTCAGGGAACATGCTACGAGGGGTGGAATATAATTATTCATATTTCATACACATATATTCCATATTGTGTAGGGGGGGGGGCATTTACGACAGGCCTGAATGGGGTTGTGATACATCGGATGAAAGCTCTAAGGGAGTAGATTTCAAAACTATATAGGGTATACCCAGTTGTTTCTCAGGGAACATGCTACGAGGGGTGGAATACAATCATTCATATTTCAAACACATATATTCCATGTTGTGTGGGGGGCACTTACGACAGACCTGAATGGGGTTGTGACACATCGGGTGAAAGCTCTAAAGGAGTAGATCTCAGAACTATATAGGGTACACCCAGTTGTTTCTCAGGGAACATGCTACGAGGGGTGGAATATAATTATTCATATTTCATACACATATATTCCATGTTGTGTGGGGGGGGGGGGGCATTTACGACAGACCTGAATAGGGTTGTGGCACATCGGGTGAAAGCTCTAAAGGAGTAGATCTCAGAACTATATAGGGTATACCCAGTTGTTTCTCAGGGAACATGCTATGAGGGGTGGAATATAATTATTCATATTTCATACACATATATTCCATGTTGTGTGGGGGCACTTACGACAGACCTGAATGGGGTTGTGGCACATCGGGTGAAAGCTCTAAGGGATTAGATCTCAGAACTATATAGGGTATACCCAGTTGTTTCTCAGGAGACATGCTACGAGGGGTGGAATATAATTATTCATATTTCATACACATATATATTCCATGTTGTGTGGGGGCACTTACGACAGACCTGAATGGGGTTGTGACACATCGGGTGAAAGCTCTAGAGGAGTAGAACTCAGAACTATATAGGGTACACCCAGTTGTTTCTCAGGGAACATGCTACGAGGGGTGGAATATAATTATTCATATTTCATACACATATATTCCGTGTTGTGTGGGGGGCATTTACGACAGACCTGAATGGGGTTGTGGCACATCGGGTGAAAGCTCTAAAGGAGTAGATCTCAGAACTATATAGGGTACACCCAGTTGTTTCTCAGGGAACATGCTACGAGGGGTGGAATACAATCATTCATATTTCAAACATATATATTCCATGTTGTGTGGGGGGCATTTACGACAGACCTGAATGGGGTTGTGACACATCGGGTGAAAGCTCTAAAGGAGTAGATCTCAGAACTATATAGGGTATACCCAGCTGTTTCTCAGGGAACATGCTACGAGGGGCGGAATACAATCATTCATATTTCAAACACATATATTCCATGTTGTGTGGGGGGCACTTACGACAAACCTGAATGGGGTTGTGACACATCGGGTGAAAGCTCTAAAGGAGTAGATTTCAAAACTATATAGGGTACACCTAGTTGTTTCTCAGGGAACATGCTACGAGGGGTGGAATATAATTATTCATATTTCATACACATATATTCCATGTTGTGTGGGGGGCATTTACGACAGACCTGAATGGGGTTGTGGCACATCGGGTGAAAGCTCTAAAGGAGTAGATCTCAGAACTATATAGGGTATACCCAGTTGTTTCTCAGGGAACATGCTATGAGGGGTGGAATATAATTATTCATATTTCATACACATATATTCCATGTTGTGTGGGGGGCATTTACGACAGACCTGAATGGGGTTGTGACACATCGGGTGAAAACTCTAAGGAAGCAAATCTCAAAACTATGTACGTTTCTATGAATACGTGATACGAAAGTTCGTTCATAGTATCATATACATATATCATTCATTCCTCAAGATTTTTGAAAAAATGACAATTTCTCTCTAAAGGTCATCAGATTTTGTTTATTATTTTCTTTCTCATTATTATTTTTGCTAATTTACTGAAAATCACAATTTTTTATGTATAAATTTATATTAATGGTAGAAAAATCTGACAAATTACTGAAATTAAACTACAATGTAAAGGAATTGTAATGATTAACGGCTGTAATGAAGACCAAGTGAGACTTGAAACTACAAAAGTAAATAGTTTATTTAAAAATGCACTCGTAATGCAATTGCAGCTTTACTATGGATTTAGATGATATGCTATTTAAATATTTTTGTTTAGAACACAGAGAAGAAAGCATATAAATCTATAAATTGTATTCATAGATATTATGAATCGAATATGACTTTTTTCCCAAACTTTAAAAAAAAAAACAATATAAAATTTTGTTTATAGAAATGATTAAATTGTATATAATTGTTTTGCAAAAATTTTGGAAAAAATTTTATTTCATAGTAAATGCTTAATAAATAAACAGTGTTGCCAGTTTAGCCTTTCTAAGGCTAAATGTAGCCTTTTTATTTTGCTTTTAGCCTCAAATTTTTCTAGCCTTTTTTGATTCTTAAAATTGCCATAAAAAGGCTAAAATTTTATTATTGCAACAAAGAAGAAAATAATTTCTTACTTGCTTCTACTAATTTTATGATTACGGAATCATCCATTTAGGTATTTTTGTGTATTAATTCGCACAAATAATCAAGATTTATATTTAACAAAAATTTTCGTCTGCGGCGCCTCATCCTCCAAATCGAAAATAACACATTTTATGGACTTACTTAATCAGTTATTATAATTATTTTTTAATAAACTTCATTAACCATAAAAACTTTTTACTTTGTTCGCGATAAAAAAATAAAAAAAATACATATTAGCTTTTTTTATGCTAGTAAAGCTGAAATACTTAACTGTCATTTCTTGCAATCTGTTGATAACATAAAATAGCAAATAGTACAGTTATCGTCAGATTCGTGTAATACATCGGGAACTTCAGTACTCTATTATAACAGTTTTCATCTAAGTTAGAAGTTATATCAAGATGTTATAGCAATTTTTGCAGACCTCTTATCTGGGAGAAGTTGTGGTTATGAATATATTTACCGCATAGTGTTATTACATTGCGCAAACTATATTACCTCATGTCTGGTAAACATTTTTAATGTTATAGTTGACACGTTATTTTATTTCGATACTTAGAAAACACATAAGGTTATTCCTATTCCCAAAGAAAATAAAGCGACATATGTTGAATAATTTCGTCCTATATCGCTACTACCAATTATTGATCAAATTTTTCAAGGTATATTATAAAATCAGATTTTTCCACATTTCATCGAAAATAACTTATTAAATGCTTTTCAGTTCGGATTTCGAAAGGGCTGTGGTACTGAAGAGGATTTGTGAATGTTCAGAACTATATATGTAAATGTTTGGATGAAGGTCATAGTGCTGTAACAGCCATTTTTTGATTTGACAAAAGTTTTTGTTATATATCTTGGCGCAAAAGCTCTAGTACTATGGCGTTCATGGAAATGGACTTTCGCTTTTAAGAAGCTATCTAAAAAATAAACAACAATTTCTTAAAATTAAGGAAAGTGAAAGTACTGTTAGATATTGAGTGCCACAGGGAAGTGTTTTAGGTCCCTTGTTTACGGTATTTTCACAGTTTTTAAAATAAATACTTTTAAAAAATTTTATTCCTCAAAAAATGGGTCAAAATTAAAAAAGTACTCTATTTGGACTTAGTAGGCTCAAGAGCTATTGTCTTATGAATTTCAGAGCAGAAAAAATAATATTAAAATTGATCATAAGCTTTGAGTAATACGAGTAGAATTTTGAAAAAATTACTTTTCTCATATAAGGGCCCTATTGAAGATTGAAAAAACGGGTAGAAATTAAAAACGTGCTTTATGTGCACCTAGTAGGCTCAAAAACTATTGCCTTATGAATTTCAGAGCAAAAAAGATAATATGCTTATTGATCATAGATTTTCTGTAATAGAATTTTAAAAATTTTGAAAAAGTGATTTTTCTCATATAAAATTGATGATAAAAAAATGGGTCAAAATTAAAAAGGTGCTCCTAGTAGACTCGAAAGCTTTTTCTTAAGGATTTCAGAATAGAAAAGATAATATTAAGATTGATCATAGGTTTTGAGTATCAAATCTATTTTTATATTTTTCTTTTATTTTATTTTTATAAACGAATATAGAAAGATTTAAACAATTGCAAAACAATATTCTATTATTTTATTAGATGAATACTTTGTATAATAGAGAATTGCCGTTATGTTAAAATACCTGTTAGTAGCAGTGTTACCTATTGCTATTAATTATTTATAAATTTTTCAGTTTTTTTTAAATTGATATAAAAGAATAGAAATTGAAAATAAAATTGTACCATCGGATAACACTGATACACAAGTATTTTAACCAAATGGCAACACTCTATTATATAAAGATAATTAAGAACAAGTGAGTAATATCCCAGCAAACGCAATTTTTTTATGTCAAATTGAGGCTGATTTGAAATCAAATCCTTTCTCAAAATAACTTGAAAATGATAGCTTTCTCAACAAAAAGGGGAATTAATTGTTAAATTGAAAAATGCTATTATTATCAAACCATTGTTAATTATAATTCTCAAACTTTTTTCAAATGTAGATTGTGACCACATGCGGAACATAATTAAAAGTAATCTGCATTTTTAATTTTTTGTAAAGTTTTCTCTTTCTATCTTGTATACACTTTTGATTATGCCCTATCATTATACGTATTTATTAGTTGGAAAATACTTGATTAAATAAATTTATTTATTAATTTATTTATTTGTATATGTTTCAATTTTTTTATATATTATTTTTATACATATAATATTTGGTATCAAATTGAGAAAATACGATTTTTCAAATATTTTTTAGCTTTTCTATTTAGATTTATGAATGATTTAATAACAACAATATATATCAAATTAAGAATACACAATTTTTCCAATATTGTTAAAGTTATCTTTAGGTTTGAGAATGATTCAATAATAGCATTTGATATCAATTTGAGAATGTACGGTTTTTAAACGTTTTTTCTCAAATGATTCTCAACTTTAAATCAAACTTAAAATTCAAATCTCTTCCTATATTTGTAACAAATTTGGGAAACACGTTTGATATCAACCGTTAAAGTCATCATATTTTAAACGTTTGACAACGTGTTGGATGGGATGCTGCACAAAAAAAATTACTTATACTTGCATACTCATCAACACTGAGGCCCGGCTTGCATTGTTAACGGGGCCGGAAAATTGCGATGCAAACTGTATCGCAATTTTATGTATATACACCTTTTTCTTAAAAGCAATTCCAGGATAAACATATTTTTCCAGAAAAGATGTTAATCTTTAATAAAAAATGACCATTTTTTTCACAATCAGGTGAAATTAACATACTTATATAAATTCTATTTTGATTTTCCAGCAAAAACAAAGAATTTAAAATTTTTTTGCAATAAAATATACTTTAAGACATACACCTATTATAATAAAACTCTTTAAAACTCTAATAAATTTTTCACACGCAGTTACTTAAGTTTATTTCATTTCTAAGAAGAAAATATGCTGTATATAAATCGAAATCATAAAGAAAGGCTTAAATCGAGGCCAAAGTGTACTTCTAAATAAATGAGTAAACAAGCGTGTCTGCATATTTAAATAAAATGTTTAACGCAGTGTTGCCAACTATTTGTAGCCAAAACGCGCTAAATTTGGTTCAATTTAGCGCTTTTTATCTAGTTTTTTAAATTCGAATCTGATTTTTATAAAAAGTAACAACTTAAACAATATAAAGTCCATATTTTTTATTTTTTAAATGTTTTAACTTCAACAGAATAGTGAATTATATTTCAAATCAAAAATTTAGAATTGGTATTTTTATTACAGAAATAAGCAGTAAAATTTTTGTACATTTCAAATTCCAGATTCATAAGATCTTATCCATGAATTTAAATTCATGTAACTATTATTTAATTTAATCACTCCATTTTTTCCCCCAAAAAAATCATTTCCTAAAAAGAATAGGAAAGTGTTTGGAAGAATCTTGAAAACTGCTTATTCGATGATTCATTCAACGGGATTTAGAAAATGGATAGATACCTCAAATGACCACTTTAAACAAAAGAATTCTGAAGGTATATTTTGGAATTTCGAAATCAAAAAATCGTTTTAATTTTTGCTGAGTTTTAAAATTAACAAAATAATAATAATGCTCTATGATAGAAAATGTTTTTTTTTGTGGTGAGAAAAATTCTTGTTTCTGTTGTGGGAAATTAAAACTTTAGAAAAATGTGTAAACAGAAAAAAAAACAAGAGATATGAATGAACATATTTTAAATGTTTTGATTTTACTTTAAATCCATTCCGAAAGCCACACTCTATTTTAGGAAAGGACATTGTGATGAAATTATAAGACATATAAAATTTAATATTGATAATATTTAGAATATATTGTACAATATTGAATTTTTTCTATCAATTTTGAAATGTCGAAGAAATTATACTTTTGTCAAAAAGTGAGCTTTGCTAGCTTTACGAGCTAGTAAAGCTCACTTTTTACGAAAAATAATTTTCTACCGTTTCACACAGGCCTTAAGATGTTATTTTTATTAGTTAATTGGGAAGTAAAAGTATTTTTATTTCCTAACATAACGTCGGCAGAATAAAGGGGAAAAAAATTATTTCAACTTTATGTTAGCGGATGAAGAACACGAACATGAAAAATTTTAATTCTAAATTGGTTTTTAAATTATTTTCCTTTGTTACTTTTTATTTGCCTTTTTAAAATAATATTAGTTCTTTTTTGAAAAAAGAGCAAAATATTAAAAAAGAACATTAATTTTGACAGCTTATGTTAAACGTTATTGCTCAATTTTGTGCTTAAATATTCACTTGATAATAAGATTTCTTATTGGTCCACACGGAACATATTAAAGAGGGAGATAGTATTTGACAATAGCCAACATAAAAATGTCTACGTGTAGATTTTGGGTACAGTAAAACGCGCCAATTTAATAGCTTTTTTTGAAAAAATCGCAAATAGAAAAAATAGTGACATTTAAAAACCGCTCAATCTAGCGCAAAAATCGCTGAATGGGCAAAGCTGGTTTAACGGGCAACAAAGAGATTACCACACAAATGTACCCAAAAAAAATCACTCACTTTTTTTGCACGTGCTATTTCTTAACATGTCAGTGTTGCCGTTTTAATTATTTTTAACCAAAATTGGTTATTTTATTTTCTAATTGTATTTTAGTTATTTTTTGTTTAAACCAAAATTTTATTGCTATAAACTACTTTTAGATTACCTTGTCAATCTCCTATATATTTGCCAGCAATAAATGATCTTGAGATTATTTCTTGTTCCAAATTTATCTGATAACGATGAAGAAAATTACAATTAGAAAATAAATGGTATAAGACTGGATCTTTTAAACCACCATTTTGATGAAATTAGGAACATAGATAGAAGACAAGTCAAACTTAAGAGAATAACTTTCGAGCCTACTAGGTCCAAATAGAACATCATTTTAATTCTGATCAATTTTTCGATCATCAATAGGGCCCTTATATGAGAAAAGTCATTTATCAAAATTTTCAAAATTCTTTTACTTCCGGCCCTACTAGGTCCACATAAAGCACCTTTTTAATTTCTACCCATTTTTCAATCTTCAATAGGGCTCTTATATGAGAAAAGTAATTTTTTCAAAATTCTACTCGTATTACTCAAAGCTTATGATCAATCTTAATATTATTTTTTCTGCTCTGAAATTCATAATACAATAGCTCTTGAGCCTACTAAGTCCACATAGAGTACTTTTTTAATTTTGACCCATTTTTTGAGGAATAAAATTTTTTAAAAGTATTTTAAAAACTGTAAAAATACCGTAAACAAGAGACCTAAAACATTTCCCTGTGGCACTCAATATCTAACATTAGTTTCACTTTCCTTATTTTTAAGAAATTGTTGTTTATTTTTTAGATAGCTTCTTAAAAGCGAAAGTCCATTTCCATGAACGCCATAGTACTGGAGCTTTTGCGCCAAGATATATAACAAAAACTTTTGTCAAATCAAAAAATGGCTGTTACAGCACTATGACCTTCATCCAAACATTTACATATATAGTTCTGAACATTCACAAATCCTCTTCAGTACCACAGCCCTTTCGAAATCAGAACTGAAAAGCATTAAATAAGTTATTTTCCATGAAATGTGGAAAAATCTGATTTTATAATATACCTTGAAAAATTTGATCAATAATTGGTAATAGCGATATAGGACGAAATTCAACATATGTCGCTTTGGAGGATGAGGCGCCGCAGACGAAAATTTTTGTTAAATATAAATCTTGATTATTTGTGCGAATTAATACACAAAAATACCTAAATGGATGATTCCGTAAACATAAAATTAGTAGAAGCAAGTAAGAAATTATTTTCTTCTTTGTTGCAATAATAAAATTTTAGCCTTTTTATGGCAATTTTAAGAATCAAAAAAGGCTAGAAAAATTTGAGGCTAAAAGCAAAATAAAAAGGCTACATTTAGCCTTAGAAAGGCTAAACTGGCAACACTGTTTATTTATTAAGCATTTACTATGAAATAAAATTTTTTCCAAAATTTTTGCAAAACAATTATATACAATTTAATAATTTCTATAAACAAAATTTTATATTGTTTTTTTTTTTAAAGTTTGGGAAAAAAGTCATATTCGATTCATAATATCTATGAATACAATTTATAGATTTATATGCTTTCTTCTCTGTGTTCTAAACAAAAATATTTAAATAGCATATCATCTAAATCCATAGTAAAGCTGCAATTGCATTACGAGTGCATTTTTAAATAAACTATTTACTTTTGTAGTTTCAAGTCTCACTTGGTCTTCATTACAGCCGTTAATCATTACAATTCCTTTACATTGTAGTTTAATTTCAGTAATTTGTCAGATTTTTCTACCATTAATATAAATTTATACATAAAAAATTGTGATTTTCAGTAAATTAGCAAAAATAATAATGAGAAAGAAAATAATAAACAAAATCTGATGACCTTTAGAGAGAAATTGTCATTTTTTCAAAAATCTTGAGGAATGAATGATATATGTATATGATACTATGAACGAACTTTCGTATCACGTATTCATAGAAACGTACATAGTTTTGAGATTTGCTTCCTTAGAGTTTTCACCCGATGTGTCACAACCCCATTCAGGTCTGTCGTAAATGCCCCCCACACAACATGGAATATATGTGTATGAAATATGAATAATTATATTCCACCCCTCATAGCATGTTCCCTGAGAAACAACTGGGTATACCCTATATAGTTCTGAGATCTACTCCTTTAGAGCTTTCACCCAATGTGCCACAACCCCATTCAGGTCTGTCGTAAATGCCCCCCACACAACATGGAATATATGTGTATGAAATATGAATAATTATATTCCACCCCTCGTAGCATGTTCCCTGAGAAACAACTGGGTGTACCCTATATAGTTCTGAGATCTACTCCTTTAGAGCTTTCACCCGATGTGCCACAACCCCATTCAGGTCTGTCGTAAATGCCCCCCACACAACACGGAATATATGTGTATGAAATATGAATAATTATATTCCACCCCTCGTAGCATGTTCCCTGAGAAACAACTGGGTGTACCCTATATAGTTCTGAGATCTACTCCTTTAGAGCTTTCACCCGATGTGTCACAACCCCATTCAGGTTTGTCGTAAGTGCCCCCCACACAACACGGAATATATGTGTATGAAATATGAATAATTATATTCCACCCCTCGTAGCATGTTCCCTGAGAAACAACTGGGTGTACCCTATATAGTTCTGAGATCTACTCCTTTAGAGCTTTCACCCGATGTGCCACAACCCCATTCAGGTCTGTCGTAAATGCCCCCCACACAACACGGAATATATGTGTATGAAATATGAATAATTATATTCCACCCCTCGTAGCATGTTCCCTGAGAAACAACTAGGTGTACCCTATATAGTTTTGAAATCTACTCCTTTAGAGCTTTCACCCGATGTGTCACAACCCCATTCAGGTTTGTCGTAAGTGCCCCCCACACAACATGGAATATATGTGTTTGAAATATGAATGATTGTATTCCGCCCCTCGTAGCATGTTCCCTGAGAAACAGCTGGGTATACCCTATATAGTTCTGAGATCTACTCCTTTAGAGCTTTCACCCGATGTGCCACAACCCCATTCAGGTCTGTCGTAAATGCCCCCCACACAACATGGAATATATGTGTATGAAATATGAATAATTATATTCCACCCCTCATAGCATGTTCCCTGAGAAACAACTGGGTATACCCTATATAGTTCTGAGATCTACTCCTTTAGAGCTTTCACCCGATGTGCCACAACCCCATTCAGGTCTGTCGTAAATGCCCCCCACACAACATGGAATATATGTGTATGAAATATGAATAATTATATTCCACCCCTCGTAGCATGTTCCCTGAGAAACAACTGGGTATACCCTATATAGTTCTGAGATCTACTCCTTTAGAGCTTTCACCCGATGTGCCACAACCCCATTCAGGTCTGTCGTAAATGCCCCCCACACAACATGGAATATATGTGTATGAAATATGAATAATTATATTCCACCCCTCGTAGCATGTTCCCTGAGAAACAACTGGGTGTACCCTATATAGTTCTGAGATCTACTCCTTTAGAGCTTTTACCCGATGTGTCACAACCCCATTCAGGTCTGTCGTAAGTGCCACCCACACAACATGGAATATATGTGTTTGAAATATGAATGATTGTATTCCACCCCTCGTAGCATGTTCCCTGAGAAACAACTGGGTATACCCTATATAGTTCTGAGATCTACTCCTTTAGAGCTTTCACCCGATGTGTCACAACCCCATTCAGGTCTGTCGTAAGTGCCCCCCCCTACACAATATGGAATATATGTGTATGAAATATGAATAATTATATTCCACCCCTCATAGCATGTTCCCTGAGAAACAACTGGGTATACCCTATATAGTTTTGAAATCTACTCCCTTAGAGCTTTCATCCGATGTATCACAACCCCATTCAGGCCTGTCGTAAATGCCCCCCCCCCTACACAATATGGAATATATGTGTATGAAATATGAATAATTATATTCCACCCCTCGTAGCATGTTCCCTGAGAAACAACTGGGTATACCCTATATAGTTTTGAAATCTACTCCCTTAGAGCTTTCAACCGATGTATCACAACCCCATTCAGGTCTGTCCAAAAAGCCCCCCATTCAGGTTTGAATTTATAAGAATTTGCGCAAAGTTCCGACCCTCGTAGAATCTTCCCTAGGAAATAAATGAATATTGTCTAAACAGTTTTGGTTTCTACTCCACCAGACCTTTAATTTGATATACCATAACCCCATTCAGGTATGGCCAAAATCAAAATATGGCCCCCTGTTTCTTAGACTTATTGAATTTTGCCAAACTTCAGCACCTCGTAGCATGTCTCCTGAGAAACAACTGGATATACCCTGTGCAGTTTTGAGTTCTACTCCTCTAGAGCTTTCGCGTGATATATCACAACCCCATTCAGGTCTGTCCGAACTGGCCCGCAAGGTGGCCTAAATATGGGTGTTTTTGTTACACCACAATTTTATTCTGGAGACATATTTTTTAATATTTTTTGTTTAAAATTTTAAACAGTTATGTTTTATTTAATAAAACATTAAAATGTATTTTTATAAACGCTTTTTTCCGTAAAAAAAGTCATATTAAATAAACTCAACTTTCTTTACAGTGTTTGGAATATATTTAACAGACATGTGGGACGTATCTAACTGACGAATTTATCTTCACACCCTTTTTTTTACTTACTTACATTATTACATTACATTACATTACATTATTGTAAAACAGTTATTATTTACATATTTATAATAAAATAAAATATATAATTTGGACGAAATTCGTGTATTTTTGTTAAGGGAAACATTCTTGTGCAATACTAGAGATTTAATTAATTTTAGAATCAAGTTAATAAACCTTTTAGTTAATTTTAAACCAAATTGCGATAACAATTATTTCAGTTAATAATATCATTTGGTGATTAAAGCAAAATTAATTAAAAATTTAATTAATGTAAAAATTTTCGTAATTGCAATCTACTTTTATTATTGTTCTATGTATAAATTATATTATGTTACTTATACACTTTAGGATATTTAAGGGAATAAAATGAAAAAAAATACAAAAGCAAATGAAATCAAATAAAGTGAAATAAACGCAAATAACTGTTTACTAAAGGATCAAATTATTTTTGTATTTTTATTAGCTCCCGCATTGTTATCAATGGACGAAAAATTCTGTTGGCAACTTAAACTGCCACGGGGCATTAATGGATTAAAATCAGATTACTTTTTTGTTGCTACAACTAACAGCTTTAGAATGACAAAAATACAATTTTAGAGATATTGGACTAAAATGTAATATTATGTCACTAGGCCGTATACTTATACTTATGCTTATACCTATACTTATACTTATACTTATACTTATACTTATACTTATACTTATACTTATACTTATACTTATACTTATACTTATACCTATACTTATACTTATACTTATACTTATACTTATACTTATACTTATACTTATACTTATACTTATACTTATACTTATACTTATACTTATACTTATACTTATACTTATACTTATACTTATACTTATACTTATACTTATACTTATACTTATACTTATACTTATACTTATACTTATACTTATACTTATACTTATACTTATACTTATACTTATACTTATACTTATACTTATACTTATACTTATACTTATACTTATACTTATACTTATACTTATACTTATACTTATACTTATACTTATACTTATACTTATACTTATACTAATACTTATACTTATACTTATACTTATACTTATACTTATACTTATACTTATACTTATACTTATACTTATACTTATACTTATACTTATACTTATACTTATACTTATACTTATACTTATACTTATACTTATACTTATACTTATACTTATACTTATACTTATACTTATACTTATACTTATACTTATACTTATACTTATACTTATACTTATACTTATACTTATACTTATACTTATACTTATACTTATACTTATACTTATACTTATACTTATACTTATACTTATACTTATACTTATACTTATACTTATACTTATACTTATACTTATACTTATACTTATACTTATACTTATACTTATACTTATACTTATACTTATACTTATACTTATACTTATACTTATACTTATACTTATACTTATACTTATACTTATACTTATACTTATACTTATACTTATACTTATACTTATACTTATACTTATACTTATACTTATACTTATACTTATACTTATACTTATACTTATACTTATACTTATACTTATACTTATACTTATACTTATACTTATACTTATACTTATACTTATACTTATACTTATACTTATACTTATACTTATACTTATACTTATACTTATACTTATACTTATACTTATACTTATACTTATACTTATACTTATACTTATACTTATACTTATACTTATACTTATACTTATACTTATACTTATACTTATACTTATACTTATACTTATACTTATACTTATACTTATACTTATACTTATACTTATACTTATACTTATACTTATACTTATACTTATACTTATACTTATACTTATACTTATACTTATACTTATACTTATACTTATACTTATACTTATACTTATACTTATACTTATACTTATACTTATACTTATACTTATACTTATACTTATACTTATACTTATACTTATACTTATACTTATACTTATACTTATACTTATACTTATACTTATACTTATACTTATACTTATACTTATACTTATACTTATACTTATACTTATACTTATACTTATACTTATACTTATACTTATACTTATACTTATACTTATACTTATACTTATACTTATACTTATACTTATACTTATACTTATACTTATACTTATACTTATACTTATACTTATACTTATACTTATACTTATACTTATACTTATACTTATACTTATACTTATACTTATACTTATACTTATACTTATACTTATACTTATACTTATACTTATACTTATACTTATACTTATACTTATACTTATACTTATACTTATACTTATACTTATACTTATACTTATACTTATACTTATACTTATACTTATACTTATACTTATACTTATACTTATACTTATACTTATACTTATACTTATACTTATACTTATACTTATACTTATACTTATACTTATACTTATACTTATACTTATACTTATACTTATACTTATACTTATACTTATACTTATACTTATACTTATACTTATACTTATACTTATACTTATACTTATACTTATACTTATACTTATACTTATACTTATACTTATACTTATACTTATACTTATACTTATACTTATACTTATACTTATACTTATACTTATACTTATACTTATACTTATACTTATACTTATACTTATACTTATACTTATACTTATACTTATACTTATACTTATACTTATACTTATACTTATACTTATACTTATACTTATACTTATACTTATACTTATACTTATACTTATACTTATACTTATACTTATACTTATACTTATACTTATACTTATACTTATACTTATACTTATACTTATACTTATACTTATACTTATACTTATACTTATACTTATACTTATACTTATACTTATACTTATACTTATACTTATACTTATACTTATACTTATACTTATACTTATACTTATACTTATACTTATACTTATACTTATACTTATACTTATACTTATACTTATACTTATACTTATACTTATACTTATACTTATACTTATACTTATACTTATACTTATACTTATACTTATACTTATACTTATACTTATACTTATACTTATACTTATACTTATACTTATACTTATACTTATACTTATACTTATACTTATACTTATACTTATACTTATACTTATACTTATACTTATACTTATACTTATACTTATACTTATACTTATACTTATACTTATACTTATACTTATACTTATACTTATACTTATACTTATACTTATACTTATACTTATACTTATACTTATACTTATACTTATACTTATACTTATACTTATACTTATACTTATACTTATACTTATACTTATACTTATACTTATACTTATACTTATACTTATACTTATACTTATACTTATACTTATACTTATACTTATACTTATACTTATACTTATACTTATACTTATACTTATACTTATACTTATACTTATACTTATACTTATACTTATACTTATACTTATACTTATACTTATACTTATACTTATACTTATACTTATACTTATACTTATACTTATACTTATACTTATACTTATACTTATACTTATACTTATACTTATACTTATACTTATACTTATACTTATACTTATACTTATACTTATACTTATACTTATACTTATACTTATACTTATACTTATACTTATACTTATACTTATACTTATACTTATACTTATACTTATACTTATACTTATACTTATACTTATACTTATACTTATACTTATACTTATACTTATACTTATACTTATACTTATACTTATACTTATACTTATACTTATACTTATACTTATACTTATACTTATACTTATACTTATACTTATACTTATACTTATACTTATACTTATACTTATACTTATACTTATACTTATACTTATACTTATACTTATACTTATACTTATACTTATACTTATACTTATACTTATACTTATACTTATACTTATACTTATACTTATACTTATACTTATACTTATACTTATACTTATACTTATACTTATACTTATACTTATACTTATACTTATACTTATACTTATACTTATACTTATACTTATACTTATACTTATACTTATACTTATACTTATACTTATACTTATACTTATACTTATACTTATACTTATACTTATACTTATACTTATACTTATACTTATACTTATACTTATACTTATACTTATACTTATACTTATACTTATACTTATACTTATACTTATACTTATACTTATACTTATACTTATACTTATACTTATACTTATACTTATACTTATACTTATACTTATACTTATACTTATACTTATACTTATACTTATACTTATACTTATACTTATACTTATACTTATACTTATACTTATACTTATACTTATACTTATACTTATACTTATACTTATACTTATACTTATACTTATACTTATACTTATACTTATACTTATACTTATACTTATACTTATACTTATACTTATACTTATACTTATACTTATACTTATACTTATACTTATACTTATACTTATACTTATACTTATACTTATACTTATACTTATACTTATACTTATACTTATACTTATACTTATACTTATACTTATACTTATACTTATACTTATACTTATACTTATACTTATACTTATACTTATACTTATACTTATACTTATACTTATACTTATACTTATACTTATACTTATACTTATACTTATACTTATACTTATACTTATACTTATACTTATACTTATACTTATACTTATACTTATACTTATACTTATACTTATACTTATACTTATACTTATACTTATACTTATACTTATACTTATACTTATACTTATACTTATACTTATACTTATACTTATACTTATACTTATACTTATACTTATACTTATACTTATACTTATACTTATACTTATACTTATACTTATACTTATACTTATACTTATACTTATACTTATACTTATACTTATACTTATACTTATACTTATACTTATACTTATACTTATACTTATACTTATACTTATACTTATACTTATACTTATACTTATACTTATACTTATACTTATACTTATACTTATACTTATACTTATACTTATACTTATACTTATACTTATACTTATACTTATACTTATACTTATACTTATACTTATACTTATACTTATACTTATACTTATACTTATACTTATACTTATACTTATACTTATACTTATACTTATACTTATACTTATACTTATACTTATACTTATACTTATACTTATACTTATACTTATACTTATACTTATACTTATACTTATACTTATACTTATACTTATACTTATACTTATACTTATACTTATACTTATACTTATACTTATACTTATACTTATACTTATACTTATACTTATACTTATACTTATACTTATACTTATACTTATACTTATACTTATACTTATACTTATACTTATACTTATACTTATACTTATACTTATACTTATACTTATACTTATACTTATACTTATACTTATACTTATACTTATACTTATACTTATACTTATACTTATACTTATACTTATACTTATACTTATACTTATACTTATATACTTATACTTATACTTATACTTATACTTATACTTATACTTATACTTATACTTATACTTATACTTATACTTATACTTATACTTATACTTATACTTATACTTATACTTATACTTATACTTATACTTATACTTATACTTATACTTATACTTATACTTATACTTATACTTATACTTATACTTATACTTATACTTATACTTATACTTATACTTATACTTATACTTATACTTATACTTATACTTATACTTATACTTATACTTATACTTATACTTATACTTATACTTATACTTATACTTATACTTATACTTATACTTATACTTATACTTATACTTATACTTATACTTATACTTATACTTATACTTATACTTATACTTATACTTATACTTATACTTATACTTATACTTATACTTATACTTATACTTATACTTATACTTATACTTATACTTATACTTATACTTATACTTATACTTATACTTATACTTATACTTATACTTATACTTATACTTATACTTATACTTATACTTATACTTATACTTATACTTATACTTATACTTATACTTATACTTATACTTATACTTATACTTATACTTATACTTATACTTATACTTATACTTATACTTATACTTATACTTATACTTATACTTATACTTATACTTATACTTATACTTATACTTATACTTATACTTATACTTATACTTATACTTATACTTATACTTATACTTATACTTATACTTATACTTATACTTATACTTATACTTATACTTATACTTATACTTATACTTATACTTATACTTATACTTATACTTATACTTATACTTATACTTATACTTATACTTATACTTATACTTATACTTATACTTATACTTATACTTATACTTATACTTATACTTATACTTATACTTATACTTATACTTATACTTATACTTATACTTATACTTATACTTATACTTATACTTATACTTATACTTATACTTATACTTATACTTATACTTATACTTATACTTATACTTATACTTATACTTATACTTATACTTATACTTATACTTATACTTATACTTATACTTATACTTATACTTATACTTATACTTATACTTATACTTATACTTATACTTATACTTATACTTATACTTATACTTATACTTATACTTATACTTATACTTATACTTATACTTATACTTATACTTATACTTATACTTATACTTATACTTATACTTATACTTATACTTATACTTATACTTTTTATACTTCTTATACTTCTTTTACTTCTTGTACTTCTTGTACTTCTTGTACTTCTTGTACTTCTTGTACTTCTTATACTTCTTATACTTCTTATACTTCTTATATTTCTTATAATTCTTATACTTCTTATACCTCTTATCCTTCTTTACACTTCTTATACTTCTTTACACTTCTTATACTTCTTATACTACTTATACTTCTTATACTTCTTATACTTCTTATACTACTTATACTTCTTATACTTCTTATACTTCTTATACTTCTTATACTTCTTGTACTTCTGGTACTTCTTGTACTTCTTGTACTTCTTATACTTCTTATACCTTTTATACTTCATATACTTCTTATACCTCTTATACTTCTTATACTTCTTATACTTCTTAAACTTCTTATAATTACGCAAAATAGTGTCTTTTCAAATATGAACAAATATTTAATGAAATAACACAAAAGTATTTACACTAAATTTCTGAAAATTTTGATTCTCATTAATTTTGTTTATTTCTTTTTTAATTGCAGATGGAAAATTTTTTTAAAAGTGAGCTACAAAATTAGTGTTGAAATGGCTAAAATTACAATATAAAATAAGCAAAAATTAGAAACGTGTTAAAACCCAAGAATTCTACATTATAAAAAAAAATGAAAAAATATTAAAAAAACAAGAAAATTTGAAAAAATTGTCAAATTATATTGAAAAAAATCCTAAAGAAAATTTAAAAAAATATTTAAATTCTTATTATAAAAAAATTATGAAATCAAATAAAAATTTGAAAAATTTTTTAAACAAAAATTAAAAGTGCTTCACTATTTTTTGTAAAAAATCTTCAAATAAAGTGCTAAATATTTAAGTTAAGACTAAAAAGACAAATAAAATATATGAAATCTATTTTATATAAAGATGTATTTTACTAGATAAAAATTTTAAAAATTTTATTAAAATTGTTTGAAAAAAGTCTAACATAACCCGCCACATAAAAATGAGCTCCTCTTTGGATATTGTTAAAGAAACTAAAGAACAAGAGTCAACGACCAACAGTGGACTCTCACTATTTGATCAATTGAAAAACAGTAAAGATCATAATAATGTCAATAAAGTGGCCACAATTAAAACACCAGCAAGTAAAATTTCTGAAGATAAACCAAAGAATGATAATGATACAACAGTAACAAAAACAGAAGCAAATAATATTATAACTAAAAATGATAATACAATCGTTGAAAAATCATCATTGCCATCATTATCTTCATCATCTTCAATAACAAAAGAAAAACCAGAGTTTTATCCACCAACACTATTGCCACCACCTTCTCTGCCATCAGCCAGTCAAAATTCAAACGTTGGCATTGGTATAGTTCAGGGCTCTAAACGTGCTAATAGCCAAAGCTCAACGAATAAAAATTTATTTGGTTTAAAACCAGCATCAAGGGATTTTATAACATTGTCTCAATCCCTAAAAAGATCTCAACATCATCATAATCAAAATCAAAATCATGTACAACATGGAACAAAAAAGACTGTTTTGTCTTCATCAAAAACATTAGGAAATTTATGGTCGTCCTCAACATTATTGTCATCTGCACAATCATCAGCGTCATCAGCATTGTCATCATCTTTAACAGCCGGAGCTTCAGCAGTTGCTGCTTTAAAACCAGGTTCTTTAGATAAATCACTTCATCAACAACAACAACAACAACAACAAAATAAAAAGAAACGTTGCACCGATCGTTATGATTCATCAGAATCTTCCGACAGGTAATTTTTCTTGTTAATTTATTAAAATAATTTTATATGGTTTTAAATTTATAAAAGACTTTCTTTCTTTTCATTTGAAAAACATTTGCTTTTTGTTTGGAAAGCAATTGGATTTTTACTGTTTTGTATTGTTTTGAAAAGAAGGTGGAATATAGACTGAGGCCCGATATTATACTGCTCACTTAGTGGCGAAATAGTACTTAAGTTGTAAAAATTCTTTAACTCGAATTTACGTAACAAATGTTACTCGTATTTTCTAAGTCGATATAATTTTTTCGTTTGAGTTAAGTGGTTTAGATCTATGATTACGTTGCCTCCAAATAGGACATTGCCTAAATTTAGTAGAATTTTTGTTTAAATTTTACTTTTATATATCAATCCTGATTACAATAAAGATGACAATTAAAAAAAAAAAATTAAAACAATTCTGTTAAGAAATTTTTCATGTTTCAATATTTTTTTCAAAAACTTTCAAAATTAGTAAAGAAATTTCTAGACGAGCACACAAATTCTTACGGCCTGTCCCACGATGTCGAATGAAATATTCGTTCTATTACTTAATCTTATTAATCAGTTTAATGTTTTATATTTTCCTAATTTTAATTACTTCATTAGTCTTAATATCATTTTTTAAATATTTTCTCTTGAAAATTAATTTATTTTTAGATTTAAGTATGATTCGAAAATAACTTTTGATATCAAATTAAGAATATTTTAAGAATAACATTTGATATCAAAATAATAATAATTATAATATATTTAACGGGTTTTCTTAAATGAGCCTCAATTAGAATTCAAACCTAAATTTAACAAAAACGTTAGTCTATGTTGCAACATTGTTGGCAAAACATATTTCATATGAAACTTTAAAATCATATTTCAAACCTTTGCTCTGACTTGGTATTGAATTATTACACAAAAATTGTGGTGGGTCGTACTCGAGTTGTAGGATCTCAAGTGGGTCGTAAAACTGATGCTTGTGAGAATTCCTGGTGTAAAGGTTTTAAAATTTCCTTTATTGATGTATAGCCTAAAATGTACATGATAGTAACAAGACAATATTGGATATATAACATTTTATATTAATAGGAAACACAGTACAAAATTTCATAAAGATCGGTTCAAAACAGATCTGTTTTATATAATCAAGACAAAATTTATAAATCCTATTTGAGTTTTTTTTTTTTTTTTTTTTTTTGGTCACAACTTCCATATAAGATTCTCTCTAAAAATCAGCTTGGTTCATGCACACAATGGTGGAACTTGACCAACTCTACATAGAACTTTCGTTTTGTATGAAAACAATATATCGTTATAACCAACACCTATTTGAAATTTGGCTCCTATACAATGTCCTTTTAGGTCAGAAAAACAGGAACGTCTTCACAAAAGTTTAGAAATTGTGTATTTATACACTAATCGTTAAAATTATACGTTTTAATTGCTTTCCACAACAAAACGGTACAAAAAAAAAAAAAAAAAAACAAGTGATTGTTTTGACATTTCAATCGACCACTACAGACATACAGAATACGACATTTAAAGGCAAATGACGTAATAAATTGTCATTAGCAAAGACAAAAACCTAAACAGTCGTATATCGACATAGGGAATATCAAAAATTGACATAGAGAATTGGGGCATAAGTATTCTTTTCCCATCTTTTAAGTTTTTCCTAAGTATACAAATTGTCCGACATCTTCAAAAAAATTTACTGAAAATAAACAAAAATAAATTTTAATACAAAATCTAATAAAACTATTTAAAATCTTAAAAAGATTTTAAACAACCTTTTAAATTTATCTTTTCTGTGTGATTATATATTTTTCACCAACACCTTTTTAATTTTACAGCCCATTAGATGCAGATTTCCTTAAAATTTTAAAAAATTGTTGTTCTTTTATTTATTATTAGGGTGGCATCGAAAAATGTCTTGCCCAAAAAAGTAAATTTGATGTCTTGCTTTTTTTATGGATTAGCTTAACCCAATAGTAACATAAATAAAAAAAAAATATTTAATAAAAAATTAAATTAATAATTAAGAAAAATTATTTTAGGCTGAATAAAATATAACTATGATTTTGAGTTGAAGAAAATGTTAGAGGAAAGTGGAGATCACCTTATTGTAAATACATAAAAGCTTAAAGCTTTTTGTTTATTTTCTTGTCAACTTAAGTTTTAAACTGTAAAACGAAATTTTCCTTAAGAGCAAGTTTTCACTTAAATTTTTTTCTTAGTTTGCACTTAAGTATACAATAAGGGAACAGTATAAAACCGGTCCTGACTTGTTTAGATTGAATTAGAGTACTTGGTAACCGAATAAAAGAATTTTTTTTTTATAATTTTGGAAAATTTATTGAACATTTTCTACTAAAAAGAAAATCTGTCAAAAATTTTCCATAAAAAGAAAATCTATAGAAAATTTTCTATAAAAAGAAAATCTATAGAAAATTTTCTATAAAAAGAAGATTTCACGAAATTTTCTACAAAAATTAAATCTGTTGATTTTTTTTCAAGAAATTTTATCAAAAATCATCATTAAAAAGAAAATTAATAAAAAAATTTATACAAAAAGAAATCGAAAATTTTCAATAAAAAGAAAATTTATTGATATCTTTTTTAAGAAAATTTATCAAAAATCTTCATTAAAAAGAAAATTTATCGAAAATTTTCTATAAAAAGAGAATTTATCTATAAAAAGACATTTTATTGAAAATATTCAATAAAAAAAAAATTTATTGATATTTTTTTATAAAAAGAAAATTTATTGATATTTTTTTATAAAAAGAAAATTTATTGATATTTTTTTATAAAAAGAAAATTTATTGATATTTTTTATAAAAAGAAAATTTATCGAAAATTTAAAAAAAAAATATCGAAAATTTTTTATGAAAAGAAAAAAGATTGAAAATTTTGTATAAAAAGAAGATAAAACAAATTTTTCTATAAAAATTAAATCTAATGATTTTTTTAAGAAAACATAAAAAAATCATTGAAAAGAAAATTTAAAAAATTTTCTATAAAAAGAAATCGAAAATTTTCTATAAAAAGAAATTTTATCTAAAATATTCTATAAAAAGAAATTTTATCGAAAATATTCTATAAAAAGAAATTTTATCGAAAATTTTCTATAAAAAGAAAATTTAGTGAAAATTTCTTATAAAAATTTAATTTATCGAGAATTTTCTATAAAAATTTAATTTATCGAGAATTTTCTATAAAAATAAGTTTTATTGAAAATTTTAAATAAACAAATTTTTATTGAAAATTTTCTATAAATAGAAATTTTACTAAAAATTTTCTATAAAAAGGAAAAAAAACATTTTATAGACAATTTTCTACAAAAAAATTATTGAAAATTTTCTAAAAAGAAAAATTAAAAACAGAAATTTTTAAAAGGAAAATTTATCGATAATTTTCTGTAAATAAAAATTAATTGAAATTTTTTTATAAAAATAAAATTTATCGGAAATTTTCTACAAAAAGAAATTTCATCCAATTTTTTTCAATATTTATCGAAACTACTATCGATTGTTGATTCTAACATATCAGTTTCTAATAAATCCTGTAATCCCTCAACTACCGATTACCCATTGACTTACATATGTATCAACATTTTTCGACATCACTAACCAAATGATAATAATAATAGTAATAATAATAATAATAATAATAATAATAATAATAATAATAATAATAACAAAATCCTCCTTTGTTTAATATAGTACATGGGATACTTACTTTATGCTAAATCTTTTGTTTGGTCTTTGTTTTTTTTTCAATTATTTTCATAGTTTTTATTTCATGTTCTTTTTTTCTAACGAAATAAAAGAAATACAAAAAAATTTAAACTCTTGTATGTGTATATCTAGTGTAAACACACTCGGACTCACATACATACGCACATGAATGAATGAATGAATGAATGGCATAGCCAATTTGGCAAAAATCGTAGACATTGAAGCGACAGTACGAATATTATGTGTAGGCGTTGACTAACAATTGCTGCTGCTGTTGTTCTTGCTGCCGTTTCTAATGCAGCTACTGTTGTAGTTGTTGTACAAGTTTATCTAAATAATAACAACAAAGACATAAACATATGAGTAAATGCATCTAGCAACAACTACATACTTTATTTAAATAAAATAAACGAAGAATATTAAATAGAATTGAAATGAGCAGAAAACTAACAAAATGCTTCCTCAATTTACTATTTTTAAACCGAGAGACACACAAAATAACAACGAGCAAATAAAAAAATATACAAACATTTGTAATTACGAGTATTTTTATGTAAAACACTTGATAAACATACGCACATCCACCCACACATACATATGCAACAACTAGGGTTTTTAATTTCCCTACATCTTTCAATTCCCGGGAATCGGAATTTTATTTAATGCATCCCGGAAATTCACGGGTATTTGGGAAAAATACAATATTATTTAAAAAGCATTAAAACTAAATAAAAAAGCTATATTTTATATATAATCATACATACATACATACACACATACATACATACATATATATATTTGAAGATAACTGTTTTAATATAATTATATAATTTGTAATAGATATTAAAAATAGTTTCTAATAAATATTTCTATTGGTTAACAAAAAATATACATTTATACTCGTATTCACAAACAAATTTTAAATCTAAAATACATTTTAGTGAAAAAATTTTGTTACAAATTAGTTATACTTGTACATAAGTATAATATTTATATTCATTACATTATTTTACACGTCTGTATTCACTTCACATTCCACTCCTTTACTCTGCTGTAACTACATCATTCTACACTAATACATTAACATAATTACCTTAGCTACCAGCCATCATATTAATAACTCTCATTCAGTTTATGGAATTTTTCACATAAATATTCTAAGGTTGGATGCAGTAGTTACGATTCGAGCGATAGAAAAATTTGCCAAAAAAACATCTGATATTGTGAAATCATCAAGTTCGAGCGTTAGAGAAATATCTTCCACAGCGACTTTGCTCTGACTGTTTCGGCACAGCAACTTCGTTGACTGTTTTGGCGCAGCAACTTCGGTTGACTGTTTTGACTCTTTAGATTAAGTCTTAATTTTGTAACCTAGTTTTAAGAAATTATATTATTTAAATCAGTTTTCGTAAGATATCTCTAAGTATAATAAACGATCCGGCCTGCTGCATAACACCCGAGGGAACCGAATCTTCAACATCTACGACATTTACCACTAATAAAATCCGAATCCTGAGAAGTATTCGACTGAATTCCTACGTATCATCGTAGGAATTCTTCTTCTCTAATCTGCCTTATTCCCAAGACAGCTGATATTGTGAAATCATCAAGTTCGAGCGTCAGAGGAATATCTTCCACAGCGACTTTGCTCTGACTGTTTCGGCACAGCAACTTCGGTTGACTGTTTTGACTCTTTAGATTAAGTCTTAATTTTTGTAAACTAGTTTTAAGAAATTATATTATTTAAATCAGTATTCGTAAGATATCACTAAATATCATAAACAATCCGGCCTGCTGTATAACACCCGAGGGAACCGAATCTTCAACATCTACCACTAATTCCTACGTAACATCGTGCTGCTAGTAATTTATCTAACACTTAAATATTTATTATTATCGATAACTATATCGATAACTAAAACACTGAATTATTAAATAAAGATATATTGTATATTTGAACATCAGAAAGGGTGAACCAATTTTGTAATCGCTGAAGGTTCATGGATTACGTAAGTCGACCCTGGTCACAATTGAACTACCTCAGCCGACGACAAAACCACGTTACAATTTGTGTGAAAATTTTATTTTAAAGGGCATTTAAAATTTGTTTGTGAACACGGGTGTTAGTATTTTCAAAATGCTTATTTATAAATTTATTGCTTTATTAAAAACTATATTCATATCTACATATATCTATTTTTAAGAAACTTAAAATGTTTTACTATTCAAGTATCTGGTTATTCATCATGGACATTAAAAACTTAAAGAAAGAATCCTGAATAAATAAGCATATCTTTGAGAATAATTTTTCTGAAATCTCACTTTGACCCCGATCGATTTTACGAAACATAACAAAATAATATATATTTTTTTAGTCTTAAATATAGAAAATTAATGTGTAAAAAATTGTTGAATATGAACGACCATAATAAAAATCTTATAAATCTGTGTTGTGCATTCATCTAACATTTTCGAGGTTTTCGAAGTTTTGTGTTCTAATAGCATACAGAAAAATTTAAATTTCGTATTCCATTACTTAATTTATAAAACCAATTATATTTTTTTTTTTACCAAAATCGGACCTATTAGTAAAATTAGTAAGAAATTAAACATTCCAATTCGTAAATATTTTATTGAAAACATTTTCATTTTTTTTATTTTTTTGTTTTTTTTATTTATAATATATAAATTTGAATGTTTGAAAATTCTCATAAAGCTATGTTCACATTGAACAAATATTTGATCAAAAATATTGTTTGCCGTTGTTTGATCTCGCAAAGGTTTTTGTAAGAGAAAACAGCGTTAAACAAAATTCGATAAAATGTCAGCTTTGATTAGTGATAAGTAAAAAATATTTTCCAATTAAAAAATAAAAATTAGGAAATATTCTATATAGTGGTTATGACATTTTTGTCAAATATTTGACTAGTGTGAATATATCTTAAGATTCAAAAACTATAAAAAAACAATACAAATAATACATATTTAGCTTTTAGTAAATTTTCAAACAATATTTAAATAAATAAATAAATAAATAAATAAAATGTTCAATAAGATTTTTTAAAAGCTGCATTACAAAACTATTGCTTTTAGCAATTATTGCTTTTTCTTTGATACAAAAATATTAATGTTATGTAAAATGTATGTTAAATCCGTGTTGAATATTTGAAATGAAAAGCAATGTTCGTGTAAAATAACTAATTAAAGTAACATTATTGATAAGTACATATATGAACCAAAAGAAAACAATGTTGCAATTTTATTTGAAACTTTTTCGAAATTCCATTTATGATACAATCGACCTAAAAGAGAAACCCAATCGTTATTATAATTAAAAATAGTTTATATAGAATTCTACTTACCACTTATATTTTAGGAAGATTTTTAAGCAGAATGCATTGAGTCTTCATGTATCTTTTAAGACCTCAAATAATAACCTTTTCAGATAGATAGATAAAAAAAATCTGGATAAAACTGTTATTGAACAAGTAATAGCGTTATGATAAATTACATTAAAAATGTCCTAAAAGATGGAAATCATTCAAGACAAGAGTTGTAACAACTCCCTCTACTTTTTTTACATTCGTTGTTGATCTAGAAGTAATTTTAGCTTCAGAATACCAAGAGTTCTGAATCAAGCAAGATAGACGGCAAATGTAATAAATGAATGAGAAATGAATTGAAACGTTTTTTCGTAGCTTATAATTCTCGGTATTCCCGACAGAAAAAAAAATCGCGGGAATCGGGAAGTGAAAATTTTGCAAAATTCCCGAGAAATTTATCCCGGGAATTCTCGGGATAAAAACCCTAACAACAACATTCCACCTTCCTACTCTCCTACTCACTACTGTTTTCTGTTATACACACACAGTTTCTTTATTTTATATATTTTTTCTATGTAAATGTCTTTATTTAAATAGTTTTCAGAAAATTGCAATTTGCCAGAGGCAAATAATAATATTTTATTAGAGTTTAATAGTTGAAATATGTTTCCTAAAAGAATATGAAAATTTAATAAGTAGAAGATTAATACGAAGGTCGCAATAAAATTTAGTGTAAGAAGCGAAATTATTTTCCTACCAAAGAGCAGAACTTATTCTATTAATAGAGGACCCAAAGAAATTAGGTATTCAACAAATGGTTATCGTGTATCACCTACGCCCCATTTCTCGTCAACATTCGATAGTTCGACCAGAGGAATATGAACAGCCAT
Source organism: Protocalliphora azurea (assembly GCA_932274085.1). NCBI lineage: Eukaryota > Metazoa > Arthropoda > Insecta > Diptera > Calliphoridae > Protocalliphora > Protocalliphora azurea. The sequence continues at coordinate 3,890,517 of OW026521.1, read as the reverse complement.
CGATGTTTCTATTATATCCCCAGCCAACCCGATTATACATCTAGACTTTTCCACATAGGAATTTAATCGCGGTCCCTATAGAAGTTGATAGTCGATACTTCCACAACAAGATCCCCATTTCGTTTGGGAGTTATATTTATAGCATACTAGCTTAACCCGGAGTGCTTTGTTACCCCTACTTATGCGGTATCAAATATTTTCTTTGTATGGATACTATTCCTTTCCCTGGGCCTACCTGTCATATTCTGTTCTCAACAGCGAAATGTAAAAAAATTATTCCCACAAAGTTTTTAAACTTCCACTGCAATAGTTCTTTAGATTTGCGACCTAAACTTATCGTCCTATTTTAATCTTGATTGTGGATCCTAATATGAAAATTATGCCTAAAAAATCTAAAGGCATTCACTGCAATAATTCTTTAGACATGCGATAACTAAGATTTTGTATGGGGGCAACCACTCCCTCTAGACCTGCCTGCTTAGGAGTAAAAAATATGCTCTAAAATATTATTATTTCATGCTAAAAATAACTTGGTTTTCATTAGTAATTTCTTAAAAATATTTTCGTTTTGCACTTAAAAACATTCATAGCTACAATGTATCAGGAAATTACAAAATTTCCATCAATTTATTAGTTAAGATATAGGAAATCGGATTTTAAAAATGTATGTGAAAGTAAAAAGAAAATTTTACTAATAATAAATTATGTAGAAAATTCTATTGGGTTCAGTCTATGCAAAATTAAGCTCTTAAGCATAAAATATGCAAAAGTATGTCTTTTAAATTGCTAAAATATGTTCTAAAATAAGAATTTTCTATGAAAATATGACAAAATATGCAAAAATATGCTGCTAGGATCAAAATATGCAAAAATATGCAGTAACAAATCGATGTCAAAATTCTTCAAATTGTCTGAAATGGATAAATAACTAACAGTTTGGTTCATTTGAATTCCAGGTAAAAATATGATTTTGCATATTTTTTGTTGCCCTATTTATTAGCAATTATTTGTCATTTAGCAAATATTTATTTAACTGTTAAATATAAATGTTCTACAAGATTAACAAGCAAATAACAAAAGTAAACAAAACTTTTCTTATCTGTTTGGCAAAAAAAAAAAAAAAAACTAAACTTTTCAAAAGATGCTTCTTCCCCAATTATAACAAAATTAATAGCAAAAATGTTTACTTTTTTCTACACAATACTAAATTTATTATCAACTTTATTTAGTATGTATTCATTCTCATTTTATTTAAATATATATTTTTTTTACCGTGCCCAAGCGTGAAATGAATATTTAATCAAGGTGTGAAAAAATTTGTCTAAACAATTAAATCATATAAACGAATAAGCGGCGTCTTTGACCCCACCGCTATAAGATTTTAGAGAATTTCATGAGTAAAAAAAAGAAATGAAATTAGCACTATATTATGGACTAAAAATATTATGGACTATAATTGATGGAGCAAAACTAAAGCTAAGTTCACACTACGCTAATATTTGAAGACTTTTGCAAATATTTGCTTTGCCTAATGAGACCACGAAATATTTTTACGATTCAAACAAGATAACAGCTGATTTGGCACAAACAAAACTATTTTCTCTTAACTAAAAACGTCGCTAGTGTGAATATTGTGTGAACACAAACAAGTTGTAAAATATTTGTCACTATTTTGAGCGAATTTTTGTTTGATCTTACAAAATAAATGTGAGACCAAATAGCGGCAAACAACACCTGATCCAGTGCACGACTTGAGTTGAAAGAAATTATTGTTTTTATGTATATAAACTTTAAATTGAGAAAAAAGTTAAGTGATCAATTTATATTTTATCTATCAAAATATAAGTTTTTAAATAAAACTTTCAATATTTATTATTTAGCTTTAATAATATTTGTTATTCTTTATACAGCTGAAAGTGTCTTGCAAAGAAAACAGTGTTGTTTTATCAAGACAGGGCTGTTTTGTAAATGACGAGAAAAGAAAACAGGGTTGTTTTATCAAGACAGGGCTGTTTTGTAAATGACGAGAAAAGAAAACAGGGTTGTTCTTGTGTATAAACGTAAATTACTTATAAAAAATTGTTCAAAATATATTTTTTAAAGTAATTTTTATTAGTATGCGTTTAAATATTGCAATTAAACGATTGATAATAGTTCGTATTTCCTTTATTATCTAAATGTTTTACTTTGTCAATCTAAGTTCATACACAGCAGTTGTTCTTTTTGATTTTTTTTTTTCTTTTGAACTTGCATTTATGTTCACACAGAAAATTTTATTTCATCAATTCTTGCCTTAATTGCCTAAATTTCTTTTTGTTTTGAAGTATGAAAATGAAATACAAAACGAATTTCGTAGTACAGGCAAGTTTGAACCCTTTCATATTCTTCCTCGCTTAGAATTCAGACTTGTGTGAACTCAGACTAAATTTTATAAATATTTGTATTTAAAATAAATAGCATTTTCGCTTTATATTAAATAAAATCGCTACAAACAATACCTTCACATACAAATGTTCTGAAATTCTTTTATAAAATTCTTATAAATTGATTAAAACAAAATAAAAAAAAAAATGTATAAGATTTTCCTATAAATTAATTTAATAACTTTTTGAAATTTGTGTGCTAAATCAATTAATTTTGAATAAATAATTTGTATCTAATCTGAAAAGGCTTAAAATATTTTTTCCCTTCTCGTATTTTACGATATTTTATAGCTGTTTCATCATAAAAAAAACGTCAAATAAATGAGCGTCACGTGAACAAAAAATAAAAATAAACACGAAGAAATATTTTGTGTCAAATATTTGCGTAATCTGAACTTAGCTTAAGTGTAACACAAAAAAATGTTAGGAGTGAATTTTTTACAGATAATAACTTTAATAAAAGGCGATAAAAAGTGAAAAATTTTCGGAAATATAGTAAAAACTTGGATAATTTCTCGATTTCCCGAGAAATCTATGTATACGTTTGATATTCGTTATTAAATATTTACAAGTCCCTCTGAAAAAGTTTAAATGTTCACATTTGTAGTTCGTCGCTCTGATTGTAGTTTCTCTTACCAACAACTGTTTTATTAGGTCTGTTCGTTTGTAGAGAGCTGCGCCGAGGAATTTTATCGGCGGCGGCTTGTGTTAAAAAGCTGCGGCGGTGGCTTAAAATCGGCTGTCAGCCGGCTGATATTACACACACATTTTTCTAATTAAAAATTTTTCATTTTCATGCCCCATTGATTAACACTGTTCATAAAAATAGAACGAGATTTTTTTTCCAGCGAAAGTGTAAACAGAATTATTAATTTATTGAAAAAACATACAAATAAATATGCAAGTGATCTAAGGATATTTTTGGATTTTTACTTAAAATTTTAAAATAATTGCTTGCATATTAGAATGAGAAATGGTCTGCTCCGATATGAAAAAATATCAATTCTTAAGAAATGCTAAAGAAATAAAAAAGTAAAATAAATAATGGAATTTATATCAATTATTTTGATAATTCCCAATCACATATCGTTAATGAATAGAAGTGATTTATTAGCTGACAAAATCTTGTGTACGAGTTATTTTAGATATCTCGCAGGATGTCGATTAAGGCTCATTAAAATTTATTAGCAACTGTTAATATTATTTTTTTACAGTATTATCATAAAAAATAATCCATTATAAGTCATCAAAAATACTTGGTTGATTTATAATTATTTGAAGTTCAAAATGATGCAAATATTTTTCTTTCATATTTAAATACAACATAAATGGCAATTACTGCATTAAAATAATAAAAAAGTTTCGCTTTTAACATATTTAAAAAAAAAAAAAAAATAAAAAAACGGCGGCTGCTTTTAAGCCGAGTTAAGCCGAAAATTTTACGGTGGCGGCGGCTTCCAGATTATACTCGGCGGCTTGGCTTAGCAGAATTTCAGCCGTTCGGCGCAGGTCTCTGTTCGTTTGCCTGATATTTTTATTAGTTTTACTATTTTTGCTACTATATGTAAAATTTTTCTATCAGAGAGTGTCAAATTCGCTCTCTGAGAGAATTATATCACGTGTAGATTCAAATATTAGTAGTACAAGAAGTATTATGAGAATGTTGTGATGAGATTTATCTACACAACTATCTTATAAGATAAACTGTCAAAATAATACACCCATACAAAAGTTTGTTTGTGTGTGTGCATGTGTATTTTGGAAATTATTAAAAAAAACAATGTTTTTTGTAAAATTGTTTCCTTTTAATGATTGCTTTACATTTTAAAAAATATTTTTATAAAAATTTTGCTAAAAAATTGAGAATTTCTTAAATAAAAAGGACATGTTTACTCTGTGACTGATTGAAAATAAATATATCTTATAGGATTTACTAGAATACATGTACCCCTAATTTAAGATTTAACATAATATAAACAAAATGGTTACTCTCTTCTGTCGGCGTTATCTCACATATTATATCAGCGTTAATCTCAGTTGTAGACCTGGGGTAATAATAGTAAAAGTAGTAAACATTTTAAGAGAAAATAATTTTCTCTTTTGCTATATTTTACTTAAATATTTTGTTCGAGCAAAACTAGTAAAAAAAAATATATTTTCGATTTCCTATGGAATTTTATTTTGAAAAAGAATAACTACAAAATATGTTTCATTTTTTCAATGTATTTTGTTGGAACCTCTGGTCAATTTTGAATTTATACTTTAATAAAACGTAAGTGACAAAATTGTATTGTGATACTAATTAATGCACCTTTAAGTGATTTTCGGAAAGGGCCTTTTTATGGGAGCCGTCATTAATTATAGACTGATACTTTTGAAATCTACATTTACCTACATATTAATATTTTTGCCTGATTAAAGCACGTTTAAATAATTTGGGGAAGGAAGGTTGTATGAGGCTTATGGTCAATATAGAACAATACTCAAAAAATTGATGCGATGGTTTTAGGTTACAAAAGATTTTATTGGTGTAGAATTCTACAAGATATAAGAGATTTCCCTATTATACCCTATTTTGGAAAGACATTCTTCTGGAGGTTAAGTAAAATAATGGGCAGGTTTTGAACAATAGGCTTCATCGCTAGGTTATACAAGTTCCGTGTATTATTTTCCAAATGTACCTGTAGTTTACATGAACGTTCATACGTACAAACATACAAAGTTAAATCGGTTCAGCTGCTGATTCAAGCCGATTGGTATATTTTAAGTTAGTTTTTATTAGCATCAGTAGGGCAAAAAAAAAAAAAAAAAAAAAAAACAATGAACAGTGCAATAATGCACTCGATTCAAGTGAAGCATCCAGTTGTGAGGATTTTAAAGAAGTAATAATTATATTATAACGAAACCGAACTATAGGTGATATTCATCGAGGCCTAAAAACCGTTAATATATATCTTTTTCACTACTTGTAATCATACATATCCTTAGATATTCTATAAGGTAATATGTGAAAAATATTTTTGAGATGTTTCCAAGTTTTCATTTAATATAAATACAAAATTAAATAAAAAATTAAATATTTTTATTGACACAAAAATTTATTTTATTATTTTCCGTTTTCTTACTTTTTCAAGTAAAAGTTTATTTTAGAGATTTTTTTTAATTTCTCTTTTTTTGTATACTAGTTTTGCTAGAATTTTAAACGAATAAACCTATTATTTGCAATACCCAGCAGTTTCAGGTGGCTGTACCGAACAAGTTACTTGACTGACTACTTTAGGGCACCACCAGTTACTTTATTAATTACTTAACTAAGGAGTGAGATCGAAAAAATCTTAACATATATAAAATTCAATAATTTGGAAACGGTTGATCTTAGATTTTTGATTTTTTTTATTTAATTTATATTACATTACAGATCATAGAAAAATATAACTTTTATAGTTCTAACCAGTACTTCTGAACTCGTTGACCTTTTTTGGTAACCCTTCCATTATAGACTTGATAGTTGTTTCACTCACTTTTTTGGAACAGTTTGTTCATCTCCTTGAAAAAAACTTCGATATTTTGGGACACATTTTTTGTGCTCTTCAATTCTCTTTTCACAAGAGCCCAATATTTCTCCACTGGTCTTAGCTCCAGACAATTTGGAGAATTGACTTTTCATGGTACAAAAACTATGTTATTGTTTTAGAGCTTTCTTACCGTAGTAACATGAGGCCAAAAATATGTGGACACATTGTGCTCTCTTATGAAAGCAAGAAGCGTTTTTTTCAAACATTCTTAGATGTATTTTTCGGTATTTATAGAGCCCACTGTAACAAATGACTTGCTTTTTTTGCCTCAACTGTATAAAGCTTGCCATAACAGAAATTTTACAAGAAATTTTGTCTGCTTTTGGGTCCTAAACTCATCTTCATCATCTTCCTTGAGCATTAGCAACATCAAGATTTTAACCCTGAAGCTGCGAAAAATCTACCAGTACATACGTTTCGTCGTCCATTATACATTTGTAAGAAATTTGATTTTATTTTCCATGCCCTATTCTTGGCTTCTGAATTTTTTTACAACATTCCTGTTTGGAACTTTTTGCACTTTGTATGTTTTCAAGCCTGCTTTGGCTTTAACTTTTCACACCAAATAGTCCGAGCATTGAGCTAAGCGGACTGCTTTTCTACCAGATGTGTTTGGAGCTCTTTTCAATATACTTTCAATTTTCTTGGCCTTTCCAATATTATGTGGACCTGTTTTTTCTTTCCGAACTAGGTTTCTTATCAAATTGAAATTCAAGTGAAATTCTTCTGATACTGTTTAATAACCTTGGAAACAGTTTGATGGTAGACCTTTAATTCTTTAGCGATTTTTTTAGGAACAATTTGGAGATTTTTTTGAAAATGTTTAATAACTTTAGCACGTACTTTTGTTTCGTCTCTCATTGGGAACAAACTCACAACAAATTAACATAGTTATCATTAAAAATAACTGATATATTTTTCAAAGATAACTAGATCAAAAAATATATATATATTATAAATATTTCTTCCCAAAAAAGTTAAGAGGCAAACCGTATATTAAGATTTTTTCGATCTCATTTCTTAGTCGCTTTAACGTGGGCATGTCCTAGGAGGAAGTCTTTTACCATCTCCACCACTACGTGTCAAATTTGTGCAGACACAATTACCTCCACGGCTAGGAATTGGCACATTTGAGTGTGATTTACTTTACTGTCCCTAAGGGGGTCAATTGACACCAAAAAACTGTTAGGTAGATTTTGTTATTATTTTTTTATTGTTCTCTTTGTTGTTGTTGTTACATTATTGAATTTATTCATTATTTACCGTAATGTAGCTCTCATTATTTTGTTTAAAGTGCGTGTGAATGATTGTAAATGAGTGTGTTAATCACATTATGACGTTTAAAAAGAACGATTTTTTTGTTTTTGTTTTGTTTGTATGTACATATAAATTATAAGAAAAAAAAAAAATCGGTTCAATGGCCTTAGAAAAATAAACGCGAAAAAAAGATTCTTAATCAAAAAATTTAAAAATAAATAAAAAATAATCATCAAGAAAACACACATGATCTAGTGAAATGAGAAATAAAAGCAATAAAATACGGAAGATGTTTGAATTTTTAGCAAATTTTGCAAAAGCATTTTATTTATAATTTACTTAAGGAATTATTCAGCTGATTTTTTTTTTGTTCGCGGTAAAGACAAACAAACAACGCTTTTGAGCCAATTAATTAATGTCTAAAGAAATGCAAAATCTAAATTGTAACAATAATAAACGATCAATTTTAATGTTTTTTTTCTAATTTTATTCTAATGTAAATCATTTAAAGCGCTAAATATAAAACTTATTGAATATGATTCATAAATTACAGCATAAACGGTATTTAAAATCAAATCAATAAAATTTATAGCTCTATTAAAAATGATCAACGTAAACAAAGACAAAATAAATGAGATGATTTTTTTTTTTATTTTTGTTGTTGCAAAAATATCAAAATTTTTCTTGTATAGTATTAGTGTAAACAAATAAAAAAATAATAATAAATAAAGATTAATTAAACAAAAGAAATTAATTTATGGAAATAACATTTTTATAGCGGTTAATAAATTTTATCCCCTTGTAATCATCGGAATTATGTAAATTTTTTAAAAATATTAAATAATTAAATCAAAATTAAAAACTACTAGTCACATCATAGTTAGATTCTATATTGTTTCTTAGTTAATCAAATCTATCAGTTCATAACTAAATAGTTGCCTGTTGGTAACCACCCAGCAAAAACTTGTTGATTTTCGGTAATAACAACTACTTATTAAAGTAGTTTCTTGGTAATGAAGCGTCATCATTATTTGCCTACACTGTATTACATTAATAAGTACTCAATAGTATAATAGCGCAGTAATACTGCAATCATGTGCATGAGTTGGCTAGAGCGCCGGATTAACAACTAGAAGGTTGTTGGTTCAACCCCATTTTGAGGCTGTTAGTTTTTTATAACAAAATATATAAAAATATATTTTAAACTAAATAGAGTTTTTGTCGCTTAGGATGCTATGTGCGAGATGGTGTACTGAGGTAGACGTTAGTCAGTAAAAACGAATGGTTAGTGTGTGTCCCAGTTCGAGTCTCACTGACGGCAAAATTTTTTCGTTCTTTTTTATTTTTGTTTTCGTTTAGGTACATATTTTTGAGTACCCCTAGAGTCAAAAAATAACTACGTGAATTTGTAAACAAGTCGAACAAAAATAACTAGTTATTCAGGCAAAAAATAAGTGGTTTATTTTTGTTTCCAATTATACTGGTAGCTTACCAGGAATGCAAAGTTTTTGCTGGGCATTTACTTAGGATTCTTTCTTTACTAAAAAAAAGCACATCTGCAGGAAAATATTCAAATTCAGACATTCACGAAATACTAACAGAATTTTAGCACTGATAAAGTCTTATTGTTACCAAATAAGTTTCTAACAAAAATTAAAGAGCCTCGTAAAAAAAAAATCAAATCTTAATATTGTTATCTTGATATTTTTTTATTATGGTAGAAGGATCTATGACAACTATGTGTGAAACAAAATATCGGCAAAATGGTCGCCACGACATGAGATAACACGGCCATTGATTTTCTCGCGCAAAAGAGTTGTTGTTTCGTTGGCTGTGTGGCAAGTGGCACCATCCTATTGGAGCTATATATCGTTCAGATCCATATCCTTAGTTTGTGGCCATAAGAAGTCCGTTATTATTTCACGATAGCAAACACCATTCACGGTAACTGCTAGACTGACCTCATTTTCAAAGAAGTACGGCCCATCCCATAAACCGCACCAAACAGTCACTCTTTGTGAATGCATCGGCTTTTCAACAATCACTCGTAGATTTTCTTTTGCTCAAATGCGCCAGTTCTGCTTGTTAACGAATCCACTGAGGTGAAAGTGTGCCTCATCGCTGAAGAAGATTTTCTTTGTAAAGTCACTATTCACTTCTATCTGTTCAACCAACCATTTGGTGTATTGACGACGCTTGAAATGGTCAGTAGGCTTCAATCAATTGAACCTTTTAAGCGTGTAGAGACACTCCGGAGCCGAGTGTTTTCTATATTTTCACATACACAACACGAAGGTTAACGAAGCTAAACAATTGAGCAGAGTTGCCGTTTTGGTCTAGTTGGACCAAAATTGGTAGATTTATTTTAATCTTCGGAGATTTGGTGGTTTGGTTGATTTGTTCCAAATATTATGATTTTTTGGCAGAATAATGATTTTGTGCAAGTTATTAAAAATAATTGTTTTTTTTTTCAGGCAATAAGGCTAATAATTTCTAAGAAAATTGCAATTGCACTTTTAACGAAACTAAAAATAATATATATATATATATATATATATATATATATATATATATATATATATATACTATTTTTAAGAGAAAAACATGAAAAGCATTAAATAAGAATCATAAAAAAGAACGTCCTACTAATGACAACTATGTCTTGAAACCAGTAATTCTGCAGCTCTTTTTCAGCACTAACTACTTCTTTTCAATAACAACACAATGTTAAAATCATTACTTTTTCAACTCTTTTGCAGTTATTTTCTTATTAGGAGTTTCTAAAATAATTTTTAAAATTATGGTACTTAATCTCATTGTTAGGATCATAAATATTTATATTAAAATGATTTGCCGAAATTGTTAAAAACTGAAATTCTCTATTTTAATATTTTAAAATGGTATTTTAGAAATGGTGAAAATTTTAATTTTATGAAAAGTATATACATTTCATATTTTGCAGGAAGTTATTTGAACACAATCTATTTTATTATTTTTATTATATAATATAATTTTAAATGTTGCTACACTTTGGTAGGTTTTGGTAGATTTAAAAAACAACTTTTTTGCTACGAAAAATATTTTCTTTGTGGCAACGTTGCAATTGAGAACGAATAAAATACAAAAAATAGTTTTGTTCTAGCTTTCAAAAACACATGCTTAAGCAGAAACAAAACACATAGCAAAGAGCGTAAGAAAAGGTTAATATTTTGTTGTATGTTAGATATAACAACACATTCACATCAAAGAGCGTGTGCCTATCGCATACTTAGGCCCAGATTTTGTCAGATTTCTTTGAGCCAAATTGCTAATCAGAAATCGACAAAAATTGATAAATTGAAATTTTATTTGGTTTTACAAATTTTTAGAAAAAGATTTCATTTTCGGATAGGTCCAGTGGGAGAAATGACCCCCATATAAAGTAAATATTAGTTATCGCATCAAAACATGTAGCAAAACGCACCGTAAAAAGCTAGTATATAATACATAAAACTTAATTTCATTTTTAATGATTATTTTCTTACCTTAATTAAAATTTGTTTCTTAGAATAATTATATTTAATCAATTTTAACTTGATTATTATAAGATTTGTTGATTTTTTTTAGAGAAATATAGTCTTTCGGTGGAAATATTTACTTCTGAAAAAAACCGGTTAAACGTTTTTTTTTTTTTTGAATTTCAAAAACAGTAACCGGTTTTTTTCAAAATCCCAAATATTCGAACTATTTGAAAACCAGTTTCTCCAAAATATCGAATATTCGATCACTCTAGATTATACTAACGTTTTTTGTGATATTTTCTTTCTTCAAACATATAGTTTTATATATTTCGGAAATTTTTAAACATATATTGTGTTTTAATGTACCATTGGAATGGTCTATCCTGATACTATTGAAGATTACACGTAATTAACTTTGTTATACTTAAATTTAGATGAATTTATGAAAAAATATAATAAGTTGCTTTAAAACCTCGATAATAATCGAAATACAGCCGAAACACAAGCAAGCCGTAGTGGTGTTGTTTCCAGTTCTCTGAGACAAGACCTTATTAAATGAAGGCGGAGACAAAGACGGCTTTTTATATACATTTTGTTTTTGTTTCTTCAATAACAAAACTACATGTATAAAAGATTATTTTCTCCCTCTCTTAAATTCTATACATAAAAAATATAAAGCAAAAGTTTTTTTCTCTTTTCATCTTATATAAATTTTATGTAAACATAAGTTATTTATTTTGCTACAACGGCAACACCGACAGAGAGGGAGAGTAAAAAATCGTTATGAAAATAAAATAAATTTTAATTTTTAGCGGATTCGCTGTTCTGTTTTAGTTGTCAAATCTTCATAGAAAAAATTATTCGCCAGATTGTGTTTCAGAACTTAAAGAGATTTTTAAAATTTATTCATTATTTTACACGATTTTATGGTTTTTATGATAAATATATGCTTTTGGTGACATTTATTTTCTTAAGTAACCATTATTAGATATAAAAATTAACTTAACCAATTATGGATAAATTACGATAGAAAATTTCCAAAATATTCAAACTTTAATAAAATAGTATTTAAAATAAAATCATAGAAAATTTAACTAAAATTTTAATTTCGCGAGAATGGAAACTATTTGAAATTTTTTTTACTTATTATGTATTATATATTATATATTGTAATTTTTTTGAAAAAGAATTAAAAATTATGTAAACTCTTCATTAAAAATTATATTTTTGGAGGTATTTTAAAAATGGTCCAGCTCACGCTAACGAAATAATTAAACCGAAATATTTTGGGGATTGGTGTAAAACATATCGCTCTTTAATTTCAAGGGGTACATTTGCAACATTTTTTGTCTCCATACAAATCAATGCACTTTAACAAACATAAACTCGTATAAACTTCCCTTTTTCTCTTGTGATTATATGAATAAACCGTAGGGCTTGATGACCTCTATCTAGTGCATGTTGTTAGGTTAGAAAGAAAGAAGGTGCCAGCTACAATGAGGGTACTGTCTTCGGCTTCTTCTCGGTGAAAGAAGTCGGACATCGACTTTTTACACAAGGGCAAGTTTCCCTCCCTCCCACGGGGTTATGATGCCTCCTTCCAGGTTCTTCAGGGTATCCAAAAATATCTGATTCCATTTGTAGAAACAGCATCTCGCTGACAAATGTTGATTTGTTTTGTTTTTGAGTATCCGCCACCAACTAAAGATTTCACTGAAGCGATCACATGTTTAGAGATAATGCCGTTGGTACGTTCTCATGACCCCTCTCATTACCCGAAAGTTGTAGCGCTTGCTTCCTCGACCATTTTGTCAACCTTGATGGTATTATTTTTGTTAGCGCCGTGGCGTTTGCCACGTTTTTTCAGTCGGAGGTCTTAGATGAGTGGCTGGTGATACAATATACTCAATCTTTCTCTATTCTTTTTGAAGCTTCATCAATAATAGAATCCAAGTTGTCCACCTCCAATATATTTTTTCCTTACAAACGCTTGATTATGACAATTGGGGGTAATGGCAGACAGACTAATGTACTTCGCCAGGAGAATTGTGGCCGAGTATTTTGAGGTATTTTGAGTACTGCAACTGACTGTGCGAGAAATATGTTTTGATAATAAATTTCGTAGTAGAAACGATCACGATTCCATTAAAAATCAAATATTATATTCGTTAAATAAATTAAATAAAATTATCTAAACTTCTAACATTTACTTGCAAATACATATTTTCTCTCTTAAATATTTTATTTTAAACAACTTTTTCATGGTTGAAGTTGAAAAAACAACTCATCTCATCTTCTTTTACGAGTTTCCCTCTTGAAATTTGCTAATTTTTCTTATGTTTTTTTTTTCATTATAGAAAAAATTTTAGTCTTAAACATGATTTTTATTTTAAGTACCTTTTTGTTGTATTGGTTGTTGTTGTTGTTGTTGTTGTTCTTGTTAAAATGGTCTTTTAAGCTTTTCCTTTTGTTTCTATGCTTTATAAATATTTCATTATAATTTTTCCAACATTTTTTTATATAAACTTTTCTTTATTTTATTGCCCACTTTCATTCCTTTCTTTTTATTTTATTTTATTTTATTTTTTTTACTTCTCTATTCATATGAAATGCAATTTATTTAGTTATTTCATTTAAAAACATGATGATTATGAAGTTGGTGTTTGCTGGAAGCATAATGTGCCTACAAGTTGATTTTTTGGTTGCTAAAGAACATAATTCCACAAAGAAAAAAAAGAAAACATTATTAAAGTGGCTTAACGAAATGTAATGAAAGAGGCAACAACAGCAGCAGCACAATAAAATAAATTTATATATACAAATCTGGAATAATCATCATTCTTATTGTGCCAACTTCAAGAGCAACCAACATCAACCATGTTTCTAGCTAAGTTGTGGTTGTTAATCTTTCAGGTACATACTTGGGGTACATGAAACGACAAACACTTGTTAAAATGCTTGTTTGTTAGGAGGGTGGGAGGGACGGGGGGGGGGGTAAATCTTTTATGTTGTTTAAGATCTTTAATTTAATTTTCAGCCATGCAAAGAAATGCAAATTTGTCGAAAATTTCATATAAAAACTATAATTTATCGAAAATTTCCAATAAAAACAAAATCTATCAAAAATTTCCTATAAAAAGAAAATTTATCAAAGATTTTTTATAATAAATTAAATAACCGAAAATTTTCTACACACAAAAAAGCTTTCAAAAATCTTTATATTAATAACATTTATAAATTTATGGAAATTATTGAAAATTTTCTATAAAAAGAAAATTTATTGAAAATTTTTTATAAAAAGAAAATTAATCGAAAATCATTTTCTGCAAACAGAAAATTTATCGAAACTTTTCGACAAAAAATTTCCTATAAAAAAAAAATCATTAATAATTGTATATTAAAGAAAATTTATCGAAAATTTTTTATAAAATAAAATTTATCAAAAATTTTCCATAAAAAAATTTATCAACAATTTTCTATAAAATTTTCTAGAAAAAATTATAAAAAATTGTCTATAAAAGAAAATTTATGAAAAATTTTCTATAAAAAGAAAATCTGGAAAATTTCTATAAGAAGAAAATTTATGGGAAATTTAATATAAAAATAAAATTTAGCGAAAATTTCTTATAAAGATAAAATTTATCGACAATTTTCTATAAAAAGAAATTTATCAAAACTTTTCTATAAAAAGAAATTTATCGAAAATTTTCTATAAAAATTTTTTTGGAAAATTTTATATAAGAAAAAAATTTATCAAAAATATTTATAAAAATAAAATGTATCGTAAATTATCTATAAATAAGAAATTTATCGAAAATTTTCAATAGAAAGAAATTTATCGAAAACTTTCAATAAAAAGAAAATTTATCGTAAATTTTCTATAGAGAAAATTTATATTAAATTTTCTATAGAGAAAATTTATATTAAATTTTCTATAGAGAAAATTTATATTAAATTTTCTATAAAGAAAATTTATCGAAAATTTTCTATAAAATGAAAATTTATCGAAAATGTTTTATAAAAAGAAAATTTATAAAATTTTTTCATTAAAAAGAAATTTCTCGAAAACTTTCAATAAAAAGAAAATTTATCTATTAAAATTTTCTATAAAAAGAAAATTTATCGAAAATTTTCTATAAAATGAAAATTTATCGAAAATTTTCTTTGAAAAGAAAATTTATCGAAAATTTTCTATAAAAAGAAAATTTATCGAAAATTTTTTATAAAAAGAAAATTTATAAAATATTTTCAATAAAAAGGAATTTCTCGAAAACTTTCAATAAAAAGAAAATTTGTCTATAAAAATTTTCTGTAAAAAGAAAATTTATCGAAAATTTTCTATAAAAAGCAAATTTACCTAAAATTTTCTATAAATTTTCTATAAAAAGCAAATTTATCTAAAATTTTCTATAAGAAGCAAATTTATCGAAAATTTTCTATAAAAAGAATATTTATAAAATATTTTCAATGAAAAGAAATTTCTCGAAAACTTTCAATAAAAAGAAAATTTATCGAAAATTTTCTATATAAAAAAAATTATCAAAAATTATCGAAAACTTGATAAAAATGAAATTATCGAAAATATTCTGTAAAAAGGAAATTTATTGAAAATTTTCTACAAAAAAGCAAATTTACCTAAAATTTTCTATAAAAAGCAAATTTATTGAAAATTTTCTATAAAATGAAAATTTATCGAAAATTTTCAATAAAATGAAAATTTATCGAAAATTTTCTATAAAAAGCAAATTTATCGAAAATTTTCTGTAAAAAGCAAATTTATCGAAAATGTTCTATAAAACGAAAACATGGAAAATGTTGTATAAAAATAAAATTTATCGAAAATTTTCTATAAAAGGAAAATTTTTCAAAAATTTCCTGCGAAAAGTAAATTCATGGCAATTATCCCATAAAAGAGAATCTATCCAAAATTTCGTATAAAAGAGTATTTTATTGAAATTTTTAATAAAAATTGTTTATAGTTTCGTAAATATATGAGGCAGTCCCTCCCCATATTTTACGAAAATTTCCAAATATTTTTTTTCTCATAAAAAACAGTCATGAAATCCCAATTTAAGGTTAAATTTTCTCATCTGGTAACACTGTCGCTTAAAGCTAATTTAGGTCTATAAAGAGACTTGAAGTTAAATTTTCCACACCCCCAAGCATGAGTTGGAAACGAACCTGCCTATTTACATATACTTAATATCGCTAAGTCTATCAAAAGCATTTTTTCTTTTAACTATATCTATTTATAGTTTAAATACACTTGCACACTAACATTCTAACTATCTATTGCTACCTCTATTGCTTCTTTAGTTGCAACTTCTGAACATGACAAAAAAACTAAACAGGAGACGGAACACTTGCAACCACCTCAATGAATACAATGAACTCTTACTCATGAGTTCATGTTTAGATTTTAGAATAGAACTGGAAAGAGGGAAAAGAGGAAAGAAAACAAAAATGAAGAAAAAGTGTTATTAATAAAAGTTTTTGTAGATTTAAAAATTTTCTTTTTTTTTTAATAAAATAACCAGAACATAAGTCTGTTTTCCTAGCAATTGTAAAGTTTTTTTTTTTTTTGAAAGAGAAAATAACAATATTATTTATAAAGACAATCAAAGTTTAACAATATTTTTATATGATAAAAAGAAATTATAAACAAAGCGAAGATTAAAAAAAAAAATTTAATACACTGAGAAATAAAAGTAGGGGATTGTATACAATTGTTTCAAAATAAAAAATAAAATTAATTTTATAATATTTTAAGAAACTTTTCCTTAATTTTGCAAAAAGTTAATTTTAACTAGAATAAAATGAAAATAATTTTCAAGTTTTAGTTTTTCTTTAAGTGTATTCACACTTTTAAATTACAAGTTTTACTACATTTACAAGAAACAGAAAACAGAACTTACAATTCCTGTTATTACATTATAACAATTTGAAATGTGATATAAATCATCATGTGGGCGATTACACAATACAATCATAATCATCATAATATACACAAACTATTTACAATCATATTCATATGCATATGTATTGTTGCATGTATGTATGTATGAATGTATGTATGTATGTTCTACTACGTAACAAATTCTCTTCAACAAACCACTATTTATAAAGTTTACTTACTATCATATGTATGTATGAGAACATTACAATTGTGTATACCACAATATTATTCTATAGTATAATAGTTACTCCTTATGATTTTTTTATATTCATATGTGGTAAATATACATATACCCAGCAGATCTGACAACTGTGACCGATTTAGTAATTTTGACATGTTACTAATTATCATTACATGTTATCAATCAAATTACTTGAATAGATAGTTATTTTCCCAATAAAAAAAAATTATTGTTCATTAGTAGAAGGGTGTGAAGATAAATACATCAGTTAAATACGTCCTACACAAATATTAAATTCGTTCCACACGCTGTTAATTGATTTGTTAAAATGAACAAAATTATTTTTTAATAAAAAAAAAAATTTATCAAAATTAAATTTTAAATAAAAAAAAATCAAAATATATTTATAAAACACATTAAAATATAAAATTATAAAAAAACTCAAATATATCACTCTATACGTAAAATTTGTTTGAACAAAAAGCGAAAAATTCAAGTGGTTCTAATGCACATAAGGAGCAGACATGAGTCGGGTAAGCGGAAGAGTGGAAGTTGCCTAGGACTAGTAGTTTCCAGAAATGTATGTTCTATGTCCAGATTCCATCTGGGATCAGGGACATATAATTTTGAAAAATATGTTTTTTTCACTATGATCATATGGAAAAATGTGGAATTTTCAAGTGGCTCTTATGGACATAAGGAGCAGACATAAAGCGGGTAAGCGGAAGAGTTTAAGTATCCTAGGACTAGTAGATTCCAGAAATGTATGTTCTATGTCCAGATTCCATCTAGGATCAGAGATATATAATTTTGAAAAATGTACTTTTTCATTATGATAATATGGAAAAATATGGAATTTTCAAGTGGTTTCAATGGGCATAAGGAGCAGACATAAATCGGGTAAGCGGAAGAGTTTAAGTATCCTAGGACTGGTAGATTCCAGAAATGTATGTTCTATGTCCAGATTCCATCTGGGATCAGAGATATATAATTTTGAAAAATGTGTTTTTTCACTATGAAAATATGGAAAAATTTGGAATTTTCAAGTGGCTTCAATGGGCATAAGGAGCAGACAGAAATCGGGTAAGCGGAAGAGCGGGAGTAGCCTAAGACTAGTAGATTCCAGAAATGTATGTTCTATGTCCAGATTCCATCTGGGTCCAAAAATAAAAGATTTTGAAATTGAAAATTGCATAAATTATGATTTTTTTGTATTTTTTTTTTTTTTTTTTGTCGAAAAAGTGTCTACTCTTTTTTCTCTAAAATAAAATTGTCCTTAAGAACATGTAATAATTTTATACTTTTCTGAAGGGTACCTTTATAGAGATGATTATAAAATTAAAAACTGCCTTTTAACAGTAAATGGACTCAGACGACTTCTCTTACCTGAAATACAGGCTCCTGCCATAAAAAATAAGTATTAAAGAACACTTCCACAGAAATCCATTAAAACAAAAACTGTAATTTAATGTAGAAAAAATAATCGTTATTGGGTTAGCTCTGGCATAAAATATTTAGACATTAAAAAACAAAAAAAGTAACTGCTAATCAAAGAAAATAAATAAAAAATCGAATGAGTCGGAAAGGTTGACTTAAAATTGAGCCAAATAACTCGACGGCGGCGTGGCTTGTTAAATAAAATCGGCTAAGCGGCTAGCCGGCAGTCGTTAGCCGCGACGTTACGGCTTACACCTCTGGTGCTTGGTTATAAATGACCCAAAAATATATGAATTGGTGTTTAGCTAAATTAATACTAGTAAAAACTACTACCTAAAATTGGTGTATTGATACCTCGAGAATTACCGGGTATGTATATAATCTCTTCACAAATTAAGGTTATACTATTCTTGCATATAATATTAGACTGTTTCTGAATTATAT
Organism: Protocalliphora azurea; assembly: GCA_932274085.1. Taxonomy (NCBI): domain Eukaryota; kingdom Metazoa; phylum Arthropoda; class Insecta; order Diptera; family Calliphoridae; genus Protocalliphora; species Protocalliphora azurea. The sequence continues at coordinate 3,871,744 of OW026521.1, read as the reverse complement.
TGGTCTTTCAATCTCAACCAATAATTTTTATTACAGTAAATAATAAGAAAATTTTTTTAATCAAATAATAAATTGTGGAAAATTTCTATTTGACAAATTTTTTGAAACTAATTTCTAAATTGTATTTTTTCGATTAGAAGTATTGAAAGGACATTTTGAGAATTTGTTACCTTTTAAATTGACATAATATTTTTCTTACTGAAAAAGCCCTAATAGTTATTGATTTCGTTTGGCGTGTGACTTGACTTTGGTCTCTTTAGCAAATTTCTTGTCATGCTTGGGTAAATTTATATAGTCATTTTTTATTTCCCTTAGTAAAATTTGTACCAGTCTAATTATTCTTATCATATTTTATTATTTTTGCAAAGTATTAAATAATATTCTCACATATAAATTAAGTTGAAAAAAAAACCAATAAAGTAGAAAATGAAACCAAAAATAAAAAAATAAAAAATAAATAAAAATAAATAAGAATGAAATGAAAACAACAATGGGCCATATAAACAATAACACCATTGACAAGTTGTAAAAATCATGTGGTCAAATACGAGCAAACTTACATGTGAATTGGAATATTTATGGAATATTTATTAAAACACTCAAAATAAAATGCAAGTAAATTGAAAACTAAAATAATAATAAAAAAAATATATATATATTAGTTATACAACTGGTTCTAGAAGGCATGAAAATTGACTGAACTCATTCTAGTTTGACGTTGCGACCAATGATTTTTGATTTCGAAATTATCACCACCAGAACTACTTCTATAGAAGTCTTAGAGAACGTTTCAAGAAATAGTTATTAAAATCAACATTTTTCTTTAATTTTATTTTTCATTAATGAATCATTTCCTAAAGATCTCTTTTTAAATTCATTTCATTCATTCATCCGGAAGACATTCATTTAGAAGCCAATAATTTGTTTTGAGAAGTGTTGTAAAATTAATACAGAACTAGTTCTAAATCACTAGTTATTTAAAATATTATTTAAAACCAATTTAGAATCACAATACCATTCTAACCAAAGAGTGCCAGAATAGGTTGCGATACCACTAGTTCTAAGGATGTCATTAAAGAATCTAAAGTGGTTCAGAATGCATCAGTTCTGGAACTAATGATTTTCGCACAAGTTCTGAAAATTTTCCTGGAATGTTAGATTTTAAGCCATTTTTTAAATTTTTTTACATTGAAAAAATTCACACAAATTATTTTAAATCTATATTACGAGTATAAATAGCAAAAAAAATAAAAAATCCTTTGACAGTTATTACTGCAAACATTTTCACTGTTATGCAATATCATTTAAAATGGTTTCAGTCAAATAATCTAAAAAGACAACATATTATTTTTTTTATTTATTCTGTGTAGAATTTTTAGCTTTTCTTTTCAAATTTGAAAAGCTTAAATCCTTGGTTTTTGTTATATACTTATGGATTGTTTAAAAGTTCACTTTTAATTGATTTTATTTTTTGAGTGTAAGAGATTTTCTTGCTCTATTTGCTGTGCTCATATCAAGAATGTTTGAGTACAACAATTGAGTCAATACTAAAATTTAAACATTGATGTTACATACCATTGAACACACATAATCTGAGATATGAATGTGCATACATATTGAGGCAACACATACCCTACAGTTCTTCTGAGAATATTAAAGCAGTGACACAATATACCATGGATGAACTGATAACCTTAACCAAACCACCCATTTGTCTTTGCAGCACAATGATTTTTAATCGAACTTGCTGCTCTTGTCCCACCTTTTCGTTTTTTTTTTTTTTTTTTTTTTTGTATATTCTAATGCAGGGGTTCCCACAATAATTCACCTCGTGGATCCCAGGCATATTGAGTTTTTTTTAATAAATGAGTAAGAAAATGTTTGAAGGATTTCATGTATAATGTATTTTATTCAAAGTATTATCCATCCGAATTTATAAACTTTCCCCATTATTCTTGCAATCTATAGATTCTATCCCAAATCCGATTTTCCAATCACTTTCTTCCAAATAATAATAGGTGCCGTTCTCGATCTCAAAGAGAACGGTCATGGAAAGTTATGGACTACTATTTGGTCACATATTCTCTTTTTCGTTGAAAGCATTTTTTCGTACGTTTCAGCACAGATCTTTCGTGATCGTTTCACCCTGTTTTAGTAGCGTAACATAGATGACCCCATTAAATACAGGGCTTTATTTGCGCCCCATGGTTATTCGACTTTGGTGTTTGAATTAGCATAGCGAACCTTGTTTTCATCATGAGTAATAATTCGATGCAAAAACGATTTCGTTTTGCCGCGCTGAAACAGTATTTCAGACTTTGATGTCTTTTGTTTTCAGTTCGTGTTGCACCCAATTTCCCTACTTTTAGATAAATCCATGCGATAATAAAAATATAAATAATATAGTAAATTTCCCAATCAGATTTCTATTCCTCGGGAAACATTAACAAGTACTAAACAATACACACAAGACTTAATGACCTTATTAAATATTTTAATACAACAATTAGTTCTTTGATCGGCTTCGATCCCTTATTGCGACAAAAAAATAAAAAATTATAATTTGTACACTATTTTAAACTTCTTCGCGGATCCCCTAAAACTACGGACCCCCATTTGACAACCGCTGTTCTAATGGATCGATTATGTATGGGAACCGAACTTTAGTTGAGTTGCATAAATGTAAATATACAAATAAACAATGTAAAAAACGAAAAACAAAAATAAAAGTGAATTTGTTTGCTTTTCTCTCAACGCTCCTTAAACGGATCAATTGTGTTTGTGACCGCACAATTTATCTCCTGAAAGCATCACCTGAAATCAGTCAAGTTTATCGACCACGTTATAAAAAATCTTTGGGTGACAAACTGTTTGATAACTTAAAGGAAGACCTTATTATTAATATACCAATGGAAGAATTGGCGAGGCGTTACCCTTATTAATATCGCAAACAAGATAATCTCTCAAGTCATTAATAAAAGGCATTCAGTCGCATTTCCACTTCTCCGCAATGATCAGGCTGGGATCCGTCCCCGCACATCATGCATTGACCATGTCAACAGTTTACGGATCGTAATTGAGCAATCTATTGAGTGGAGGACTCCGCTCTACTTGATATTCATCAATTTTTAGAAACCATTCGATACGCTTTCCCATTCAGCCATATGGAGTACGCTACACATGCAAAGGTACCCCAACAAAAATGATTGATATTTTTAAAGCCCTATATCACAACGCAGACTGTCGAATTCTTCATGATGGCTGTATTAGTGTCTCATTCACAATTAAATCTGGAGTGACGCAAGGTTGTGTTCTGTCGCGCCAACTTTTTAATATCGTCCTGGACAACATAATAAGAAGAGCCTCATGTGAACAGAGGGGAATAATTTGAGGATTCAACTGAAGGCTAGTAGATCTCGACTATGCCGACAACATATGTTTACTATTCCACAACTTCAATGACATGCAGGCTAAGATCAACGCATTACTAGCAGAAGCAGCAAAGGCTGGGCTGAACATAAATATTGCCAAAACTAAAGCAATGAGGATTAATGCTTCTAACAATAGAGCACTCGCAATAGATAGAAAGAATCTTGAAGATGTATTAATGTTCTGCTATTTCGAAAGTTTTCTGACTGTAACAGATGGTTCTGCAGACGACATAAGAAACCGAATAAAAGTTGGTAAACATTCATTTGGCATTCTAAACCCTATATGATGGTCAGCGCATATCTCGAAAAGAAGCAAGCTAAACATATTTAACTCCTGCATAAAATCATCTCTTCTCTATGGATGTGATACGTGGAATGCAGCGCAGGAAGGTGATAACTCGATAAATTTGTTCCTAAATCTCTGCCTGCGTAGAATTTTAAGAATATTCTGGCCATCCAATGAAAGTCTATGGGTCCCGTACATGAAAGGCTATCCCCGTACATGTTGAGATCCGGGAAAGAAAATGGCGCTGGCTGGGCCATACCCTACGAACACAAGACAAGCTATCGAATGGAATCCGTAAAGAAGTCGTAGAAAAGGATGACCGTCACACACCTGGCGCCGCCAAATCGAAATTGAAGCGGCCGACCAAGACAAGAGCTGTAACGTAATAAAAAAAAACTTGCATCGGACAAATCAGAATAGAATAAATTTGTTATGGCCCTAAGCTCCTAAAAGGAACTACGGGAACCTATATGTTTATATATAATATATTATATATATTTCAGCAGATTTTAACAACTCATAATAGATGACACTATTCGAAACTCACCAAATACAGAAAGTTACCTTGGTGCCAAGGATATTCCGTTTTGGCGTGAACTTTTCTGGTTGGAGGGCTTCATATACGACTTTTTACGCATGAGATTATCAAACTGAATCCTCTCACAGGAACAACATTGTTTGTGATACTGAAACTGCATTTCAGACATGCAAAATTGAATTAATGTTCGTGTTGCATACAATTTCCCAGTTTTAGAATGAATCTAATTTTTTTAATATACGGAATTGGGTACTCAAGTTATTAATAAAAAAATATTTATTTTTCATTTTTTTTTTTTTTTTTTTAAATGTTCAGCAACCAAAAATTTCTAGTTGCCTATATAGCAACTGAAGTTGAGAGCTCTCAGTTGCCAGTTGCCAGTTGCCGAAATGATATAAATAATGATGATAACGACTGTAGGAAAGCTCTGAAAGAGTTAAGGAACCATTAGGTTATGTTGAGTCCCAAGTCTCTGCAATCTCGAAGGCAATGAAATTGCTGACGAACATGAAAAGCAAGGCTTTTCATCTAATGTATCGCAGGTACAAGAATCGCTAAAACATAACATAAGCTAAAAACTCCAAGAACGCCTGGTATAACAGAGGTAGGGTGTCAAGGGCTAAAGGGACAAATTTATTGCTTAGCATGAGTAAGAAAAAATTTCGGATCATAATATAAATCATTTACAGGACATTGCTCTCAGTAATGATTCCTATTATGGGGTTCTCTGAGTGGAAGTATTTTACATATAAAAATATCTCTACCTTTTTGATCTTAACCCAAGTCACGAAAGCAAATTTCGGTAGTGCAACCTACCAAAATTTATTTTCGTCACAACAGACTACATGAAGGGTATGTAGTTTTTACGGATGTATCAAAGGCGGATGTAGGTATGGGCTGAGATTCTGGTTAAATTTCGCGGCATTGAAAATACACCGTAAGCAATATGTATTATTAAGAGAATGTAAAATGGCCTTGAATGGGATAATAAAATATCAGAACGTTACAATGTCGATAACGATAAAATTGCGAATGAAATTTCACTCAGTTTGGTGATAGATTTGGTAATGGGGAAGAGATTGGCAAAATAACAGAATTGAGCATTATTGAAGAGAACTGCAACGTGCCAACATCTCTATGACATTAACTAGACAAACTAATATTGGGTATGCAAAAAACAAGTATAGACAATGCGTAGGATATTAGAATTATATTATTTTTCACTGCCCATGATTAGATTGATTTAGTTGAATAGATAAATAACACAATAAGAAGCTGAGAAATATTTCAAGGCGTTTATGACCGTTAAAACTTTATTCCGGAAAACCATTTGTATGGGTGCTCGATAAAATATTGAATCAATTTTAACCTCTTTTTTTTAGAGGGTTACTCTTGGACCAAAAAGTTTTCGCTAATATTAAAAATTTCAAACTGTGAGTGAACACCTAAAGTGGCTGTTTTGTGGACAGTCTGCAGAACTGTGGGGTGTGAATGAAAACATATATACATTAGGATGACCCCCTTTTCTATGGAGGAAAATAAAAGTTTTTAGATTCTCGAATAGAAATATGAAATACAAAGTTTATGACTGATTGAACAAGGCATTTGAAATATTAAAAATTACAATTTTTTTTTATTCCGTTCAACCATAAATAATTAATTAGAACTTAAATTTCCCTGGTTTTTACCTTCTCGAGTTTAACAGTCTATAACCTTCTTAAAACAACCGAAATCAATAAAATTGAACAATTAATTATATCAAGTTCAAAGATTTCAAGCAAAATTTGAGAGAAACGAGAGTCAACATATAGTTTCGTCTTGTTGACTTATACATCACGACAAAACTTTTCGATAATCACATGTGATCTGCGTGAGATATTCGAGGTCAAAAGTCTGATGTTTTGCATATAAGTCACTCACGTATTTTGATGCTATTACATTAATTTTGGATCATATAACTATTTACAGAAAGAATTATTAACTTATATTTTTCAATTAACAAAGTTGTTTTATTTTACATCAAAATTTAATTAATATATTCAAGCTAATTTATAAAATAATTAGTTAAAATAAATAGAAAAAATAAAGGTTTTTTCTCATTAAAATTTTTAATTCATTCAGTTAACTACTTGATTGATTTAATAAATTTTTTAATTGGAAAAAAATTTTCTGTTTTTAATTGTTTGCAGTTAATGGTAATTGATGTATTCATTTTGGTGAGAGGTGCAAATTTAAACAATTTTTAATTGATTGAATTATTTTGGTAATTGGTGACTATATACCAAGTTTCGTTTCTCTCCTTCAAATTTTGGTTGAAGTATTATTTGACTAAAAATTGCGCGTTTTACGGCAATTTTATTATAATAACTATTAAATAATTGGCTTTGGGCATTTCGGAAAGGTCATTCAACAAGATATAAACCCAGTTTCAATTAAAATAAATTATCTATGAACGATGAAAGGAAAAATAAAATTAAATTGTCATAATTTTCAAGATTTGGATTACTTTTAGCCACCTCTAAATTTTTTTTGCAAACAGTCCAAAACTTTTCATGGCTTAATTTTTCGACTATTCGAACATTTCTAGGTGGTGAGAACAAGAATCTGGACATTTTTTCCAATGAGGGCCACCCTAATATACATATCTATGTAAATGTATATATGTAGTGTAAAAAAATGTATGACCGAGTAAATGTTTGTCGATATATTTGAATACAAAACTAACACACAGTGGGGCCAAACACAAAATTTTTGTTTAAAAAAACTACTAATCGGATCGAATTGTTTATTTTTGAAAAATTGTCTCAAAAATTGGTTTGTAAAGCTTTTTAAATGATTTTTGCAGGAATGAAAGATTGATATCTATTTTATATATTACATAAGAAATAATAGTGAAAATATTATAATAATATGCTTTTTTATGCAATTTAAAAAAAGTCGTTTTAAAAATTGTCTTTTTTCATAAAATCAACACTCCTGCATTCGTTTTTGACCGGACGGGAAGCAATTTAGTGCCAATCTAAATCAAATCTATTTTAAGAATAAATATCGTTAAAAAATTAAAAAAAACTGGCGTGACATTTTTTTTTTATTAAACGATAAAAATGAAACCTTTTTCTAAAATTCACCTTTTTCGATCAATGCTGAATGTAGGGTGCAAACCTAAAACAATTTAAAATTTCTTTTTTATTTATGAAGCCTTGTCTTTTGAAATATGTAAAGAAAGAATTTTTTTTTATTAAATAAACTTGAAGAAAATAGCGAAAAAGCAATTTTTTATACTAATTTCAGAATGCTGACTTTGAATATTTTTTACGTCTAGACGAATTGAGATATTATAAAAAATTTCTTCCACAAATTATTTCAAAATACATTAAAAATTACAGACTATTTTATAAAAAAATCTTCCCTCATACACCTTAGGACTTATTCCTGAAAAATGAAATAAAATGGAAGCAAAAAATTAAAACTTTAAAATTCAAGCGTGTAAGAGATGACTTAGCTGAGTAAACTTATTTTTATCTTGCCAAGCATTTTACTGAAATATAAAATTCTATAAAATTGGACTTGATTTGTAGAAGTTACGATTTTTGAAACTTTTACATACTCGAGATAGTCAATTTTGACACCCTGTAGCTTATCTTATGTTATCACAGGGTGATTACAAGATGATTTTTCTGACAGCTTAGCTCCTCCTCTACAACTCTGCCATACATTTCAATTCGATCCGACCAGTAGTTAGTAGGAGATACAGATTTATTACCAAATATCTTGCTTTTGGTCCCACTGTGCTACAACTGCAACAAAATAAAATAAAAAAAAAAAGATAAACGACACAACCATTGAGAGATATTGAAAATGTATAAAGCAAAAGTGGTTGTATGTAGTAGAAAACAGTGTAATATTATGAAAAATGGTTAAATAAAGAGGGATAAAGGGGGTTGTAGAGATGACAAAGTGTTGTTAGGTTTGAAATGAATAAAGAGGGCGTGCTTTTACTTACGGGTTCGATTGTATGGATTGTTTTTCTTTTTTTTTATATACATACATATATATATATAAATATATGTATGTTGATAGCATCTCGATGATAGACTTGGGTATATTGATGTTTGGTTTATTTATTTTTTGTTGTTATTGTTGGATTTACTTGTGTTTGAATGGCATTGGAGCAGTAGAGCACGCGATTTTCAAAGTTTATTTTTATTTATGTTTTATATTTCGTTTTGTTTATTTTTATTATTTGGCATAAACATGAAAATAATACTCTAACGAAACCAGAAACTCAACGACAAAATAATTGAAAATCAATTAAAAAACAAAAACAAATCTCTAGGAAAATCTTTTTAATTTACGTGGGTAAGCGGGTTTTTTTATAAATAATAAAATACAAAAACAGAAAACCACAATTAAAGCTTAACAACTCAAACCACGTGCAAAATTATATTTATGATTTGTAGTTTTGACATACCAACTGACAGATTTAACGACCGAATATTAGACTTTCTGTTAGTCTCAGTTGAATTTAAAGCAACATTTTTTTTTTTTTTTTTGTTAAATTATAGAGGAAACCAAAAAAGTTGCAAAAAGTTATAATAATAAAATATTAAAATAAAATCTTGGCAAAATCAACAAATATTTTTAATGCTTGAATAATTTTGAGCACAACATGGAAATGAACAAAAAAATAAATAAAATAAAAATCTGGTTAAAGAAAATGTGGGCATTAAGTAAATATTTACTACGTTTTTTTTATAGATTAAATTGCTTAAATTTAAGTAATTTTTTTTTTTTTTTTTGATGAAAACATTAGTAAATAATGGCTAATTTAAAAAATTTTAGAAGTTTTTTAAAAGAAAAAAATTATACTTGCCAATGTACAGAGGAGCAGAATTGAAATTTTTTGGAAATAAATCTGTAACTTCTAATCGGCTCATTAAAAATTCTATTCATTAAAAATTCTATTTCTTTCATTCTGTAATAAAGTTGGATATGTTAAAAATAAAACGATCTATATTTTATTAAAATCGATGCAAAAATGTCGACTTTATTTTCAAGATAAACAATTATATCGAAAATTACTGAGATTGCAGCACATAGTGCAATATATCTCGAGAACAATTTATCTGGCTAAAAAAGGATCAAATTTAAATTATCTCCAAGTCATGAATACATAATTGTTCAGTAATTTTTAAAATTAATGTCGAATTTTTTTACAATTAAGTGCAGTAATCTCATTTAAAAATTATTTATACTAAACAACAATCAAATTATTTAAAAAATCGTTCATTTAATGAGACACCATCAACTAATTGTGATCCGATTTTAATAAAATATAGCTTGTTTTATTTGTAGCATCTCGATACCCCGATAGACAGTATGGGGGTTCTGGGTTCGATTCCCACCAGAGAATCGATGTTTCACTATAACGGGCTGATAGTCTTCATTACTCTGCTCGGTTAAAATTAGATTAAATATATATTATAAAATTATAAAATATAATATGTACCATAACATAAAAATAAATAAATAAATAAAATGATACATATATAGATAAATAGTTAGTTAAACAGATAGATAGATAGATAGATTATGGAAGTTATGAGAGCGAAAGTCAAGTGCCGACAAGTGCAACTACCGAACACCTAATCCCCTACAGAAGTATGTTTGTCGGGGGAGTAGGAAAGGAGGATATTAGCACTGATCGGTAAATGAACCCAGGTGGTAGTTCCTGTGTAGGACCACTAGATGAAAGTGCGCTCACGAAAAAAAGATAGATAAATAAATAGATATATAAATAGATAGAATGATTGATAGAATGATTGATAGATAGATAGATAGATAGATAGATAGATATATATATATAGGCAGATAGACAGATAGATAGATAGATAGATAGATGGAAAGATAGATAGATAGACAGACAGATAGATAGGCAGATAGATAAACAGATAAATATATAGATAATTAGATAGATAGATATATAGATAGACAGATAGATAAATAGAAAGATAGACAGATAGATAGATAGATACATACATAGACAGATAAATAGACAGACAGATAGATATACAGACAGATAGATAGATAGATAGATATACAGACAGATAAATAAATATATAGATAGGTAGATAGATAGATAGACAGACAGATAAATGGAGAGATAGATAGATAGGCAGACAGATAGACATACAGACAGATAGATAGGTAGATAGATAAATGGAAAGATAGATAGATAGATGGAAAGATAGACAGATAGATAGACAGATAGATAAACAGATAAATATATAGATTGATAGATAGATAGATAGATATATAGATAGACAGACAGATAAATAGAAAGATAGACAGATAGATAGATAGATAGATAGATAGATAGATACATAGACAGATAAATAGACAGACAGATAGATATACAAACAGATAGATAGGTAGATAGATAGATAGATAGATAGATATATAGACAGATAAATAAATATATAGATAGGTAGATAGATAGGTAGACAGACAGATAAATGGAGAGATAGATAGATAGGCAGACAGATAGACATACAGACAGATAGATAGGTAGATAGATAAATGGAAAGATAGATAGATGGAAAGATAGACAGATAGATAGACAGATAGATAAATAGATAAATATATAGATTGATAGATAGATAGATATATAGATAGACAGACAGATAAATAGAAAGATAGACAGATAGATAGATAGATACATACATAGACAGATAAATAGACAGACAGATAGATATACAAACAGATAGATAGGTAGATAGATAGATAGATATATAGACAGATAAATAAATATATAGATAGGTAGATAGATAGATAGACATACAGATAAATGGAAAGATAGATAGATAGATGGAAAGATAGACAGATAGATAGACAGATAGATAAATAGATAAATATATAGATTGATAGATAGATAGATATATAGATAGACAGACAGATAAATAGAAAGATAGACAGATAGATAGATAGATACATACATAGACAGATAAATAGACAGACAGATAGATATACAAACAGATAGATAGGTAGATAGATAGATAGATAGATAGATAGATATATAGACAGATAAATAAATATATAGATAGGTAGATAGATAGATAGACATACAGATAAATGGAGAGATAGATAGATAGGCAGACAGATAGACATACAGACAGATAGATAGGTAGATAGATAGATAGATAGATAGATTTTTGTTTTTTAAATGATTTTTGTTAATAACTCGATGCTATTAAGCGAGTTAAAATTTATATAGACTTGATTTAAAGATAACTTGAATATGCTGTTTTGTTTTTTGAATTTTATTGAACTAAATTAATTTGATCGTTCTCGTGATATGTTGTTTTATATCGTGCAACATCTATAATTTTCGATATAACTGTTTATCTTGAAAACTGCAGTCAATTCAGAAAAAAAGTGATTTATAGTCTTGGACTACATGATCACGTGTATAAAAAGTTAATTTATATCTTGCTATTTCTCTGTTTAGATATGCGAACAAATATTTAATGTCTTAATTACGATAAAATTTTTCAACCAAAATGATAAATGCTTCCTTGTACTTTAACCTTTTCAGCGAGGGGAGCTTTATTTCCATAGTTGGTGTGCGTTTTTTAATGAAAATTGTTTTGACACTTGATTTTGTTGCGTTGAATGAATTGACTTAAAACCAGACTATCAGTTTAACGAGACACGCAAACAAATTTCACATAAAAAACAAAAAAATAAAATTTAAATTAAAAAGGGAAAAACGAATACAACCACCAAGTGACTGACTATTCGTGAGTCTGTCCTTCCAATATATATATATATATATATATATATATATTAATTTTTTCCAACAATTAACGAGGAGTCGTTATCATCGTCATTATAGATCAAATGTTAAAGATAAAATGTCAGTTGTTGTTGTTATTAATACCGGTAATTGTTGTTAACAAAATGCAAGTGTCCAGCAGCCGAAACACTCATAATTTGTTCCAAATTCCTTTTATTTTGAAGTAGAGAAACCACAACATTTAAACCACCTTTTTTTAATTTTTCCAAAATTTTTACTAAGTTAGGGGAGAATATTTATTTATTTCAACGACCAACACATATTTTACTTTTTCATGTCTAGAAGCCATTTAATGTCTGTCGTTCGTTCCATTGGCCTTTTGGAAAGTGGAGGAGTATGAGCGTGTGAATGTGACTTTGTTTATCTAGATAAAACATTTAACTAAATTATAATGCTACATAGTTGACGACGACACACAGCAACAACATTGAATAAACTATGAAAAAATTAATATTTATTGTTGTTTTTTTTTTAGTTTTATTACTTTCATAATTTCTTGTTTGTTTTACTAAAATATTATAAATACATAATATTAGGGGGAGAAATTTAAATTTAAAATGATACAAAAACTTTGCTACAATATTCATATGAATGACAAAAATATTATGGCCCTTCGAAACTTTTTTTATAAATTTTCATAAATATATTTTCAATTTGACTTAACAATTTTAATTTATTTTTCTTTACAGGTAAGCTATCGTAATTGCTTTATAAATCTCATAATAAAGTCAAATAAATGCCAGGTAATTGCTTAATATGTATTTCTAAATATTTCCATAAATATGACATTTTATAAAAGCTAACAAAATGTGTCATATGTTTCACACATTTTTTATTTTTTTATTATTTTTTTATTAATGACACTTGTAATAATTTTCCAATTTCTTTTCATATTGCATTTCATTAGCAGCTATAAATAATTACTAAACAATAAATTGACAAAATACTTAATTAAATGTTTGTTGTATTCAATTGTTTTTAAATAGAAAATTCTATGAGAAACGATTTAATTAAAATAAAACTACTTTGTGAAATAATACGAGTACTTACTTACATTGATAAGGTAAATTACATGTGGGAAATGTTTAATAAAACATGTACTGTTTTAATAAACAGTAGCAATTAAATATTTATGTATGTACAGTCGAACAGGGTTATAACGAACTCGAAGGACCGACAAATTTAGTTCGTTATAAACGTAATTCGTTATCTCTGTAAAAAAAAATATTTTTTAACAAAATTCTCATATTTAGTTACGATACCAATGGGCTGTATTTGGCTGTATTTATTATTAAATAGTTATTAATAATTTGAAATAATATTGATTTTTACATCTATCTGTCATAATTGTGGAAAGCGGAAAATTGAGATTAATTATATTTTTTATACTAATTCTAGGCTTTTTCTTAATTACCAAATAGTGATTTTCTAATATTTAATTTTTAATCCTCTTATAATTTCAGTTTAAATATAAAATTCCTATTTTATTTGTCCGATAATTTAAATTTAAATTGATGAAAATTTTTCCATTTGTCCCATAATTTAAATTGAAACAACTAAAGGTTATTTATGTTAGTTTTTACATATCTAAAGCATTTTAAAATGTGCACTTTTATTTATCTAAAACTAGTATTTATGTGAGTTCGTTATAAACGTAGTTTTTTGTATGAAATGTTCTTCTTGGAACCATAAAAATCATTCGTTATAAAAAAAGTGCGCTATAACCGTGTTCGTTATAAACGCAGTTATTTGTATTTAAAATATAGGTAAAATTAATGGGGGCGAAGAAAAGTGTTCGTTATAGCAATAGTTCTTTATAACTGCGTTCGTTATAACCATGTGCAACTGTATATAAGTTTGTTAAAGACTTTGCCAGTCATTGAATAGAGTGTTATTAGAATACCTCAACAGTTGGTGTTAAGTGAATAGTGCTTTAGAAAGGAAACTTAAAGGAAATTAAAAATGTAGTCAAATATTTTTTAACCTTCAAGGTGGGAAAGGACACTCGGTACAGAGCGCTATATTTGGCTGTGCCTACATGATCACGTGTATTTAAATTGACTTAGAAATCTCGTGCCTCAGAATCAGTGTTGCAAATTGTTCTAGATAAGATCAGTACGTTCATGCCTGTAAAAATTAACATTAGAGAGTATTTTATAATTTTAGGACTTTATTGTTAATCCGATTTAACAATTTTAGTTACAGTTATTTTTTTCATTATCCGGTTACAGAGTGCTTTTTAATTCTCCCTGGCTGTTGATTGTATGTAAATGAATGTTTGTAGAATTTTCTGTATTTATTTCATAATAAATCAATTTGTTTAGACATTTTAATTGTCTACCAAATCCAAACAGTTTATACAGAACAAAACATAAGTGTAGTTACTACTGTGATTTAATACTGAAATAGATTTTGAGTACAATTGATAATTACAAAGTAGTCATTTTGAAAAACTAGAGAGTCTAGAGAGACGTTAGTGAAGTATGTAAATTCTAGGAGAAATAGATTTTCTATCCACACAATAAGTTCCTCGATTTAATTATTATTTAAGGCAATTTTCTTTTTAAAATTAATGGCAAAAATGTAAGGATTATACGTTTGCAATTAGTTGCAAAATATATTTTTTTATTACTCAGTTTCATTTTTTAAATTTCTTGCCCCAAAAACTTCTTTAATCTTGTTATAAATTCCTACCTTTAATTGCTTCTCTTATTATACTACTTCAGTTTTATTCATGTCTAACTTCTTTTACGTCGAGTCTGTATTAGACAAATTTTTATCAAGACAAACTTCAAATTTTTATCAGAATAAAAATTTGTCTAATGTAATTTGAATTTCTCAGTATTATTGCAGTGTCAAAACAAAATTGTTAGCGCTCGAGCTCTGATAACTTTGTCTTGACGTTGCTTGGTAAAAGACGTCATTTTGGTTGTTGTTGGTACTTCTTACATGATTTATTATGGCAAACGTTTTCCCTTATGTAGTGTCTACACTAGACAAAATCAGTACGAATCTATACAAGATAACCTCAGTTAAATAACTGATTATTATTTTTAGTTGTTATAGCTGTCCAAGAGCATATATAAGAAACATTAATGAATTCGCCATAGTGTTGTTTTTGTGGAATTGTTGCCAACTTCCATAAATTCGGGTTAATTTTGACGTTTGTCTTGATAAAAGAAATTGTCTAATATAGACACTATGTTAACTCGAGTCTAAAATAGAGAAATTTTTATCAAGATTGCAGCATTAAAATAAAATTGTCAGCAATTGAGCACTGATAACCTTGTCTTGATGATTGCTTGAGAAAAGACGCCATTTTGATTTTTGTTGGTACTATAGACAGGATTTATTATGATATACGTTTTCGCCTATAATTGATAGAGATAAAAAATCATTTATAATTCAGGCAAAAATTTGACGTTTGTCGTGATCAAAATTTCTCTAGTATAGACTTGACGTTATTGATTGATAGAGATAAAAAACTATCTGCAATTAAGACAAAAGTTTTACGTTTGTCATGACACAAATTTCTTTTATATAGACACGGATGTTGTTACTCATTCCTTTCTGTTTATCCGCTATCGATTGTGTTTGTTGCATTATTATTCGAAAGTTCTTAGTTCAAATACGAGTATTAAATAATAATTATAAGTTTGATTGTTTAATTCTAATTGGAATTGCTAACAATTGTTTACATATTTATAATTACTTAATATATACATTCGTGGAATAACAACTTCTAGCAATAAATATTTATAAACAAATTGTAATTGCATTTTTTTTTTTATTCTTTATACCCTTCACCAAAGGTGTATA
This sequence comes from Protocalliphora azurea, assembly GCA_932274085.1. Taxonomy (NCBI): domain Eukaryota; kingdom Metazoa; phylum Arthropoda; class Insecta; order Diptera; family Calliphoridae; genus Protocalliphora; species Protocalliphora azurea. Next base: position 3,855,815 of record OW026521.1, on the reverse strand, counting down.
GGGTGTATATAAGTTTGTCACTACGTTTGTAATTTCCATAATTTTAGTCGGAGAGCAAAGAAGTTTTTATTTTTAGGATCCTTGTAACATCTGTCCGTCCGTCCGTTTGTCGGTTGAAGTGGCGTTTTTGAAGCCCACCGATTAATACTATATATAATATATACGTGTATCAAACGATCGGAAATTCCTTTGAGAATTTTGTTCTCCGATCTAAAGATCTCATAAATAGTGCCGCATGTCTAAAAACCGTTTTTTTAGGTTTTTTCGACTTAAAAATGGTTTAAATGGCGTTTGTGAAGCCTCCTGATAACATCGATATATATATATATATATATATATATATATATATATATATATATATATATATAGCAAAAGATCAGACATTTTTTTTCAGAACTATTGAAATTCGGAAGAAACCGTTTCAAAAATTTTGTTTTTGCCAAACAAATCGAATTTTTTTTTTAATTTTTGTCCTGAAGAATTGAACTCAATCGGTCCATTAGTAACAGAGATATTGGCCAAAACGCATTTTTGGCCAATATCCAAGTCCTAAATAAGCTACGAACTTGCTTTTTATATAGATCGATCACATATTTTTCCTTAATTACGGTTTTTTGAATCAACCAAATCGGTTCATAAACAACTTAGTTATTGGCAAATCTGTTTTTTTTATATGTATATATCTAATGTCTGTTTCCCTTGTAGTTGTTGTTTTCATGGGTACTGAAAAACAACAATAAATTAAGACATATTTGATTTCTCAACTTTTTGAAACACCTACGTAAGCAAGAGACTTCGTCCTTTCACAGAAAACTCGGAAATTTTTTTTAAGAATCTTTGTGTTTGAAAAAATGAACTCAATCGATCCAATATTAACCGAGTTATAGATCAAAACGCGTTATTAGATTTTTCTTGAAGCTCCTATATAAACTATGGACCTCATTCTTGCATAAGTCTATCACAAATTTTTTTTTTCCAATTTCGGTATTTTAAATCAGTCAAATCGATCCATACATTTTCCTTCATACTCTTTTTTTTAATTTAATATTGTCTTACATTTATAAAATCTTTGTTCTGCAGCGAAGTGAATATGTCTTCCTTAAAGATATGCGATCATTTGTAAAATTCCAAAGTGTTAAGTTTATTATTTACTAGCTTTTATCGGAGCGCTTTGCTTTCCTATTTGATGCGATAACTAAAATTAGTTTATATGGAACCCTATTCGAAATTTGTTATGAAAATTATTTTTAGAACTTTTTAAAACTTTAGATAAGAAAATGGACCTATCCTTCATATTTTTCATTTCATCAATGCGCTATGATAAGATAAAAGTTACCACGAAATTTGAGGGCACTCAATAATAATAGTTGCTTAGATATGCTATAATGAATATTTTCTCTATATGGGGGGTACTACTCCCCCTTGTCCGATTGAAAAATAAAATATCATAAAATATAGACGTGATTGATGCACAAACAGACAAACTTACACCTCATTTTTATAATATACATATATAAGGATTTATAAAATTTTGATTCTATTTCAACTTTATATGAAAACTAGCTAACCCGTCAAAAGTTCTTTTGCCATATAACTTATTTCTAGTTAATATTTTGGTTTTTAATTAAAATTTAACGAATGTATTTTAATTGTGTGCGGATGGGTGGACGTGCTTTTATCCCTTTTGCTCTATTTTACGCCCTAAATGTTAAATTTTATAGCCTTTGGTTCCTTCAAGACTTGAAACTATCATCGAATAATTAATTAAGAAGACATGGGTAGGGGGAGCTTTTACACGTTTTGCCCTATTTTACGCCCTAAATGTAAAATAGGAATTTCCAAAAAATGTATATCTTTAAGTTCCTTTCAGATGTTACAGTTTCTGCAGGCCAAATTTTAAGAAAACCCGTTGAATAGTTAAGAAGATATAGTCAGGGGGAGCTTTTACCCCCTCTTACCCTATTTCACGCCCTAAATAATAAAAATTATAGGCTATAGTTCCTACAAGATGTTACACTATTTGCCTGCCAAATTAGTTAACAAGATATAGAGAGGCGGAGCTTTTACCACTTTCGCTCTATTTTACAGTCAAAATAATAATAAAAATTATAGGCTATAGTTCCTTCCAGATGTTATACTATTTGTCTGCCAAATTTCAAGAAAATGAGTTGATTAGTTAAGAAGATATAGGGGGGGGAGCTTTTACCCCTTTTGCCCTATTTTACGCCCTTTAACGATATGAAATATACTTTACGACCTATTCTCATACCTAACAAATACACATACAAAATTTCATAAAAATCGGTCAAGCCGAGGAGAAGGGTATATAAGATTCGGCACAGCCGAATATAGCACTCTAACTTGTTTTATTTTGTAATAATAATTAGTTATCAGTTATAAATAATAATAAATATTTCATAATGGTGGGAAACAAAATATTAATGATTAAATAAACAGAAAGTTTTGAATGAATGTTTAACTTATTATTAATTAACTCTGTAACTATTAGTGGTATTTATTAAGAGATAATGAGTATTAATTACCCAGCGGAACTTCCATTAGGACGCACTGAAAAAGAGGTGCAGAAATAATGATTGTAAGTCATGATTGTCATTGGAAAAATGTTCTTTGTATAATTCCTATTAATTGCTTTAGAAGTAGTACACTGAAATAAATTATTATGTTATTTTTAGGATGTAAAATTTATTAAAATTTTTAAAAGTAATAAAAAGTTTATATCTTAAAGTTATTTACAATAAAATATTTTCATAATCATTCAATAACAAAAACTTATTATTTAACTAAGTTAAAAATATTCCTCTTAATGAGGATTGGATTTAATGAGAAATCAATATATGGATAGAAACTGTTGAATTGATTGCATATACGTCTCATGGGTATCAAAGTTGGCATAATTGGTTCGAAAATATTTTATTTTTAAAGGAGTATAATTTCTAGTTGGACGATTTGGGATTACGAATTCGATCTTACGAAACAGGAACTCAGAATTAATTGAACCGTTTACTAAATTAATTACAAATGAAATAATCATATATTTTCTCCTACTTTCAAGAGTATTGAGGAGAGACCTGCGCCGAGCGGTTGAAATTCGGTTAAGCCGAGCCGCCGAGAAAAATTTGGAAGCCGCCGCCGCCGTAAAATTTTCGGCTTAACTCGGCTTAGAAGCAGCCGCCGTTTTTAAATTCTTTTTGTAAAAATATGTTAAAAATGAAACTGTTTTATTATTTTAATGCAGTATTTGCCATCAATTAAATATGAACGAAAAATATTTGCATCATTTTGAACTTCAAATAATTATAAATCAATCCAGCATTTTTAATGACTTATAATTGATTATTTTTGATGCAAATACTGTGAAAAAATAATATTAACAGTCGCTAATAAATTTTAATGAGCCTTAATCGCCATCCTGCGAGAAATCTAAAAAAACTCGTACACACGATTTTGTCAGCTAATAAATCACTTCTATTCACTAGCGATATGTGGTTGAGAATTATCAAAATAGTTGATATAAATTCCACTATTTATTGTACTTTTTTTATTTTTTAGCATATCTTAATAATTGATATGTTTTTATATCGGAGCAGACCATTTCTCATTCTAATAAGCGAACAATTATTCTAATCTTTTATGCAAACACCCAAAAATATCCTTAGATCACTCCCATATTTTTTCTTATACATTTTCAATAAATTAATAATTCTTTTTATACTTTCGCTGGAAAAAGTCTCGTCCTTTTTTTATGAACAATGTTAATCAAAGGGGCATGAAAATATAAAATTTTTAATTAGAAAAATGTGTGTAATATCAGCCGGCTGACAGCCGATTTTAAGCTGCCGCCGAAGCTTTTTAATGCAAGCCGCCGCCGCCGATAAAATTCCTCGGCGCAGGTCTCTGGTAGGGAGATCAATAAGCTGTAATCGACTTTCATATGATGGTAAATTAATATTAGGATTCCATGGAAGATTACGAAGACAAAATAAGAGAAATTGTTTCTGTACCGATTCAATTTTCTTTATATGAACCACGGAAGCATATTCCAGGATTGGTCTTACAAGAAATATGAAAACATTAAACTCTCTTCCCCAGCGCTTGGGGAAACCTAGATAGTTTACAATCAAGCAACACACCCAGATCAAGAACTTCTTCGACTAGATCAAGTTGATATTATTATGTATCTATAGAGTACTGGACTTCTTCTGTAGAACATCATATGTTTACACTTTCTTCAATTCAGATCCATTAGATTCATCATACACCAATCATAAAGATTGTCAAGATCTGATTGGAGCAAGGAACATTTATGGGAATAGTTAAAGCTATGGAACAGCGTTATATCATCAGCATACATAAATATTATAGAATTCTTAATGCAAAGTGGTAAATCATTTATAAATATTAGGAATAATAAGGGGCCGAGATGACTACCTTGTGGAACACCAGATAAAAAAGGAATGGTTTTTGATGTACATTTTCTGAATAATACACATTGGTATCTATTTTTAAGATCCATTTAAGGAAAATAGGAGAAAATCCAAGTTTATCCAATTTGAACAATAGGAGATCGTGATTTACTTTATCGAAAGCTTTACTGAAATCTGTGTATATTGAGCCTGTCTGTAAACTGGAATCAAATGCGGTTATAACTGAGGTGGTGAACTCCAAAAGGTTAGTAGTAGTGGAACATCATTTTTTAAATCCATGCTGAAATGGCGAAAGATAACATACGACTTGATGCGAAAGGATTTCAGTAACTATCTTTTCGAAAAGTTTTGGAATAACACTTAATTATTATTACAAAAATTATTACAAGAATATCACTAGATCGTGTAGTGACGTAATTTCTTTTAATTGTTAAAACACTTTATAATTTTTAAAAAAGCAAACATTGTTTCAAATGAATGAATGAAATGAATAAAATACGACCATAAACATATTCCACAAAGTTTACAAAAGCAAGTATTTGACAATTTACACAAAATTTCTTATCCAGGCACTAAGGCATCCAGTAAATTAGTAACATCTAGTTATTTTTGGCCAGCAATGAAAAGGCATATAAATTAATGGGTTTACAACTATTTAGACTGCCAAAAAGCTAAGGTACATGGACATATTTAATCTAAAATTGAGAAAATTAAAATTCCTAATGATAGATTTGCACAAATACATATGGATATTATTGATCCATTACCATATCAAATAATCGTTGGAACTACACGTTGGCTAGAGGCATACCCGCTGAAATATATTACAGCCAGGACTATAGCATTCAAATTCCTGAGTGAGTACATTTTTAGATTTGGCGTACCTAAACAGATTACAAATGACCAAGGCACACAATTTACTTCTGCCATATTTAATGAGATTATTAGTTGTAAAACTAGATTTAATTAAACAAATTTTGAAAATAAAAAAAAATTTAAAAAATATTTGCGTATTAAAAACTATATGCACAGGTAAAATTTTATCCCAGTTCCAAATGTTTTGAACACTTCTGTACGTGTCGAAGTAAAGTATTCTGCAATCCAAAATATAAATTGTTTTCAAATAAGGCCACGACCCGGGCTTTCATGTTTTTTTGGTGGCGTCTGTCAAATTTGTTGTTGGTTATTTATACGCTGATGCCAAAATACGAGGGCAGCACGTTTAAAATTATTATTATTATTATTATTATTATTATTATTATTATTATTATTATTCAATAAATATTTATTATAATTCAAACACATTTAAAGATATTAAATGAATATGTTTTCCATCCCTGGCTGATGGAGAACAGCCATGTAGAGACCCTTAAATTCCTTTTGTATATAATGACATTATGCACATTTATGTGTAGTAGAGCAACACAGTTAGTTAGTCAAAAGCAAACAATTTTTGTAGTAGACCGACAGACAGACAAACAATCAACAACAGGAACTTCATCTACATTTCTTACTTACTTCAAAAAAAGATGCCACAAAAATCTAAATAAATGTTAAAATATGGAAAGGAAAGTTGAACAAAAGGATGAAGGATAGACAAAAAAAAAATGTAAATAAATAAGGCAACAACAAAACCTTAAAGTGTCCAAGTTATGAAAATTGAAACAGTAAACTGTTTCCGTGTATTTTTTTTTTATTCTTTTGGAGGAAATTAAGGTTCTTAATTAATTTGCAAATACTACAAATTTTTTATTTCACAAGGAGAAATTTTACATTAAATAAATAAATAAAAAAAAAAAAATAAATAAATAAATTTTAAAATGAGGACGAAGAGCACCTTTAAGAGGAGATTTTAGAGCAAAACAAGAGTTTCAAAATAAGTTGTAAATTAAAGATAAAAATTTATAATTAAGCATGAAAAATTCACTAACTTTGAACAATTTATAAGAAATATCTATTTTAAAAAGATTAGGGAAATAATTTGGGTCTCTTTTTTCAAGATCTATTCCGTTCAGAACGATAGATAACAGTTAACAATTTACACACATAACCGAATACAAAATGATATTTTAAAAATTCGACACTGATGTGTTGTCAAGTTGTTACCAATGCGATATCAATTATTTGCTGTTGATTTGGTTCCAAAACGCTTTTTTAGGAAATAATTCTGTAACTTGTGAACCATTACTAATATTTCAATAAAACTTCACCTAGCCACAAACAAGGTGTTTTCGAGTTGATTTGAAGGTGGACAGATACCTAGCGGATCAGGGGGGTAGTGAGTAGACCTCCAAAGTTGGTCATCTCGGTTATGTATATTTGAAAAAAAAAAAATCGCCAAAAATTCATTTATGCTTTGACGGAAAAAATTTTACATATAGAAATCCTTGTAAATCCCTACAAAAATACGCTTTCATGTGTAGGTTATCTCTTTTAGTTTAAGAGATATATAGTCCGAAATAAATTTTTCACTAATTTTAATTTCGATTTTTTTTTTAGTTTTTTAACATAACGGGCTCAATATTGGCCCTAAATCGGATTACTTACAAAATATTAAATAATATTGCTGCAAGAATCGTATAAATATATATATTAGATAAAAAGTTATATTAATCTAAAGTTGGAACTTAAAAAAATTAATTTTTTGTACTTTTTTTCTTTTCAAAAAAGGTGGCAATATTTTTTTACTTATAAAATTTGTTTTTCGTTCTGGCCCATATAATTTTTTTAATGTTTTCAAAAGGAATCTTAATGTAGATGCGTTTAAAGTGAACACGAAGGCATTTGGGACAAAGGTCTCCCCACAATTCCTATGCAAACTTTGTCAATTTTCCAAAATTTTTTTTATAAATTTGTAAAATTCTTAAATCGCAAAGCTGGGATTAAACAAAAACTTTACTTACCCGGTAGGCCAACACATTACATTTTCAAAAAGCCGTAACTACTTATAATTCGGGTTGAACACTCATTACTTTTGTATGGCAATGTGCTCGAATTTATGGGTCTCTATTGCTAAGGTACTTTTTATAAACAGTCAAATAAGTAGTTGATCGAATACTAAAAAATTTCTGAAAAAAAGATTCGAACATACGCAAAAACTTCTGTACATATACGCCATATCCACGTTAAATTTGTGCACGTCGCTAATAGTTTTAACATACAAATATAAATTTAAATAATTTGCTAAAAAAATATGGGTTAAATTTGGGGTTAAAAGGAAAACCTTCTGCATGGTACGCAGTCGCTCTAGCGAACTGAGCCATTGCAATATTAAGTAAACTGGTTATTTATCGGTAACTAGTTATTCCACTACTCAAAGCACTGAGAAAAATAATGATAACTCCTTACCAGGTAACGAGTCTAATAAGTAATAGTCATTACCAAATGTCAACAAATTTGGGCTAGGATGTTTTTAAAGCTTAAGTTCAGATTAATATAACTTTTTACATATATTTATATGATTTTTGCAGCAATATTATTCCGAATTTTGTAAGGAATCTAGTGGATATTTTAATTTAAATTTCAGTACCCAAAGTAAGCCCGTCAATAAAAAAAAAAAAAACTTAAAAAAACGAGGCCAACATTGAGAGAAAAAATGAGTTTCTAAAGATCTTAAACTAAAAGAGCTGATTGGAAGAGCACATATGTCTACCGGATCGGGGGTAGTGGGTGGACCTCCAGAGCTGGTCACCTCGGGTAGGTATTTTTTAAACACCATAAATGCATTTATGATTTAAATAGTTCTTGTTAATATCTACCAAAAAAGCTCACATGTGTAGGTTGTAAGCTTTTTTTTGTAGATATTTACAAGGACTATTTAACTTAAAAACTTTTTTTCAACAAAATCATAAATGAATTTTTGGCGATTAAAAAAAAAAAAATATCTACCCGAGGTGAACAGCTCTGGAGGTCTACCCACTACCCCCGATCCGGTAGACATATGTGCTCTTCCAATCAGCTCTTTTAGTTTAAGATCTTTAGGTCGAAACTAATTTTTCTCTCAATGTTGGCCTCGTTTTTTTAAGTTTTTTTTTTTTTATTGACGGGCCACTAGGCATCCGGCCATGTCAAATATTAATCAGATATTTTTAACTCTACATCTACACGAAGAGATTTTTTGCTTAATATAAGAAATAAAAAACTTTATGTTAACGGGTGGAGAACACGTACTTGAGAAATTTAAATTGACATATTTACCCAAAATTTTAACTTTTTTTCTCCGTTTTTACTTTTTATTTGTCTTTTTAAAACAATATTAATTCATTTTGCTTCATTGTTTTGTTAAAAAGAGCAAAATTTGACAGCTTATGTTAAACATTATTGCTCAACTTTGTGTTTAAACATTTATTGCGCAATAGATTTCTTATGGGTCCATACGTAACATTTAAAAATTTAAAGATAGAATTTGACAATTGAACATAAAAATGTCTACGTGTAGATTAGGTGTAACGAATCACAAGTTACAAAATTATTAAAAAAAAGTTTTGGAACCACAGTGCAGTGTGTAGCATATTTAATTTATTAAAGAATATGTTGTGGAATTATAAAATGACCTTTAAAATCTTGTAATTCAAAGGGATATGTAAAACGTGAAAGGATATAAAAATTTACCACCTTGAATGGACTAGATACCAGATTGACTAGGTAGCTATTAATACAATTTAGCTATAGGCTTTATAAATAATAAATTCATGCCAAATAAAATATCTATGGTATAACAAATTCAGAAATATTAAAATTACTTCCCCATGTTTCATTTTCTATTTTCTATTTCAAAACAGTTGTATGTTTCTTGTTGTGATTATTGGTGTATTTTTGTTTTTGTAAACTCCGCCCTTAGTTTTAAATGTTTGAGTTGTTGTAGCTGTTTTTTTTGTGTTGTTGCTGCTGTTGTTTTTCTGACTCCACCTACAAAAGCCGGGAAAATATTTTTTGTATACAACGTGCCACACCGCACTCTCATACAAACATTTACAGTTTGCCGACGGGTTTTTACCGTTTTTTTTTCTAACTGTTATGAAGAAAATGGTTGCCAATTAACCCTTAAATGAAAGGGACAAATTAAAAAAAAAAATGTAAATAAAATCTGAATAATAAAGGTTTTATTCATAATAAATATTTTAAATTTATAAAAATTTAATAAAACAAATTTTGTATGGAAAATTTGTTTTATAAATAATAAAATAAAAAAGAAAATATATTTTTTTTTAAGAACATCTTTAATAATCTTCTTAATTTTCTTCTTTTTTTTAAAGCCAACAAGCACATTTACGACAAATCACTTAACTTTTTTTAAACTTAAAATTTTTAAGTAAGAAAGTCCTTATTATTTTCATTTATTGTTTTTTTTTTCTAAATTTGATATTTTATGACTTTAAAGACTATTTACTAACAATTTCAAGTTAAATTTCAATTTTATTGGCAACAAGAACTATCCATACATCCGTCCGTCCGTCCGTCCGTCCGTCCGTCCGTCTTTCTGTCTGTTTAACCATTCAACCAAATATTTAAACTTTAATACGATTTTGTTTCAGTTTCACTATTAAACGAAAAATTCGCTTGATTTAATGTTCATTTTTGAAAATGAAGACGATGAAGACAATGACGATGGTAATCAGTATAATCAACTTAACCCAAAAATGTGTGAAATTCCAAGAATTGTCTTGTTGTATGAATTTGAAAATAAAAACATAAAAAAATAAAATAAAACAACTTCATAAAGAAATAATAAAAATGAAACACAAAACACTTTAAAAGTTTTTGAACTTTCCAATGTCATACTAGAAGTTTGACAAAGAAGTTGCAGTAGGGAGAAAAAAAAGTTACTGTAGCTGATGGTAAAAGATGACGAAGTTAAAAAATGAAAAGGTTTATCATCTCTTAATGGTTGCAGTTAAGGACTATGATAATGTTGTTTGAAAAAGAAAACGAAGGATTGAGTAAAAGGTAAACAGTAGGTTTTCTAAATAAAGCTTCTTAATGTTCCTTTTTTCTCTTTAGTTTATATTGTTGTCTAATATAGTATTTTTATACCCTACACCACCATGGATGGTTGGCATATTATGCGTTTGTGCTGATGTTTGTAACGCACAGAAAAAAAAAATCATCCAACACCCACCTTAAAGTATACCAATCGACTCAGAATCACTTTTCGAGTCGATCTAACAATGTCCGTCCATCCGTTTGGCTGCCTGGCTGTCCATGTAAACCTTGTGTCGCAATTTTGAAGATAATTCAATGAAATTTGGCACGTAGGATTCTCATGATACAAGGACAAAGTCCATTGAACTTGGTTATGATCCGTCCATTATTTCACCTAGCCCTCATACAAATGTCCTCCCGGAATAGGATTTAACGATCATAAAAGCATTAAATATAGCAATATTTTAATTCGGTGTAGGGAAATTTTGTATAAGTTTCTATCTTTGTGCCAAATTTTATGAAGATCGGTCCATAATTGACCATAGCTCCCATATAAAACTCTTTTCCGAAAATCACTTTAACGTGTATAAATCACATACAAATGTTAGTATCAGGTTTATATTCCACACAAATAAGTTTTATATAAGTAGAAATCAAAGCGACAAATTTTATGAGGATCGCTCCATAATTTACCATACCTCCCACTTTCGGGAATCACCCGAAAGTACATAAATTCATATAAATGTTAGTATTAATGTAATATTCTGTATTCATATATTTTATTTTACACTTAGTAAAAGTATCGGTCCAAAAGTGGTCCACATGTCTAATATAAGACCCCGCCACGAAATGTAAGACCTTTGTACAATGGTGTGGGGTATCATATTGTCGGGCTTGACCGACTATATCTTTCTCACTTGTTTTTTTTTTTTTGTTTGGGAATAGCGAAAAAAGTACCTCACGTCCCTGGATCTATGACTTTTTACTTCCATTTAGTACGAAAAAAATTATTTTTTTTTTTTCTAGAACTTTAGGAATTATTTTTGATATTTTGCACATGTTTTTATTAGTTTTTTTTATAAAGACTGCAGCTAAATTATGGGTTTTTAGTGTTGGTAACTGATGACTGAACCTTAAGGATTATGTTTAGCAAAATAAATTTTGTAACACCCAAGTGACATAAAATTTGACAGTCAAGTAAACTATAATTTTATATTCTAAAAAATAATTACGATACTATAAATGTTGTAAAAATGTAACCGTGTCGATGTCATAAATTAAAATAAATGAAAAGAAAAAAAAAAATAAAAATAAAAAAAATTAATTAAGATTATAATAATTAATTTCGAATCTTCATGAAAATCGATTTCAAATATTGTTGTAGGCCCTGATATATATATTGTTGTTGGCCCTGATAAGAACTATAAAAAACATGCTTACATGTCCTATTTATCTCTTATAGTTTTCAAGTTATTTACGTTTGAATTTTTAAGCACCTTAATTTTGTATGTTCTTGGTCCAGTTTTTTCATATATATCCTAGTATTTTCCACCGATTTTATTAGTTTTTTTTTCCTATCTAGTTAAAGAACAAAATTATCTATTGAATAAAAAAAATTGAAGTCGATATCTTTACCGAGTCCAAAAATAAACGACTTTAAATTTGAAAATTCCAAAAAAGACGACTTTTTGTGTTTTTTTTTTAACCGAAAAACTATCTACACTCTTTTCTATCTAAAATAAAATTTTCTTTAGCAACATATAATAATTTTACACTTTTCTGAAAGGCAACTTCACTTAGATGACTTTAAGATAAAAAACAAGCCCAATAACTCAATTGGTCATGGTACACACCCTCCCGAATTCGACCCATTTTATATGAAAGTTTTGACTTTAGACTATTTTTTCTCAAATCCCAAAACACGAATCGACAAGCGGAATATATTTTAAGAATCCTCAATATGTTGTTAAAAGTTTTAAATCAAAATCTACGGGCCTTTGGAAAAATGTGGATTCTATAGCCATAAATGTAAAAAATCCAATTTTTGGGAATTTTGATTAGTTTTTTTTTGGGAATTCGGGAAAACCCTACCCCTGATTGAAATTTGGTTAACGCGCTTTTATTCATTTTTTAATAATTAAACTTTTTTTTAACTTAAAATATACATTAACATTTTTCTTCCTTGTAATTTTGGTAGTTTAATGACATTTTTATGGCATTTTCCTATATACGAAATTAAAATAATGATCCAATTTAGCATTACTAATAATGTGTTGATGAACCTTTGTTTTGAATAACTTCAATTTCTTCCCAGGCTTGCTTAATTTTTAGTTTTAACTCCTGTTATTATCATTATGGTTTTATTCTGTTCATTTCATACGTAAACTTTACAGGCCATGTACCCCCCCCCCACATTTTCTCCATTGTATTTAAATGTGGACTACAAGCCGGCTAGTCCAATATGTTCATTAAGCTATGATTTAGATTGGTTCGAGAAATGGATTGCAACGATATCCTATATATATATATATATATATATATATATATTTTTTTTTTTTTTTTTTGCAATAACTTTTCAGACAAATCTTTCTCGACTGCGTTTATAGAAATATTCCACTGAAATGATCACCAATATGTTCTTATTGCTAAATTAAAGAAAAAAAGAAACAAATATGTCTTATATCGCGAGTTACTGTAGAGAAACGAATATACCTCAAAGAAAAAAAAAAAAAACATTTTAAATGCGTTTATAGAAATACGCACCAGTGTGTTGTATTAAGACTTAATAACAAGAAGCAATAACGGTAGACAGATAACTCTTCAGCTCTTGTTGTATTTCATAACATAATTTAAAATTTATTTTTATAAAACAACTTTATTTAAGATTTCCACTGTCTCGTATAAATACCATTTAAAAATCCATAGCCATAATGCTTTTTAAAACTTTGAGTCTTCCTTGAGATACCTTAAATATAGTTTCGTGTTTTCGTTGTTGTTTTCTATTTTGTTGTTCTGTTGCTAAAAAACAGTTGCTTTATTTCATACTCTTGATTAGTATTCCTTCTTTTTACCTTTTCTTTTGAAGTTTTAGCCTTAAAAAAAAGAAGCATAAAATAAGTTTATTATGTCTACTTGATCTGCTGTTTCTGACGTCTGGGTTCTTAAAAAAGGTGAAACACTAAGTAAGCAGCAGCACCAACCTCATCATCTTCATCTCTCCTGGAAATAAAGAAAAGATGGCCAGAATCTTTTTGTTTTATTTTATTTTTATTTTTTGTAAATGAAATTGAAAAAAAAAAAACTGTCTGCTACGGAGTATTTTGTATCTGTTTTTAAGGTTCTTAGGACTGGCTTTCGTTTTCTTTATTTTATTGTTGTTGAATTAGTTTTTTTGTTTGGTTAAATTTTTTAATACCACATCTATGATATTATTATTGTTGTTGTTGTTTCTAAAAATCTCGTATATCTAAAACACGTCTCACAAACTACTTGTGAAGATTTATTAAATGTTACTACGAACTTTTAGTTTATTTTGTAAGTTTGAAAAGTTTTTAAACTTCAAACTTCAAGGGAAGGTAACCTAATATGAACCTGAGAATCTAAATCAGAAAATAAACGTAAAATTAATATTTCAAGTTAGACATTATATAGAAATGTTTAAAGAAACTTTTACTATTTCCTTGAGGTTAACCTTCCCTTTTTCCAACTGCCAACCAACCCTGACTATATTTATTAATGTGCGTGTGTAAAACTTTACACTTTTATTTAAATTTTCAGTTCAACTTGGCGGCTTTTTTTTCACGAGCGTGTGTGCATGAGTATGAGATTGTAGTGTAATTTTTTTTCTTGTTAATAAAAACTTTTACAACTTCTTTTGATGCGGCATCACTGAAAACAACTTCTTTGGAAGAGGGTTTAAAAAAAAAATATTGTATATTTTAATACAAAGTTACAATTTTATTTCTGTCTTTTTTTTTTTGTCATTTACACTCATCACTACTGTCTATTAAAATTATGTTGGAATTTGTTTTCTGTAGCCCTTTTTGGAACACTTGGCATCAGCTTCTGCCACTTGGTGGGTCGTAAATAATTAAAATTTTGTTTTTTTTTTTATGCACAAAGATTCTTCAAGAGTTTGTCTGTTTTACATAAATGAGTACAAGATCTTTGTTTTGGCGACAATTTCTTAGAACTTAACAATTATTATCATTTTCTTTCAGACATATTTTGTCCATTTAATTTTGAAAATATAGCAAGACTTTACAGACAATTATAAAATCTTATCGAACAGACGATAAGTTTGTTGTTTCATTGGAGTCACTTTATAGTAGATAGAAAAAATTAATTTTCAGGGTAGTGAAAAATAACTAGAATTAAATTTTTAAAGTTGGGAAAAATAGCTAGCTCAATTACTAATGAATTTAAGACAAACAGCAGCTAGTTTTTCTTTTAATTCATAATTAAAAAAAAAAAAATAAATAAAGCAGTTGATTTTCCTATTATTTCAATTAAAATTAAATCTGTAGAAAAAAGTTTAATTTTTTTTCTAAAATTTCTTTAAACGTAGGGCATTTAAAATTTGACTTAACTTTTTTTATAAAAAAAATCCAGATTTTTACAGATAGCAAAGACTTGTTCATTTTTAAATTTCTTTTCTGTCTTCTACTTGTTTTTATTACATTTGTCTTCCTAGTTTTCTTGGCATAAATTCAGTGGCAAAATTAAGCATAAATGTTTTTAATTTAAATTTCTTGAAATTTGTTCATCGTTTTTCTCTAATTTTGGAATTCAGAGAAAAAATTGAGGCAACTTATTTGCATCTGGTTGAGTTTTTACACAGTTTTAAATAAATTCAAAGAATTTGTTGTAAATATTTGTTTCTACTTGTGAGTAAAATGTCTGCTAAAAATATCACTATCAAATATCACCAACAAATTTTAAATATTCTAACAAAAACAAGTAATATAGATTTGATCATGAAATGAAATCTCCAGATTATAATAGATCCATAGTTGATCGTTCACAGTTATGATATAAGACAGCAAGAGGGGCGGTAAGATCTTGAAGCAAAATACTATAAGGAATATAAAACAAACTTTCCATTATTTGCTTGAAATCAGAGGTTTCGATTTTACCGAAAATGTTGTACACAAGATTTTCAAATAATCCCCCGTGCATCTTGATTCGAGGGCATTAAACTTTTTGAAAAGTTTTCGTCGGTCATTAGCTTTCGAATATCAGGTTTGACAAATATTTCTTACTTGTTTTTTCGTGCTTCACGGTTAAGAATTTCCTTTTCCCTAGCACCACCACACCCCCCCCCCCCTGAATCCGCACCTGGGCTCCATGCACTGTGCGACGGCTCTATAAACAGTTTAAGAGTTGGAGAAGCTGTCTTCATCGCGGACACTAGTAAATGGCATCCTGCAGGATGTATTATATTAAAGACTGTCTGTAGTATTTGTTAATAAGAGAGACAATAATGGCTAAGAATTTTCAGCTAAAAAGGGAACAATAATGTCACTATTCCATATAAAAATTTTACGGTTGTATAGGCTTCTCTACAATATGTGTTGTTTCTGATGGCCAGGTGCAACAATTTGTTTGACTTTAATAAACGTCGACATGATGTTTTTCTTCGAAAGAAGAAAATGTTTTTTGGATAAAATTTAATACACTAATAGGGGAAATAATTATATAAAGGTAAATTTAACCATTTCGCGGAGGTATGACACAGTCAATATTAGAAGCAGTAAAAGCTGCCAGAGCCAGAATAAATTAAATAATGATGTCTATTCTTGAAAACGCGTCAAAGAAGTGAAATTTTCCATTAAAACAAAAACAAAGTTTAAAAAATTGTTTTTGTTTACCATATATTTTTGAAATGTAATAATCGTGAGAACTTTAACGCGTTTTTCTCTTTTAAAAACGGTAAATTCCATTTTAGAAATGTACGGTAAATAAAAACAATTTTTTAAACTTTGTTTTTGTTTTAATGGAAATTTTCATTTCTTCGACGCGTTTTCAAGAATAGACACCATTATTTAGATGTTTGTTTAATATTTTTGTCTTATATAAAATTGTTAGATTTATCATATTTTCGATTTATTTTTTTTTTTTACTTAAGAAAAATATATCAATTTTTTTGCTTTGCTTTACTCCAAATTGAATTACAATTTCCAAACGTATGCACAAACATTCTTAACCAACAACAAAAACTATAAATTTAATTTTGATTATTTTCCTATATAAAATATTGTGCTGAATATGCACCAACAAAATTCATAAAAAAAAACTGCAATAAAAACAAAATAAACCGACAATAACACAAGAATTTACACACAAATTTATATGACTATAATTTGTTGCATATTTGTGGTTTTTCTTATCGTTTTTTTTTCTTTTTTTTTTTTTTTGTATAATGTGGCATGTAAAATAAATGTGTATGACTATTTTCTCTTGAGAAGACAATAAAAGTAAAAAACAAGTTAGAGCGCTAAATTCGGCTGTACCGAATCTTTTATACCCTTCACCACCTTACCGACTACTGTTGCCAGATTTGACGATTTATCTCCATTTTGACGATTTTTGGTGTTAAAAATGGCCTGTTGACGATTTGACAATTTTTGCCCTAAATTTGGCAAATTCTGAATTATTTTGAACTTTTTCTATATATTTTTCTTTTCAATGAAAATTAATTCATATATAAATAATAAGAATTAAAATAAAAATCTTCTAAAAATTGTAAAAATGAATTGCTCATTTATAGAAAATATTTATTTATTTATTTATGCTCATATTCGATTTAATTATTTATTATTTTATTGTAAACATTTTACAAAAGGCCAAAAAACCCTTTTGTAAACTTTTATATATGTATAGTTATACCCTTTACACCTGTGGTGAAGGGTATAATAAAAACAAACTAAAAAATCATCTAAATTGAATATTAAAAACGTTGCCAACTAACTCCATTTGTACACATTTAAAACAGCAACTGTAAATAGAAAAAAAAAAAGAATGTGCGTGTTTTACACTGTTCTTTTCTCTTGGCATTTTTAAATGATAGAAAAAAAAAATTTACAACAATAACAATTACAAAAAGAAATACGCCAGTAAAGAAGTATAAAAAAAACTGCAATAACAATTTGCATAAATTATAAACATTGATACATACACTAATACATACTTCATGTTTACAGCTCCATAATCATACACTTATGTGAGCACAAAAATTGTTGGTGTTTTTTCTGCATTTTTTTTGTATTTCTTTTTGCTGTAATTTATGGCTGAAGTCAGGGCTGCCAGATTTGAGGTTTTTATTCCAAAAAATATTATTAAAAATGTTTTGTGATTTGTGTAATAATTGTAATTGGACGAAGCTATTAATTTCAAAGATGCTGCAGGTATACAGTATGTCTAGTTATTGTTTTTACAATTAGCAAAAAATGAATATTTCAACTATTTTACAAAATGTTTTATAACATTGCAAATTTTTATTTTTTGTTTTTTATTATTTGTTTGTTATATTTTGTTTTATGTATATAATATATATATATATATATATATATATATATATATATATATATATAACTACACATACCCTTTAGTCTACCTGTCAACAAATTCTTTTCAAATATGCGTTGTGGTTGCTATTTGAAACAATTCTTGGAACTTTAGTGTGATATTTATAATCACGTAATACAAGAATATGCGTTCTAGTCTCTATAATATGTATCACCAGTGATTCACAAATTATATGACAAGTATGTCAAATAAAAGCAATGTAAAGGATAAACCCTTTCGGAGTTTATTATAACTCGCAAGTCGCAAAAAGTGTTAAAGTTATTGCATAAGCGTATTCCTTATTAAGGCAAATATTTAATAGCGTATTAAAACGCTCAATCGCTCCAAGAATGACGAAACTTTGGTGCTTAAGTATAGTAGTAGTCGTCTGCATAAAATATAGAACGTAGAAAAGTTAATGAAACTTCGCAAATATCCTCCAAAGTTCTTGTTAAAGGACTTCAGGAAGAGTATGTCATTTTTGTCTTTCAAGAAACAATAAGAAAAACATTGAACGTATACAAATACATGCTGAAAGCTGTGAAGGAAAAAATCACTCTTATTAGGGAAAAATGTTGAAAAAATATTGTTACTCGCTATGATTCGTACTGATATGCCTAAATATTATTGGTGCAAATTTATATTTTGTGGGTATACTAAAATCATGTTGTAGTATAGTTGAGTCCAGGCAGAGTATGGCGAAAACCTTAAAAAGCCTTTAGAATTAAAAGAAATTCTTGACACGAAAATTTTTAAGCCGATTTTGAATTGAATTAATCTTAAATTTTTCTCATTTTTAGTCATCTGGGCTTGATTTTATCTTAAGTCTATACTTAACCTGAACATAAATAGGATTGATTTCAGAATAATCGGATTACAATCACTACCAAAATGCACTTGATTTAAGAAATATAGATCTTGAATCAATCCTAATTGCGTTGAATTCTTAATTAAATTGATCCATAAAGCCCTTGTCTTTAAATTTTTCATACTTACTTTATATATAAATCTAAATTGAAATATATCTATTTTTTTTTTTCAAATTTATTATTTATTATATTTTTATTAAATTTTCATTATTAAAACCTTTAAATAGTTTTTGTACTTGAAGCATAACCTTTCCCTTGTTGCCTCTCGAAATGAAATAGTAATCCTGAATAAAGTAATAATAAAAAAAAAAATTGAATCTATTTGTTTCGTGCATTTATTCAATATTCAACTTTGGAGTCGATCGAACTGATACCCTCATCGATGCCAAATTATACATATTACGAAATTATGAAATTGAAATAAATACAATTTATTATAATCAGACAGCTTTACCTCTAGTATCTTCACAAAATTTTGCTAATTTTCAGTTTAATTTTTCAAAATATGAGAAAAAAGAAAAATTCTTCCTTAGAAACAAATGATAATTTATTGATTAAGAAATTATTTCTTGATTTAAGTACATTTGCTACTTACATATTTATACTTGCATACACATATTTACAAATACATAAAAAAAAATTTGCAATGCGAAAAATAATCTCAAAGAGAGCAGAACTAAATTTGTTTTACCCTTCCTCTTCTGTTAACACCATACTAATATAAAAAAAAAAATAAAATTACAAAGTATTTGTAAATATACATGAATAAATATGCAAGTAAACATTGTACTTAAATTAAGACATAATTTCTTAATCAATGATGAAGTCACTTTTTTCCAAGGCAGATTTTTTCTTCTTCTGTGTATTTTGAAAAAAATTAGCATGTTTTCTGTATTTACTATTTTTGAATATAAGTTTACATACTAAATATAGTTTATTGTTAATTTATTTAATTACAATTATGTTAATAAATAATAAACGTAGTTTTTTTTTCAACATACTTCAGGTATGCTATATGCATTTTTTTTAACAATTTTATTTAATTAATATCACCTTCAAATTTAACGCTTTAAAGAGTTGAAGCAGGCGTAAGTCGTCATTTAATAGAAGTCAATTTCATTTGTTGGTCACACAATTATAAAAAAAAACACCGCCTATAAATTAAAAACAAATATCAAAGTATTTAAACGACTCACAGTAAAAGATTAATGAAAGTTGCATGACGAAACTTTAAAGCAATCGATAGACAAATAAAGTGTGAGAGAGCAGTGAAAGTAAATTTCATTACTACCATATTCTCTCACAGATAAATAAAAGATTTTTCCTATTAATTCAAGTCTAATTATACTAAATTTCAATTTTCAAGAATCATTTACTTGATTTAAGTACAATTTGTACTTAGTATTAGAATTTTCATACTTAAATCAAGTACCTCATGCTTAATTTTTAAATCAATCCCATTTTATACTTGTTTTCAGTGTTGCCGTTTTGGTTATTTTTAACCAAAATTAGTTATTTTATTTTCCAATGTGGAGATAATGGAGACTTTTTCCATTTTGGTAATTTTTTTGTTAAATTAAAATTTTATTTTTATTAGTTTTAAAAATGCTATTTACTCTGTTAAAATTGCCAACAATAAAAAACAATAAAAAGGGAATGTGTTAAAAATTCATCACACTTTTAAAAACCAAAGGTTCCTATAAACTTCTCATTCCAATTTTAACTGACAAATGAAGGAAACAATTTAAATCAATAGAAAATATAAAGATTTTCTAATATTTAACTAACGATGTAACAAACCTAACCTAAATATTTGTAAATGCCAAATAAATTACTATTAAAAAAAAAAAAATGTATGTTCAGTGAAGCCCGACTATATGATATCCTACACTATTGTGTATGTGACTTAAAGTAAGACATATTTGAGCCACATTTTATTAACATTCGAACATTTATGTGGGATTTAAATACTTTTACTGATTTTTGTGAGAGGACCCTATATAGAAGCTATACAATTAATTTTAAAGCGATCCATTTGAGACTGAATGCCATATTTTATGTAGATACATACAAAGTTTTTTTATAATATTTTAGGATTAAAATTGCTTTTTTTTATGCAGAATTCTGTTGAAATATGCTCATATGTATTAAAGATATTTGAGATTCAAAATATTACTCCAAGAGAACACTTATTTGGGGACTAGGTGTTATATAGTGAAACAATTTCAACCAGCTAAGGAGCTTCTGAGTCGATTGGTATATTTTAAGAGGCTCCCCAATATCGTGCTATAGCGAATAAAAAATGTACATTGTTTAGTTATTAAGACTTTGCAAGATAGCGTAATTAAATAATAAAAATTTAAAAACGGCACCACATTATTTTACAAATAACTGCAATAAAGGTGTTTTATCAATCCCAATGTATTTTCAATTGAGCCTCAATTTTGTATAAAAATTTTTAAACTAATTTAATAAAATTTAATTTATGTGAGTGCTTTGGTACATAAACTATTGATATTGAATCTTATCGCCAAACCTCTTTAAATCTTTCGATTTTGGAATTCATATTACCAAATGAGTTTGGCTAAGTCCCTATAAAAAATAACTCTTGTTGGCATTCTTTTTCTGTGAACACATAATTGTAAAAGTCAATCTTATTTTCTATTACTCCTCGAGCCAGCTGTTTTGCAATTCTAAATTTTCTAAATTTGCTTTCGAGATCATATCATAAGGACGTGAGAATAATTAAATTCTTATTATTGAACCTTATATCCTGACCCCCTACAAAATTGATCAGGGATCACAGTTAAATTTAAAATACTTTTTTCCCCTAAAGATTAAGTGAAACCTAATAAACCTAGATATGCATAAATATGCATATTAAGATTATATTAATTTTTATATAATAACTTTGAATTTTTAAAATTTGGTTGTTTTCTTCCTAATTTGGTTATTTTATCCAAAATTTTATTTAGACAATTTTTTTTTTTTTTGCCGAAACAACACTGCTTGTTTTACGAATCGTACTTTCATTTTTAAGTACGATTTTTGCGAAAAATAAGAAAAATAAACTTGATTTTAGAATGCAGTTTTTTCTTTCTGTGTGCTCCTTCAAATCAACTCAATCTCTGGCCAGAATTCTAGAATTATTTGCAAAGAAAAAACATTTTAAAACCAGTAACATTGAACTTACATATTCCCAAAGCACAAAATTTCTACTTAAAATTTTCATTAACATACTTTTCTTCAACCCCAATTTCTCTAAGTGTATCCAGACTAAAAATAAAAACTGAAAAAGTATTTAATCATGTTAGAAATATAAAAACTCTAACAAGTTATTAAATAACAGATAAAAAACTGAAAAAAAAAATTCATTTAAAATTCATACACAGGTTTTTTCCACCAATAGATTTGGTTCTTAATATTTTTTTTTTTTTTTTTTTTTCATCCACATACTACATCGTCTAACCACTTGTATAGCTATAATGTATGGATCTTGTATACCATTATCTAGGTTCAAACAACCTGTTGCATTTCAAATGTGTAACTCTTAAATACAAAAGAAAATCATAAAACTTAATATTAAAAAAAATAATAATAAAAATTTCAAAGAGAAAGGTAGAACATAATAAAAAAAAAAGGTATAAATTATTACACAAATTTCCTTTTAATTTGTTCATTCAAAAAATGCATAAATTATCTAAATTAATTTATTTTCATATAGTTCTTCATACACATATGTACATAACTTTTTTTTTATTATCCAATAAAATTAAAGCCTAATTCAAAACGAAAAAAAGAACATCAATTGTTTAAAAAATAAAATATAAAATTTACTACTTTGTTTTCTATTTCGTGTTATTAAGTTTATGAAAACAATGGCTTTTAATAACCATTAATTTAGTGTTTCAAATATTTGTTTAATAAAATGTAACTTAGCTAAAGAAAAAAAGAAAATAAAATGAGGAGCAACAGGTTGAACAAGATTATATCTAATCGCTTTAAATAATGCAGAAAAAAACTTAACTCTCTATGAAGTCACAGTGATTTGATGAAGTTCATGCACTTTAAAAAGTGTGTTTTAGGCGCTTAAAACATGCACTAAAAATTTAAAAAAATGCTCCAAAAACAAATAAAATATGCAAAGTAGAAGAAGTGCATAAAATGTGCTTTTTTGGAAGTTATTAATAATTACTTACAAAAACGTGAAAAAACAATAAACACGTTTGCAATCGTAAACTGCCTTGTTGTCTCTATACCAATGCAGAGTTTGAAGACTATAATTAGACACCAGCGGAATGGAATACGTATTTTCTCTGCCGCTACACACTTCATCAGCATTCGTGGTATCTTATCCATTTATGTTTCGTTAGAACCTAAACATGGTGCCCGCCTTGCATTGGGTAAAATTTTGAGGGACTCTGTTAGCAGCATCAGGAGTTGGGGGCAAGTAAAAGAGAGATTGAACCTAGCGTCGTAAACTCTATTTTAGATATGGTTACAGTAACGTTGTAAGCCGACATCCCATTCGAAGGACCATGAACAAATTTCTGACGCCCAGCCAGAGATTTGTTGTTGCTGTCTCTCCCTCGGCTTAACAAGAGAAGGCAAAGGACTACCAGAATTTAGGTAAATAAAGGGTGATCCATTTCGAGGTTCCCTACTTTTTTAAAGAAAAAAGCACAGAAAATTCAAATTTAATGGGGAATGTTTATTATCATTTGAAAGAACATTTTTTGGCATTTATTTTTTGAAGATTATGTCTATCAAATGTTGGCCGTTGCTACGTTGCAGATGGTCCATCCGTTGAATCCAATTTTCAATGACTTGTTCGAGCATTTCGACTGGTAACTGGCGAATGAAACGCGTGTTGCATTCCTCCAAGGCCTGAATCGAAGCGGGTTTGTCCGCATAAACTTTAGACTTTACATATAATCACAGGAAAAAGTCTAACGATATGATATCACACGATTTTGGTGGCCAATCGACCAGCCCAAAACGTCAAATTATGTGATCACCAAAGTGTTCTCTCAATAAATCCATTGATTGATGCGATGTGTGGTAAGTGGCGTCGTCTTGCTGAAACCAAATGTCGCCGACATCACGAGCTTCAATTTCAGACATCAAATAGTCGGTTATCATGGCACGATAACGGTCGCCACTGACGGTTACGTTCGCACCGGCATCATTTTTAAAGAAATATGGACCCTCAAACCACACCAAACCGTTGTTTTTTCTGAATGAAGTGGCAGTTCTTGAATCTCTTCAGGTTGCTCTTTGTCGCAAATGCGGCAATTTTGTTTTTTTGCATACCCATTGAGCTAGAAATGGGCCTCATCGCTGAACAAAATATGCCTCGAAAACGTCGGATCTTCTTGGAACTTTTCAAGAGGCCATAGAGCGAAGCGATGTCGTTTGGAGAGGTCGAGCGGCTTCAGTTGTTGCACAAGCTGTATTTTGTACGCTTTCAATTTAAGATCTCGACGTAAAATGCGCCAAGTCGTTCCATACGTCAGTCCGAGTTGATGCGACCGTTGCCGAATCGACTCTCCACGGTCTTCGTGTACACTCTCAGCTACGACCGCTATATTTTCTTCACAGCGTGCTGGACGTGAACTATTCGGTCGAATATTATACAATAATCAATGCTGGGTCTCAAAATGGGTGATGGTGTTGCAAATAGTACGCTCAGTAGATCGATTATGTTGACCATAAGTTGGGCGAAGTGCACGAAACACATTCCTCACAGAACTTGAATTTTCGTAATAAAGTTGAACGATTTGTAAACGTTGTTCAGGCGTAAGTCTTTCCATTATGAAATGCCAAACAATACTAAACAAAAATAACATGACAGCATGACACGACTCACACGTGATCTATCAAAAAAAAGGCTATTGAGAAAAGTATCTCTACTTGTACTTGCTGTATCCAAAGGGTGAGATGATTAAAAGCCAATTAAGTTTTGTTAACGTTATAAATGAGCATTTATTAAAAAAAGGAAAAATTTTCTCTTTCTTTTTTTTAGTTCTTCCAAAAAATATCATTACATTTTCACACGTTGTCTCACCTGATAGGATGTAATCCGCCAAAACGGATTGCATATTATTGTAGAAAGTCTAGTCATTCAAGACTGAAAATCAAGGACCTGTATCAACAAGGTATACATCTGGAAAACATTTCTGCATAAAGATAAGTCAAAGCGCATTGTTTATTCCTTTTTTTAAATTTACAATCATACGTACTTAATGTCTTTATAGATACGTCATACCCTTTTTATTAAAGCCCCTTTTATCTGAACTTTCTGCGAAAAGTTCATTTAATTTAAGAAGCATTTACCCCTATTTAATAAATCGTATCATATATTAATTACTAATTACATATTATACAAAATTTATATACATTAATTATAAATGTCTATCACTCACTACATAACATACAAATATCTCTTACATAACTTCAATAAATTATAAAAAAACATATTTTTGTATATTTATTTAGTTAACTATTTATTTATATCAATTAATATTTTACTAAATTTTACACAAAATTTCAATAATAAATTTAAATAATTCGTTGGATTACAAAATGAATTGAAATTTACAGAAAAATCTATTATTTCACTTAATTAGTTTTATCATTTTGATGATTGGAGTAAATTCAAACAAAATCATAATTAATATAAGCAATTTCATAATTGAAATCCATTTTTATTTTTTTTCTGTGTAGTTTCAAGAAAAGTACTTCAAAAGCAATGAATAAGAAGCTTAAAACAAGAACATTCTACTAATGAAAACCATGGTTACAAAAAAAAACCTTCTGCAGCTATTTTTCAGCACTAAGTAATTCCTTCCAATGAAAAGACAATCATGACTTTTCCAACACTTTTCAGTTCTTTTTTTGCTGGGTATTAATAAATATTTTTATTTACATACATAGATAGAGAGAGAGAGAGAGAGTTTGCTCTTTAATTTGAAATGTAAAATTTAACCTATTCGACAGGGCATTTTTAAATGCTTTTGAGTATATTGTGGAAAGCGTTTATTTTGTCTCCATCTCAATTTAAAATTGCAACAGCTGTATTGGCAACAAATTTATTTCGATGACTGTTGTCTTTATGATAGATTGATTTTTCTAAAATAATATTAATAATATTCATGTGAATATAATGGTAGTTAGACATTTCATTTGAATAAAATCTTTTAATTTTACTTGTATAAAAATGTGAAATTTTTATGAAGATCTTTTATTTTATGGAACACATTTGTTTATAAATCAGAAACGAATTAGAAAAAATATTATGAAAATTAATAAAAATATATGGGGAACATAATAGCGAACAATATTTAGTTATTTCTCTCATCATTTAATAACTTTATGATGATTTAAATATGTCCGTCTGTACCCGCATTTGAACATTAAATATTTGACTTCAATAATATTTTTACTAAAATTATTTAATAAAAATATGTTTAGAATCTATTGAATTTCTATGTAAATGTTTGTAATTAAAATATATTGACAAAAATGCTACAATTTTGGTAGAAAAAGTACATTTTATTTTTATGGTTTTTTATAATATAAAATAAGCCATTTTCCATCCCTGCTGTGCCATGTGTCCTTGTGGTGCTAAGGCTACCAGACCCAAAATTTTAAAATGTTTTTAAAAAGCTCTAGTTGTAACATGTTGTTATTATTTCATCTCAAATTATAGTAGATCGGTTTTCACTTCGTGTATACTAAAAGAGTCAAAAAAAAAAAAATGATTCTAGGATCTGAAAACATCGTTTTCTATATAGAACTAATTCGAGCTCCTGTTAATGCCCTTACTTAAACTTAGTATTCGATAATTTTGTGAATTTATAGAAAACATGCGATATCAAAGGACTATCTCCTTTTTGAATTGTATAGGACCAATTTTGTTTATTTACTAGGATATTCACTCGAATTATGTTTGTTCGTTTAATCGGCAAATAAAAATCAAATAACTGTTCGATTAATTTAAAGTCTATAATTTCGAGTAAAAATTTATTCGAGTAAATTATGCCTATTAATCGAATAATTCCAGTAAAAAAAAACATTTTAAAAATATCCTATTTAACTGGTTTTAAAGATTTTTCAATTTAAAATCTAAGGTTTTAATATGCCGCCAAGTGACACCATAATTTAGAATTATATGAAAAATCAATTGAGTAAAAAGAACCGAATATGTGTCTGAAATACAACACGTAATTTGAGTTATGTGTGTGAAGATAAATTTTAAATATGAAACCTTAGACACAAACCTTTAGATTTAACAGAGTTCTGTTAAAGCGTTAACATACTTCTGTTAAACTCTGTAAAACTGGGAAGGTATGACTTTAAAAAGGATTTGTGGCGACATTTCCTGATCACATAAATCAAAAAATGGAGGACTGAAAGTCCACTTTATGCATTATCATAAAATTATGTTACATTAAAAATATTCTGTTAAATTAAAATTTTGTAGTGAAATAAAAATCGTATCTGTGTGTTTTGATAGAATAATATGAAATTTAAAAAAATTTAAATTTCATATTTTTTTAAAGAACTTTTCAGAAAAAAGAGACAACATGGGCGAATGAAAGTTGATGAAATTTACAGCCAAGATGGACATCTTTCATAATCAATAGTCACCATCTTTAACAAAGGGTGTCTTGATAGAATAATATGAAATTTTAAAAATTTCAAGAATCAATTCAATTTTATTATATTTAGTATAAATTACGCTCTTGATTTTAAAATCAATACCATTTTGTAAATGTTGTAAGTATAACTCAGTACAAAATCGTACCTAAATTTTTAACTTAGGTACGATTAAGTTTAAAGAAAAGTAAATTTGATTTTAGAATATTATGGAAGTTGTAGGCTCTAGTTGATTATATCAATAGGTCAGTAAATGAAATAGAAGATCCTTTTACTTTTCAGTATTGCAACTTTTGTTAATAATCATATCATAGGAGTTGTAGTCTACGGGTCAATATATCAATAGATCAGTGACAGGTACCACCGATATTAGGTTTTGAATATGAAATTTGGGTGGATTAACTCACAATACGTTTTCTCTGCGAATTTAGAGGAACCAGATCTATAAAATTTTAGTAAGATCCTTGATGATAATGAGGCACAGTTTTCGCCTTTAAGAGAAATACCCATGCAAAAATATTGTTTTCACTAAAATTAAACATGGTTCCGATTTTTATGACATTATCTGTTCCTTACATTAAAACTTAATTGTCTTCTAATAAGTTTTCCTAATTGAGCTTGATTTGCTTAACACAAATACTTCTTAGCTGCTCAACTCAGATGCGAAATAGGTGCAAAAGTTAGATTAAAAGATTTTAAATTTATTCTTTTTATGTTTTGCCATAAAATTAATTAAATAAATCTACAGTTAATTAACAGTTACTTTAAAAAGATTTCCATTTAATGATAGCCCGGCATAATTAAACGAATAACAAAGTGTTTTATTTTTTACAAAATCGTCTTTATCGTTGTCTCTTCAAAAATGCGATAACAATTCTTAATTCTTATTATATTTTAAATTAATGTAAAAAAGATTCTTTTTTTTTTTCTTCTTTCTTTCAAAATTCAATTTTTACAATCAGGAAGTGAATTTTAAATTATTGTTATTTTTTCTTCTTCTTCATTTGCTTGTCTTTCTTATACTTGTCCCTTATATTAAATGTTCGTTCGTTTGTCTATCTGTCTATTTATTTATTTACTGGTCTAACTTGGTATCTTAAACTAACTAAAGTGTAAGCACAAGAAGAAGAAAAAGTTTGTTTCAAAGTTGTTTTAATCTTACAAAAAAAAAAAAAAAAAAAAAAAAAAAAAAAATATTTTTAGTATGAAAATAAAGAAACATTAACTTGTTAAGGTTGGTTTTAAATAATATTAACTATACAACAACAAAATGTTTAATAGAAGAAAAAAAAAACCTAATCTTTAGACATCTAACGATATGTTTGGGGTTTTGTAACAGGTTTTTCTCTCAGCTTAAAAATAAAAAAAAAATATTTACGACTTGTTATCATTTTGAACTCCTAAACTCCCCTTCTAAGTAATAGAAAAAAAAAAAAAAAACACACACAGACACATTAGAGCAAACCATACCACAATCAATTAATTACAAAGAGAGCTTTAAAAGAATAAAATCTTTAAAAGAGAAAAATAAATTTATAAAATTAGATTAGGTAGAGGAGATTGTCAGAACGTTATCCTTATATCTAAACTATCCAGCATCTTACCATATTTAAGGCAGTTTATATATATATATATATATATATATATATATATATATATATAAATTTGTCAACCTGATACATTATTTCACCAAAAATTTTCAGAATTCTAAATGCATTCTCAAGAAGAATTCTTGTATGAAAATAAAATAGATAACTCTTCTCAATCGAATCTTATGATAGAAAATTTATAAGGAGCTAATTTTGCAAAACGAAACGAATATTTGTTTCGAAATTTCATATTGAAAAGAATAAATAAATTAAAAATTATATTTGCATGTCCTAATCCCTGTAAGAGGACAGAGGATGTTCAACTTATTCCTTTAGCAAACACAGCAACCAGCTGAAAGATCAGCTCACTTGGATCCATTGTTTGTCATGTCTTTATATATAGTTTGATCCATAGTAATAATTTTGTTTTCATTGCAATTTTAGTAGTTTATTAGTTTTAACTCCGTTATTGTCATTATGGTTTCATTCTGTGCATTTTTTGCGTAAACTTTACGGGTCTTGTACCCCCACAGATTCTCCATTGGATTTAAATCCGGATCAAAAGCCGGCCAGTTTAATACTGGAATACTATGTTCATTAAACCACGATTTAGATTGGTTTGAGACAAATTGCGGCGTTATTCTGTTGGAATATGCAATCTTCATCCATAAATAAGAGAATATCATCTTCCTACAGTTCATTATAAATTCCACTGTTCATTTTAGTTTGAACAGAATATATTTTTGATTTTCCTGCAGCAGAAAAGGCTGCCCAAACCATAACACTGCCTCCACCGAAATTGCGTTTCGACATACGAATTTCGTTTGACCTCAAATCATTCCAATAGGAAGAATATGCATCGGGACCGTCCAAATTAATTTCTTTTCATCAGAAAAGATTAATTTATTCCACTCATCTGTCCATATCATGTATTTGTGCTTTAATTTTAAACGATTTTCCTTAAGATGCTGTTTTAACATTGGGTTATATTTTGGTTTCTTCCATTTGCTTTTATTTTATGTTACCATTTGTTCGCAAAATGTGTACAACATGTTTGGAAGTGAGAGGAAGGTCAAGTTTATTTTTTATTTGTGTAACATTTAATTTATTGCGGGTGGCTTCTATCGCATCTATCGGAATGCATAGCCGATGATCATATCGGTTGAGCTAATTCTAAAAAGGTATCAATGTAATTGAGCGAAGACAGCGTCACTGCGAGCAGCGGTGTTACAAATCGCGGATTTTCTGCCGAAAATAAGTCCTCTAACGTTACCGAATAATCGGCCGAACCATGTTGGGAGTTCTCTTAGGTTTATGGCATTTTTGCATGACGATCGAGTTACTATTGTCTTCTTCATCCGTTTGACGACATTCACTTTAAAGAGTCAATTTATAGAAAGAAATCATTACAAGATATCAAACTCTGTCGGTAAGATCATTTAGAAATCTCTTGATTTATGCTTAACTGTAAAAAAAAGAAACAAATCTAACCTTACAGGATTTATTGCAAGTTTTCTTCGTTTGCAGTCCAGAGATTTCCTATTCAGGAAATTTCTCTAAATGCAATAGAGACTTTTTAACAAAGCCGACAAGAATTTAGCACTGTTGAATGGAGATTGTCTTTCAATGTATAGGTTAATAGGTTAACTTGTAGAAAGCAATAAAACCAAAAGAAGCATTTGGCCCTGCTGGCAAATTTGAATTCGATGTATGCTTAAGCGTAAAGAGAACAATTTAATTTTTCTTTTACAATTTATAGCTACTTTGTTCCATTCACTAGACACCCTGAGATTTTCTATTCAGATTTTTAAAATATAGTTTATAGCTAGAGGAAATTTATCATCATGAATGACGAGTTTTTGAAGCATGAGTTTCAAGGGATTTCGTTACTAACTTTGATGTCAAAATGTATAAAAACTTTATATTATGATCCTGTATTAACGAAAAGAATAAAATCAAAAACTTAATGTCTAAATTTCTTATCCTTTAAATCTTCAAAAGTATTTAAAAAATAATATTTTCCACCCAGATTCATTCCAAACTAAAACCAAACGATTATCTTCTTTTAAGTTTCTGCATTGGACAAACATGTTTTAATATATATGTATGCATGTGCCCCCTTTGTGAATGGTTTAATATCAGTTGTTCATATCGTTCCTATTACACACATACCGCACAGTGTAACAAATTCGAAATATGTACATAGCATGTGTAAATGTGTTACTTTGACTAAAAATCTAAAACGTTGTCTATTAACTTAATACTTACTAGCACAATGGTGTAGAACCCTCTTTTCTTTTTCTTTATTTTGTTATTGCTTTGTAACATTTATCTAAATAATATACTTTATTATTATCTTGTAGAAACAGTAACCAATCTCTTTTTTATCTGATAGTTTCCTTTTTTTTTTTTTGTGGCTTTTACTATTATTTTTCTGTGCTCATTTGAACGAGCGCGCGGCAATATTAAAAGTAGTCGCCATAGTATTAAAAAAAAAAAAGAAAACATAAATAAAAACCTTCCACAAAGAATGGGAAAAAACGTGCTTTTAACCACTAGATTATATTACAATTTTTCATTCTACCGCACTTGATATGGAGGTTTTAAGAAAAGACAAATATTGGTGTTTGTTTGTTAAGGGGAAAAAATTAAATTATAGTAAATGTCTTATTTCTACCTGCTCCACCTAGAAGTAATACGAATCTTATTAATTTAAAAATGTTGATTTTCCAACTAGTTTTTCTAACTGTAGTTTACAATTAATCCCTTTAGCTAAAACTTCTGCATGGTAACATCAAGGCCATTAGACAGTGTTCGTTAGTGCAAACGTTGTTAGCGTTGCGGTCATTTCGGCAAAATTCAAGAAGGCAATCAGCAATTTCCCAGATTTTCTAAGAACGTAGCCGCTAACAGTGAAAGAATGAAGGAGAACCCTGCAGAGAGGCCTGCACCGACCAGGAGTCATAGGAGATCATAAACAATGCCGTCTCTGAATGGACTTTGAAGGGCCTAGTTTTATCCGAAAAATCACCTCGATTTTTAACAAACAAGCAAAACTAAACTAGGCGAGATCTACCAAGTGGTAAGCAACCACAAAAAGCTATTGTTTGGTGTGAAGTTTGGGATGGCGCACAGTGGCTCTGAATCGTTTTTCATCGGCCAAAACTCTGTAACTTTTAAATCGTCTTTTTTATGGAGATATATTTTTTTGAATTTTTCTCCAGTTTAAATTTCATTAAAATCGCTTCAGCAGTTGTTGAGAAATTTGAGGCTAAAGTTGAACTTTTGATTTTTGAATCAGATTTACTTATAAACCGATGTTCTATTTTCCATTGACTTCGAATGCTAGAGATGAGCGGATTGACGTTGCTAGTAGAATTTCGTGATATTTTTCTGGTATTGTGCTCTCTATAAAATCTGTAATCCCTATTCCTTTTTCTTGGGCTTCATCTGATAGATCTCCAAGTGGTACTAAATGATGTTTAATGATATCTTCTCCATGATAAAGGATTTTTTTGCACTGTTGCAGACATATGATTATGCCGTTTCCTTTGCATAATCACCAAATTTTCTAGCATCAATTTATTCATTGCACACAAGTACATCGATAATTGTTTTAAATCTGGTAATAATATTTATATCAACACCTGTTATTTCAGATGCTCTTTCGGGATCTGAAAAGAATCTTCTTGTTGTGTTCCCATCATTCGTATTGCGTGATCTTTGTTTTGATTGATCTATAATCAACCCATATTTGAGAAATTCGTCCTGAACATGTTTCTTTTTTAAACTTCTTAACTCCTTATTGGTGTTGCTGTTTCTTATTGATCCTGTAGATTTAAAATACTAATCATAATTGATTTTTAGTATGTGTTCCATAAATCGTATGCATTAGTATTATCTAATGATTCTTCCGGAACTTGGTTTAAGTGGTTCGATGTGGTTTGAGCTGTATGAAGCTTTTGTGTCCGTCAAAGCTTGACCTACTTTTCCATCTATCATCTATAGCACTAATTGGCAGCTTACTTCAATTGTATGGACGTCAATCTCTAATTCGAATGGCTGTTGTGTTGCAATTTGGGCTTTAATATCACTGACATTATTTTTAAGGGGATCATGAGTTTTCTTTTTACATTCAAATTTATTTGGTCCGCAGTATTTCGTAGAAGATGGTGTTGGATTTTTCCAAATATACTTTGTTTGCATCCTACAGATCGAAGGCTCGGAGTCTTCCAACTTTTTATCAATCGCAAAGGTACAAATGACACAATGAACATATCTGTGTCTGAAGTATTTTCACATACATATTGATTGTATTGTTTCTGTCCAGAAAAACCATTACATACCCATTTGCAAATGAGAGTTAACTTGCAGTTTCCATAATTCTTCAAGTCATTTCCTTTAAATGATAGTAGCAAGCGTTGAGCTGTATGATTAAGTGGATCTTGAAGTTGTACCTCTGCCAAAATCGGTGTGATTGTAATAGTGTCCCTTGGTGACAAACAGTCCCTCTTAGTAGCAGTTATGTAATGATGTGATGGATGGAGAAATGAGATTTGAATATATTGCTGTTTTGTTAACCTCAAATCTAAAAATTTGAGAACTGTTTTTCATCGCTTGACGTTGGAATACTTTTAGGAATCCGTTTTCTTCTCACTGGACTAGCGTTAAAAACTTTTTGAATAATATCGACTTTTTTGAGAGTTGTTTCTGTGATTGAAGTCGATATAGCAAAGTTTCTTGAATATTTTCACATCCGATTTCTTCATTGATATCCTTAAGTTTCCGCCTTTTAGATCTATTGCTATCGAATGATTTTGGTGGTCTCCCAAGATTGTTTTGGTTTTTATTTTCAAGAGATATCCTCTAACCAGTTTTCAAAGCTTGTATAAAATCTTTGTTTGTTCCATCCAACTTTTTTTGAAGAGCTTTGTTAAGTTTTTGACGAAATTAGTTATTTTATTTCCCAAGTCCAAATGTGTTTCATTGTTGCTTTTCTTTGAGCGTAACTTAGAACATCTTTCCGCTTTTTGTTTTTAAAATACTCTTCGGATAATTCTTTATAAAACATGGATACCTTCCCATGTTTTAAAAAGATTTTAGAATTTTATTTTTATTGCTTAGATATATTATAACAACTGAATTTACATAGGAATACCACTGGCTTTTATCCTTTTCTTACATTTCGTTATACTATGTTCCTAGGTAGCATAAATGAATACAATAGGATAGTGTTAAAAATCTACAAATGGCTAAGAATGGATAAAATACGCTAAAAAAGATACCTATCCTATCACAACGGGACCAATAGCACCCAAGTAAGCTGTCTATTTTACATTTGTAGCTGCTCATCTAAGATATCTATCGCAACTTATAGAGTGTATTTATATTTGAGTCATCTGAACTGGTAAAATAAAAATTGAAAATATTTTGGGAGTAATTTCATTCAAATAGAAAAAGTGTTCTACAGATGGGTCCAGACAGATACAAAAGTATATATGGGGTTAAAGAGGACATTTTCGCCTTTCTTCTGGTAGTTCAAAAGTTCTATTCCTACCTATTCCTACTATATCCTACCAACATAACAAAAGAAAAAATGCAGCCAAGTATAGATAATAGTTTGGGAGTAATAATAATTTAATTCTGATCAAATTTACAAATTTACAATCAAATTTTTTATAAAATAACATAAAATATTCGTCTTTAACAACATGCTACGCCTACAATTACCAATATTTTGATCTTTTCAAGCCATTACAAAGCTTCTGTAGTCTGGAACAAAAAAGAAACATATTTTAGAAGTAAATGAAAAAATTACATACTCGAGGTGACCAATTTTGTAGGTGTATCCGCTCCCCCAAATTAACTGGAAAACACTTCTCTCTCTCACCATGTGAAATTTTATTTAGATATTCAAATTCTCTTGGTTTATAATATTGTAAAACTCTCTGACTGCTAATACATCGACCTGAATGCAATTAAGCCTTGTGCTACCTTCACGTGAATTTAACAGTTTGATTACCATAATATGTGACAAAATTTCTTGTGTGTGCAAAATGTTTAAATTTTCCAACTCATATATGGTTATTTTAGTACATAATGTGCTTATACCCTACACCACCATAGGTGGTTGGTGTATTATGCGTTTGTGCTGGTGTTTGTAACGCATAGAAAAAGTTTTCCAACACCCACCTCAAAGTGTACCAATCGACTCAGAATCACTTTTCTTTGAGTCGATCTAACGATGCCTTGTGTCACAATTTTGAAATTTGGCACGTAGGACTTTCATGACACAAGGATGAACCCTATTGAAATTGATTATGATTGGTTCATTATTTCATCTAGCCTCCATACAAATGTCCTCGCGGAATAGGGATTTAACGATCATATAAATGCCTTAAATATAGCAATATTATCAATCAGCATCAATCTTTGGCCAAATTTCATAAAGATCGGTACATAATTGATCACAGCTCCCATATAAAACCCTTTTCCAAAAATCAATTTAACGTGCATGAATCACATACACATGTTAGTATCAAGTTTATATTCGACACAAATAAGTTTTATATAGGTAGAAATCACAGTGACAAATTTTATGAGGATCGCTCCATAATTTACCATAGCTCCCATATAAGCTCATTTTCGGGAGTCACCCCAAAGTGCATAAATTCATATAAATGTTAGTATTAACGTAATATTCTGCATTCGTATAGTTTATTTTACACTTGGTAAAAGCATCGGTCCACAATTGTCCACATGTCTAATATAAGACCCCTGCAAGAATTTTGTTGGACATACACAATGGTGTGGAGTATCATATGGTAGGGCTTGACCGACTATATCTTTCTTATTTCTTTTTATTTATTTTATTTGACTTTGCTACGAGTTTAAATATCTTGCATCCTCAAACAGCATCAGTGAAAACGTGGGCCTAAAAGTATCCAAACTAATAATTGTATATGAATTTTTTATCAGATAAATTACAAAAAGTTTTCACATAAGACCATGCAATGTCAAGGGTCCAATTGTACAAGAACAGAACATGATGTAAATTAATTTTTGATTTCAGATTTTCCTTAGCTATAGATTAATAGTGCAGCATAAAAATATAAGGAACTTAATAATATTTTTGTATGAGAAAAACCAATATTAATTGTTATAAACCTGGAAAGAATTGGGCTTCAGACATCTGTAAAATTTTTTTGGGGCCTACTTCAGTGAAAATAACGAGTGATGTTTTATCCACAGGGCAATAGGAAAACCAAAGTAATGGTCCGAATTTCGTGTGATTTGTTACAAAATAAAAAGTTATAAATTACTCGTGATTTTCAAAATGTCAATATTTCAAAAAGAATGAATTAGTTTTTCGTTTTATGATTGACAAGTTTATTTTAACACTTTTTAAACTTCATTTAAATGAATTATCTTATAAATATTTAAAAAATTTTAATTATTTATTCTTGGTAGGAATTTTCGGTATCCCGAGAAATTTAAAACTTAATCTCGATTTCCCAGGAGCAAATAAAAAGAGCGGGAAAAGAAAAACTCTCATAATAATGTATTCTTTCATAATTATTTCATTGAACTTGAGCCCAAATAATTTTCAAGTAATTCTTTAAATAGTTTCTTATTTTAGGAATCATAATCCCATGATTCAATCAATTTACCTTTTTTTTTTTTATAAATTATGCTTAATTTTAAATTTGCTAACTAAAAACCATTACTAATTTATAACAAATTATTTAATAGTTTCAAAAACCATTTTTTGTTATTTATTAATTCATTTTGCAAAAATAACAATAATTATAAGTAAAGTAGTTTGTCAAGACTACCTCAATACAAGTTTAGTTTAGCCCTGTCATACACCATGCCAAATTTTTTCCATTTCATTCCATTATCTGCCACAATAAACGTTTATTTTTTTATTTTGTTATTTTCTTCTTCACTGTTTGTTCTGTTTAAAAATAAAACAAAAACAAATACTATAAATAAAAAAAGAAATAGAAAAAGAATTATTGTTTGTTTTATTTAGAAATTTGCATAATTTTATAACATATATATATATTTTTTTTTTGTTACTATACACACCACAGACACACGCCCAACAACTCAACACAATTTGCTTCTTTTTTTTCGTTTTTATTGTTAATTCATTCACTAACCCCCCGCCTCCCCCACTATTAAACACACACTCATTCAGTATTGTATTCATTTTACCTGTTTTATTCTGATTGTGATGATACGTTGTATGTAAATAGGAATATGTTCAAGTGTTTTGTTATTGTTGTCTAAACTAGTAGAGAATAATAGTCTATAGAGTGAGTGTTATGTGGGGAGGAAAGAGTAGAGATAACGTGATTATACATGTTTGTATCGTTGTGTACATACATGTTCGAATATTGAATACTACTGTGCTCTTTTTATACGACTACAACAATTGAAGGTTATTGATTCTTTTTAATACTCAAGCAACAACTCTATAACATTAAATACATCTTGTTGTACACTATTTGGATTTACAATGGGAACGTTAAAGCGACCAACTACATATTCTGTTATAAATTTTATAAATTTTGGGTTATATAAAAAGTATCCATGGTTTTTTCGAAAATTTTTGAACTAAATTTCTTTTTTGAAAATTAATTTTAATCAAGTACACATTCGCCATTATTATCTATTACCTTTTATCATTTTTCGGGTAGCTTCATAATTCCATCGCTGTAGAACTTCTGAGGTTTATAGGCGAAAAACTTGGCCAAGTGATTTTTAGAGCCGCATCGGTTAGCTAATTTTTTACCATCAAGAGAGTTTAGCAGAGACAGAAATAAATGATAGTCAGACGGTGCAAGATTTAGGCTATACGGTGGGTGCATCAAAACTTCACAGCCAAGTGCAGTAAATTTTTAGCGGGCCATCAAAGGAATGTGTGGTGACATTGTCATGATGGAACACAACACCTTTTTTCCGAAGATAAATTAATTTAAATTTAATGTATTAAAGAAAATCTGAAAAAAGTGAACTTTGAACTGCGATAATAACTAAACTACAACGAATTTCAAAATTTTGGATTAATGTAATGAGTGTGTATAACAAATTTTATCAAAATCGGTGGTGGTGAGGTCAAAAATTGCGTTTTTTTTTTGTGTTCGAAAATTTTTGTGCTCTCCCATAACTTAAAAACTCCACAGAGAAACATATTTTCTTTGGTCGTCAAAGGGTTAAAATTGTAAATTGTTGGAAAAGTTTCTTTTTATGAAATTTTATGATATGAATAAAATAACATTTTATTACAACTTTTATTGGTATTCGTTTGCTTTTTTAAACCGCGTTTGATCAGCTGGCTTAGTTTAAAAAAAATTAAAAATTTTAAAAATATAAATTATTACACATTATTATGAAAAATATGACAAAATATGTATTTTCCATTAAATATGTACTAACAAATCGATACAATTTTTCATTGAATTTTGTGATTCGGATGGATAACTACATAACTAGATTTTAAATGTTTCGGAAAAAATATGCATTTGCATAAAAATCCGTCTCTACTTATAAATATAGGTTTAATGGCTACAATAAAGAAGACTTCGAAAAGCATTATTTGTCAGATCGTAAATACCACTTCAAAGTAATTTATATCTTATAAAAAATATATATTCTAGTATTTATGGCCTCTTTTATTTGATATGTTCAACAAGTTCTTTTCAGAAAGGTATATGTAAAAATGCATACTAGATCCTGAAGTATTTCGAAACGTAAAATATAATTTAAATTGGACTTTCTATAAAGAAGGTAAGATCTTTTCCTCTCTGAATACGTCTCAGTTCTTCAAGTCTCATTCATTTAAGTTCGAATTACACATGCAAAACCACATGGTGTCAACAATAGAGTGAATGAATGTGTTTAAAAATATTTTTTTCTTTTCGTTGCTGCTTGGTGCTTCTTCTTATTCTTATTTGATATATTGAAAACAGTTCATTAGCACCTTGTGTTTTGAGTCTGTTATTATTAAATATTATTATTGTTGTTGCTGGTGGATATACATATGTATGTATGTATGTTTGTTTTTATACCCAGTTGGCATTTACTTTAAAACAACCTCTGGCTGCACGACAATGTTAAATCCTAAACGACATATGCAGGAAGCCAGAACAAATCGTCAACGACTTTTTCAATCAAATAACATGAAAATTTCGCCCATTTTGTCGTTATTAAAATAATGATAAAATTAACGAAATGTTCATCTATATACCTTGCCGACATTTGGAGAGAATTTTTCCATCCATCCACTACAAAGTGTCTTTTTTTACACTCAAAAGTAGTAAATACACAAATTTGCAGCAATAAAACACATTAGTATCGAATTTTGATCTGAAAAACTTGACTTTGACGACTGTTTACATTTCAGAGCAAAGAAACAGAACAAGTACGACTCAATTTTTCTCAGTAAATTTCTAACTTTTAAAGTGATCAATGTTGAATAAAAAATGTGTTAATATAAAAAAATTTTAATTTTTAATTAGTGGTTTTTGCTATTAAGATTCTTATATTTAATTTAAAGTTATAGTGATTTATTAGTTTAGTTTAAAGTTAAAGTAAATTATTACAATGTGCTTAAATAGAAAGTAAGCAATTAGCTCAATTATAATTAAAAATATTTACTAGAAATATTCCAACATAAATAAAATAAAAGCATATTTATTATATAAAAGCGATTATATTTCGATACTTTCTTGATATACTTTTTTGCACTCCTAAATGATAGTATTTCGACACTCAATGAATGCACTAAATAATGTCATATAATAAGTATTAGAACTGAGGCACATTTCTTCCCGAATGGTGACTCTTTTTCGATAAGAAAATGATATCACATTTATAGACGGAAAATTCGTACATTAAATCGTCAACATGGTAAGATGGGGTACTATGTCCTCAGATTTATCGTCAATGATCATATGGACGACAATATCGTATATTTTGTCGTCAACGATTATATGGATGACAGCCTTTTGATTTTTATCGCTAACGATCACATGGATGACAATGTCATCCATTCAGTCGTCTACGATTACATCAGTGATAAATGAAATAATTTAAGGAGACATTTTCATAATTGAAATAGTAAATTAAATTAGATTTGTATACATTTTATTAAATTTTCACTTATACGAGTATACGTTGTATTGATGCAATTTCAAAAAAAAAAAAAAAAAAAAAAATGATTTTAATATTTAATTCACTTATGTTAATTCCATTTTACTATTTATACTCACCAAATTTTATTATTTTAATAATAAAAAACATTATTTCACTGTATTAACATATAGAAATATTCACGTTTAAATACTCTGACTTGCAGAGACCTTCGCCGGAGGATTTTATCGGCGGCGGCGGCTTGTGTTAAAAAACTTCGGCGGGGGCTTAAAATCGTCTGTCTACTGGCTGAAATTAAACACACACTTTTGTAATTAAACATCTTATATTTTCATGCCCTGTTGAATAATATTGTTCATAAAAATAGAACTACGAAACATTTTTTTAGCGAAAGTATAAACAGAATTATTAATTTATTGAAAATGTTTTAAAGAAAGAATATGGGAGTAATGTGGTAATATTTTTGGATTTTTTATATAAAATACTGAAGTAATTATTTGCATATTAGAACGAGGAATGGTCTGCTCCGATATTATTATTAAAATTGTTAATATATGCTAAAGAAATAAAAAATTACAATAAATAATGGAATTTATATCAATTAGTTTGATAATTCCCAATTGCATATCAGTTATTTGGTGCAACGTCATAAGTAAAAAAAAATATAACCAAATTTCGACTTATATTACTATTCACTAGTGATTTATTACTAACAAAATCTTGTGTACGAGTGTTTTTTTAGATTTTTCGCAGGATGGCGATCAAGGCACATTAAAATTTATTAGCAACTGTTAAGATTATTGTTATCATTATTATTATTTTTTTACAGTATTAACATTAAAAATAATGAATTATAAGTCATCAAAAATACTTGGCGGATTTATAATTAATTGAAGTGCAAAATGATGCGAATATTTTTCGTGTCGTATTTAAATACAGAAATGGCAAATAATGCATTAAAATTATAAAAATGTTTTGATTTTAATGTATTTCTCCAAAAAGAATTTAAAAACGGTGACTGTTTTTAAGCCGAGTTAAGCAGAAAATTTCGCGACGGCGGCGGCTTCCAAATTTTTCTCGACGACACGGCTTAGCGATATTTCAGCCGTTCGGCGAAGGTCTCAGCTGACTTGTTGTGCTCAAATGAATATATTTTCTTCTAGTCCGCTTGTCTTTCATTTATAAATATCGTTAATTTACCGCTACTCCTGTATATCGGACAATATTTAAAACACTGTCGCTTATCTTGTCGTAAACATAATTTATTAGAAGACAACATTCAAAACTTTGTCGCTCAAATGTCGTCAAAAAAGTTCAATAAGAGAAAACATTTTAAGACATTGTTCCTTAAATTCTCATCAACATAGTTTATTGTTGACAACCTTTAAGATATTGTCGTTCTTTTCGTCATCAATTTAGGTTAATAAAAGGCAATATGAAACATATTGTCGCTTAACTTGTCATCAACAAAGTTTACAAAGAGAAAACGTTAAAGACAATGTCGCTCATCTTGTCGTAAAAAGTATTCGACTGAAGACTGCATTGAACACATTGTTTTCCTTCATGTCTTTAACTTCGTTTATGGATGACACATTCAAGACATTGTCGTTCATATTGTCATCAAAAATAGCCAATACTGGACAAAATTGAATTCCTTAATAAAGTTTAATAGAATTAATGACATTGTCTATCATCCTGTAGTCACAAAATTTTAATATAAAACAACATTTAAGACATTGTCTTTGTTCTTGTCTTTAGCATCGCTTAAAGATGACAATATTTAAGAAATTGTCGTTCATATTGCTGCCAAAAGTGTTTAAAAGAAGACAGTATTCAAGACATTGTTGTTAAGAAAACTTGGGTAACAATGGACATGTCGTACATGAATGGTTGACGACAATGTCGCCTACAAACATTTGGTCAACTGGGTATAGTCGTTTTTAAACTATGATTTTTGTTGTTATAGTTTTCATTTCTTTTGTTTGTTTATTTTGCGCTTTTTTTTTGTATTTTTTGGTTTGTTTTGTTTACTTAAGGATTTATTTATTAAACACAATTCTGCCAGAAAGGTGTCGTCGTCTGTCTGTGCTCTTTATTCACATCATTATGCAAATTAGTTAATTTATTGAAAGTGAGAATACAATACAAAAACACATTAACAGCAACTTGTATTTATTCATGAGCATATTTTGTATTTTATGTTTTTTTTTATTATTTTTTTTTATTTTAAGAAACTTATAAGTAGCTTATTTTTAAATGATTTTAAGTAGGAATTTTATTAAATACAATGAAGGCGTTAAAGCGAGGGCGTTTTAAATAAAAAATTTTTGTAAAGTGAAATAAATTTTTAAAGGCGTTATGATATGTATAGAAAATTAGCTTAATTCTTATCAACGATTTTGACATTTTCAGTTTAAGTTCAAATACGAAGTTAACAACTATTTTAATTTTGAGATTTTAAAATCAGTAGAGTTCTACCGAATATTCGGTTTCGGATTAGGTGAAAAATTCTGTTTCTGTTAATATTAGGTTTAGGGCTAATTTTTGGCCGAATAACGAAACCGACACTTTTTAAAGAAGTGAAAAAAAGTTTTTCTAAGTAAAAAAACGCTATAACCGGTATACTCCGTTCATATGATACAGTACACCATTTAGTATAAATGAAATGTGATACTTGAGGAAGGGTTTTATAAGCACCGATTATTTTTCATTTTGATAGTGTGATTTAAGCTTAAAATAAACTTATTCGTGCCGGTAATAAATATTATTCCCATGATATTTATGTGCGAATTAAATAATATTTGAGAAAGGCCTCCATTGGAGAGGTATGATAAGTTTTGAGCCGAAGCCTTAGAAATTTGGTAGTGCGATTTAAGGTTAGGTACTTTATTTTTAATTAATTTAATATGAGTATGGCATACTTAAAACACTTCTGTTCATTAAACTCCTAACTCATAAAAAAAAATTGAATATTCTTTGTCCAAATGAAAGGATATCCTAAAATTAACTCAAAAATTAGAT
The DNA here is from genome assembly GCA_932274085.1 of Protocalliphora azurea. NCBI lineage: Eukaryota > Metazoa > Arthropoda > Insecta > Diptera > Calliphoridae > Protocalliphora > Protocalliphora azurea. Next base: position 3,812,582 of record OW026521.1, on the reverse strand, counting down.
CATCAAAAAATTATTAAAAACAGTTGAACTCAAATCTTAATACATATGCATATTGAAAAGTTACGGTTAGTTTCGGATTAGGTTGAATAATGACTTTTTAACCGAATATTATGTTCGGTTTGGTTTCGGTCTGAAAAAACTGATTTCGGTCAGTCTCTACAAATCAGTATTAAAATTTCGTGATTGTGAAATGCTTAAGGTATCAGCGAAAAGCGGATCGATTAAAGATGAAAAAGATTTACAGACGAATAATCTATGATTGGTCAGCCCATGATAAGACATGCAGATGCCTCGGAATATCTAAATTCTTGTGGTTCTAGTTTGTGAGTAACAAAAACTGAAGATGACAGCACAATTTTTTTTTTTCTGAAAACCGAAGTCTGCATCTGTAAACAATAAATATGTACATATGTATGTATTTTCAAATCTTATTGCGAGTTCCTCTATGTTGGACGAAAATGAGTCGAAAAAAATTAATATGGAAATCATTCATTGTTTTTCCTATAACAAACAAACAAATAGTTAATTTCTCTTATTATTAGATATATAACAGCTTTTGTGAAGTTTTTATCAACAGTTAAAAAAAAAAATCTATATTTAACGGTTAACAGCTAAAAACCTATATTTAGTACCACCATTCACAACCCAAGAAGCTTCATTTTGATTTTTTTCCTGATGAATAATCAAATTATTGTAAATAATTTATTTAAATAACACTATGCTACAAATTGAGGATAATCGCTTGTCGGCGGAATCATACTAACTGCAATTAATAGCGTTTGATGAGTGTAATAAAACCTCCAAAGAATTTTTCGCTGGTAGGTAAAATTTTTGTCTTATGACATTTTAAACTTTTCTTTTTTTACACCAAAGTAGGCTCAAAAAAAAAAAAAATAATTTATTTTCGCATAAATATTTAGAGCATTTAACGGGGAATATTTTATTAGAGCTTTCAATTCATCTATTTCTCATTATAAGGGGTCATTTTTAGGGCGTTTTTAAGAAAAGTGATAAAAGTCGTTTAAAACTTGGGTTTAATGGGTTAAAATTTTCTACGTTTCACTAGGGGTCACTGAAGGTCTAAAGGTCATCCGGTGTAGCATTTATCCACAAAAATGAAATGAAAACAATTATTAGTAATTTTCTTAACGATTTTTGGATTTCTTAACGAACTGGTTTCTATGTTATATTTCATTGCCTAGTTTAAGGCGTTTGTATAAGAACTGTGGGAAAAATTGATAATTTTTTTTCTAAGAACACATGATGAGTCGGGTGAATTTTTTACCTTTGAAAATCCCTAGTAAAATACGACGAAGAAAATATCTATAGAACATTTTAACTCTTTAAATCCAAGTTTTAAACGACTTTTATAGCTTTTCTTAAAAACGCACTAGAAATGACTCCTTATAATGAGAAATAGATGAATTGAAAGTTCTAATAAAACGAACTAGAAATGACCCCTTATAAGGAAAGATAAATGAAATGAAGGCTCTAATGAAATATTCCCCATTAAATGCTCTAAATATTTCTGCAAAAGTAATTGAGCTTCGAACTATATTTATAATATTATTTTCGACTTATTTGAGACTAGTTTAGAAGGTCATAAATCAAAAATTTTGCCTACCATGCATGATTTGTTGATGGAATGATTCCGTCTACAAAATACTGTTGCATAGTGTAATATAAAAAAATAAGTTACATACTTATGAATAAAAGACTCTCCCCTTTAAACACACCTTTAAAAGAAACTATAGGTATTTAACTTTTAACGATCATTTATTACAAGAAGGAAAAATAAATTGAAAAAATAAAACCTCTTGTCCATTGCCATAAAATGTTTAATAAAATTAAATTTATTTCCTTTAATAATAAAAAAAAAAAAAAAAAATGAAATGAAATGAAAACAATCTGTGCATTTTATACCACCAAAAACCAAACTGCATTAAAATTATAAATTTTTGTCTTGTATTCTTTAAATTTGTTTAAACAAGTGTTTATTTTTATTTATTTAAATGTTTATTATACCCATTATTTTTGGTGGTTTTTTTCTTTTTCATGGTGTGTTTAAATTTTAAATTGCATACAGCCAATGAAAGCTCGCTCCCCTCCTCACTTATATACACGATCACGTTTTACGTTTCCCGGTGTTTCCCCTAAAAAAAAAAAACAACGTTTATTGACAATTTAATAAATCTCTTCAACATAAAATGTCAACAATTTTAATGACTTGTTAAATAAATTTTACGGAAAAATAAAGAAGGAAAGAAATAAAATAAATACACCAGAATGTTGTAAAAAAAATTATCTTTGAAATTTTTTTTAATAATCTTGGCGGGAGTTATATTTTAGCCAGAGACGTTAGGCAGGAGGCAAATATTTGAAAGTTCTGCAGAGATCAATGACCTGACATTTGAAAAGTAATGAATGATGGTCTTTTTTTAAGTTTAGGTATATACCCAGCAAAACCTTTGCTTTCCTGGTAAGCTAGCAAGTATAATTGGAAACAAAAATAAACTACTTATTTTTTGCCTGAATAACTAGTTATTTGTCCACAAATTCATGTAGTTATTTTTTGACTCTAAAAAAACGTTTTTTTTCTGGATGAAGTGGCAGTTCTTGAATCTCTTTAGGTTGCTCTTCGCCCCAAATGCGGCAATTTTGTTTGTTTACATACCCATTGAGCCAGAAATGGGCCTCATCGCTGAACAAAATTTGCCTCGAAAACGTCGGATCTTCCTGCAACTTTTCAAGAGCCCATAGAGCGAAGCGATGTCGCTTGGGAAGGTCGAACGGCTTTAGTTGTTGCACAAGCTGTATTTTGTACGCTTTCAATTTAAGATCTCTACGTAAAATGCGCCTAGTCGTTCCATACGTCAGTCCGAGTTGCTGCGAACGACGCCGAATCGACTCTCCACGGTCTTCGTGTACACTCTCAGCTACGGACGCTATATTTTCCTCACAGCGTGCTGGACGTGGTCTATTCGGTCGAATATTATCCAATAATGAATACTGAGTTTTAAAATGGGTGATGGTGTTGCGAATAGTACGCTCAGTAGGCCGATTATGTTGACCATAAGTTGAGCGAAGTGCACGAAACACATTCCTCACAGAACGTGAATTTTCGTAATAAAGTTGAACGATTTCAACTTTATTACGCATTATGAAATGCCAAACAATACTAAACAAAAATAACATGACAGCATGACATGACCCACACGTGATCAGTCAAAAAAAGGCTATTGAAAAAAGTATCTCTATTGGAATCACCTGGTATAATATAGTTTTCTTGTGTAATTGAATTTTACAAATAATTTCTTATTTTTCAATTTCAATTTCACTTGACGGTAGTGGAAATGTACCGATTTATTGACTGCGACCACCGATTTAATTTTACTACTTTTATAACTGATTTTTAATAATTTTTGAAATCAATTGTTGGTTACTGCGATTATAAATATATTTATTTATTCATAATATTTTAATGCATATTATATGTCGATAGCAGTCACTAACAGTTGGTAATAAAACGGGTAAGTTTGAATATAATTTGGTTGTGTTTTCCTTTTCGATTCCATTAGATTTAACGTTAAACGTTTATAATGGTCGGGTTAACTAATTTTATAAAACTGTAATACTAAGTCAATTATAATAATGTTTATATAGTTTTTAATTCAGAAATTGTACAAAGTTTTAGCAATCCTAACAAAAACAATTAAAATTCCTTTGATGCCACTACATTTTTGTTGTTGCGATCACAAATCAAATTGGGAATAATAAAAAATAAAAAATCGAGCGGAAATATATATTTTTTTTCGAACAAAGCTATTTTTAAAAACACGTTTCAATTTGGAATTGGATTGGAATTCCGTTTCCAATCCAATTCCGTTGGATTCCGTTCCACCTCTTCTACAACAATCAATCAAAACACATTATTTTCTAAAAAAAAAAACGAAAGATATAAATTAAAATTTAAAATTCCAAATATGTTTGTGTGTAATCTTTAAAAACAAATTAAGTTAATTTATTAATTCTCTAATGACATGAACATGAGCATGAAATGGAAATAGAAATGAAATAAAAGGGAGCTATAAACTTAAGACAGAAAAGTACACATATGTAATTGTACGATTTTAGTCTAGTTTGAGTATTCATGGTTTGTCGTGGTTACATATTTTTTGTAACAAACTACACACATTTTAACTTCCATCTCCCATTCTTTAGATCCCAGCCAACTTTAACCATTCATCTATTCATTCGTTTACATTCGTAGTCGTAAATAACTTTAGAGATATATGATCGTCAGCGTTGTTTAGTATTGCACCCTTGAGGTATGTTTCTCCTTTTTTTTTTTTTTTTTTTTGTTTAATGCCACCGAGGGCTATATTGAGCAATAGATTGTTAAATGTGTGAGTATGAGCACGTATCTATAGATGGCTGATGTTATGTTACATTTTATTTCGTTTGGTTGGATGTGTGATGTTGGCGATGTTATGGGATGTGAGCATCGGTTGTAAAGCATCAAAAAGACCACAATAAATAGACAAGGCTCGTAAAACATTATTTAACTTACCATTAGTTGGTGAAGTTTGCGGGCAGTTAAGAGTTTCCAGTAACAGTTGATTTTGTATGGTTGATAATTGAAATTTGGAGCTCGAAATACAAAGGAAATCTTTGGATTTAAATATAATGCGTTGAGTGCAAATAATTTTGCATCAATATTGAAAAATTTTCATGAATATGTTAGGAATTGCAATGTTACTTAATGAGGAATCTTTTGACACTATCTTCAGAGAAGCCACAATAAATGTCGTAAATTAAAAACAATTTAGATATCAAAAGAAAATTTTAAAAATAATGGAAGTGTTAAGGAGTAACTGAACGATAGGTAAATGGGTAAATAAATATACTTGTTATCCTAGGAGACAGTTCTTCATTTTCTGAATGCAATCATACATAACTTATTGGAAGAGGGTCCAGTATTATAATTTCAATACTCAAAAGGAAGTTATCTTAGGTGGTGAAAGCAGCAAAGCTGAAAAATAGTAGATAGCGGTAAAGGTATGAAGTTGCATTCAGAGAAATGTCGCCGAACGGATGAAGTTCCCAAAATGCACAAACTAGGACCATGATTCAAGGTCTTTAAATCCTGAAATCAACCGCAATCTCTTACGAAGGAGTTAATGCCTCCAATGCTACTGTTTGATAGCTTAGTGAGGCTATCAAAAGATCCTTGTCCTGAATAGCGTGAATGAAGGTTCTCCATAGCAGGACATGTACAGAAGAGGTGGAAAATGGTTTCCACCTCATCCTACTTATGACAGTTAATGCAAAAGTCGTTTGATTGAAGTTCCAGCCTATTGGTGTGGGTTCCAAATCTACAGTGTCCCGAGACCGCTGTTGCAATGTTTCTCTGTTGTAATCTTGAGAGACGCAATTGGGAAGATGATATTGCTAAATCCAGCTTACAATCTGTCACATAGGTTCTTTTTCCATCTGTGTTGTGTCAAATCATGAAGTGCGATTTCAATACGCTTCCTGCATGCACCACAGAACCAAACTATATATTCAGCCTATAGAGTTGCACCATACCTTGCTAATTCATCGGCAGTGTTGTTGCCTTGATTCACCCCGTGACCACGCAACTATTTATATTCTTGAATATAGCGCCATCTCATTTAGGGATGTGATATACACCTGCCAGGGATTTGATTGCAGCTTGGTTGTCAGTAAATATTACGATATCTCTACCGTATGTCGTCTAATACTTTAACCAATTTGTCGCTCTTTTGATGTCCATGATGAGTCTAAACGACATTCGTATTTCAAATTCACCACCAACGTCATTTGTGTTCTAAGAACAATCAGTGTAGACGCATAGATTACCATCCGGAGATAAACCAGTTGAATTCCTAGTAACGCAGAAAGTGTTTGGAAACACAACAGTCTATGAATATAGGTAGAAGGTTAATCTTTCTTATTATACTTGAATATCCATATGTCCTGTATTGTTAAGCCTAGCTGCAGTGTTGAGAGCGAGCTTTCGGGCTAGAAGGTCCACTGGAATCCAGTTTAGCATCGCGAATGATGTCTTTGCAGACGTAGTGCGCGAAATCCTGCGAGTCTCATAAATCTAATTCACCTTAATGGGATTTATATCCCATTTGCCTCCTATGCTTTCCTACAGACAAAGATCGCTGTCATAGCTTTCGATATTCTTGCTTGTATATTGAGCTGCCATTTAATCTTGGTAACCTAAAGTTTAAGATTTTGTACTTCCTTGAGAATAGCACGAGTTTCATTTTGGAAGGATTTCCATTTAAGCCATTGTCAAGTCATGTTGACTATATTCAATTTCTGGTGGGACACGAGCCACCACGTTAATCAAACAACTAGTATTTAGAAGCTTTATGAGAAAACAAAATGTTTATTTTATTTATGAGATCCCTTAAATTTGTAAAAGCTTTATTGACACTGAACATTTTGAAAGACAAGTTAAAATTGTTAAATTCGCAATGGAAAAACTCTTGGTTCATTTCAAGATCCTGGAAAACCACATGGAGGGCAGCACTAGATGATCGGTCACCTAATTGTCATCCTTTCGTACAATGTAAGCTGAGTCTCCAGCTTGAACTTTACCGGATTGTTCAGGTTAGATGGATTAATGACCCACCTGCCGAATGGCAAGAACCATACGGTCTAGATGGAATGATAATAGAACAAACTTGTTATTTACGTTCTCTAGAACGCGAGAATTCTGACTCTTGTTAACTATGAAGATTACAAGGTCACTACAGAAACAGATTGGTTTGGAAAAGTAGTTATGCAGCAGGAGTAACGATATCAGATCATTATGAACCCCCAAGTGACATAACTCAAAGAAATACTGCCGTCAGAGTTTAACCGAACATCTATAGGAATATATAGGAATTTACTAAAACTTAAAGTTTACCGAATACTTGTTATAGAGTTGGCTTTATTTTTCGAATCGCAGACTTCGTACAGTATGAAATGAGCGTACGAGTATACATAACGCTACATAACGTTAAAGATTCAAAGAATATCGGGTGGATATTATATTATAGTAGCAGATAGGTTGTATTTGAACAAGGTCTAACTAAATAATTTTGAGTATAAGATAAAGTAGAGATTTCTTTTAATAGAAATCAAATGCTAAGAATTTTTTCGCTTAAGTATCGAATAAATCTGTTCGGCAAACCCTACATTTATTTGAAAGTAAAAAGTATAAAGTGGACATCCCATTGAAAATGCTAGTTAAACAGAAAAAAAAAAAATTACTTCAAGCCGTTTTTTTGTTTGATTGTTTGTTGTTTTCTTGCCAACTTGGTAATTAGCCATAATTCATTGTTGTCTACATAGAAATTTAAACAAAAAAAAAAAAAAGATAGGAAAAAGTTTGTAAATAAAAATAGTAAAATATTTAAGACTCCTGGGTATTAACTTTACACAAGATTTACTAAACTATATAGAAAAAGGTAAATATATAGAGTGGGAATTATATACAAAATAATCTTCTTAATAAATATATAACGTATATAATCTAGGAGCCTCCATAAAAACATGCTAATGAATGATTTCCGTTTTCCTTTTATAACAACTTGTTTATTTAATTCTTAGAGTTTATTTTTCTTAGCTTTAAGTTTTTAAATTGTTAACTTTTTATTTCATAACAAATTGTAACAGTTTATTGCCAAGCCTAAATTCAAAGTTTTCCATTTAATTAAGTTTCTTAACAATTGCTACTCGTATATAGCAATTTATATCAAATCCTATTCAATCAATTTCCTTTCCCTCGTTTCGTCTTTGAAGTTAGGATGAGAGAACATTTCTTTTCCTTTCGATTAATTCAATCATATTGTCTTATTGTTATGACTTTTTTTGTTTTGTAAAAATATCCTCTTTCAAATATTTTCCTTAGATCAATGGCGAGGAAAAAAAATCAATTTCCGGCTTTCATCAATTGTTCTTCTGTTGTTAAATGTCAAGAATTGTCAACAAAATGTTGTGGCAAATGTTGTTATGCAAAAAGAGAAAATAAAAATCAGAACAGAACTTAATCAAAATAATCACAAATTGTTTCGCTTCGTTGAAGGAAATGAAAGTTTTTGAAAGTCTATTATTCTTTTTGGGAGATGAATTGCAAAAAAATCAAAAAACGATAATAGAGAGTTTGGTATGAAAATAAAATTAAAACATTTATGAACTGTGGAAAAATTATGTGAAATAAGTAAAACTCAAATAAATGTGGATCATAGTGAAAAATGTATACTTAATTATATATAATTAATTAGACAAATTGATTTTTTAAAATTCCTTGCTAAGAACTTTTAATAACATTGCACAGTGGGGTTGTATCGAATTTTTTTTGGAAATAAATCTGTAACTTCCAATCGGCTGGTTGGATTTACATAAAATTTCACACAGGTGGAGTAGAGGAGTGTACCATTTTAAGTTTAGAAGGTCGACCCTACATAGTCTTCAGAAGGGAGGTACTGGAGCTCTGACATAGAAAATTTTCATTGCTCGCCAAATTTTTGTTTCTTATCCTATTTTAAATATTTTTACACCTTCTTAAAGTTATTTGCATTTGAATTTTCAACTGTCTTAATTTTTCAAAATTTTGGTTCAGTTTTTTTTTGTCAATATATATCCCAATATTTTTCTCCGATATCTCTTCTGAGTTCAAAAATAAACGATTTTGAAATTGAAAGTTGCAAAAATTGTGAATTTCTTTTTTTTACTTTAAAATAAAATTTTATTTAATAACTTTTAATAATTTAACACTTTTTTGAAAAGTATCTCCACAAGCCTAAAAACCCAATAGGACTATGTACACACCCTCCCGAATTCGACATATTTTATATAAAAATTTTGACTTTAGCCTATAAGTTCTAAAATCCCAAAGGCTAAAACTCTAATGTATTCCAAAACATTTGCCAATGGCGTTTTCCAAACCTGCAATAAATGTGGACTTTGTGGGTAAAATTCAAAAAGATTCCATTTTTGGGAATTTCGTCGTGAAGCCAATATTTTTTACAGAACCAAAACTACGCCACTTTAAATAATACAATGCTTTTGGAACTTATCTCGATATTTTTTGGTTCAATAAAAGATATTGACTTTATTCTTTTTGTATGTAATTAAGAATTATATCAGTTACACAGAGAAGTTTATTAAAAAAAAAAAATAAATAATAAATCCATAGTTTTTCTGATTTTTGGAATTAAAATAAAATTTTTGTAAAAAAAATTGTTTTTTGGAAAAACTATAAATATTTGATCCTGGTTTGTTAAGATATCTTAACGAAATTTTCAGCGATTATTCACTTTATCATTTGAAATGGTAAAGCGTAGACAAATTTAAGTTTTTTTTTTTTTTTTTTGTAAAAGAATTCCACAATTCCCAAAAAACCGAAAAAAATCGTAAAAATAGATTTTTTTTTTAATTTTATCCATAAAGTCCACATTTATTTTAGGTTTGGAAAAAGCCATTGGAAAACTCTCTGTAACACGTAGAAGTTTTCGAAACTTCATTTGGTTTGCAGAACTAGCCTTTGGGATTTTAGAATATATAGACTAAAATAAATATGTTGATTTAAAATAGTTCAAATTCGGGATGGTCTGTGTTTAGGCCTGTTGGGTGTTTGGGCTTGTTTCTAATTTTAAAGTTATATCTGTAAAGATAGCTTTCAGAAAAGTGTTAAATTGTTATATGTTCTTACATAAAATTGTATTTTAAGAGAAAGAAGAGAAAAAACACAAAAAATCATTACTTGCAAATTTCAATTTCAAAATTGTTTATTTTTCTCAGAAGGCAAAGAAGGGATATTGACTTCTAGTTTTTTTATTCGATAGATTATTTTATTGTTTAGCTAATTGGGTAAAAAATGTACAAAACCAGACAAAAATATTGGGATATCAATTGAAAAAACTGGACCAAGATTTTGAAAACTATAACAGATAAATAGTACATGCAAACATGCTTTTCATAGGCCTTATCGAGAGCTTTAAGAAGATGCAAAAATAGTTCAAATCGAAAATTTTCTGTGTCAGAGGTACTCTATTTTGAACCCTAATAGCTCCGCTCCTGAAGGTTATGTGGGTGGGACCCTCCTTCCAAACTCAAGATTTTAAACGACTAAAGTTACAGATTTATTTCCAAAAAATTTCGATTCTGCCCCACTGTGCACTGGTCGGCAAAAAATGCTTCGCTAAAGACGAATAGTTGGACTATATGGATTTTGATGTGCTAAAAACGAATCTGCTTTCAGTTTTTCTCCATCTGATCTGGATTTGCTTTATGGGCGTGTCTAATATATCGCCCATAATAAGATACATGAGTATATTTCAAAATAACTAAAGAAATGTGTGTGAAGATAAATTTTAAAATTTATAACCCCAGACGCAAACCACGTTAGTTAACAGAGGTCTGTTAACTCGTTAACATAGCTCTGTTAAGCATGGAAAAACTGATATATTCAATAAAAATGGAATTAGGAACACATTTTTGGACCAAATGGGTCCAGAAAACCGTTACCATTACGAAATACACTCACATATCTTAAATTCAGGCAACTTTCTCAGAATTGGCTTTAAAACATGAATTTCACGATCATTCAAAATTTGGGATTCTGAGTGGGATGAATCCAGATTCCAGGGAAACAAGGCAACGTGGGCGGACAAAACTTTTTGGAGATGATAGATAAGGTATCCCACTATGTCCTCCACTTTTCAGATCCTTTAACAGTGTGAGTTGGAAGGAGTTATACAAATTTTTCAAAAATTTAAAATTTGGGATTCTGAGTGGGATGAATCCAGATTCCAGGGAAACAAGGCAACGTGGGCGGACAAAACTTTTTGGAGATGATAGATAAGGTATCCCACTATGTCCTCCACTTTTCAGATCCTTTAACAGTGTGAGTTGGAAGGAGTTATACAAATTTTTCAAAAATTTAAAATTTGGGATTCTGAGTGGGATGAATCCAGATTCCAGGGAAACAAGGCAACGTGGGCGGACAAAACTTTTTGGAGATGATAGATAAGGTATCCCACTATGTCCTCCACTTTTCAGATCCTTTAACAGTGTGAGTTGGAAGGAGTTATACAAATTTTTCAAAAATTTAAAATTTGGGATTCTGAGTGGGATGAATCCAGATTCCAGGGAAACAAGGCAACGTGGGCGGACAAAACTTTTTGGAGATGATAGATAAGGTATCCCACTATGTCCTCCACTTTTCAGATCCTTTAACAGTGTGAGTTGGAAGGAGTTATACAAATTTTTCAAAAATTTAAAATTTGGGATTCTGAGTGGGATGAATCCAGATTCCAGGGAAACAAGGCAACGTGGGCGGACAAAACTTTTTGGAGATGATAGATAAGGTATCCCACTATGTCCTCTACTTTTCAGATCCTTTAACAGTGTGAGTTGGAAGGAGTTATAAAAATTTTTCAAAAATTTAAAATTTGGGATTCTGAGTGGGATGAATCCAGATTCCAGGGAAACAAGGCAACGTGGGCGGACAAAACTTTTTGGAGATGATAGATAAGGTATCCCACTATGTCCTCCACTTTTCAGATCCTTTAACAGTGTGAGTTGGAAGGAGTTATACAAATTTTTCAAAAATTTAAAATTTGGGATTCTGAGTGGGATGAATCCAGATTCCAGGGAAACAAGGCAACGTGGGCGGACAAAACTTTTTGGAGATGATAGATAAGGTATCCCACTATGTCCTCCACTTTTCAGATCCTTTAACAGTGTGAGTTGGAAGGAGTTATACAAATTTTTCAAAAATTTAAAATTTGGGATTCTGAGTGGGATGAATCCAGATTCCAGGGAAACAAGGCAACGTGGGCGGACAAAACTTTTTGGAGATGATAGATAAGGTATCCCACTATGTCCTCCACTTTTCAGATCCTTTAACAGTGTGAGTTGGAAGGAGTTATACAAATTTTTCAAAAATTTAAAATTTGGGATTCTGAGTGGGATGAATCCAGATTCCAGGGAAACAAGGCAACGTGGGCGGACAAAACTTTTTGGAGATGATAGATAAGGTATCCCACTATGTCCTCCACTTTTTAGATCCTTTAACAGTGTGAGTTGGAAGGAGTTATACAAATTTTTCAAAAATTTAAAATATGGGATTCTGAGTGGGATGAATCCAGATTCCAGGGAAACAAGGCAACGTGGGCGGACAAAACTTTTTGGAGATGATAGATAAGGTATCCCACTATGTCCTCCACTTTTCAGATCCTTTAACAGTGTGAGTTGGAAGAAGTTATACAAATTTTTCAAAAATTTAAAATTTGGGATTCTGAGTGGGATGAATCCAGATTCCAGGGAAACAAGGCAACGTGGGCGGACAAAACTTTTTGGAGATGATAGATAAGGTATCCCACTATGTCCTCCACTTTTCAGATCCTTTAACAGTGTGAGTTGGAAGGAGTTATACAAATTTTTAAAAAATTTAAAATTTGGGATTCTGAGTGGGATGAATCCAGATTCCAGGGAAACAAGGCAACGTGGGCGGACAAAACTTTTTGGAGATGATAGATAAGGTATCCCACTATGTCCTCCACTTTTCAGATCCTTTAACAGTGTGAGTTGGAAGGAGTTATACAAATTTTTCAAAAATTTAAAATTTGGGATTCTGAGTGGGATGAATCCAGATTCCAGGGAAACAAGGCAACGTGGGCGGACAAAACTTTTTGGAGATGATAGATAAGGTATCCCACTATGTCCTCCACTTTTTAGATCCTTTAACAGTGTGAGTTGGAAGGAGTTATACAAATTTTTCAAAAATTTAAAATATGGGATTCTGAGTGGGATGAATCCAGATTCCAGGGAAACAAGGCAACGTGGGCGGACAAAACTTTTTGGAGATGATAGATAAGGTATCCCACTATGTCCTCCACTTTTCAGATCCTTTAACAGTGTGAGTTGGAAGGAGTTATACAAATTTTTCAAAAATTTAAAATTTGGGATTCTGAGTGGGATGAATCCAGATTCCAGGGAAACAAGGCAACGTGGGCGGACAAAACTTTTTGGAGATGATAGATAAGGTATCCCACTATGTCCTCCACTTTTCAGATCCTTTAACAGTGTGAGTTGGAAGGAGTTATACAAATTTTTCAAAAATTTAAAATTTGGGATTCTGAGTGGGATGAATCCAGATTCCAGGGAAACAAGGCAACGTGGGCGGACAAAACTTTTTGGAGATGATAGATAAGGTATCCCACTATGTCCTCCACTTTTCAGATCCTTTAACAGTGTGAGTTGGAAGGAGTTATACAAATTTTTCAAAAATTTAAAATTTGGGATTCTGAGTGGGATGAATCCAGATTCCAGGGAAACAAGGCAACGTGGGCGGACAAAACTTTTTGGAGATGATAGATAAGGTATCCCACTATGTCCTCCACTTTTCAGATCCTTTAACAGTGTGAGTTGGAAGGAGTTATACAAATTTTTCAAAAATTTAAAATTTGGGATTCTGAGTGGGATGAATCCAGATTCCAGGGAAACAAGGCAACGTGGGCGGACAAAACTTTTTGGAGATGATAGATAAGGTATCCCACTATGTCCTCCACTTTTCAGATCCTTTAACAGTGTGAGTTGGAAGGAGTTATACAAATTTTTCAAAAATTTAAAATTTGGGATTCTGAGTGGGATGAATCCAGATTCCAGGGAAACAAGGCAACGTGGGCGGACAAAACTTTTTGGAGATGATAGATAAGGTATCCCACTATGTCCTCCACTTTTCAGATCCTTTAACAGTGTGAGTTGGAAGGAGTTATACAAATTTTTCAAAAATTTAAAATTTGGGATTCTGAGTGGGATGAATCCAAAATTCTGTTTCCAGAAAAATTATTGTAAATAAGAAGTAAAAAAAGAGCTACTATCAACAATGAGAAAACGTTGGATTTATTATGAGCCTTTATCAACTCAAAATACTGAAGACTTGAAGGACTTTTATTATCTTTTAGATATGTATACAGATACATCAAATTATTTTATAGAAAATAAGTAGTAGATGTTTAAAATATTAGAAAAATTGTCTACATAAATTTGATGTAATAAAAAATCGTATTAGAAATAGAATATTTATTAAGGAAGATGATAAATACCAAAAATAATAATATTGATTGAGTTAAAATAGACATTTTTTGTTTGTTTTGTTATTTTAAATTCATTAATAGAAATACATGAATGCTTAGAAAAGGATAAAGATTTACTTAAATTTGGGAAATGTGGCAACCCTATTAAAAATAGAAAATATTTATAAATTATTTTTTAAAAATATTTTGTGTATAGATATTATTAAAAGTATACAGAAATATTCATAATTTTCTAAGTAATTATTTACGCAAAGCTAAAGGCAAAAGTTGCAAGTTTGTAAAAATATAGTCATATATACAATAAATTGGAAATATAAAAGTTTAAAGGCGCATATTTCTGAAGTGAGGCATGATATTTACTTGAATCTTTTTGCAAAATATCGGAAATTATATGTGCTAAAAGATAAGCTTAATTTGGAATACATAGTTTTAGAAATAAACCAAACAAAATCCCAATTTGGGGTTTTTGGAGAAGATACAAATTTTTTAATTGTAATAGCATATTTGTTTATGAAGATATCTTAATGAAATTTGCAGGAAATGTGGATCTTATTAACATAAACAAAAGCGCGTTAACCATATTTCATTCAGGGATAGTGTTTTCCTGAATTCTCAAAAAAAACTAATGAAAATTACCAAAAATGGGATTTTTTACATTTTTGGTGATAGAATCCACATTTATCCGAACTCCCGTAGATTTTGATTTGAAACTTTTAACAACATATTGAAAATTCTTAAAATTTATTCTGCTTGTCGATTCGTGCTTTGGGATTTGAAAAAATATGGTCTAAAATCAAAACTTTCATATAAAATGGGTCAAATTCGGGAGGGTGTGTACCATGACCAATTGAGTTATTGTGCATGTTTTTTATCTTAAAGTTATCTCTGTGAAGTTACCTTTCAGGAAAGTGCAAAATTATTATATGTTAATAAAGAAAATTTTATTTTAGATAAAAGAGAGTGTAGATACTTTTTCGGCTAAAAAAACACAAAAAGTCGTCTTTTTGCAATTTTCAAATTCAAAATCGTTTATTTTTTGACTCGGTAGAGATATCGACTTCAAATTATTTTTATTCAATAGATAATTTTATTCTAATAAAATCGGTTGGAAATACTAGGATATATATGAAAAAAACTGGACCAAGAACATGCAAAATTATGGTGCTTAAAAATTCAAACGCAAATAACTCGAAAATTATAAGAGATAAATAGGACATGTAAGCATGTCTTTTATAGGTCTTATCAAGGCCTACGACAATATATAAAATCGAACGAGAAACAAAAATTTGGCAAGCGATTAAAAATTTTTTATGTCAGAGGTAACTTTGAGCCCCATTAGCTCCGCCCCTCAGGGGTTTGTTGTGCACCCCTTCCAAACTCAACATTATGCGCTCCTTTACTACGCCTGTACCAAATTTCATGAAAATCCAACTAGCTGATCAGAAGTTACAGATTTATTTCCAAAAAATTTCGATTCTGCCCCACTGTGCAATATGGGAAAGAGTTTCCAACAGTCCTGTGGAGAGCTACTTTAATATAACAAAAAATGTAACCTTGCAAAGGAAAAGTTTGGTGGTGCCTACGAAATACGTCCGAAAAAGCTATACGTATGTCAAAGCAAAAATAACTGATGCCGAAAGTACGTATGCTTGTATTCAAAGTACCCAAAAACAAAGTATGACTGTTCAAAAGCCAATAATATTAGAGGAAGACCAATGGAGGAGGACTCCAAAAAAGATACACAGAAAATTAACCGAAAAATAATATTCGATAAAGTATTATTTCAATTCTCGTCGAGGCCAAGGGATATAAAAGAAAAACGCCACATATTGCTGACATATAATAAGGTATACAAAAATAAGATTGTTCCTTTTCCCCTAACAATCGATTTGACACAATACTTCAAACATTTTTGTATAATGTAAATGATAAATCGTGGAATTATATTGAAATTGAACACGACTATCAAAATGATAGCTTCAACTGCGGTGTTTTTATTTGTCTATATATTGAAGCTTTACTCCACAACAAGCCCCTAACGAACCTACCAACATTTATAGGGAAACAATTAAAAAGTATCTAATAGAGTATGCCTATGACATGAGTGAAATTTGTGTCCATTGCGGTTATAAAGTTCTAAACCCTACATTTCAATGTTCTGAGTGCAATCGCCCTGCATGTTTCGACTGCATTAAATACCATTACATGTGTAATGAAAAAGAAAAGCTATAAATATTTTGTAAAAAATAACATATAATAATGTCACAGGATGGCAAAGAATTTTGTTTCACTTTCTAAATCATTTTAAATACACGTAATCATGAAGGACGACACATGTAGAACACCGCTTTGAAATGACAAGCAAAATACTAAATTATTTTGTAAATCCTTTCACTTCGATTTGAAAATTTGTCCGTAAAAATTTTTGAAAAATAAAAGCATATGAAAAAGTTTTCAAAGTGAAGTGTTTTACAAAATATGCCTCGTAATTTGACAAAAGTAAGCACAGACTTAGTACTCCCTGATCACGTGTATTAAAATTCGCAACCCAGAATCAGCGTCCTGTATATTTATTAATCCTATATTAAACAAATGATATCCATGCGCATTAATAATGTTCAAATTTTTTTATTAATAACTCGGTGCTACAGAATAAAAATAAAAAAAATAAATACACTTTTCACATAGTGTAATAAATATTTAATATTTAAATATTTAAACATTTGATTTTACCTTTTATTTTTAAGCTTAAGAATAATGTTATGAACAATAATAAACTATTATTAAATTATCGAATAAATTAAATTTTAAACTGTTTATTTCGCATGAAAGCTAATTAATTTGAACGTTTTGCAAAATATGAATACATATGTATGTGATAATATAATTTAAGAATTTTATTTTTATTCAAGTTGAAATTAAATTAAATATAATGAACTTTTTTTTAATAATAAAAAAGTAGCTCTTTTTTACTCCTTATTTACAATTATTTTCCTGGAAACAGAATTTTGGATTCATCCAACCCAGAATCCCAAATTTTAAATTTTTGAAAAATTTGTATAACTCCTTCCAACTCACACTGTTAAAGGATCTGAAAAGTGGAGGACATAGTGGGATACCTTATCTATCATCTCCAAAAAGTTTTGTCCGCCCACGTTGCCTTGTTTCCCTGGAATCTGGATTCATCCCACTCAGAATCCCAAATTTTAAATTTTTGAAAAATTTGTATAACTCCTTCCAACTCACACTGTTAAAGGATCTGAAAAGTGGAGGACATAGTGGGATACCTTATCTATCATCTCCAAAAAGTTTTGTCCGCCCACGTTGCCTTGTTTCCCTGGAATCTGGATTCATCCCACTCAGAATCCCAAATTTTAAATTTTTGAAAAATTTTTATAACTCCTTCCAACTCACACTGTTAAAGGATCTGAAAAGTGGAGGACATAGTGGGATACCTTATCTATCATCTACAAAAAGTTTTGTCCGCCCACGTTGCCTTGTTTCCCTGGAATCTGGATTCATCCCACTCAGAATCCCAAATTTTAAATTTTTGAAAAATTTGTATAACTCCTTCCAACTCACACTGTTAAAGGATCTGAAAAGTGGAGGACATAGTGGGATACCTTATCTATCATCTCCAAAAAGTTTTGTCCGCCCACGTTGCCTTGTTTCCCTGGAATCTGGATTCATCCCACTCAGAATCCCAAATTTTAAATTTTTGAAAAATTTGTATAACTCCTTCCAACTCACACTGTTAAAGGATCTGAAAAGTGGAGGACATAGTTGGATACCTTATCTATCATCTCCAAAAAGTTTTGTCCGCCCACGTTGCCTTGTTTCCCTGGAATCTGGATTCATCCCACTCAGAATCCCATATTTTAAATTTTTGAAAAATTTGTATAACTCCTTCCAACTCACACTGTTAAAGGATCTAAAAAGTGGAGGACATAGTGGGATACCTTATCTATCATCTCCAAAAAGTTTTGTCCGCCCACGTTGCCTTGTTTCCCTGGAATCTGGATTCATCCCACTCAGAATCCCAAATTTTAAATTTTTGAAAAATTTGTATAACTCCTTCCATCTCACACTGTTAAAGGTTCTGAAAAGTGGAGGACATAGTGGGATACCTTATCTATCATCTCCAAAAAGTTTTGTCCGCCCACGTTGCCTTGTTTCCCTGGAATCTGGATTCATCCCACTCAGAATCCCAAATTTTAAATTTTTGAAAAATTTGTATAACTCCTTCCAACTCACACTGTTAAAGGATCTGAAAAGTGGAGGACATAGTGGGATACCTTATCTATCATCTCCAAAAAGTTTTGTCCGCCCACGTTGCCTTGTTTCCCTGGAATCTGGATTCATCCCACTCAGAATCCCAAATTTTAAATTTTTGAAAAATTTGTATAACTCCTTCCAACTCACACTGTTAAAGGATCTGAAAAGTGGAGGACATAGTGGGATACCTTATCTATCATCTCCAAAAAGTTTTGTCCGCCCACGTTGCCTTGTTTCCCTGGAATCTGGATTCATCCCACTCAGAATCCCAAATTTTAAATTTTTGAAAAATTTTTATAACTCCTTCCAACTCACACTGTTAAAGGATCTGAAAAGTGGAGGACATAGTGGGATACCTTATCTATCATCTACAAAAAGTTTTGTCCGCCCACGTTGCCTTGTTTCCCTGGAATCTGGATTCATCCCACTCAGAATCCCAAATTTTAAATTTTTGAAAAATTTGTATAACTCCTTCCAACTCACACTGTTAAAGGATCTGAAGAGTGGAGGACATAGTGGGATACCTTATCTATCATCTCCAAAAAGTTTTGTCCGCCCACGTTGCCTTGTTTCCCTGGAATCTGGATTCATCCCACTCAGAATCCCAAATTTTAAATTTTTGAAAAATTTGTATAACTCCTTCCAACTCACACTGTTAAAGGATCTGAAAAGTGGAGGACATAGTGGGATACCTTATCTATCATCTCCAAAAAGTTTTGTCCGCCCACGTTGCCTTGTTTCCCTGGAATCTGGATTCATCCCACTCAGAATCCCATATTTTAAATTTTTGAAAAATTTGTATAACTCCTTCCAACTCACACTGTTAAAGGATCTGAAAAGTGGAGGACATAGTGGGATACCTTATCTATCATCTCCAAAAAGTTTTGTCCGCCCACGTTGCCTTGTTTCCCTGGAATCTGGATTCATCCCACTCAGAATCCCAAATTTTAAATTTTTGAAAAATTTTTATAACTCCTTCCAACTCACACTGTTAAAGGATCTGAAAAGTGGAGGACATAGTGGGATACCTTATCTATCATCTCCAAAAAGTTTTGTCCGCCCACGTTGCCTTGTTTCCCTGGAATCTGGATTCATCCCACTCAGAATCCCAAATTTTAAATTTTTGAAAAATTTGTATAACTCCTTCCAACTCACACTGTTAAAGGATCTGAAAAGTGGAGGACATAGTGGGATACCTTATCTATCATCTCCAAAAAGTTTTGTCCGCCCACGTTGCCTTGTTTCCCTGGAATCTGGATTCATCCCACTCAGAATCCCATATTTTAAATTTTTGAAAAATTTGTATAACTCCTTCCAACTCACACTGTTAAAGCATCTAAAAAGTGGAGGACATAGTGGGATACCTTATCTATCATCTCCAAAAAGTTTTGTCCGCCCACGTTGCCTTGTTTCCCTGGAATCTGGATTCATCCCACTCAGAATCCCAAATTTTAAATTTTTGAAAAATTTGTATAACTCCTTCCAACTCACACTGTTAAAGGATCTGAAAAGTGGAGGACATAGTGGGATACCTTATCTATCATCTCCAAAAAGTTTTGTCCGCCCACGTTGCCTTGTTTCCCTGGAATCTGGATTCATCCCACTCAGAATCCCAAATTTTAAATTTTTGAAAAATTTGTATAACTCCTTCCAACTCACACTGTTAAAGGATCCGAAAAGTGGAGGACATAGTGGGATACCTTATCTATCATCTCCAAAAAGTTTTGTCCGCCCACGTTGCCTTGTTTCCCTGGAATCTGGATTCATCCCACTCAGAATCCCAAATTTTAAATTTTTGAAAAATTTGTATAACTCCTTCCAACTCACACTGTTAAAGGATCTAAAAAGTGGAGGACATAGTGGGATACCTTATCTATCATCTCCAAAAAGTTTTGTCCGCCCACGTTGCCTTGTTTCCCTGGAATCTGGATTCATCCCACTCAGAATCCCAAATTTTAAATTTTTGAAAAATTTTTATAACTCCTTCCAACTCACACTGTTAAAGGATCTGAAAAGTGGAGGACATAGTGGGATACCTTATCTATCATCTCCAAAAAGTTTTGTCCGCCCACGTTGCCTTGTTTCCCTGGAATCTGGATTCATCCCACTCAGAATCCCAAATTTTAAATTTTTGAAAAATTTGTATAACTCCTTCCAACTCACACTGTTAAAGGATCTGAAAAGTGGAGGACATAGTGGGATACCTTATCTATCATCTCCAAAAAGTTTTGTCCGCCCACGTTGCCTTGTTTCCCTGGAATCTGGATTCATCCCACTCAGAATCCCAAATTTTAAATTTTTGAAAAATTTGTATAACTCCTTCCAACTCACACTGTTAAAGGATCTGAAAAGTGGAGGACATAGTTGGATACCTTATCTATCATCTCCAAAAAGTTTTGTCCGCCCACGTTGCCTTGTTTCCCTGGAATCTGGATTCATCCCACTCAGAATCCCATATTTTAAATTTTTGAAAAATTTGTATAACTCCTTCCAACTCACACTGTTAAAGGATCTAAAAAGTGGAGGACATAGTGGGATACCTTATCTATCATCTCCAAAAAGTTTTGTCCGCCCACGTTGCCTTGTTTCCCTGGAATCTGGATTCATCCCACTCAGAATCCCAAATTTTAAATTTTTGAAAAATTTGTATAACTCCTTCCATCTCACACTGTTAAAGGTTCTGAAAAGTGGAGGACATAGTGGGATACCTTATCTATCATCTCCAAAAAGTTTTGTCCGCCCACGTTGCCTTGTTTCCCTGGAATCTGGATTCATCCCACTCAGAATCCCAAATTTTAAATTTTTGAAAAATTTGTATAACTCCTTCCAACTCACACTGTTAAAGGATCTGAAAAGTGGAGGACATAGTGGGATACCTTATCTATCATCTCCAAAAAGTTTTGTCCGCCCACGTTGCCTTGTTTCCCTGGAATCTGGATTCATCCCACTCAGAATCCCAAATTTTAAATTTTTGAAAAATTTGTATAACTCCTTCCAACTCACACTGTTAAAGGATCTGAAAAGTGGAGGACATAGTGGGATACCTTATCTATCATCTCCAAAAAGTTTTGTCCGCCCACGTTGCCTTGTTTCCCTGGAATCTGGATTCATCCCACTCAGAATCCCAAATTTTGAATGATCGTGAAATTCATGTTTTAAAGCCAATTCTGAGAAAGTTGCCTGAATTTAAGATATGTGAGTGTATTTCGTAATGGTAACGGTTTTCTGGACCCATTTGGTCCAAAAATGTGTTCCTAATTCCATTTTTATTGAATATATCAGTTTTTCCATGCTTAACAGAGCTATGTTAACGAGTTAACAGACCTCTGTTAACTAACGTGGTTTGCGTCTGGGGTTATAAATTTTAAAATTTATCTTCACACACATACTAAAGAACTGTGTTACGATTTATATAAACGATACACCAAAAGATGCGGACTAAAAATATTTTCAAGACATCCTAACATAACTTTCTTATATGCTCAATATTCTCGTAGTTATTTATTATTAGTTAGTGTCCGAACAAATTTTTTTCTTGTAAGATTTTTTTCTTAAAAGTTCTTTCAAAAAGTGAAAACGTAAAAAATGTTCCTGTTTTTTATTTCTAACATAAAGCTGGTAGTGCTAAGAATAAAATAAGCCATGTATCATAAAAATATATGCCCAAGCTTTGAATTTATTAACAGTTAAGTGGAAATACCCACGTATACCTACAATATGGTGGAGAAAATTTTTTTCTTCTTTTTTTCCAATAGGTAGAATTGATGAAATTTAAAAAGCTAAACAAGAATTTACTTTTTTTTCTATCACCTACTGATTCTCTTTTATCACTAATATGACCATCTTGTACAACTTAGATAGATAAAACTTGTCTACATACGGATTAAAATTGTCTTAACAGTATTTTTTATATGGTAAATATTTTCGAAGTTAAGGAGCAAAAATCTTCTAATTTTTCATGAAAAGTTTATACTTTTTTCGCCACTAATTTTTGAATAACTCCAAAAATATCGAGCTGATAAAAAAATAATGAATAAAACTTTTATTTGCATCTTTTGGTGTTCCAATTGTCTAAATCGGACAACTCGTTCTCAAGTTAAGGTCAAATATACTCGTGTATTCGCCTTATTAAGGATGAGATATTAGACATGAGCATAAAATAATCTCGACCTGAGGTCGAATTTCATCTACTCCAATAATTTTCTGTTGAAAGATGAAACATTTTTTTGTCGGCCAGTGTAAAATGTACTTTATGAATATTTTTTTTTATATATAAGATTTTTCATATTTTGAAAAATTATACAAATTTTCACAAATTCAATTTGGAAAAATCATTTACAGGAATTGTTAGCAGAATTCATTAGTTTCATTTCCCACAAGGTTTCATTCATTGACATCGAAGGATATGACCATAATGACCATATCCTTCAAAGAACTCATATATGAGATATTTCATATTTTGAAAAATTATAAAAATTTTCCCAAATTCAATTTGGAGAAACCATTAGTTTATTAGATTAATTTTCCACTAGCTTTCATTCCTTGACAGAAATCATTCAGAGAGCATATATGTGGTAATTTTTACTATGTCAAGCTTTCATCATTTCAAAGGAATGTACTATATAATAATTCAATATATTGGAGATATTTTTGCAACATGAAGATTATTCGAAATTTTATATTTTAAAGTTTAAATTTTAGAAAATATCCAAAACTTTTTTTTATCGCATGCAATATTTTTTACAAACTTTTTTATCGTATGCGATATTTTTTGCAAACGTATTTAACTAGGCATATATATTCTCATATACATTAATTTTATAGGAAATTTAGTTAAAATATTTTGTTAATTTAATATTTTCTTTTTTAATTGCAGGTAAGAAATTTATATATTACTCTCGTATCGGATCAAAAATAAGGTAATTTACACATATATTTGCAACTGAAAACTAATTTTTAGCAATCTAAAATCTTGATTTAATGTAGTGTTTTATCAAAGCTATAATATTTTGTACTTAAAACATATTTAACTCTCATTGAGTTTATATATGTTTTTATGTATAAGACATTTTTAGATTTCCTAAACATTTGTGAAATGTTTCCTAATGAACTGGCTTAGGCAACCAGCATCGGAACTAACTTATCTCCACAATAAATTTCATTTTTAATCTGTTTTAATTTTTTTTAGTTAAGTGTGGCAGCAATAGCACGTTAAAAACTTTTACTAAAAATTTTTTTTGAAAATAAAATCCCATAATTTAAAACTATAAAATTCTTTGATTAAGAATAATATCTAAAGTAATTGGTTTCTTTTATTATAATAATTCTAATGAGTAGTTACCAAGATTACGCCACCAACATATCAATCAGGGATGGAAAAGTTTAAACTATAGTACTTTTCTTGATACTATTTAACTTTCTTAAGTAGCGAAGAACTCCCTCTAGTTATTTGATACTGTCAAAAGGTTACCTTAATATTCCACAATTCGAATTAAAAATTTTCTAATGAAAATATATTTTGGAGATATATAATTTTCTAAATCTATGTTTTTCTTAATACATTTAATTTAGATTTACAATTGGTGTTCAGAAGTAATAATGAAATTATAATGAACACTATCTCTGATTAAATGCTGGTTCTTTAAGTTCTCAAAAAATTAGACACATAATTAGGGCAATTGAAATAAATTTATAGGGCAAACAAACTACATTATAGAAACATTTGGAGTCTAAAAATAACTACATGAATTTGTGGACAACTCGAACAAAAATAACTACACTGGTGCATATTCCTATAAACGCACATAATTTTTTTTAATCAACTTACCAAACATTGGGCTAAAAAATAATTATTTTTTTTAATTATTTGACTTCACTTAAAAAATTAATAACAAAAAACTTAAAATGTACATTAAGTTTTTTTTTCATTGTAATTTTAGTAGTTTAATGTAATTTTTTGTGGCATTTTCTTATATACGCACTACTAATGAACCAATTTAGCATTATTAATAAAGTGTTGAGGAACCTTTGTTTTAGATAAGTTCAAAAATTCGGTCTGGCATTGATTTGGCTAATTTTCTGTCAATTTCTTCCCAGGCTGGCTTAATTTTTAGTTTTAACATTGGCTTACATTTTGATTTCTTACATTTTATTTTTTAAGTTTAATTTTTTTATTTATGTGGAGTTTAGTTTATTGCGGGTGGCTTCTTCTTTTATTTTAATAATTTACCTTTTTGTTATTTTTTGATTACCTTTTGTTGATTTCCGCACTCGGTACTTCAGCCCTTTCTTAAGAAAGCCTAGAATAGCTTCTTCCGAACGGTTAATTTTTCGTCCAATTTTTCCAATTTCGCCTTGATCATGAAAAAATTTAATTTGAATTTCTTCCTGGTGTGTAAAAAAAAGTTCCTTTGGGCATCCTTGATGCTGATGGTATTTCCCAATTAAAACACAAATATTTCTAGTAAACGGAGTAGTTGACATTAGGAACTTACCTTAAATGAAATAAAAAACTAAAACTGTTAAAATTGTTAATATTTTTTTTGTTACTAATTCATGTTCGTACTAATCAGCGTTCGAATCGAGCCAGACCGACGCGTGTATGAAAGAATTGATCCACCTGATGTCAATATCAGAGAGATCTGATAATACATGCACAAACGGACTGCCAAAATTAGCAGTCCTAATCTTTTCTCCTCTTCCTCATTGTGACAACTTCTACAAAAGTCGTTTAAAGGGAACCCTAGTATCTTAGCATGCGCTAAGCAAATCCCAACTGAGACGACGGCTATTAGAAATTCGTAACCGATGCCTCGGTAGTCCCATGATGAAGTTAGCTCAATCTAATAATGGGGCCATATTTACCTCTAGGTTGTGGTTGTGTATTCATTTATCTCTTGTGTATTCAAGTTCTCTCTTGTGCAATTCTCGATAAGTTCCGCAGAATTATTGATCTGCAGATAGAAAGCGGTACTCCAACCAGTTGGTTCATATCTTCATATTTTAGGCTAGTTCATCCGCAATAAGATTACCCGGGTTCTTTGAATGATCCCTAACCCTAATGTCGCGCTTTCTTTATGACCGAGATCTCTACTTGAAGAATGCTGCAGTGATCTGGCAATTTGAAGAAGATGTTTTTCCTATAAACGGGAATATAGACACCCGTCAGTATAAAACTCCACTGAACCAGCTCTTAATTCCGGAGCAGTTGAAATTGGTACTAAGAAGTCTCTGCCAAGGAAGAGTATGGGAATACTATAATCAATATTGCAAGGAATGCTCTTAAGGAATCTCAGAACAGTCGCATGGCCGAAACCACTATCATTCCATGCGCCTATAGTCCTGAGCATAGTCGCCGACATAATGGCGATCTGTTTGGTCATAAGATCCACCGATAGCCAGTTCATTAGAACTACGCAGAATCCCATCAAAGATTCCGATGTAGGTGGATTTCTCGTAGTCTTTCACCATACTGCATACATAAGTATGAGCTTAATCACCATGTCGAAGAGTCATTTCGTATTTCTGGAATTTATTTCCTAAGAATTTATTCCTCGGTGAGACATAGTATCCAGATATTTCCCAGATACAGCCACCGCAACATCGTCCGCGTAAGCGATAGTCTTAAGCTTCAGTGAATTTAATTCCCTTAGTAATGAGTTTATGGTGATATTCCAAAGAATTGGAGATAAAACTCCACCTTGCGGAGTACCCCTATTTGCTATATCAAGGAAGACCACTAATGCATATATAGGTTTTCATAAATTTTGTGTAATTTCTATTTAAAGAAAAACGGATTTTGCTATTACAACAACATTTATGACATGGTTACTGACAATAATGACAAATGTAAACAAGTTGAAATAAGATCTAAATTCCGAATGTTTTGACCATTACTGTATTTATATATATAGAATTAACATTCCTTAAATAGTAATAGAAATTGAGCGAGATCGGGAGTTAGGTGCGTTTTACTCCTCTATCTTACCTACAAAGTGAAATTTAAATCATACTCGGTATCTGTTTTAAATCAACAACTCTTCTTCTTTTTAATTGTTTACATTTTCTATTCCTTAATAGCTTTTTTAACCCTAAAATCATTATTTGTTACTTCTAACTAACATTTTTAATAACTTTGACTTCATGTTGTTAATTGAAGTTGAAAAAAAAAATACGAAAAGCTCCTGGCCTCAATTACAAACTTTATGCTTTCACACCCATTTGATCTTTTTTATTTCATATTTTTTTTCCTCATATGACCACACACTCTTGTTGCATGTGAAACTCTCAATTTGGGTATCTTTTTTTTTTTTTTTAACTTGTTTTTTTGAAATTAATCACTAATTGAAAAATATTTTACTACAAAATGAAAAATACACACAATGCTACAATATCTTTATCTGAAAGTATGATGTACGGATGGACAGACGAACGAACACATGAAGGAAGGAATGAATGAATGAATGAGTGTTGAACTGCATCACAATGTTATCAAAACATGTGTATCTTTTCTTCTGTCGTTTTTTTTTTGTGTTGCACCAAGCAATGCGTTGGTCATCTTCATCATCATTCTATACTCATCGATAAAGTCTCATAACAAGAGCTACTTTTCAAAGACAGCAACTGCTTGTACATGACTTTCATGAATACTCTGCAATCCAAGCAGGGGTTCTACATTGTTTGTATGTGAATTGCAAGATGACGAAAAAGTGCCAGAAAGATTAAACGAAATTTCCTCAATATTACATCAGCAAAAAAAAAGTAAGTAAATGCATTAGGGAGAATTGAAGGACTGTAGGAGACCAACATTTAATGCTGGGCATCATGCTTTGCTAGGCATAAATATTTATATACCTACAAATTCTTGTAATACCACTTGATGATTTTGGTTTATTAACCCCTTTAAGACCTTCCTTTAGAGGCTTGTAATAAAGTTAATAATTCTAATGGTGGAATTATTATTATACTGAGGTAAAAGTTACATTGTAACATTGTTAACGATTGTGGCAGCAATTTTATTATTTTTTTTTCTACAATTTTAATTTTTTAATTCAAAGAATCGAATACATGATGTTATTTAGTAATTCGACACTTGTGTGGTGTCAAATTAATACCAACGAATATCAATTCTTTGTTGTTGACCTCAAGATGAACACATGCAAGGTTGATGCACTATTGACTTAAAAACATTAAAATTTAACTAGAAAATTACAAAATTTCTATTAATTTATAAGATGAAAATTATTTCAAAATTTTCGGACTTGTAAAACGTATGTAACAATAAAAAGAAAAATTCACTAAAGGCAAATTATGTATTTTTTTTTTTTTTTTGGTGCAAAATATGGAAAATTTTTCTCTTAAGTGTAAAGTATACAAAGTTATGTTATTTATTGGAATATATGCAAAATTATGCTCTTAAATATAAAATATGCAAAAAATGCTCTCAACTAAAGACTTTCTATGAAAATATTGCAAAATATGCTGTTAAGTCCAAAATATGCAAAAATATACTGTTAGGACCAAATAGGAAAAAATATGCTGTAATAAATCGATGTCAAAATTCTTAAAATTGTCGGAAGCGGATAAATAACTTATAGTTTGGTTCATTTGAAGCCCAGGAAAAAAATATGATCACAAATGAGTTATCATTTGTTGTAGAAAAATGTTTGATTTTGAAAGATCTAGCTAACAGCGTCAAACAAAATGCAGTTATATGTCGGTTTTGATTTATGCTAAGTAGAAGATGTTTTTCTAATTAAAATATATTTTAATTAGTCAAATATTTGCCTAGTATGACCTTCAGAATCCTTTTCCTCTTTAATTTTCTTAAAACCTTCCCCATTAAATTTTTTACTTATATTTAAAAATAAAATTCAAAGAATCCAAAAGTGATTATTAACCTACTCTCGATCCTATTCCATCAATGAAATTCAATCTTGATTCTGAGTTCCATGTAACCCCTTTATAGGTTAATATTATTTCTCAAACTCTCACACATGTTATATTCAAAAACGTTGTCGATGAACTGGCACGAGTTCTGAAAACTTTGGGTTGCCGTTGTGGTTCTCGTTTAGGTAATCACGTAATTTTCATAAAAAACACAACAACAACTCATACATCAAGAGACAAAATTATACAAATAAAACATGTGAGCCTACCAAACAAAATAACCAAACGACTAACCAACCAACCAGCCAACCATCCATCCAACCATCCAATACTTGTCATTGACCTCACATTAAAGTAAATAACAAACAAACAAACAAACAAACAAAAAAAAACTTATCAACATTGTTCAGAGAAAGGGGATAAAGATACTCGTATAAATAACTGAAAATAAAATGCAATCTCGCCTTTACTTTAGAAGACCTACATAATGATTGCTCCTCGACCATAAACGAAAAAAAAAAAAAAAACACTTAAACTGTTCCCCTTTCGTACGAGTCGTATAGCAAATATATTGGAAGACTATAAGTCTTGTTAATGCAATTGAAATTAAAATATATGTGAGAGAATATTGAGGTTGTAGTCAGACAAATAAATATACATACTTAAAGAACTACTCCGTTAGTGCAACATACATTGAATGTTGCAACAACAGTTCGGGGGAAAAAGAATCAAACAGATGAAACAATGCACAGTGGTCCCAAAACATTTTTTTTTTTTGAAATAATTCTGTGACTTGTGTAGCGTCTAAATAAGATTTCATAAGATCAGAGCTGAGGTGTCTTCTAGTTGATTTAGTGGAGCATAAATCCCTAGCAGGTCATGGGGTAGAGGGTAGACCTTCAAAGTTGGTAACCCCATAATTCCTTTATGACTTGAATGTAAAAAAATTTACATATTAGTAGTCCTTGTAAATCGCTACAAAAAAAATGTGCTTACAAGTGTTGGTTATCTCTTTTAATTTAAGAGATTTTAAGGTGGAAGCAAATTTTACCCACATTTTTGGCCTAGTTTTTTTAAAAAGTTTTTTTAAATTTGGGGGCCTTAATTTAAGCCCTACAAGTTTTTGAAAATTTCCACTAGATTTCTTATAAAATTCTAAATAATATTGCTACAATAATCATATAAATATATCTATCCGATAAAAAATTATATTAATCCGAAATTTAAACTTTAAAAAAAATTTCACATTTTTGGGGTTATATTCTTTCATTTCTAAAATATATAAATATTTTTTTTGTTCCGGACTACAGAATTTTTGTAATGAATTCATAAGAAATCTTAATGTAAATACGTGTAAAGCAAAATCGGAGGAACTGTGGGTAACGGTTTCCCTTCAAGCCATGTCCAAACTTTGTCAGTTTTGAAAAATTAGTGACAATAAATTTAAATTTGGATTTTAATCATGTTTTTGAGAAAGTATGTTAATATTCGGATCTAAATTAAATTTGAACAAATAGTGGTACTTCAATGAAATTTTTCACAATATAGATAAACTTGTTTTAAAATCAAGGAATTAAAAAACTCCCACTTTTTCTTGCCAAAATACTGTAAAACTCAATCCGGGGAAAACTTGTTTCAAAAAATGACTTTTTCATTAAAATGATCATCCCGCCGTTACAGAGGTCGTGGTTCAGAAAATATTTTTTGTGTATTTAACCAACATATGGGGGTATATAGTCAATATACATTTTTGTTGATCTTGGCTTTGACATTAGAGAATTTTACAAAAAAAAAAAAAAAAAATAATAATAATAAATAAAATAAAGAATTAAACAACTTTTTAAAAATTGACAACGTTTGAATAGTGCTAGGGGGGAAACCGTTGGCCAAAGCGCCCCCGATTTTGCTTTACACGCATTTATGTTAAGGTTTGTTAAGATTTTAGAAATGAAAGAATATTACCACCTTTTTGAAAAATTTCGGATTAATATAATTTTTTTATCGGATATA
Organism: Protocalliphora azurea; assembly: GCA_932274085.1. Classification (NCBI taxonomy): domain Eukaryota; kingdom Metazoa; phylum Arthropoda; class Insecta; order Diptera; family Calliphoridae; genus Protocalliphora; species Protocalliphora azurea. The sequence continues at coordinate 3,782,280 of OW026521.1, read as the reverse complement.
AAATATGATTTTTTTTAGTTTCAACTTCTGATTAATATAACTTTTTATTGGATAGATATATTTATATGATTCTTGCAGTAATTTAGTTAAAATCTACAATCGAATCTACTCGAAATTGTAGGACCTAAATTAAGGCTCCTAAATTTAAAACATTGTAAAAGCTAGGCCAAAAATTAGGGTAAAATTTGCTTCGGCTAAAATATCTCTTAAACTAAAAGATATAACCTTCACGTGTAGGCATGTTTTTTGTAGAGATTGTAGAAGAGTAGTGCTTGTACTACTAGTATGTAAATTATTTGACATTCAAGTCATAAAGGAGTTTTTGGCATTTAAAAAAAAATTTATACAATTACGGGGTTACCAACTTTGGAGGTCTACCCTCTACCCCATGACCCACTAGGGACTTGTTTATTTTTTTTAAATTCAACCCATAATTAAATTTTTGGGAACTTTTTTTTAATTACATACCCGAGGTTACCAACTTTGAAGGTTTACTCTCTACCCCCGTAACCCGCTAGGGACCTGTGCTTCTCCAAATAAAATGGAAAGCTCTACAGCTGTGACCTGGTGAAATTTTATTTAGATATCTCCAAAGGTTCACAAGTTGTAGAATTATTTAAAAAAAGTCGTTTTGGAACCACTGTGCAACGCTTCCAATAGAGACTACCTTTTGGGGTTTTTTGATTTAAAAAAGCACACACTCTTTAAATGGACACACTAACTGACGAACTGCCTGTCTGTCCATTTATCTGTTTAAAAGACTCCCCTTACGTTCAGCTATTTGTTTGTTCTATATGTCTGTCTTGTGTACGAATATTTGTGGGTCTTTCTAAATGCATGGTGCATTTTAAATGTGGATTCACTTGATTGTTTCCCTATTGTTGTTGTTCTTATTGTCAGACAGTGTGTGCACTATGTCTTTCCGTTGGCCGTCGTCTTTGTTGTCATTTGTCGTTTGTTGTTCGCCTGTTGTTATACAAGTGCATTTTCAATCTTGCTGAAGTTAAAGTGCTGATTTACGCAGTATTTGCAGTTTTTTTTCTTTTTTTGTTTTTTTGATGTGGAATGCACTAGACAAATATTCTTTGGAATTCTTGCTGCGGCAAACGATATTAGGAAAATTAAAATTAAATTGAAAGAATTTAAAAGTGTAGTTGAATTTGTAGCAAACTTGGAAATATTTCAGCTTAGAAATTGGCAAGTGAGAAGCAAGTTTACGTTTGAAATAGTCTTAATGTTCTTTTAAAACAGTCTTATTCAATTAATCAGAATCCAATTAATGTATGTCGAGAATATTGTGTTTTATTTTTCAAGTATATGTTCATCCAATTTGGAAACGTCAGGAGGGTTTTATTAAATGTAAATTAGTTTGTAAAGTAAAGTATTTTTTCGTTATTTTATCCTTTAGATATATAAAAGCCCAATGTGCAATTTCTTTGATTTACATTTAAATTAATGTTACCACAGTTTACTTTATTCCGTATAGCAAAATTGAGTTATTAAAATAATTTTATAAAATCTGCTAGTCTCATTTTAACCTCAATGATAAGGCAAAGCAGATATCCAAAACATTAACAGTTGGCTTTCTGGGGCCCTTCAAGCTGGTCCCGTTGTGTTATATATTGAGTATGATGAAATATCCGGAAGAACTTTTCCGAATGTTTATTTTTCCTTTAAAAGTCCAGAAACAAGTGTCATCGTTCTAGATTAGTCTTGCAAAAAGAACTCTTCCTCACAATAGATCACATCTTCTCTGGTCAAGGATGTCAGAGTGTTATTTGCGATTATACAATTTGAAATTAAATCAAATAATCGTCAGTTCAGAAAAGATGAATTAGAAAGATTATCGTATTTTTCGATTCGAAAGAAAACAGATAAATTCAAACGATTTTTTTTTTTTTTTTAATTAAATTATAGAATAAGCCCATTTAGGGTTTCCTATACGGGAAAAATTTCTCGGGATATATTTTAATTTTATTTTTTACATAAAAATGAAAATTTCAAAAGATTTTTTTTTTTAGTGGAAACTAATTTATATAACTTTCCATTACCATTTTACAATGAAACATTTTTTAAGATCAAGGAACAGCTTCAAAATTCCATATTAAATTCTATAGAATAAATTTTTGATATCTTTGAAATCACAGGAAATAAGAGAAAATATTTTGAATATTTATAAGATGACCTGTTCACCATTAGACAAACATTAAACATATTAAAGTAGCGTAGTTTTAGTTTTGAAAAATATATTGACTTTAATCAGTTTATTTGAAAAGAAATTTTAGTCGAGAGTACTAACGAAGACTTTACAGGGTTAACAAAAACAAAATTTCAAAGATATTGATTCTTGGATTTCTATTTTATAATTTCTTCGTCCTTAACTAAAATTATGACAAATTATTACTCTAAAAATTATCAATTCATGATTTTCTTTTTAAAGAAACTTTTATATTATTGATAATATCGCTTTAATTAGATTTAACTATCCCTTATACATCCTCATTCTCGTGACATGTATAAAAATCTGATACCAATGACCCATTTACGGATACATTACGCTAATTGCAAATATTTATTTATATCGTTTTTTTCTTTTTTTTTAAGTGATTTAATTACCTGCGAAAATGACACCAGTGACGAATTCTGTGTCATTTAATTTTCATAATTTGTTTTTCATGTTAACTTTTAATGTCACTTTTTATTTATTTTGAAATATTTTTATTTAATTTTTTGTTATTATAAATTTAATTGCATTTTCTTTGTTAAATAAAACCATTAAATAGTGACAAAATATTTAAACAATAAATAAACCAACAACAAGTTAATGCCTTTGACATATATTTTGTTATTGTCATATGACTGGGGTTCTCTGCTTTACATATACCTATTTAGATGTTTTTGTTGTTGTTGTTGTGTCATGAAAAGGTGTTGACACATTGTCAGTTTGTTTTTATACTTGAACAGACAGCCCGCTAGCACATGAACCAAGAGAATGTGGGTGCATACGACATGGGTGGCAACACTTTGATTTTAATTTTATTTATTTATTTATTTTTTCACAAAAAAAAAAAAAAAAGAATTTTTATAGAAATCTTTGTTTATAAGGTATGAGTATGTTTTTAATATTTATTTTGAAATTATTATATCATTAAATATTTACCAAGTAATGTGTTTATAGGTTCTTAACTTTTTAAACTTTAAATTGGTTTTGTTTTTGTTTATACGTGGGTGGGGTGATAAATTTTTCTTTAAATGTAATTTAGATAGATTTTCTATAGCACTGTAATTATTAACAATACGAAAAATAAACTTCTAGTTTATTTTAATCCCTTAAGTTTTTAAACTGCTTGCATTTGATCTAAATCTTTCCTGAGTCCAAGTAGTTGTAGCAGCAAAAAAAAAAAAAATAACTAAAATTGTGGTTTAAAAATGTTTAACAGTTTTAGTCGTTAATTTGCTTAAACTACTGCTACCTTTATTTGTAGCAGTATTTTTAGTTGTAGTCAAAAATTACAATTTTGAAAGTAGTGTAGTTTTTATAATTTTATTTTTTTTACCTATACTCATAAAAAAAACTGGTACCATTTTTGCTTAGTTATAGAGTAGCTATAGGAAGCAGATGTAGCAGCAGAGGTAGCACTAAAGGTAGCAGTTGAAGTAGTTCAATAAAAAATTAAGTAGCATAAAAATATTATGTTCCGTCTGTAGACGAAAACCAGTTCACAAATAGTATTCTCTATGTTGATATAATTTTTTCTTCAGAGTTATTTGGTTTAGGTCTATGATATACATTGCTTTCAAATGGAATATTGCCAATATTAAAAACATTATAAATTGGAAAAATATTTAATTGAATTTTTCTAATATATTAGATTTCTTTGAATACTGTAATACTGAGGATAATAATACGACAATTATAAATTAAAAAAAATAAAAAAAAAAACAATTTATATTACAGAAAAAATAATAACGAATTTGCAATAATTTAAAATGTTTATTTTATTTCGGATATGTTTATGGTGGATGTGTGCTGATGGGATTCAGAAACACAAAAGCGTTGTCCTTTAAAAATTCATATATATATACTTAAAGAAACATCATATGCTTTTTGAAATGAATATAAGGCCTTCGGATAGGAGGAAAGCTTTTCTTTTTTTACCCCATCCTCAACATAACTGAAATAAAATGTCCTCTAGCCCTACACCCACCATTTTGAAAAAGCACTGTTTACTTATTATTTTCAGAGAGAAAAATTACTTTCTCATTTCTCATTTTTTTAAGTAATCTTCGATAATTATTTATATTCATATAAGGTTCTTGCTAAAGGATTTTATATTTGTTGGATTAATGATATGTTCCTATATACGTTTAAGTAGCTTCACTTCCAACACAAACGCTTTAAAGTGCATAAGTCCCATACACAGTACTGTGCAGAACATAAGCAACAAAATAGGGATTACCCTAAAAGTAAATTTATTTTTTAAAGTATACAATTTGTAACAAAACTAATTTTATATAATTGTTAAGATGTATGAGTATTAACAAAAACTTGTATTTCAGAAGACGTAAATCTGTTTTTATTTAGAAAATTGAGAAAAGAAACTGTATGGTCTGTATTCATAAGTGTGCATAACAAAAGCAACAAAGCTTAGAAAAACCAAACACAAGTAAAAGCGAATGGTTTTAAGTCTAATTATCAGTGTTACCAGTTTAGCCTTTTTAAGGCTAAATCTAGTCTTTTTATTTTGCTTTTAGCCTCAAAATTTTCGTTTTAGCTTCTAGCTTTTTTCTAACGCTCTATACTCCCAATCAAAAAGTAACTAATTTCATTTACTTACTAAAACGATTATTATAACTATTTTTTAATACACTTCACTATACATAGAAACTATTTATGAATATTATTAAAAAAAATTCTTATGGAAGCGAAAATCACCCAGAATTTGAAAATGCCTAATGAAAAAGAAATTTTAACTTAAAAATTAAGAGAAATCACTTCAAAGCATTAGCTTTTCATATGAGAAAAAAAAACCCAAATTTGTAAGGGATCATTTTGGCTATTTTTCATTGGATCTGTTCGCTGGAAACCGTTCTATGTTGAACGTAAAAAAATATCGAAAACTAATGAGAACGAGAATGTTTTTTAAATTAAAAAAAAAAACTTTTCTAGCCTTATTTTTGGGAGCATTATTTAGTCTATTTTGTATTTTTTTTAAAGATCAATTTAGCTTATTTTTTCCTTACCTCTTTGACAACACTGCTTATTGCAACAACAACGTATTGTGCTCACTTTTGTTTATATAAGTTTTCTTGTTGTTTTATGTTTATTGCTGCTATTACTTTTTCTGCTACCTATAAACTACATCTTCTGCTAGTATTAACTACAACTACACAGTAAAGGTAGCAATAAAAGTAAAAAAAATATTTTAAGGGAAATAAACTACAAATGGATGCACTGATGCACTTTTAAAAGTCGATTATTAAAACTAAACTTTTTTGTAGCAAAACTAACATCAACTTATTGAAGCAATCTATCAAAAATAAATTAAATTTAAAAGTGTCAATTAAAACTAGATATGAACTAGAGAATGCTTTTGATAATCTCACTAAATTAATCCGCGAAGCTGCTTTTATATCTTGACTTGACAAGAGAATTATACAAATAAATCAAATCTTCAACCCTCAACTTATAAAAATTAAAAGACGTCTTCGAAAAATTAGGTAAAGAACTATACATCCTTTAGACAAACCTAGTTTCAACCGAGATGCAAAATATGTAAAGGAAAGATTAAAAGCGTTTAAAAATGATTCCTTAGGAATTTATTTAAATAATTTAAGTTCAGCTTGTAACAACGAATATAATCTATGGAAGGCGATAAAATACATTCAACGTGTCAAAATAAAGAAACATTACGATCAAAAATTTAAATAAAGTAGGATTTAGATCAGATAAAAGTAAAGCTACAGCTTTTAAAGCCATTCTAGATGATACCTTCACTCCTTTCTCTTTGTCTGTTCTTCAGAGGAAGCAGATGATACTAGCTACAATTTTTTTGACATTCCGTGCCAAATGAGTCGTCCTATAATACCTTTACAAGTTCAAAAAATAGAAGCAGAAATAAAAAACTCAATGTCAAAAAATCTTCTGAATATGACAATATTAATGCCAATATAATCAAAGCAATATCTAAAAAAGTCTTGGTCTTTATTACAATATTATTCAACTTGGCTTTACCATTTCTCAACTCAATGAAAGCAAGCTAAAATTATAATAAGCCAGAAAATTGTATAAACTCTTACAGACCTATAAGTTTACTTCCAATTGTATCCAAATTGTTTGAAAGGCTTTTCCAAAAAAGATTACTTCCGGTCACCAATTTGGCTTTAAACCTTATCATGAAACACTTGAGTAACGCCATATAATTGTTAAAACAATAGGGGACGTTCTGGAAAATCGACAATATTGCTCTTCTGTAATTTTAGATGTCAAACAAGCTTTTGATATAGTGTGGCATAATGGTCTATTATACAAGTCAAAATCTTTATTACCAGCAACATTTTATCTTTTACTTAAGTCATTTATTTAGAAAGCAAAAACTCTTTGGTTATCGGTAGTGGCAACTACTTATTAAAGTAGTTTCTTGGTAATGAGACGTCATTATTATTTGCCTACTCTGTATTACACTAATAAGTACTCAATAGTATAATAGCGCAGTGATATTGCAATCACGTGGATGAGTTGGCTAGAGCGCCGGATTAACAACCAGAAGGTTGTTGGTTCAACCCCATTCTGAAGCTGTTAGTTCTTTATAACAAAATGTCTAAAAAGATATTTTAAACTAAATAGAGTTTTTGTCGCTTAGGTTACTGTGCGCGAGATGGTGTACTGAGTAAGACGTTAATCAGTAAAAACGAATGGTTAGTGTGTGTCCAAGTTCGAGTCTCACTGACGGCAAAATTTTTTTGTTTTTTTTTTTTTATTTTTGTTTTCGTTTAGGTACATATTTTTGAGTGGAGTCAAAAAATGACTACATCAATTTGTGGACAAGTCGAACAAAAATAACTAGTTATTCAGGAAAAAAATAAGTAGTTTATTTTTGTTTCCAATTATACCTGCTAGCTTACCAGGAAAGCAAAGTTTTTGCTGGGTGGAAATACAATCCTTACAGATTATGAAAATATAAGCAATAACAAAAATAATTATAATATTAAATAAATAGTAAAGACAACTGAGTTATTGATATAATAAATTATGTCTTTATTAATAGCAACTAAACTTTTATTAAAGTCGATAATGTGATATAGTTGATTGAATTCAATACAAAGACGGCGAAATGAATTTTCAGAATTTTCGTAATTTGAGCGGAAGTATTTAACAATGAGGAATTTATAGTAACGCGAGATGCGATGAGGAATATTTACATTGATTTTTCCTAAGAGAAATTCAGAGTGTAAGTTGCCGTTTATAAGATTGAGAAGAAATGCTACGTTCAGCATTTTTTTACGACTTTGAAGCGTTGGAAACTTTATAAGAGTCAGACGACTCTTATAAGATGGTAAATGAAGGTTAGGATCCCATCCAAGATCACGTAGACAAAATAATAAAAATTGTTTTTGAACCGATTCGATATTATCTGAGTGGACACTGTAGAAAGGATCCCACATAATAGAACCATATACAAGAATAGGTCTAACTAGAGAAGTGTATAGCTGTTTAATTGTATATGGATCGGAAAAATTCCTTTGCCCAGCGATTGATGTATCCCAGCACACCAGTTGCTTTATTAATAGTTCTGGATATATGATCATGAAAATCTAATTTTCTGTCCAGTAGCACATCGTTAAATGTTTGAACCAATTCTAATCGCATATCATTCATCAGGTAATTGCCATTCATTACCAACAATCTAGTAAATGCCATATATTGGCATTTCTTGACATTTAAATTAAAATTCGTCGTACATCATCTAGTAAAGCTATCAATATCCATTTGGAGCAGTTTTTGATCAAATTTGTTGTTAAATGATAGTAATATTTTGACATCATCTGTATACATTAGGCACTTCGTGTAATGAAGAAAAGAAGGAAGTTCGTTAATGAAGAGCGTAAACAAAAGATTCATATTTAAATGAACGTACTTTCTATGTCAACATAAACGATGATGATTCAGAAATTGGAATTGTAAAGTTTGGTGTCCTGCAAGGTTCCAACACTTTACACATTATTTACATGAGATATGCCTTTAAACAACGATATGATTGCGAAATATGCAGATGATGTAATTAATAACTGGTTAATTAATTGGAAATTTAGTAAGTAAGTGCTGACAAATCGTCCCATGTGACATATACACTTAATGAGGGAGACTGTCCCCCAGTGAATTTAAATCTATGACTCCATTTAAATTCCTCAATCAAACTGTGTAAAATATCTTGTTTTAAATATAGAAAGGAGATTAACATAAAAAAATCATATATTTTCAAAACGAAAGCAACTTGATATAAAAACAAGAAACATGTATTGGTCACTTGTTCCTAAGTCTCAACACTGGAGAATAAGTTAATAACAATTTTAAAACCCATTTCGACTTACGGGATTCAATTATGGGGTACGGCTTCTTATTCTAACGTCGATATCTTAGAAAAGTATCAATAAAAAAAAAAAAAAATGAGACTTATTGTAAATGCACCTTAATTTGTTAGAAACGATATAATTCACAATGACCTTGATGTTCTTAAAATAAAAGATGAAATAATAAAATTTAGTACTAGACCTAGCAATCATTAAAATATATTGCAAGTATATTTCATCTTTATTAGATGATAGTGATGAAGTAAAATGACTAAAGAAACTGCACACTTTAGATCTCTCCTTTAAAACATAAGTTCAATTAAATACACTATTGCATATTCGTATAAACTCACATCAATTTTCTAATTTTTTTTAATTACCTAAAATGGGGCTAAAAAATAATCAAGGTGCTACAAATTAATTTTTGAAATTATTTATCGATTTGACACTTCAAAAATTAATAACAAAAAACTTAAAATTTACATTAAATTTTTTCATTGTAATTTTAGTAGTTTAATTCAATTTTTAATGGTATTTGCCTATATACGCACTTAAACTAATGAGCCAATTCAGCATTATTAATAATGTGTTAATAAAGCTTTGTTTTGGATAATTTCAAAAATTCGGTCTGGCATTGATTTTTTAAGAAAATCACTATCAATTTCTTCCCAGGCTTGCTTATTAGTTTTAACTCCGTTATTGTTATTATGATTTCATTCTGTTCATTTCTTGGGGGCCATGTACCCTCATAGATTCTCCATTGGATTTAAATCCGCACTGCAAGCCGGCCAGTCCAATAGAGGAATACTATATTCATTAAACCACGATTTAGATTGTTTCGAGATGTGGATTATGGAATATGGAATCTTCATCCATTTTTTCATCCATAAATGAGAGAAGAGCATCTTCCAACAACTCATTATAAATTGCAATGTTCATTTTATTTGGAACAAAATATATTTTTGATTTTCCTGTAGCAAAAAAAGGCTGTCCAAATCATAACACTGCTTCCATCGAAATTGCGTTTCGATATACGAATTTCGTTCGACCTCAAATTAGGCCAATAGCAAGAATAAGTTACCATATGTTCGCAAAATGTGTGCAAAATGTTTGGAAGTGACAGAGAAAGGTCAAGTTTATTTTTTATTTGTGTAGCATTTAATTTATTGCGGGTGGCTTCTTCTTATATTTTATTAATTTGACTTTTTGTTAATTTTTGATTACCTTTGGTTGGTTTCCGAACTCTGTATTTCTGCCCTTTCTTCAAAAGTCTCGAATAACTCCTTCCGAACGATTAATTTTTCGTCCAATTTTTCTGTTAGAATAGCCTTGATCACGAAAAAAATTTAATTTGAATTTTTTCCTAGTCTGTAAGAAAAGTTCCTTTGGACATCCTTTAAGCTGATGAAATTTCCAAATTAAAACAAAAATATTTTAAATAAACAAAGATGTTGTTATCAGAAACTTACCATAAATGATGCAAACAACTAAGACTGTTAAAATTTTTTAATATTTTATTTTTGCAATAACTTTTTATACAAATTTTTCTCGACTGCGTTTATAGGAATATTCCACTGAAGTGATCACCAACATATTCTTATTGCTAATTTAAAGAAAACAACAAAAGCAAGAAACAAATATTTCTTACAGTTATATCGCGAATTATTGCAGCAACAATAACTTTAGTTTTGTTAAGAGAAACGAATATACCGCAAAGAAAAACAAAAGTTTTAAATGCGTTTATAGGAATATGCACCAGTATATATTTAGTATTAAAAACAATTTTTCTTTTATTTAAAAATGTTTTAAACATGAATATGCAGTAAGTTCAATGGAACTTAACTACTCTGTTAAAATTAGGTTTGCTTAAAATTTTTATTATAAATAGATTGCAAATAAATATATTGAAGAAAAATTTATGAGTAGCAATAGTTATAGAAAGTGTTAGACTACAAAAAATTATAAGTGCTTTTGCTATCATTACTAACGATTTTCACTGGCTGTAGTTTTAGCTTATAAAAAAAAGTTGATAGCTGTTGGAGTTTTTCAAACACTGAATCTCTCAACTTATCTACCTACCCTCGTTAAAAATGTTTATTTTCTTGCTGGTTTAAGGAAATTTATATTTTCTCAGAAATTTAAAAAAAAAGTAAAAAAAGGCGCAAAGAAATGTAAAATAAAAAAGTAAAATGAGACGCCGGTAATTACTTGTTATTATTTACATTTGATAAGGTTACCCTACACGTCAACTCACATCATTCAGTGCCTTTTCTAACAAAAAATTCTATTGTGAGCTCTTACACCCCTCGCCTTGTTAAAGCAGCTTGTTTTATGTAAAAAAAAGAAATCTATTGTATTCATTGCATTTTATTTTAGTTTTTTCCTAAAAGTAAAATTTCGATGGGTTCTTTTGTGATAATAATGGAATTGATAATAATGTTGATTGTAGGTTTATGATTTTTTTTAAAGCAGTCATAGCAACTCAACCAACATGATTTCGTTCTTTTTTTTAATTTTTCTATTATTCAATGACTGTGAATATAGGGAACTTACCTGTGGGTATTTTTTCACCTTTATTTATTAATTTATTTTTATAGATATTTTATTTATTGCTGTAACTGAATATAATTTAAAGGTAAAAAAAATAAATATTTTGAAAGATTTTTGAATGAAAAAAGATAAATAAAAAGTACCCTCACTTGACGGCAGCTCATCTTTTTGTAAAGTAGCTGATTAGTTCAACATCAGGATAAGTTAAATAATTAAGAAGGAATCATTGTAATATGTATTATCGACGTCCAGGTAATATTTCTCAATGTTGGTATTAGTGATAAGTCGCATTACCAGAGGCCATAATGCCAATATAATACCCTTAAGGTCGAAAATACCATCCACCCATTTGATCTGTTCGTTCGTAGGCTACATGATTTCTATGCAACCACCCAGTATTCTCGATAAAGTCCTACCAGAATACTATAGTTTGCGTTATTGTAGGACAGTCGTTTAAGATATTATATCAATAACTTCTACTAGACAATACGTTATATTATACATGCTATAAGACCTATTACAGACAAGTGAGGACCAAAGAAGTTTTAATATCCTTTCCTTAAGCTCCCACTTCTGTCATATTTGACAGTTCGTCCAAAATAATATGAATAACCGTCTGTGAATATATATCTTTCGTAACCGATCCATTTCTCACACACTCGAAAGTCAGTTTAAATTTCGCACGTACATGCACATTGAGGGAAAGAATATCCACGTGAAACTCAACGACTGATATTTCCGAAACATGTTCCCAAATATGTTGCTCCCATAAATCTGTTCTTCGAAATCTGTAAATATATACCTTATTCTCAAAGATATCGAGAGTTTATGGTCACCACAAAATATTTCATAACCAGTACCATTTCAGTCTTCGGTAAAGGCCCCTGAGGTGATATATGGGGTAAAGTTGGTAAGAGAGTCAAGTTTATATGACCCAAACCCAATCCAATTATACACATAAGCCTATTTTTGGCAGGTTGTGCGCTCTTATGGAAATTATTTTCACATATCCATAATCCAAATTGACTATGTTAAAAACCTATATTCTTAAATGTAATTTCTTTATGATTTCTGATTTGAAATCCACATTTCAAATTTCAAAATTTGGTGTATTATCCCCATGAAAATTTTCACATCACAGTAGTGTATTATCTTGTTCAACGCCTGTTCTACAGATCGTTTCATCGAATAAACTCTATACAGCTACTTAATACACCAACTATCCTTTTAATTCATCGTATTCTCTGTTCTCTAAAGGATTGAGTTTCCCCATAAGATTGTAGTCGTTCTCCCGGCAGTAGAGTTCTGTCAGATAACTTTTTATTATATAAGAGCCCCTCGCACTGAGAGCCAAACGGATATTTTGTACAACCCTATGAGTTTAGCACACTAGTCCAAAACCTTGGATGAAGTTGACAGTCCTAGCAGGTGAGAAACCGTAAGCATCCTTTGGATACAATACACACTATCCAAGCAACCTTGACCTTTGTGCCGCAATCGCAGAGAATGTGCTCTGACGTCACATCGTACATTCCACAGAACCTGCGTATTACATTTATTTTAGCATGCTAGGGGTTCTCTTTCTAGACTTGGAATTATTTTCACTGTGCATTACCCAGGTTATATTGGTGATATTTTAATTCCGGTGAATAGTAAAGATAGCATTCTGAGATCGTTTTTATTGAGTGTCTGCAACTTATGTAGCTTAATAAACGCTTGGCCTGCCTGAGTCCGGATGTAGAACCCCAATAATGGGCGAATTGCGAAACGTCCCACTATATAAATCTTTCCCTGGTGTAGCATGCCAAAAATGGTTTAGGCCCGCTGCGCCCCCTGTTGGCAAAATAATCTTCCCATTCATTTCCAACATGGTACCCAGTATAACGTTAAATCGTTTGTACCAAGATCATTAGGAGCCGTGCAACAATCCTTAACACTGAACACAACACTGTTTTCATGATAACAATGTTTCTGTTTCAGTTTTATCATTCAATATTTACATTCAATCAAAATGTTAATATAGTTGACTACAAACATTTTATGTTTTTGAATATTTTCACCAGAAACAAAATTTTATTAATACAAAAAATATCATTATTTGTACAGCCATTAAATATTACCCATCTCTCTCCTTGTTCTTAAACCATATTTTGTTTTCAAACCATATTAATATTATTATTTCCATAACAATAAAATGTTACAAATAAAAACGATTTTTATGTTTGAAAAATTCATAACTTGTTTTGCTTTTGAATATATTTCGTTTTTTACCTTTCCTTTCCACTTTCATTATAATTCTCATTTAGTTTATACATGAATTAATATAAGTAGATAAGGTTTTGTTATATTTGGTGTGATTCATAATTTTGAAACAAATATAATGGAATGTAAAGATGGAATAATAATATAAAAAAAATTAGAACATATTCTGATAGAATAGTATGACTATGTAGTAAGATGGTATAATAACATGCAAAACTCGAATTATAACATGAAAAAACGAAACATAAATTCGGACATAATATGATGAAATGGAATCACAACAATTATTACTTAATAATATATATATTTTTAGCTGTGACCATATGTCCCAATCATAATATGTTGATCTTACATTATGGTCACTGCAACTATATTTTTTCTCTGCGTGTAGCTAAGATATTGCTCTTTAAACTATTATTTGTTTCGTTTCATTCAGAATGACCTAACTGGTATTAAAATTGTTTTGATTCGTTTTTGGGTTCAAACGTGTAGAAAAAGGATCTAGTTTTCTACGAACAATTTAATAATAAAGAAATATAAAATATAATATTAGACGCTTACATATAATTATTTTATCACTTAAAATACATTTTGTCATCATTAAGTGTTTTCGAATCATCTAAAAGATAAATAAATTTAATCATTATTAGGAAAATCAGTATGAAAATAGTGATAACTTACCTCCAATGGACTTAAAATATTAGATTATATTTTTTTGTTTTCCTCATGCTCGCTTTGGTAGCACTTTATATTAATTTGTAAGTTTCACTACGAAATTTACACGTTTTTCTTTGTAAAATTAAAAATGAACAAAATTTTTATTTGAATTTAATTTTGTTTTTATACTTTTTAATTTCTTGTCATTCTTATATTCATAATTGTATTTTTGTTCATGAATTGAAAGCACTTTTGCCGCATATCATATATCAAACCATAAAAATTTTTTATGTTCTTTCTAGTGGGTCAAAAAGGTATATTTGTTAAAATTAATATAAAATAGGAAAGACAGTCGGAGCACACATGAGTACCTCAATTTACAAAAATGGTGTTTAATATATAAATTAGTAGAGTTCATTTCTTTTAATATATTCGATATATTGAAAGATAGATGCGGATTTAAATAAAAGAACATGAATTATATATAATCTATATATCTAACCAAATTTTTACAAAAATGTTCTATGCGGCATATAAGTTATCATATGAAATCTTATATTATACCTTTGTTTAAATCCGGTAGAAGATCCAACATTTCCAATTATAGAGGTATTGCTAAATTAAGTGTTGTTCCAAAACTTTTCGAAAAGACAGATACTGAAATCCTTTCGCATCAAGTTGTATGTTATCTTTCGCCATTTCAGCATGGATTTAAAAAAGGATGTTCCATTACTGCTAACCTTTTGGAGTTCACAACCTCAGTTATAACCGCATTTGATTAAGGTTTACAGACAGACTCAATATACACAGATTTCAGTAAAGCTTTCGATAAAGTAAATCACGATCTCCTACTGTTCAAATTGGATAAACTCGGATTTTCTCCCGTTTTCCTTAAATGGATTTCCACATATCTTAAAAATAGATGCCAATGTGTATTATTCAGAGAATGTACATCAAAAACCATTCCTGTTTTATCTGGTGTTCCACAAGGTAGTCATCTCGGCCCCTTATTATTCCTAATATTTATAAATGATTTACCAGCTTGCATTAAGAATGCTGATGATGTAAAGCTGTTCCATAGCTTTAACTATTCCTATCAATGTTCCTTACTCCAATCAGATCTTGACAATCTTTATGATTGGTGTATGATGAATCTAAAGGATCTGAATTTAAGAAAGTGTAAACATATGATGTTCTACAGAAGAAGTCCAATACTCTGTAGATACACAATAAATGAATATCAACTCTAGTCGAATCTAGTCGAAGAATTTCTTGATCTGGGTGTGTTGCTTGATTGTAAGCTATCCTTTAATTCCCACGTTTAGCAAATCGTTAATAAGGCAAAAGGAGTTCTAGATTTCCTCAAGCTTTGGAGAAGAGAGTTTAATGTTCCTTACGTTTCATATCTCCTGTAAGACCAATCCTGAAAAATGCTTCCGTGGTCTGGGATCCTCAATACGAAGTTCATATAAAGAAAATTGAATCGGTACAGAAACAATTTCTCTTATTTTGTCTTCGTAATCTTCCATGGAATCCTAATATTAATTTACCATCATATGAAAGTCGATTACAGCTTATTGATCTCTCTACTCTTGAAAGTAGGAGAAAATATATGAATATTTCATTTGTAATTAATTTAGTAAACGGTTCAATTAATTCTGAGTTCCTGCTTCGTAAGGTCGAATTCGTAATCCCAAATCGTCCAACTAGAACTTATACTCCTTTAAAAATAAAATATTTTCGAACCAATTATGCCAACTTTGATCCCATGAGACGTATATGCAATCAATTCAACAGTTTCTATCCATATATTGATTTCTCATTAAATCCAATCCGCATTAAGAGGAATATTTTTAACTTAGTTAAATAATAAGTTTTTGTTATTGAATGATTATGAAAATATTTTATTGTTAATAGCTTTAAGAATAATATATATGCTAGCCTGAACGAAATTGTAATTTCATTGGCTATTAAATAAATAACGATTTGTTGAGGAAATCTATGGTTTTCTTACTATTTCGATTTTTTTTTTTTTGTATTCGTATTTGCCTATTTAAGAAAATGAAGGGCCTTAATTTGTAAATAGCTTCAACTTAGTTTAAGAAATTCCATCCACAATTCTAGTTCGTATGTCCGATTTCAAGGAAATTCACTACAGATTTTGTCTATTGAAAGTATTTTTAAATCATAAACTTTTCTGGTACAAAAATATGATTTTTTGAAAAACGTAAAAAAACTAAAAACTTCACAAAATTCTTCTTGCTTAATTGCTAAGTTCAAAGGTCAAAATTGGACATATAACAATCATAATATTATATATCAAAAAACAATATTTTCAAAACTTTTTAAAAAAGTATTTAATGTTGATATAACTCTTCTCTGTATATGTGCAAAATTTCAAGGTGGACTCTTATTTATTTTAGAACTTATGATTGCTGTCTATGTTGACATGGAATCACCTTATTTTAAGTTATAATTTTATTTTCTATTCAAATACTATTAGCTTCGTACTAGACCAATTACTTGTTCAATATTTAAAGCTCCCTTTATTAATGATGGAAAACTCAAATATTTTCCATAGATTTTTTTATGTCTTAAATTCAATCATAATTTTTCTTAATAGTTCTAAGAATCAGTCTTTAAGAATTTAATTCTCTTTTTACTACCAAATTGCTAAACGTTAAATCAAATCAAATAAAATCACATTTACCGCCATCTTGACTCATTCATCAAACGTTTGAACTTCAGGGTATTCGTTGCTTAATGATTGATTGAATACATTGGTTGTTTTTATAGTTGTAAAAAACAATATAAATGCCACAATAAACTGCAACATTATTCTTTTTTTTTTTTTTTTTTTTCTCCGTCGTCCTCTTTTATGAGCAAAAATACAATAATAAATTACAAAAAAAGAAAAAAAAATGTGAATTTGGTCATGAAGTATTTTATTTTATTTTAACTTTTTTTTTGTGTTGCTTTGATTTGTTTCATTTATTTTTTCATTCTTGACTAAATATTTCCTTTTGTCAGTTTTTTGAAACATTTTATTCATTTCAAGTTTAGTAAGAATTGTTTAGAGTTGAAATGAAAAATTTTATATATAAAAAAAAAACAATAACAAAAAAGTATATAATCAAGAACAAAACATTATTCATTAAGGTTTTGAGATGATTAATGATAAATCATACAATAAAATTATTAAAGTAATTATTTAATTTGAATGCAATAGTAACAACCGAAAGGTTTAATGAAAAAAAAAGGTGTAAACGAATTTGAAATACACTTTGTGTGCATTTAAAATATCCATTAAAACCTTAACTTTAACAACTTTGATGGTATATTTTTAAAGCACTTTTACTGAAGAAATTGTATTATTTACTTTGTTCAGAAATGATCTTTCATCTGTAATTAACTACTTCCAATATTTTAATATATGCTGATGACGTAATTATTATTTCATTTAACAATCCGAATCTATAAACACTTCTCCAAAAGGATTTGAATAATTTTGCTTCTTGGTGTAAAGCCAATTTAATGCATCTTAATGTCCAAAAATACAAATACAGCAGGTCTAGTCCTATAAATGGCATCTGCTCGATGAATGGTAACATACTGGAACTAGTGCAAACATTAAAAGATTTGGCTGTTCAACTATATAGAAAATTGGGTTACCGTTCGCATATTTCACTAACTGTTAATAAAGTTATTGGAATCCTAGGACTCATTAAGCGCTGGTCTAAAGAATTCAAAAATCCATTTACTACTAAACATTATATTATCTACAGTTTTAGTAAGACCTATACTGGAATATGGATCCATTATCTGGTATACTCAATATCAAGTTCACATAAACTCAATTGAAACTGTTGGAGTTCAATTTTTGTTGTTTTGCCTCCATGGTTTAGGTTGGTATCCTAACGTAACATTTCCTTCTTGCGAAGATAAATTGGCTCTAAATAAACTTTCAACTCTAAAAAGTCGTAGACATATGCTAAATATATAATTTCTACTAAAATTATTAAATGGAAATTTTGTATCTGAGTTTCTTCTAAGTAAAATAGTAATTTCCGAAAACGGTAATTTCCATACAAATTTGTATAAAAAATGTGCAATCCGGCTCGTTTTAAAAATTACTTTTATTTTAATTCTATCCCGATTTTTTGTTGCTTTAGTTATCTCTAAAGTGATAGAAATTTGAAAACTTTGAATGCGTTTTCTTCAAAATCGATTTATTTCTATTTATGGCAGTCTTAGAGTAAATGAGCGATATGTAGTTCTAACATCCTTCAGCAGTCTTATATATTCTAAATAGCTTACAGCTATAACTTTCTTCATCAGCTTTTGAGAATCTAACACACTAATTTTATATCTTTAGTTTCCTTTACCCTGTTCTCTATAAATTATAAAGAATTATTCACCTTTTCTTATCTTCTTTAGCGTTTTTTAATGAAACACTAAATTGAATTTGATGTCTGCGATAAATCGCTTTTATACTCGTATACAGTCCTTTAGAAGCATTTAGTGTCGGCCAAAACTAACTAAACAAAAGTTAATTTTTAATTAGATTGTTTTCTTGGTTTTGAAGAAAAATATTGTAAATATACGTAAATATTGTAATAAACTCAAAAATTGGAAATTTTCGCGAACAAACTAATTGAATATACTGTTGAGTTTAATGTTTTGTGACTTATACCAGGTATTAAACATTGGCATTGGCTTTGCTGTCCAAGCTTCCAGGATTGAACAGAAGAGTCTGATTTACTATTTTACATAAGTTTTAAATAGTCTTAAGATAAAGGGACTATGTGGACTTGTCCATGACGGTTACCACTTGTTGATGTAATAAATTTTTCATTAAGGTTTAGGTTTATTTTGAATCTTAATTATGTTTGAATATCCAAGCGGTCAGTATTTTCTTTCTGTCATGTGAAAACATTACCTCCTTTAGAATATTTCGATACACTTTCTTATTCATTACCATTAGTTTTAACTACCGGTCCTAGCCTTTGTCCCAAAAAGCATCCCAAGTCGACTACATGCTTTATAATACCCTGGCGATATAGAGATTTGCAAGCGTTCATCCAAGTTGCTCATATTAACTTCGATTTTGCCTGAGGTAAAAACTCTGTTCCAGTGATTTCGAGTACAGTAGAGGTGCTCTCGCCAAAATTCAGTTGTGCTTTTTTTAATTTTCTTTGAAATAAAGGGCCTTTTTGCAAACCTGTAAAATTCTATGCCGATCATAACTGCTCTTCTTTGGATTCCACGTGTGGTTATTTTAATGCTCAATAATTTAAGACCACCTGGAATAGTATTATAACAATTTGGACGTTGGAGATATCTAAATAAAATTTTACATAGTCAGAGCTGAGGTGTTTTCGAGTTGATTTGGAGGAGTACAGGCCGTCCAAAGTATGTATGTTTTTGAAAAATTAAGTTTAAATTTTATTTGGAGCCAAATAAAATTTAAACAAGTGGAGATATTCCAATGAAATTTTGGCAGAATATAGATATACTTCGTACCAAAATAACCAAAATTTCAGTCCAGGGAAAACTTGTTTAAAAGCTTGACTTTTTTTCGTTAAAATGATCACTTAGCTCAGAAAATATTTACGTGTGTTTAACCAGCATATAGCCAATACATTTTTTTTATTAATCTCAGTTTTGACATTTTAGAATTTTACAAAAAAAAAATTAACAAAATTTTTCAAAATTGACAATTTTGCCTCCGATTTTACTTTACATGCATTTGCGTCTTTTGAAACTGTTACAAAAATTCTATAGTCCGGAAGAAAAAAATAAAAAAGAATATTTTAGAAAAATGTGAATTTTTTTTCTAAAGTTTCAACTTCAAATTAATATAACTTTTTATCGGATAGATATACGAGGGCGGATCAATAAGTCCGTGACTTTTCGAACTTCCCTCGTAATTATATGAAATGCAACACTATTTCCATCAAGTACCACCTGTTAATAGACTACTGTCAAATTTTGAGCAAGTGTCGTTATTTACTTTGCGTAAAAAATAGGATTTTTCGAGGTCCTTAAAATAGGCATTTGTTTGGTCAATAATTTCATCGTTGGAGCTGAATTTCTTTCCACCGAGCCATTTCTTTAGGTTTGGAAATTGGAAGCAGTTACTAGGGGCTAAATCCGGAGAATATGGCGGATGAGGTACCAATTCGTTGCCCAATTCAAAGAGTTTTGCCATTGAGACTGCACACGTGTGTACCCGTGTATTATCTTGATGAAAAAGAACTTTTTTTTGGCCATATGGGGTCGTTTTATTTTTAAATCCTCATTAAAACGGTCTAATAAGTTGGCATAATATTTTCCGTTTATTTTTTTTCCCCCTTTTGAAGGTAATCGATGTGGATTATCCCGCGTGCATCGCAAAAAACTGTTGCCATCATCTTATTGGCCAACAAACTTACCTTGGCCTTCTTCGGAGCAGGTTCACCCGGCGAAACCCATTGTTTAGACTGCTGCTTGGTCTCCGGAGTACAGTACTGAATCCATGTTTCATCCACAGTTACAAAACGCCACAAAAACTCCAATATTTTATGAAATCTTAGGAAATCTTAGGGCCCAAATTAAAGCCCTCAAGTTAAAAAACCTAAAGAAAACTAGTACTTAAATGAGGGTAAAATTTTCTTCGACCTAAATATCTCTTAAACTAAAAGAGATAACCTACACATGTAAACATGTTTTTGTAGAGATTTTTAAGGATTACGTGTAAAACATTATGTGTAAAATTTTGTGTAAAATTTTTTTTTACATTCCAGTCATAAATAAATTTTGTTTTGCGATTTTTAAAAAAAGTGACCAACTTTGGAGGTGTACCCTCTACCCTCGTAACCCGTTAACAACCTGTGCTCTTCCAAATCAAGTCGAAAACATTTCAGCTCTAACCATATGAAAGATTGTTTAGATATCTCCAACGGTTCACAAGTTACAGGCTTATTTCCAAAAAAAAGTCTTTTGGGACCACTGTGCACAGTTTCTGGCGTTTTTAACTTATTTGTAACGTATCTTACCGAAATTTTTGCCATATTTATATTTTTAAAAGGTCTTAGTTGGTCATAATACTTCGGAAATCTCTGATGCGATGGTTTTTAACTTATTCACAGTGTTTTGATTTAGATATTTTAATTTACTTTTTGCAAAAAATTATAAATACTTTTTTTTATTATTTTTGATGAGGCGAAATATTTACAAAATTTCGTCATTAAACAACATCAGATATGATATTTACCACTGAATATTTTTTTAATGTTTTTGTTTCATATCAAAAATCGTTTTTATGTATGAAAATTTCGATAAAAACTAAAATCCTTTATAGTTTATATTGTGATCACTTATGTTTGATATAAAAATCAATTTTTTGTATGAAATTTTCTCTAAAAACTATAATCCTTTATATGTCGGTAAATATTGAGTTTTTTGAGAAAATAAGCTTATTTTGTGATCACTTATGTTTCATACCAAAAATCGATATTTTGTATTAATTAAGGGTTGCATCAATACTTACTTAAATTTTATATCATATAGACAGGAAAAGTTTAACAATTTATATGTTTTTATTCTGAGCGGAAAATAACCTTTATATAGGAGTAAAATAGTTTTGTAAAAAAATAATGTTACTCTGCACTTACGGAGACAATCTTCTAAATATAGGATTTGTTCAGTTTGTTTTGGTCGACACTGTACATACGTGTATCCAATTGTATTTATATTTATTTTTAAGTGTTTTTCGTGTTTTTTTTTTTTTATAACATAT
The DNA here is from genome assembly GCA_932274085.1 of Protocalliphora azurea. Classification (NCBI taxonomy): domain Eukaryota; kingdom Metazoa; phylum Arthropoda; class Insecta; order Diptera; family Calliphoridae; genus Protocalliphora; species Protocalliphora azurea. The sequence continues at coordinate 3,760,460 of OW026521.1, read as the reverse complement.
TAAAACATTTATTTCTTATAATTATTGCATTCATTATAAAAATTTTAAACACTTTTATGCACAAAGAAAATACAGTAAAAAAAGCACACACACAGTGTGATGGTGATGATGATGATTATGATGATGACTGGCGATTTTTTGTGAAAATAATCAAAATAACCAAATTTATATTTTTTAACTGGTTTATAAGTTTTAATATAAAGTGATTTAAAATTTATTAATTTCTTATTGCAATTTTTGTATTTTTTTCGTCACATCGCACTTCTAGTAGTTTAAGATCATTGATATTGATAATTAATTTAGTCTGCAGCCCGGATGGCGTATGTGATACAATTGTAGTTTTTTTTATACATTTTTATATCTGTTGGTACCGTGATAGCACCACGCATCATTTGGTACAATCTGATATGATCAAATTTATTTTTCAATTACAATATGAAATATTTTTGTTAAAATTATTTTCATCTTTATACCTTTCTATTTTTATATATTCATTAATTAATAAATAATTTGGAAATATAATCGGATAATATATAAACGCATGTACTTTTATCAAGATAAAGCCCGAATAGATCGCTGCTTTCAGAACAAAAATATTGATAGTAAATTGACAGGAATTTAAAATGAAAAAAATTAAAAAAAAAAAAAATATTTTGCAATGTTTTAAAATTGAAGGTGAAATGGTTCATGAGTTTGCTTGCGAAAAATATAATTTGAGGCAAAATAAATCAAACGATTTTTAAAAAATTTTTAACAAATTTTGAATTAACAAATACTCAATATGGAGAACTAAACGATATAAAGCAACAACGACTCAAACATTTATTTTTTCTGGTCGAAAGTATCGCTGATAAAAAATAAACTAATTAAGCTATTGTTAGCGAAAGCTTCCAACCAAAATGTAGTTATAGCAAGAGAATGAAATATAATTCAACCTTTAGGATTTTTGAACAAAAAAGTTGTTTCTGCAGTTATAAATTGTAAATAATATGTTTACTAAAATTATTCCATAATTCAATGGTATTCAATATAAATATGATTCAATAAAAATATGAAACTAATAAAAGACTTTAAATATACCTAGTTTTTAATTAAATGCCAAACTACTCCTATATGTATAAGGACTTGAGTCCAATGACAAATATTATAAAGATCTTAGATTGAAGCTAATGCCAGATTTTCTTGAATTTCAAAAAGTTTCTTATACAAAAAAAAAAAAAAGAAAAAAAAAAAAAACTCTGGGATTGAAGTTAATGCCTGACTGTATAATGATCTGGAGCTAAGTTTTGATATTATAAAGGTCTAAATTTTAAGCTTTGCCAGTCTATAAAAACATAGGACTGAAGCTAATGTCGGGCAATATATTAGTTAGATTGGATCCTAATACTAGACTTTAAGCTAGTAGGAGACAAATCCATGTTATAAAAAATTAAATAAAATAATTTCAGAAACCTGCGAATTACGATCAGAAATCGAGAAAAGTTAAACTTATTAAGATTCAATTACGAATGACTAAGAAAACGTCCAAAAATATACATGTGTATACCTCCTTAATTCTTGTCTGGAAGTTATTCATGATAAATTATTTTATGAGGTTAAAGTATGCAATTTTTCATAAGTATGTTTTAAGCTTGTTCTTCTTTCCCCATTCCTCTTTTTGTGTTCCCTGACTGCATTTCGTTAGCATCTGTTTTAGTAAAATTTATTCTTTATTTCCAAATGCTGTAGACGTCACACTGTGTTTAGTAGTGGAGGTTGTTAAACACAGAAAAAAAGATGTTGTTTTAATTTGAAATCTTTGTTTTTTTTTGCCGAATTGTTAGTGTAGTAGTTTGTTCCAATGTAGGTAGAGGATTAGTTTGTAAAAAAATTGTCTAAATGTTGTTGTTGCTGCTGTTATTGCTGCTGTTGTTTTGTATTGCAAAATTGTATATTAAACTTGATTGTGTGTTGTTATTTTTGCACAATATCTTGCAGTTAATATCTACAACATTTTGAGGTTTTTAACAATGCAACATTAAGCTTGTTGTTGTGGATTTTTTCTTAATATTTCTTGCAAAAATATACATTTATAAAAAAAAAACAACAACTTCAAGGCTTCTTAAATCTATTAAGAGCTACAATCACTTTTTTTTTGCAAATACTATATATTTTTTTTAGTTTATTCGTTTTTTTCTTCAATTTTTTTTTTTTTGCTAATTTATTGTTAAATTTTGTTATTTTGCAAAAAAAAAAAAAAAAAAAAAAAAAAAAAAAAATTATAGAATAGTACAAACAAACAACTGCAGCAATATCATTAAGTCAAGGTTTTACCAACCCATTAAATCTTAAAAAAAAAAAATGCCATAAAAATTTGCTAAATAATAAATTTTTATATATTAGATTTTTTTTTGTGCAATATTAATTAATGTACTGAGATTTATAAATATTATTAATCAAGAAGAACATTAAGAAATCATCAACTATTGAAATAATAATAATTTATAAATAATTCTCATGCAACCCTGTTTGTAAGATGGCCACTTGCACTAATTAAATGTTAACATTTCCTTAAATCTTAACTATGGCAACTTACTATAAAAGAGAAATTGCATTTCTCACCCTCTCCATATCTGTGTATGTGTGTGTATTTTGTAAATAATCCCAATTTGCCATTATATATCTACATACAATTTTTATTTTCATTATGCGGGTGTAATTTTACAATTATGCTTGTTAAACACATTTTTTTTTCGTCGTGTTTTTATTGTTTAGTGAGAAATAAATAATAAGTAAATATAGTCATCTAAACATTATGGATTTAGTCATTCATCCATTTACTCATTTGCCAGCGTTTGTGTTTATTCAATGGACCAGTATCCCATTTCCATATGAATGATTTGGAAAAAAAGGGAATATGTTGCTAAAAAAAAAACACAATGTCATCGTAATCTCTTTTATAAATTCTCTAGTATTCGTATCGCTGCTATACCAACATCATCATCATCATCTTGCTCACCGTCATCGTCTTCATCAGCTTGTAAGTATTCTCCATCACCATCAGTGGCAGCCGCAACCATAATAATAACTAACATCCCTTATTTTGCAGTTAAATTTAATGACATTTAAAGCAACGACTTATTCACATCATAAGTATCGTCATCAACAACAACGACTCTGACAAAAGAATGAATAAAATATTTAGGATTATCACAGATCAAATAAAAAATTATGTAAAATAATAAAGAAAAGTATCACTTAAGCTAAGTTCACACTACGCTAATATTTGACAATTTTTTCAAATATATGCTTTGCGTAATGTGAACACGAACGAAATATTTTTACGATTCAAATAAGATAACAGCTGATTTTGAACAAATAAAACTATTTGCCCATAACTAATAATGTCGCTATTGTGAACATAAGCTGTAAAATATTTGCCACAATTTTGAGAGAATTTTAAGTTGAAAGGAATTGTTGTTTTTATGTACGCAAACTTTAAATTGATAAAAAAGAAGTGATCAATTTTTATTTTATCTATTTAAATTTTTCTTATATATTTTTTTAGACAAAACTTTCAATATATTAATATTTTTTATTATTTTACCAAAGGAAAAATAACCAGGAAAACAGTGTTGTTTTGTGAAGACAGGGCTGTTTATATTATATATATATATATATATATATATATATATATATATATAGCCCTGTCTTCACAAAACAACACTGTTTTCCTTGCACGCCACTTTCAATTGTAAAAAGATAAGTATTATTTTGGTAAAATAATAAAAAAAATTCTAATGTATTGAAAGTATATATATATATATATATATATATATATATTAAAGTAATTTTTATTAATGTGCGTATTAAATCTTACAATTAATCGATTGATAATAGTTCGTATTTCTTAAATCTCTCTAAATATTTTACTTTGTAAATTTTATAAATATTTGTATTTAAAATAAATAGAATTTTCGCTATACATTAAATAGAAAATTTTTCAAATATTATCTTGACAACCATATATTTTGCAATTCTCTCAGAAAATTGTTTTAAATTGATTAAAACAAAATAAATAATAAGATTTCCCTATAAACTCATTTAATAATGATGTCAAATAAATTTAGTAGTAGTTATGTATTTAATCAAATAATTTTGAGTAAACAATTTGCATCTAATCTCAATAGGCTTAAAATATTTTTCCCCTTCACGTATTTTACGATATTTGATAGCTGCTGTTTCATCAAACAAAAAAAGTCAGATAAATGGGCGCAATATGGACAAAAAAAAATCAACTCTGTATTTAGTCGCAAAAATTACGTTTGATGAAATATTTCGTGTAAAATATTTGCATAATCTGAACTTAGTTTTATATTTTCTTTCTTTTCTTTCAGTAAATTAGAGTTCAAAGGAGAAGAACAATTTTAATTACAAATTTATAGTAAATTCCTGTTTTTCATCACAAACAGTGATTATCCCTAAATGCCCTGTCTCAATAGCCACTTGAATTTTTAAATATGAAAATATAACAAGGGACTTTTAAGTACTAAAGCTTTTTATACTCTGCTCCAAACTCAAAAAACCACAGTCATGTATTTATATTCTCATACAAATTCAATATTTCTACACAATGATTTAAAGAAAGGAGGTAAAATAATATTGAAATTGAAATAATACCATAAGAAAAAAATATAACAAACTCTTTAAAGATTTTAATAGCTTAAATACATTGGTAACCATCAATTGTTAAATTTGTTACTTGTTAACATTGGAATGTTAGCTAAAGTTTACTCTACTTGTAATAAGTAGTCTTGCTACTTGCCACTTACTACAACTACCACCATCATTATCATTCATTCATTACTATTCTTCGAACACTACAACTACTTTACCCTCATCGGGTTTTTGCTGGCTTTTCCTGTCTTTTAATCCCATGCAAACCAATCACCCCTGACATAAATGTTATGATGTGCTTTGTTAAGACTCACCCTGAAAAGTTTCATTAGTTTCCAAAGGAATGAGACCTTAGGGTTTGGGGGGAGAATAGGAAAGAGTGTGTTAAATAAAAATTATATATTCGAGAGCACGAGTACTTGTTAAATATTACAGTTATTTAAGTACTATTTAATTATGTGCAAAACATTTTAGATTTATACTTCTTTTATTTCACTCACTCTTTAATTTTCTTTCTCTTTCCCGTTTCCTTTTGTCTTGGCAAACATTTCCTTAATTGACACACTTAATGTGTCAACGAATTGGAAGCAATGTTTTTAATATTTTGTGTATTTGTTTGACATTTCAATTAAGAAGAGTGTGAGGGGGGAATACCATAAATGGACATTAAAATTCATAGTTTCATTTTAAAGTATTTACATGGTTAATATTGGCTAATTATAAGTGCTTGTTTGTGCAAATAGAATTTGATATTTTAATAAAGTAAGTTTAATTTGTAACTAAATGGGGGGGGGGGGGGCCCGATGGCCTAGTTGGTAGTGAGCTAGTCTGTCTGTCTGGGGGTTGTGGGTTCGATTCCCACCAGAGACTCTGGTCTGTTTTACTACAACGAGCTATGGTCTTCGTTACTCCGCTCGGTTAGAATTAGAATATAATTTGTAATTGTATTGTAATTATAAAATAAATAAATAAAATTGTAACTAAAAGGGACATCTAAAGTTATATAGAGCAATATACATGTAGTTCATAGAAGAAATAATACATTTTTCTGAGAATAGACACAGTTCTAATTTTCTTATTCCATTCAATTTTCATACAGATCTTATTGTTCTCTAACTTAAGTTTCTAATGAAAAGAAAATCAATTCAAATCAATGTTAAAAGTAAGTACGGATATAAATAAATAAATATATATATGTGTGTGTTGCTAAGTTCCGATTGTCTTAAGGGATCCATTACTTTTGGAATATTTAGTTTGAATGGCTAATGTTTGCAGAAGCAGCTACAGCTGCATATTTATCAGGAACTCTTAGAACTATTGCTTGCGATGACCATGTATCTGTGACGGCTGAATATTTCCTAAGGCGATTAGCTTTTTTTATTTCATAAAGGTTCCTTGGTATATATTTGTCGGAGACAGTGATCCTTTCTACACTACATTTGTAGGGTATTCACTCGAATAATACTTGTTCAATTAATCGGCAAACTAAAATTAAATAATTGTTCGATTAAATTAAAATTAATAATTTCGAGTACAAAAGTGTTCGAGTAAATTTAATCGAATAATTCAAATACAAAATATTTTAAAAATGTCCTTTCTTTGTTCGATTAATCGACAAATTAAAATCTAACAATTGTTCGATTAAATTAAAATTAATAATTTTGAGTACAAAAGTATTCGAGTAAATTTAATCGAATAATTCAAATACAAAATATTTTAAAAATGTCCTTTCTTAACTGGTTTTAGAGATCTTTCAATTTCATATATTTGTTAGAATGTTTTATATTTAGAGCTTTACCAATTTTACCAAAAATTCGAAATTTTATAAAAAATTCGAAAATTCACCAAAAAATCAAAATATCACCAAACATCCGAATTTCATCTGAAATTTCACCAAAAAGGCCACATTTCAAAAAAAAAAAAAAATCGAAATCGAAAAAATTAAAATTTCACCAAAATCCAAAAATTCTAAATTGACCAAAAAAATTAAGTTTTACCAAAAATTCGAAATTTCACAAAAACATAAATAAATAAATAAAATTTCGCCAAAAATTTAAAGTTTCAGCAAAATTTTCAAATTAACCCAAAAATCCGATTTCCTTCGATTAAATTTCACATGAAAAGATTGATATATGCATGAAACTAGAGACCATGAATATTGAAACTACGTGCTTAGTTTTTCCCCAGGACGTCTAATTTTTTTATAAAAGGATTTAAAAGTTTCGAAGGATACACATTAAAAAAACAAAATATATACGAACATTATATCAATCCAGTATGAGTGTCAAATGAAAGTTATGAACACCTGCAATATAATAATATTTTCTATTCAAATGTTTCAATAAAAATACTTAAGAAAATACCATTTTGAAAATGTTACCTTTTACTATTTATATTTAAATATATATCAGCGTGAACCAATCATGATCACATGTGAAAAAAGTCGTTATATGAATAAAACTAGAGACCATTCATGGTAAAACTGTAGCCAGCTTTTCTCAAAAATGTCAAATTTCCTCTCAAAAGAACTTCAAAATTTCGAAAGATGCGTAATTTTTAAGAATATTATAAAATATTTACGAAAATTATATCAACCCCATATGGATGTCAAATTGTGATATTTATTTTCTTAACTAACCATTTATTTGTCATAAAAATTAACTTAACCAATTATGAACCGGAAATTGCAAAGTATTACTTGTGCAACTAAAGGGTTAAATGTATACATATATTAATAGTATTGAATGAGACCTTTCCAATGACGTCCTAAAATATATATTACGAAATATTCAAACTTTCATAAAATAGTATATGATATAAAATCATAGATAATTTTACTAAAATTTTAATTTCGCGAGAATGGAAAACCAATTTTAAAAACTTTTATATTGTGGTGATGCTACAACTAAAATTGCACTTTATAATTTGAAATCTAAAAAATATTTTTTTTTTATCAAATATGCATTGATTTTATAACTTTTACTTTTTTGTGAAAATTTTCAAAATAAATTAATTTTTATTACTGTTGAATTTTTATAATAATCCCTAAAGACTATGCAAATTCTTCGAACTTTTAAAATTTAGGAATTAAAATTTTTGCCACTAATGGTTCTCAAATTCATACTTTCGGTACTAAAATTTTACATTTAGATCTTGGCCTTTGTAGAAAGTTTTCGTGGAATTTTATTATTGAATCAGATTTTCTAAAACATTATCGTCTTCTGCCCGATCTTAATAAGAAAGCAACATTTGCAACATTTTTTGTCTCCATACAAATCAATGCACTTCAATGTACATATCGTAGCTGAGGGAAAAATACTATGCTTTTCGTAATCTGATTTCTTCGATAAACTATCTGATGATGTAAATAGCTTAAATTGGTTTTAGATTCCTTTACTTTTAAAACCTGAAACAAAATATTTAGAAAATACTTTTCCAAGTTTGTTGTAGAATGTAAAAATTCTGCATAAATCTAAGTAATTATTATTTTATGTTTAAAAGTAAAAATATTCATACATTTATAATTATGGCAATTATACTACTTAAAAACACCAGTTGACTAACTGGCTTTTTCTAACTAACAAAGCAATTTTCTATTAAACACGAAACTCCTCATAAAATAACGGGTAATGGCAAGAAATTTTCATTGACCCCATAGAACCAGACTCTGCTTTCGATGGAAAATATTTCTTTTTTTTTTTTTTTTTCTCCAATGAAAATTTCTAAACATTAGTAACCATTATAAAAACCATAGACCAGGCGCTTATATTTTAATGCCGCCACTATGTATAAATACAAATGTTGTGTAGTTGCAATATAGCAGCAACATTAAAAACACATTTGCAATTTAATATGATTCTAACCATGTTCAATTTTGGCCTGTTATTAACATTACATGGTCATCGTGATACCGAGTTATTGTAAGCATGGTTACGAAAAAAAAATTAAGATTTTTTTTTCATTTAAAGCAACTTTTAATTTAATTTAAATATCATCAACATAATCATCATCATCATAGTCGTCAGTGGCAGCAACATTAGTAACACAGACTAAGTAGCATGGTTATGTGCAACGTTATATTCAGGCATTACATGAAGTCACACATGCATATGAGGAGTACAAGTATGTATGAAAGCTTAGACCGTTCAACAAAAAAAAAAAAAAAACAACAAAAAATCCAAATCATGCCAATTCCAAGCTAAACGGCTGGAGACCAAATAAAGTGTGCATTCGAATAAAATGTAACACATATTTTTGTTTATAACTTTGCTGATAATTTATGTTTATTCCTCTGATCAATATATCTTTGGAAAATACTTCAGATTTTATAATGATAAGAATTTTCAAAGTATTTTGAGTGTTTGCTTCATAATGCAGAGTCAAAGGGAAGCCCATACAAAATTTTTTTGAAACTATTAAAACTCATCCAATTTGGATTTACAAAAAAAAAAAAAAAAAAAAAGTTGGAAAAGAGCTACGTGTCAGCAATCACCAGAAAATTATTTCTAAAGTGCACACTTGTCAAAAATTCACTTTTTCTGGCATTAATTCAAAAAGTGTTGTTATTGTATTGATTGCTAGTAGAATTCTTTAGCTTAATTTTCCACTAGGTTTCATTCATCGAGATTGAAGGATATGAGCATAATAGACATATCCTTCAAAGAACTCATATATGAGATATATCACGTTTTGAAAAATTATAAAAATTTGCACAAATTCAATTTGGAGAAACTATTTGTAGAGATTGTTATGAGAATTCGTCAGCTTCTTTTCCACTAGGTTTTATTCATTGAGATCGAAGGATGTGATCACGATGATCATATCCCTCAAATATCTCACATGTGAGATTATATCACTTTTTGAAAAATTACAAAAATTTTTCCAAATTAAATTTAGAGAAACAATCTATAGGGATTGTTAGTAGAATTCATAAGCTTCATTTTGCACTAGGTTTCATTCATTGAAATCGAAGGATGTGACCACAATGACCATATCCTTCAATTAACTCATATATGAGATATATCATTTTTCGATAAATTATACAAATGTTCACAAATTCAATTTAGAGAAACCATTTATAGGTATTGTTACTAGAGTTCATTAGCTTCATTTCCCACTAGGCGTTATTCATTGACAATAGAGGATGTGGCCACAATAGTCGTATCCTTCGAAGAACTCATTTTTATTACATTTTTTTTTGAAAATTTTCATAAATCCTCTTTGGAAAAATCCTTTACTGGGATATTTATTAGAGTTCATTATTTCCCAATAGTTTTTATTCCTTGACACCGAAGGACGTGACAGATACATATCATTTTTTCTATGTGAAACATTCATGAGTTCAATACAAACTCTATTTTTTCACCATAATAAAAGGTTAAATTTAAAATAAAAAATATCCTAAATTTTATTTTTTAATTAAAATTTAAATTTCGTAAATTAAAAAAACAAAAAAAAAAAAACATTTAAACATGTAAATTTCGCGTGACGCTAACTTTTTCTCGCATGTGATATTTTTTGCAAACTTTTTTTTATCGCATGCGATATTTTTTAAAAATGTATTTAACTAGGCACATTTATCTTTTGGCCTTATGTGGCATCGTGCTATTACAATAAAAGTACTTTAGAAAGGAACAGTAAACATAATGTTAATTTTGTTCCGAAAGATGCCAACCCCCAAAATTCAACCAATTCAAAGATATTGGGACTTTGTCAAATGGGAATTTAGAAAGACTAATGCTGCGCCCAAAACACTGACAAATTTTAAACACAAATGGACAGCTGGTTTCAAAAAGGTTAAGTACAATCAAATTACTAATGGAGGGTGTTTCAAAGAAAATAAAAAAATTCATATCTAATCATTAATTTATTCTTTGTTGTTATACGTAATAAATCTGTAGAAAAAAAAAAACTCTAAGATATATTGTTTCATTCGTAATTGTAACTTATTCCAGACAACTTTTATTTCAGTATTTGTGTGTTATATTTTATTCGAACGCACACCTTATACATACATTCACACATGACTGTAGTTTCAACATTAATTTATGCAAATACATTTAAATTTGCAACAATAGCAGCCAACAAACAACAACATTAAATAAATGAAAAAAAAAATCACAAGAAAAGCAATAAAAAAAATCACCAGTGGCATGAACAAACAATGTGTGGGCAAAGTTCTGTATGTTTTCATGTATTTTTTTTTTTTTTTGTTAATACAGCTGCGTGACTTATGCTTATATACTCAGTGTTGCACAAACATATAATACAAGTGCCACAAAAAAGAAAATATTAACGCATATTTGTAATATACCAAGAAGGACGGACATACCAACTGACGGACATAAGATGAGCACAGGTACATTTAAATATGTATATAAACAGAAGGACAGACGAACAAATGGTTTGTACGTATAACAGAACGGACAGTCGATAAAGCATTTGTATGAGAATGTCTGGGAATTCATTCGTCCGTCTGACCGTTACAGGTCGTATGGTTAACAATATTTTATAATGAGTTGTTCGAATGATGTTGCATGAGTTTGTTTCGTATTTTCTTTTTGTGACGATTTCATTGTAGTTTTTGCTAAAGTTCTAAAGACAGTGTAACACAAAAGAATGAATACAATATTTGAAAAACGTATTAAATTTACTCATTTCTTATTTTAAATGTAAAGCTTTTGTGTACTAAAAATAAAAATTAAAAAAAAACTTGTCACGACTATTTCCATATGCTTTATTGCTGTTCAACAAAAGTTTCCTTCAAAAGATTCACATTTTTTTTTTTTTTTAATAATCTGAAATTCTTGTAAAAAATTTCTTAACTTTAAGCTCTTCGATACTGTTTTCTTTGAATGTTTCTCCCATTCATTGAATCAAGAAATATTTTCAAAATTCTATAGTTCTAAAAATTGAGAGGCTAATGTGCAACCGTATTTTCATTTTCACGTTTCACTGTAAAAAAAAACAACTTTTTTCCCTTTATGTTTTAAAATTAAAGGTTCCTACTTACCTGCAACTAAAAAGTTCATTGGATTTGCATGTGTAACAGAGTTAGAGACAACAACTTGTTGCCCTTACATTAGGGAATGAACTGACTGAGTAAAATAACATTCAAGAGCTAAAAAGGAGAATGGAATCGTCGACATTCAATTCATAAAATAATTTTAATGCAGTTTTAGTAACTTACTAACACCTTTTTCCTTTTTGTAATTCTCGGCTACATACAAAACGGAAATGTCACATTTGTAGCATGACCCCTTTTTAACGTTGATTGTTGTTTTATGACTTAGTAATCACTGTTTTTGTTTTTGTTGTTATTATTGGTTATTATTGTTTTAATGACTTTAAACACCTCTACCAATAATAAAAACTTTGAAATCATGCTTTTACTTTGTATTTGACATTAAAGTTTAAATTGTTTTTAAAGTTTTCTTTAGTTTTTGATTTTTTATTTTCATTATTTTGTTTTCCATTCCAATTATGTTTAAATTTATTGGAAATTTAAACATTAGTTAGGCTGAATTTTAAACACTTAGACTGTTGTTATTTTTAGTTGCAAGTTATTTAAAGTTTCCTTTCAATATTTTTAGTTATTTTTTTTTTTTACTCTTTTACAAAATGACCTTCAACATTTGTGGTGAGAATTTGAAGGCAAGAAAATAATCAAAATCGAAAACGAAAAACATTTAATAGAAAAATGTTTTGAGTGTGAAAAATTTACATTGGGGAATAAAGATTTTTGATCTTTTGGTATTGTAATCAAATGTACAGTGGTAGTGAGGAGATACAATTTGATTTTGAAAGTATTTTTTAGATTCAAAAACAAAAAAAAGAAGTAAATTGTTGAGTTATAAAGTTATAATAAAAAGTAAATATTTTCACTAATTGACTCTTGATATCCTTTAGATAAAATATATATATATATATTTAGATAAATATATATATATATATATATATATATATATATATATATATATATTTATTTTATTATTATTTTTAATCATAATCTTTTAATCTTGGATATATATTTAAAGACAAACTTATATATATATATATAAATATATATCCAAGATTAAAAGATTATGATTAAAAATAACTTTTGAAAATATATATAGTTTGTCCGTCTGTATGTTGAAATGAATTTTTTGAAGATCTTAGCCCAATAAATACATTTCTCTTTCAATATATATGTGGCATATAGTCTCGATAATCTTGGTGTCGAAATTCAATGATTTTATATTTTAAAATCCTATATATTCTGAAATCCAAAGCTTGGATCTACAAATAGAATGCAGTTTTAGAATCTCCGATGTCGTCTGTGTCCTGAAATGAATTTTTTGAAGATCATGGTCCAATAAATACATTTCTCTTTCAATAAATATGTGGCACATAGTCTAGAAATTAAGGGTGTGAAGATAGCTACGAAAGTTAGCTACGTTTTTTAATTTTATGTTACCTAACAGTTCTCTCACTCAAAGACTGTTATGTTAGCAGAATTTGATTATTTTCAATTTTAATAACATTTTTAAAAATGTTAATGACTTTTATTTAACAAAATAGATTTAGCTGCACTTTTGTTTACATTTTTGAAAATGTTAATAGCATTTTTGTAATATTTATTTAATTAAAATTATTATAATTTAAATGTTTGAATAAAAAAAAATATATATATAATTAAAAACTATGATTTTTAAACTACCTTATGTTTCAGAAACATGTGTTTAAAATAAATACTTTTAAAAATTTTTATTTCTGAAAAAATCTTTATATGATGATCCAATTGATGATCAAAAAATGATCATAGGTTTTGAGTAATAGAATTTTGAAAATTTTGAAAAAATTCATTTTCTCATATAAGGGCCCTATTGATGATCAAAAAATGGGTCAAAATTAAAAAGGTGCTCTATTTAGACCTAGTAGGCTCGAAAGCTATTATCTTAAGGATTTCAGAGCAGAAAAGATAATATTAAGATTGATCATAGGTTTTGAGTAATAGAATTTTGAATATTTTGAAAAAATTCATTTTCTCATATAAGGGCCCTATTGATGATCAAAAAATGGGTCAAAATTAAAAAGGTGCTCTATTTAGACCTAGTAGGCTCGAAAGCTATTATCTTAAGGATTTCAGAGCAGAAAAGATAATATTAAGATTGATCATAGGTTTTGAGTAATAGAACTTTGAAAATTTTGAAAAAATTCATTTTCTCATATAAGGGCTCTATTGATGATCAAAAAATGGGTCAAAATTAAAAAGCTGCTCTATTTAGACCTAGTAGCCTCGAAAGCTATTATCTTAAGGATTTCAGAGCAGAAAAGATAATATTAAGATTGATCATAGGTTTTGAGTAATAGAATTTTGAAAATTTTGAAAAAATTCATTTTCTCATATAAGGGCCCTATTGATGATCAAAAAATGGGTCAAAATTAAAAAGGTGCTCTATTTAGACCTAGTAGGCTCGAAAGCTATTATCTTAAGGATTTCAGAGCAGAAAAGATAATATTAAGATTGATCATAGGTTTTGAGTAATAGAATTTTGAAAATTTTGAAAAAATTTATTTTCTCATATAAGGGCCCTATTGATGATCAAAAAATGAGTCAAAATTAAAAAGGTGCTCTATTTAGACCTAGTAGCCTCGAAAGCTATTATCTTAAGGATTTCAGAGCAGAAAAGCTAATAATAAGATTGATCATAGGTTTTGAGTAATAGAATTTTGAAAATTTTGAAAAAATTCATTTTCTCACATAAGGACCCTATTGATGATCAAAAAATGGGTCAAAATTAAAAAGGTGCTCTATTTAGACCTAGTAGGCTCGAAAGCTATTATCTTAAGGATTTCAGAGCAGAAAAGATAATATTAAGATTGATCATAGGTTTTGAGTAATAGAATTTTGAAAATTTTGAAAAAATTCATTTTCTCATATAAGGGCCTATTGATGATCAAAAAATGGGTCAAAATTAAAAAGGTGCTCTATTTAGACCTAGTAGGCTCGAAAGCTATTATCTTAAGGATTTCAGAGCAGAAAAAATAATATTAAGATTGATCATAGGTTTTGAGTAATAGAATTTTGAAAATTTTGAAAAAATTCATTTTCTCATATAAGGGCCCTATTGATGATCAAAAAATGGGTCAAAATTAAAAAGGTGCTCTATTTAGACCTAGTAGGCTCGAAAGCTATTATCTTAAGGATTTCAGAGCAGAAAAGATAATATTAAGATTGATCATAGGTTTTGAGTAATAGAATTTTGAAAAAATTCATTTTCTCATATAAGGGCCCTATTGATGATCAAGAAATGGGTCAAAATTAAAAAGGTGCTCTATTTAGACCTAGTAGGATCGAAAGCTATTATCTTAAGGATTTCAGAGCAGAAAAGATAATATTAAGATTGATCATAGGTTTTGAGTAATAGAATTTTGAATATTTTGAAAAAATTCATTTTCTCATATAAGGGCCCTATTGATGATCAAAAAATGGGTCAAAATTAAAAAGGTGCTCTATTTAGACCTAGTAGGTTCGAAAGCTATTATCTTAAGGATTTCAGAGCAGAAAAGATAATATTAAGATTGATCATAGGTTTTGAGTAATAGAATTTTGAAAATTTTGAAAAAATTCATTTTCTCATATAAGGGCCCTATTGATGATCAAAAAATGGGTCAAAATTAAAAAGGTGCTCTATTTAGACCTAGTAGGCTCGAAAGCTATTATCTTAAGGATTTCAGAGCAGAAAAGATAATATTAAGATTGATCATAGGTTTTGAGTAATAGAATTTTGAAAATTTTGAAAAAATTCATTTTCTCATATAAGGGCCCTATTGATGATCAAAAAATGGGTCAAAATTAAAAAGGTGCTCTATTTAGACCTAGTAGGATCGAAAGCTATTATCTTAAGGATTTCAGAGCAGAAAAGATAATATTAAGATTGATCATAGGTTTTGAGTAATAGAATTTTGAAAATTTTGAAAAAATTCATTTTCTCATATAAGGGCCCTATTGATGATCAAAAAATGGGTCAAAATTAAAAAGGTGCTCTATTTAGACCTAGTAGGCTCGAAAGCTATTATCTTAAGGATTTCAGAGCAGAAAAGATAATATTAAGATTAATCATAGGTTTTGAGTAATAGAATTTTGAAAATTTTGAAAAAATTCATTTTCTCATATAAGGGCCCTATTGATGATCAAAAAATGGGTCAAAATTAAAAAGGTGCTCTATTTAGACCTAGTAGGCTCGAAAGCTATTATCTTAAGGATTTCAGAGCAGAAAAGATAATATTAAGATTGATCATAGGTTTTGAGTAATAGAATTTTGAAAAAATTCATTTTCTCATATAAGGGCCCTATTGATGATCAAGAAATGGGTCAAAATTAAAAAGGTGCTCTATTTAGACCTAGTAGGATCGAAAGCTATTATCTTAAGGATTTCAGAGCAGAAAAGATAATATTAAGATTGATCATAGGTTTTGAGTAATAGAATTTTGAATATTTTGAAAAAATTCATTTTCTCATATAAGGGCCCTATTGATGATCAAAAAATGGGTCAAAATTAAAAAGGTGCTCTATTTAGACCTAGTAGGTTCGAAAGCTATTATCTTAAGGATTTCAGAGCAGAAAAGATAATATTAAGATTGATCATAGGTTTTGAGTAATAGAATTTTGAAAATTTTGAAAAAATTCATTTTCTCATATAAGGGCCCTATTGATGATCAAAAAATGGGTCAAAATTAAAAAGGTGCTCTATTTAGACCTAGTAGGCTCGAAAGCTATTATCTTAAGGATTTCAGAGCAGAAAAGATAATATTAAGATTGATCATAGGTTTTGAGTAATAGAATTTTGAAAATTTTGAAAAAATTCATTTTCTCATATAAGGGCCCTATTGATGATCAAAAAATGGGTCAAAATTAAAAAGGTGCTCTATTTAGACCTAGTAGGATCGAAAGCTATTATCTTAAGGATTTCAGAGCAGAAAAGATAATATTAAGATTGATCATAGGTTTTGAGTAATAGAATTTTGAAAATTTTGAAAAAATTCATTTTCTCATATAAGGGCCCTATTGATGATCAAAAAATGGGTCAAAATTAAAAAGGTGCTCTATTTAGACCTAGTAGGATCGAAAGCTATTATCTTAAGGATTTCAGAGCAGAAAAGATAATATTAAGATTGATCATAGGTTTTGAGTAATAGAATTTTGAAAATTTTGAAAAAATTCATTTTCTCATATAAGGGCCCTATTGATGATCAAAAAATGGGTCAAAATTAAAAAGGTGCTCTATTTATACCTAGTAGGCTCGAAAGCTATTATCTTAAGGATTTCAGAGCAGAAAAGATAATATTAAGATTAATCATAGGTTTTGAGTAATAGAATTTTGAATATTTTGAAAAAATTCATTTTCTCATATAAGGGCCCTATTGATGATCAAAAAATGGGTCAAAATTAAAAAGGTGCTCTATTTAGACCTAGTAGGCTCGAAAGCTATTATCTTAAGGATTTCAGAGCAGAAAAGATAATATTAAGATTGATCATAGGTTTTGAGTAATAGAATTTTGAAAAAATTCATTTTCTCATATAAGGGCCCTATTGATGATCAAGAAATGGGTCAAAATTAAAAAGGTGCTCTATTTAGACCTAGTAGGATCGAAAGCTATTATCTTAAGGATTTCAGAGCAGAAAAGATAATATTAAGATTGATCATAGGTTTTGAGTAATAGAATTTTGAATATTTTGAAAAAATTCATTTTCTCATATAAGGGCCCTATTGATGATCAAAAAATGGGTCAAAATTAAAAAGGTGCTCTATTTAGACCTAGTAGGTTCGAAAGCTATTATCTTAAGGATTTCAGAGCAGAAAAGATAATATTAAGATTGATCATAGGTTTTGAGTAATAGAATTTTGAAAATTTTGAAAAAATTCATTTTCTCATATAAGGGCCCTATTGATGATCAAAAAATGGGTCAAAATTAAAAAGGTGCTCTATTTAGACCTAGTAGGCTCGAAAGCTATTATCTTAAGGATTTCAGAGCAGAAAAGATAATATTAAGATTGATCATAGGTTTTGAGTAATAGAATTTTGAAAATTTTGAAAAAATTCATTTTCTCATATAAGGGCCCTATTGATGATCAAAAAATGGGTCAAAATTAAAAAGGTGCTCTATTTAGACCTAGTAGGATCGAAAGCTATTATCTTAAGGATTTCAGAGCAGAAAAGATAATATTAAGATTGATCATAGGTTTTGAGTAATAGAATTTTGAAAATTTTGAAAAAATTCATTTTCTCATATAAGGGCCCTATTGATGATCAAAAAATGGGTCAAAATTAAAAAGGTGCTCTATTTAGACCTAGTAGGATCGAAAGCTATTATCTTAAGGATTTCAGAGCAGAAAAGATAATATTAAGATTGATCATAGGTTTTGAGTAATAGAATTTTGAAAATTTTGAAAAAATTCATTTTCTCATATAAGGGCCCTATTGATGATCAAAAAATGGGTCAAAATTAAAAAGGTGCTCTATTTAGACCTAGTAGGCTCGAAAGCTATTATCTTAAGGATTTCAGAGCAGAAAAGATAATATTAAGATTAATCATAGGTTTTGAGTAATAGAATTTTGAATATTTTGAAAAAATTCATTTTCTCATATAAGGGCCCTATTGATGATCAAAAAATGGGTCAAAATTAAAAAGGTGCTCTATTTAGACCTAGTAGGCTCGAAAGCTATTATCTTAAGGATTTCAGAGCAGAAAAGATAATATTAAGATTGATCATAGGTTTTGAGTAATAGAATTTTGAAAAAATTCATTTTCTCATATAAGGGCTCTATTGATGATCAAAAAATGGGTCAAAATTAAAAAGGTGCTCTATTTAGACCTAGTAGGCTCGAAAGCTATTATCTTAAGGATTTCAGAGCAGAAAAGATAATATTAAGATTGATCATAGGTTTTGAGTAATATAATTTTGAAAATTTTGAAAAAATTCATTTTCTCATATAAGGGCCCTATTGATGATCAAAAAATGGGTCAAAATTAAAAAGGTGCTCTATTTAGACCTAGTAGCCTCGAAAGCTATTATCTTAAGGATTTCAGAGCAGAAAAGATAATATTAAGATTGATCATAGGTTTTGAGTAATAGAATTTTGAAAAAATTCATTTTCTCATATAAGGGCCCTATTGATGATCAAAAAATGGGTCAAAATTAAAAAGGTGCTCTATTTAGACCTAGTAGCCTCGAAAGCTATTATCTTAAGGATTTCAGAGCAGAAAAGATAATATTAAGATTGATCATAGGTTTTGAGTAATAGAATTTTGAAAAAATTCATTTTCTCATATAAGGGCCCTATTGATGATCAAAAAATGGGTCAAAATTAAAAAGGTGCTCTATTTAAACCTAGTAGGCTCGAAAGCTATTATCTTAAGGATTTCAGAGCAGAAAAGATAATATTAAGATTGATCATAGGTTTTGAGTAATAGAATTTTGAAAATTTTGAAAAAATTCATTTTCTCATATAAGGGCCCTATTGATGACCAAAAAATGGGTCAAAATTAAAGAGGTGCTCTATTTAGACCTAGTAGCCTCGAAAGCTATTATCTTAAGGATTTCAGAGCAGAAAAGATAATATTAAGATTGATCATAGGTTTTGAGTAATAGAATTTTGAAAATTTTGAAAAAATTCATTTTCTCATATAAGGGCCCTATTGATGATCAAAAAATGGGTCAAAATTAAAAAGGTGCTCTATTTAGACCTAGTAGGCTCGAAAGCTATTATCTTAAGGATTTCAGAGCAGAAAAGATAATATTAAGATTGATCATAGGTTTTGAGTAATAGAATTTTGAAAATTTTGAAAAAATTCATTTTCTCATATAAGGGCCCTATTGATGATCAAAAAATGGGTCAAAATTAAAAAGGTGCTCTATTTAGACCTAGTAGCCTCGAAAGCTATTATCTTAAGGATTTCAGAGCAGAAAAGATAATATTAAGATTGATCATAGGTTTTGAGTAATAGAATTTTGAAAATTTTGAAAAAATTCATTTTCTCATATAAGGGCCCTATTGATGATCAAAAAATGGGTCAAAATTAAAAAGGTGCTCTATTTAGACCTAGTAGCCTCGAAAGCTATTATCTTAAGGATTTCAGAGCAGAAAAGATAATATTAAGATTGATCATAGGTTTTGAGTAATAGAATTTTGAAAATTTTGAAAAAATTCATTTTCTCATATAAGGGCCCTATTGATGATTTATTGTTGGCAAATGTATAGGAGATTGACAAAGTAATCTAAATGGTACTTTAAAAATAGTTCATAACAAGAAAATTTTCATTTAACCAAAAAATAATTAAAATGGAAAAAAGTCATCACCTCCACATTGGAAGTTAAAATTACCAATTTTGGTTAAAAATAAACTCCAACACTGATGATACATGTGTCAAGAAATGGCACATGCCAAAAAAATTGAGTGCTTTTTTTGTACATGTTGTGTGGTGAACTCTATCGTATTGCCCGTTATTTATATATGCACGCACGATCGTTTACTCACTTACGTTTGAAGTACACTTAAGCCTCGATTTGAGTCCTCTCAATTTGCGTCGTTATGATTTTGTTTATATACAACATATTTTTTCTCTCTGGAAGTTAAAGTAACTTAAGTAACCGCATGTGATACATTTATTAGTTTTATGGAGTTTATTATAACCGGTGTATGTCGTGAAGCATATTTCAATACAAAATGGATTAAATTCTTTTTTTTTGCTAGAAAAGGAACAAATCAAGATTACCGGCACTGTTGATTTTTTAACAAATTTTCTTTTCGGCAAAAGCACTATTTTTGGGTAAAAAAAGTTACATAAAAATTTTTCTCCGTTCTCTGTTAGTTTTGAAGTTATAGGTACTTTAAGTTATGGTGTAAGAATGCAATTCTCTCCTTCCTCCTTTAATGAAAATAAACAATATGGGTATCATTGGAAAGGTCTTGAGAAGGCCTCTTGATTGATATATAAAATGTATCAAATCATTAACCCATGTCACATTATGATATTTTATTACTTTTTATTTTGACTTTTTTTACAAAAGTACCGTTATCTCAAAAATATATCGATATAACAGTACTCTCCTGTACATCAAATCATTTAGAGAACATTTCAAGCTTTCATACGATCCCCATAGTACACTCCAAGCCCATTAAATAACAAAAATGTAACACTTTAAAAATTAATATTCAGAGAAATGAATCGATTTTTACTCATAATATATTTGTTAATACCATAATTTATGACTACATATGTAATATGGATATCATTAGAAAGGTCTTGAAGAAACCTATAGTCATATATATAATACGTATATAATTGGAAAGGTCTTAAATCTCAAAAATAAAAAAATAGATAAAAAAATATATAAAAATACTTAGTAAATATTATTTAATTTGCATTTTTATTTGAATTTTTGATAAACAAGATTATAAAAAATCTTTGGAACAAATCAAGGTTACCAGCACAGTTGGAATTAAAATGTATTTTTTTAATGTTAATAAAGGTTTTTCTGTGTAGCCGGCCTTCGGCCGGGCTAAAGGGCTTTCTCCTCTATGTATGTCGAACACCGGCTTCGCTGAATAAACTTTTTTTGGAAATCAAAAAATTTTTGTACCGGTATTCTTTTTAAATAATTTTTAATTTTTATTTAATTTTTAACAAAGTTGTAAAAATGATAAGACTTATTATATACTTTTAAATTATGATATTAAAAAATATATTACTAGTAAAAATCGATTAATTTTTCTAAATATTAATTTTTAAAGTGCTATACTTTTGTTATTTAATGGGCTAGGAGTGTGACATGGGGATCATATGAAAGCTTGAAATATTCTCTAAACAATTTGATGTATAGGAGAGTACCGTTATATCGATATATTTTTGAGATAACGGTACTTTTGTAAAAAAAGTCAGTACATAAAATAATAAAATATAATTTTGGCTCGCAATGGGTTAATGTTGTATAACGTTTTATATATCAATCAAGACCTTTCTCAAGACCTTTCCAATGATACCCATATTGTTCATATTCATTACAGGAGGAAGGAGAAAATTGCATTTTTATATTATAACTTCAAGTACCCATAACTCGTAAACTAAGAGCGACCGGGCAAAATTTTTTACATTGCTTTAATCACAAATAAAAATGCTACTGAATCATTATCAAAATTATTTAAAAATCAAGTGTGCTGGTAATCTTGATTTACGCCGATTAACTTCTTTGCAGGTAAAATATGTATATCCTGGAATCTTCTTAAAAGAAGGTATAAATACTTAAAAAAAGGTGATTTGGATTCCGCCGATATATTTTGCATAGCAATTTCCAATCTCCTTAACTTCGCAGACCGGGGCCTCAGTGTTGTTGAGTACGTTAAATACGCATGCGCATATACATACATATACTATATATATATGTATGTAAGTATATGTCATTTTTATTTGTCCAGCATCTTACTCAGTTGTTCTTAATTCTCTTTGCATAATAGAGTGTTGCCATTATGTTAAAATACTTGTTAGTATTAGTGTTACCCGTTGGCACAATTTTATTATCTATTGCTATTCTTCTTTTATATCAATTTAATATAATCAGGAATATTTATAGATAATTACACAGAAAAAAGTTTGTGCATAGATATAAAAAGTTTGTGCATAAATTTAAAAATTTAATTTCATTGATTTTAGTTCATAATATTTAAGAATAATGTCTTAAATATTAACACTTTTTTACATTTTTTGAAATGAATCAAGTCAAGAAGACTTAAACAAATTGTTTAAATTTTCATTTATATTTTCAATTTGTAAATGTATGTTTGAAATTTTCTTTACAGAATTTTTGGTTTTTATTGATTTTTAGGCACTTGTTGAGGACAGAAGAAAACAGATGCAGATGCGCATTTTATTACAATGATGCATGTGCAAATTTCTGATCCTTACTTTTTAACAGCTTTTTATTAGAAAATTGCAATTTAAAGGTTTTATATTTACGTGCATAAGTACTTTTATTTAGAATTTTAATCAAATCTAATAAAACTAAATTAAAATGTTAGCAGCATTTTTGCAAAATTCGCAAAATTTTCATTAAGTACAAATCTATGAACAAAATTTTATTTTTTATGAAAAAGTTTGGGAAAAAAAGTCATGTTCGATTCATAATATTCATGAAAAAATTTTTCAAATATATGATTTTTTTTCTCTGTGTAATATTAACATTTATTTAACAAACACATATACAATGTTTTTAAGAAAACTTTAATATAATTATCTATCGCCCCTTTATATGGGAATTGAGAGAATTGAAGTCTTCGATCATCTTCATTGCTACCACTTTTCATTTTCATTACAGGCGTAACCCTGTAGTTTTAATGAGAATAAGTAGCAATATTAGGAAAACGCAAATTAACATGTACATTGTCTATAAGAAGAAAGCACGTTATCAAATGTAAACATTCGGCAAAAGACTGCAGGAAATATTGTTGTGCAACCACTACACATGTAATTTATTTCTTTTTATAGTGAATAGTATTAAGACTATGTGTAAAGTTTTTAATGAAAATCTAACGGTAAACTTGAGTTTAAATTCAAAAAATTTCAGCATTTTTATGTCTAAATAATAGAGAAGAGCACCTTTTTAATTTTGGACCATTTTTTGATCATCAATAGGGCCCTTATATGAGAAAATGAATTTTTTCAAAATTTTCAAAATTCTATTACTCAAAACCTATGATCAATATTAATATTATCTTTTCTGCTCTGAAATCCTTAAGATAATAGCTTTCGAGGCTACTAGGTCTAAATAGAGCACCTTTTTAATTTTGACCCATTTTTTGATCATCAATAGGGCCCTTATATGAGAAAATGAATTTTTTCAAAATTTTCAAAGTTCTATTACTCAAAACCTATGATCAATCTTAATATTATCTTTTCTGCTCTGAAATCCTTAAGATAATAGCTTTCGAGGCTACTAGGTCTAAATAGAGCACCTTTTTAATTTTGACCCATTTTTTGATCATCAATAGGGCCCTTATATGAGAAAATGAATTTTTTCAAGATTTTCAAAATTCTATTACTCAAAACCTATGATCAATCTTAATATTATCTTTTCTGCTCTGAAATCCTTAAGATAATAGCTTTCGAGCCTACTAGGTCTAAATAGAGCACCTTTTTAATTTTGACCCATTTTTTGATCATCAATAGGGCCCTTATGTGAGAAAATGAATTTTTTCAAAATTTTCAAAATTCTATTACTCAAAACCTATGATCAATCTTAATATTAGCTTTTCTGCTCTGAAATCCTTAAGATAATAGCTTTCGAGGCTACTAGGTCTAAATAGAGCACCTTTTTAATTTTGACTCATTTTTTGATCATCAATAGGGCCCTTATATGAGAAAATAAATTTTTTCAAAATTTTCAAAATTCTATTACTCAAAACCTATGATCAATCTTAATATTATCTTTTCTGCTCTGAAATCCTTAAGATAATAGCTTTCGAGCCTACTAGGTCTAAATAGAGCACCTTTTTAATTTTGACCCATTTTTTGATCATCAATAGGGCCCTTATATGAGAAAATAAATTTTTTCAAAATTTTCAAAATTCTATTACTCAAAACCTATGATCAATCTTAATATTATCTTTTCTGCTCTGAAATCCTTAAGATAATAGCTTTCGAGCCTACTAGGTCTAAATAGAGCACCTTTTTAATTTTGACCCATTTTTTGATCATCAATAGGGCCCTTATATGAGAAAATGAATTTTTTCAAAATATTCAAAATTCTATTACTCAAAACCTATGATCAATCTTAATATTATCTTTTCTGCTCTGAAATCCTTAAGATAATAGCTTTCGAGCCTACTAGGTCTAAATAGAGCACCTTTTTAATTTTGACCCATTTTTTGATCATCAATAGGGCCCTTATATGAGAAAATGAATTTTTTCAAAATTTTCAAAATTCTATTACTCAAAACCTATGATCAATCTTAATATTATCTTTTCTGCTCTGAAATCCTTAAGATAATAGCTTTCGATCCTACTAGGTCTAAATAGAGCACCTTTTTAATTTTGACCCATTTCTTGATCATCAATAGGGCCCTTATATGAGAAAATGAATTTTTTCAAAATTTTCAAAATTCTATTACTCAAAACCTATGATCAATCTTAATATTATCTTTTCTGCTCTGAAATCCTTAAGATAATAGCTTTCGAGGCTACTAGGTCTAAATAGAGCACCTTTTTAATTTTGACCCATTTTTTGATCATCAATAGAGCCCTTATATGAGAAAATGAATTTTTTCAAAATTTTCAAAGTTCTATTACTCAAAACCTATGATCAATCTTAATATTATCTTTTCTGCTCTGAAATCCTTAAGATAATAGCTTTCGAGCCTACTAGGTCTAAATAGAGCACCTTTTTAATTTTGACCCATTTTTTGATTATCAATAGGGCCCTTATATGAGAAAATGAATTTTTTCAAAATTTTCAAAATTCTATTACTCAAAACCTATGATCAATCTTAATATTATCTTTTCTGCTCTGAAATCCTTAAGATAATAGCTTTCGAGGCTACTAGGTCTAAATAGAGCACCTTTTTAATTTTGACCCATTTTTTGATCATCAATAGGGCCCTTATATGAGAAAATGAATTTTTTCAAAATTTTCAAAATTCTATTACTCAAAACCTATGATCATTTTTTGATCATCAATTGGATCATCATATAAAGATTTTTTCAGAAATAAAAATTTTTAAAAGTAAAGCAGCTAAATCTATTTTGTTAAATAAAAGTCATTAACATTTTTAAAAATGTTATTAAAATTGAAAATAATCAAATTCTGCTAACATAACAGTCTTTGAGTGAGAGAACTGTTAGGTAACATAAAATTAAAAAACGTAGCTAACTTTCGTAGCTATCTTCACACCCTTCTAGAAATTCTTGGTACTTGTACCTAAATTTAGTGAAATCCGGTTAGAAATGGCGGAGTTATAAATGTTTTTCTAGAAATTTTGTTCAATTTTCTTTGCCCACCATCAAAAGGATTTTGAATAACACAGATCTTGCAATCTAGGGGATAAAACGCGTAATATGATATTAAACAATATGTTTAAACAAAACGTCAAAATAAATAAATACTTACCTTTATCCAGTACGCAGCTTTAATACTTGAGTATAGGTTTAGTCGTTAATTTCCTTCATACATCATATAGATTACGGTAATATCATCTCACCAAACATAAACAATTTTACTTACTGACGAAATGAAAAAGTTCGTAAACAGCATCACCTTTGCCAACAAAATAATTCATCACAATCCGCATTTCTAGTGTAATAACGACCAGAAAGATAGAAATTTTCGATATTTTACACAATTTTTTCAAAATATTTTTATTTTTTAATTTAAAATTTTTTTAAGCTTTTCTAAAAAAAAAAAAAAAAAAATTATTAATTAAAAAGTTAACTGTATCAATTAATACATTAATTATATTTTAAAATAAAAATTATAAAAAAGTTAATTAAAAAATTTTAGAGAATATTTTTGTTTGTTGTGAAATTGAATAGTCTAGAGGAAGTGTTCTAGACTACAAACCGTTAGCCTTAGTTCGTATTCACATGGCACCTCGAAAATTTCTGTTTTTCCTAAAAAAATATGAAATTTTTCATTATTAAGAAAACTTAATTTGACAGACAATTCTAGGCATGTTGATGTGTTTTTTACAAAAATGTATTATTTAGATATGAGTTGCATTTTAAGTTTTTTATATAAAAGCAATAAAGACAATAAATTTCAACATATCGATGTGGTATACTGCTTGGGTTTGTGACTGAAAGACTTTGAAAAATCGTATTATAGTTTATCTTCAAACAAAAATTAAAATTTTGAAATGTCAGATTAAGGAACTGTCAAATATATTTTTAATTAATTTAAAATGTTTCTTTGAGATTTATTTAATAAAAATTACATTTTGGTTCGCCAAGATTCGAACCCATACGCACACTATAAAAATCCTAGGCCATATGACATTTTGAAATTTTGAATTTAAAAAATAGTTTTATTTTAATTTGTGTAAAAAAAAAAAAATAATAATTTTTCAACATTGTTTAATTTTAAATATATGCAAAATATAGTGTTGGAAATTAATTTTTATGCTGTTCACATATATGAGGAGTACATTTAATTGCTTTTCAACAAAATTACTATTGGTATAGATAGTCTAGTGGAAGTGTTCTATATTACAAATCTCCAAGCCATGGTTCATATCCTCGTAGATTCCTTTTGAATTTTGTTTTAATATGGGCATATTTTTTGTGAAAAAAAATTAGTTTGACAATCTAAGTATGCGAGATGTTCTTTCTTAAAATATTATCACATAACTGTAATTGTGTTTTAGGTTTTTAAATATAGATAATAAGATGACATCATGCTTGATGGAATTGTGTCTCAAAGCCCCCCCCTCCCTCCCCAAAAAAAAAAAAAATAATAATAATAAATTTTATTAAATAGCTAATTCCAGTTTAAAATATCTAATTCTTAGGCATCTTTTTCGAAAAAAATTGTTGGTAGACAACTGAAAATAAATTTACAATTTTGCATATCTCTTCTTTATTCAGGTCTTCAACACAAATGGTCTTAGTCATAGATTAACAAAGATATGAAGCTCCGTTGTCAAAATCCTGAGTCGGTTATCAAAAGAACCTAAGTCTAAGTATGTGTTACTAAAAGGTTTCATTGAAAACAAAAACAATTGTAGTGCGTGTGTTTTTTTTTAATAATTTTTTCAATTAAGTTTTTTCTAAGATTCATATCTATATTAATAATCTATACTCTGAGCGATTTTCCTAAGTCATATGCTCTAAGGAGTTTTTGGTGACTCTTTATGTCATCAATTCCCAATGTAACATCGGATTACAAATATTAAGTATATTTCCAGATTAAAGCAAGTATTTTGTTAAGAGATAATTCGAATATGTATATACATTTATGAAATATAGATTTTTTGAAGGTTATAAAAGATTCGACCCAGGCGAACCCAGCAAAAAAAATAACATCCGAAGAAGTCAATAAGATCCTGAATTTGTGATCTAGAAGTAGTACAAATTCGGATAATTTCCAATGAATTTAACATAGGCTAGTCATTGGAAGATGTTCTCTTTTTTGGTACCTATTCACTGAGTAAAATTGATTTTTTATGTCCTTTTTTATCAATTCAAGGAAACTACTTTTAATTTTTATATAAATGCATTTTGTCATTTGATTAAAAAAGTTATTATTAAGTAACAAGTATTTGTAAATTTTCAAAGTTTTATATCAGAAAAATGTATCTGAATCGCTTTTTAATAACATTTTTGGATGACGTTTATATAAGTTCTTAAGCACAAGAAACTGTAGACTTACTGAAATTTTGGAAGTAAGGAAAAAGTACTTCTTAAAAACTGACTTCTATTTACAGCTTTTTAGAAAATAACTTTTTTATTGCAAAAACATTTCTGTTGGTGACTGATTATAGTCCACAATTCTTGCCAAACAGAAACAACATAAACTATTAACGACTGCAACCTATTCATGGTCCTTCGAACCGGATGCTAATTCCTTTTTCGCTAGTAAACTTTGACTATAACAACAACTTTGAGCTTGTAAATAATGAAAGCTATTTATTAATTTAATGCATCTAATTTGTCTCAAAATTAAGATAAATTGGTTTAAAAAAAAGTTTAGAAATTATTTTTAAATAGAAAATAATTTTCTTGGAAATCTCTACCTCCCACTGTGACATGAAACGTTTACAATTTGTGGCATAAATAGGAAAAAATAGAATTCATGTTCGATGTCTGTTTCAACAAAACTAAACGTGTTTCTTAGCTGTTGTTTACGGTTTCTGTTGTTGTCGTTATTTTTTTTTCCACCATTTAAAGACTGACTGTGTTGTTTACGTTATGGCAAATAAATGTTTTTATTTGTTGCAGTTGTTGCAATTTAAATTTGGTCATAACTTGTTGAACATTTAGCATATGCAGCTGCATTTTAGAGAACCATGTTTTTTTTATTAAAAAAAAAAAAAAATATATTGCAACGTTATCTGTTAAGCTGTCGATTTTCTAGTTTCTTTTTGGCATGTGGCAAAATGTAAAATTCTTATTCGTATAAAAATTGCTATAGGCCTCCATCAATAAACAAACCCCAAAAAATTACTATATTTCCTATCTTTTTTGCAAACAATTTTCTAATGCTATTGCTACTAAATCGCACTATTTTTAAACTTTATCGACATTTTTGGTACTAGCAGCCTTAAAAAATGCTGCTGACTTTTAGCTTTTTTCAAAAAAAAAAAAAAAAAAAAAAAAAAAAAACTGGTGGCTGCTCTATGTTTGGCAAACAAATAAAAACAATATAAGACCTTGACATGAATTGTTACTTTCGTGTGGACTAGAGTCTATAGATGGAGTCTGCCTCTGTTGATTTTGATGATGACGGTTTTATCTTTTTAAATCTATTTTGTAAAAATAAAAATATACTTGAATATTTTCTAAATGTTGCAGACATTTTGTTAGAGCTTTTTTTAATTAATATAAGTATTTTCTTTTTAATTTTTTTTTTAATTTTTAAATCTTTAATCATCCTTCAGTTAAAATCTCTTTACGAAAAATTTGTAATAATTATGATTTTAGACTTTGAATACTTGATTTTATACATTTTTTAATTTAATTAAATTTTGAAGCATTTTGTGCTCTTAAAAATAATAAATTCTTATTAAATTTATATATCGCACTTGATCAACAAGAGAGTATTAACTCAAAATTTTTAAATTTTCATTTTAAGAGAATTTGAAAATCCTGGTACTCATAGTAAGCAAATTCCATTTGAAAATATATTAGCATTGTTTTTCTTTTAAAATTTTGCAATTATTGTAAAAAAATATTTATTTTTTGAGTTAAGATCATTTTTCTGAAACATTGTTGACATAAAGTGTAATGACACTATCACGAAAATGGTCTTAGAGATGAAAGAGTAATCGGAATACGTTGAAATTTTTACGGTAGATAGATATTAATGTTGTTAGTTGATTTCTTATAAAAAGTGAAATTTTAAGAATTTTGAGTTAATAATCTCTTATTGATCAAGTGCGAAATGTTTCTCATTTATTCAGTGCAACGGGGTACCGGACGTTGCATACCGGGTCTAATTAAATATTGTGTCGAATTAAATAAAGTAGGTACTTTCCTTTTTTTTTTACTTAATATGATAAATATTTTTAAGTTAGGTTAAAATCAACCTATTTATACACTGGAAAAAAAAGTAGTTTCTATGAATAAAGTACGTTAAATAAAATTCGTTGATTTTGTCGAAGAATTCGTTGATTCAACGTATGAATTCGTTGTTTCAAAGAAAATATTAATTGAAAGTCAATGAAACATTCAAAACACTTATAAACTGTACATTGAACGTATTCGTTAAGTTTATTTCATAATAAAATAAAAATTCAGCGTATTAATTCACTGATTTAAAGACACGTTTATATTTTTAATAATAAAAGAACATTTTTGTTGAATTTAGTGAACTTGTACATTCATTCAATGAACTTGTACATTGATTTAGAAGAATAAAAAGAAACAAAACATAGGATATAGTATGCATAAAAATAATGATTCAATATACTAATACTTTGATTTAAGAAAGAAGAAGCTTTACTCAACGAACAAGTACTTTTAATCAAAGAAATAGTTCGTTAACTTATGTTAAATTCAGCGTACTCATTCATTGTTTTCTAATGGGAAATATAGCAAACAAAAAAAAAAAAAATATGTAAAAGAAAAAAAGAAAACAAATCAGTTTGTATTTATTGTTTAACAAGGATGGTCCTATTTTAAACTGTGTTGTTGATATAAAAAAAAAAAAAATAATAAGTCAGCAATTAAGGCGTAAATATATAAGAAAAGTTGGATATTGTGAAACTGAAATGCAGAATTATTGAAAAACATAGATATTCAGATAGGACAAATCGAGCACCAGTAATGAATACTTCGAATTAAAAGAACTACTTACAAGTTGGAATTTGGAACAACACATTTTCAAAATATCTATTTTATTTATATTTGTGTAGATAAAATAATTACGACGCAGACCCAGGAATGTGTTTTTGGTATCAAAGACGAGGTTTTTAAAAATTGTTCTGAATACAAACACCAAGATTGATCGTCAAGGTGTTCTTCATAATTCGCCAGAGAATTTCCTGAAAATAAAGGAATTTCTATGTGAAAGGTAAACAATTTGGACTAATCTTAATTAGTTACATTTGTTAACGAATAATTTAAAATATTTATTATTTATTTTTTTTAAACAATGCTGCTGCCATTTTGATGTGGTGTCTACATGAATATTCCACACTGTCATTGAAACATAACACCGGAAGTTCACGATCACATCTATAAGATATTATCTAAATCTGACTGTGTTCAACCCTTAATTTTGAGTATGAAATCACTTGATTTTTTTTATTTAGATTATTTAGTAAAATGTACTATAAATATTGTATTATATTTAAAGCATCTACATTAATGAGAATTTTATTTAGTTTAGCCTATATTAACTGAATGTAATATAATTTAATTTTTAATAAAATGAATAACAAAAGTACAAAATAGACCTATTATTGTGGTACATTTTCAACATATAAGTTCATTGAGTTAACGTATAAATTCATTGAAATCAAGTTGCAGATTCCTTAAAACAACATAACGGTTCATTGACATGTTAAAAATTTCAATGCATAGTTTTATTGAGACAACGTATAGTTTCACTAAATTACTGTTCATTGAAATTATTTATTTAATTCAACGAACATGTTCATTAAAACAAAATACGAATAAGTTAAATCAATGAACTTATACGTTGAATTTTAGGACGGTATAATTGTTAACGTATAACAACACATCATTGCAATATAACTGTAAGGTTAAAATTAGGAAACAAATTCGTTGAATCAATGAACTGTTTCGTTTTATTTATGTACCTTTTCGGTTGGTTCAAAAGTACGGAAATCATAAAACATTTCTGATATAAAAAAAAGATATAAAAACTGTTCTTTTATTGAACAAACTTTTCAGTGAGCGATACTGTATTGCTTAGTCGGTAACTTCATTAAATGCTTTCATTGGATTTTGAGCAGATTATATATTAAATTTTAGAGATTGCATAACCTATGCATGAAAATTCATTGGTGTAGCATGTTGTTGTCAAATGACTTTTTTAATTATAACCAAACGTAGATTTTAGCGGAAGTCGTTTTACATAAACTAAAAAGTCTTAATTTTTAAATTGTGCTTGCGAAATAAGTGGATTATTTTCCAATTTCTGATTCCAAAAGAAAAAAAAAAACACTTAAATTTCTTCTGGAATGAACGCTGTCATTTTAATTAATGTTCCACAGTGGGGTAAAATCAAAATAATTTGGAAATGAATCTGTAATGTCTAATCGGCTGGTAGTATTTATATAAAAGTTTTCGCAACTTTTGAAGAGGAATATTCAGGTTTTAGTTTTAAAGGCAGATCCCACAGCCCCCCCCCCCCCCCCACAGGAGTAGAGATATGGGTTCTCAAATGACATGCATATTTTTTTTAAACGCCTGACAAATTTTTTGTTTCTTATCCAAATTGAAAGATATTTTTTAAGTTCTTACGAAGACCTATAAAAGTTATCCTAAATAAATATACTAAAAAAATATGTACAAGGGCAAATCAATAATTCCGCGACTTTTCGAACTTCCCTCGTAGTTATATGAAATGCAACACTATTAGTACCACATATTAAATACTGTCAAATTTTGAGCAAATAGGATTTTTCGAGGTCCTTAAAATAAGCATTTGTTTGGTCGATAATTTCATCATTGAAGCTGAATCTCTTTCCACCGAGCCATTTCTTCAGGTTTGGAAATAGGAAGTAGTCACTAGGGGCTAAATCCAGAGAATATGGCGGATGAGGTACCAATTAATAACTCAATGCATACAGTTTTGCCTTTGAGACTGCACACGTATGCACCCGTGCATTATTTTGATGAAAAAGAACTTTTTTCTTGGCCATATGGAGTCGTTTTATTTTTAAATCCTCATTAAATCGATCTAATAAGTTGGCATAATATTCTCCGTTTATTGTTTTTCCCTTTTGAAGGTAAACGATGTGGATTATCCCGCATACATCCCAAAAACTGTTGCCATCATCATCACCCGGTGTGCGGAGTACAGTAATGAATCCATGTTTCATCCACAGTTACAAAACGTCTCAAAAACTCATTCGGTTTGCGGTTAAACAATCCAAACAATCCTTTGAAGTTGTCACACGTTTATGGTCAATTGAGAGCAAACGCGGCACCCATCTTGCAGACAACTTTCTTAAACACAGCTGATCATTTAAAATCGAAACCACACTGCCATATTAAATGCCTATGGCATCAACAATCTCATGTACTTTTACTCTTCGGTCGGCCAACACCATATCGTGGATTTTTTCGACATTTTCGGGTGTACTGACCTCAATTTGTCATTTGTACTTGTGCGACCACAACGAAAGTCAATAAACCACTTCTTTTTACCATTGAAATCGATGGTGCAGAGTCCCCATAGTATTTATTGAGCTTTCCCTTGGTTTGATTGACGGTTTTTTTTCGCAAAAAATAATGTAGAAAAAATACACGAGGTTGTATATTTTGAACAGCTGTTAAACTCAAAGTAAATGACGAAACTTGCTCAAAATTTGACACTAGTATATTAACAGGTGGTACTTGATGGGAATAGTGTTGTGTCGAAAAGTTACGTACTTATTGATCCGCCTTCGTATAAAGATTTTAAACTTTTCCTGAAGACTGCATTCGAAAGATTTTATTAAAGAAGAAATAACGTTCAATTAACCAATAATGCTTTTGATCTATTTTATATCAAAATTTTTATTTGAGTTGCATGTATGTTCAAAATCTTATGGCATTTTGACAAGCTTTCTAGGAATTAAAAACTTTTAACATTTCCGAATATCAAAGATCTAGAATGTCGATCTTTACGCATAAAATATTTAAATTTACTCCAAAAAAACAATTCTTTTTATCAAAAAAAAAAAAAAAATATGAAATCTAATCTGAAGATTACATATTTATAAAGTTGGTATCCTACATTATAGTAACCTTGAACCAACATACGTATTATTTAATATTAAACTATGATTTACATAAATGTAGATCATATACAAAATTACATAAATATTTTCAACATGTAGAGAAGTGGTTAAAAATGGTGCTACACTTCTTATCTTATTTTAAATGTAAGTTCTGGCTTCTTACATTTTAGGAAACAATAAATAGCTTAATACTACTATTTCTTGTTTTTTAATACTTGTTATAAAAAAAAAAAAAAAATCGAAAAACACGCACCTGAATTATAAGTGTAATGGTACCTACCTCCCGTTCCCATCTTGGAGGAACCGTTTTCCCATTCCGCTATTCATGGTTTAAAATTTATTTTTATCTCTCTTAAAACATGCCACGAACACAATGAAAAGCGCAATGTAAAGAAAACTGAAAAAAAAAAAACAACTGAAGTAAGCAAAAATACTCATACAACATAAAAAGGATGCGCGAGAACACAAAAAAAAAAAACACCGGAAGGAAGATGAAAGACAGACATAGCACATTATCACAGACAAAAAAAACACATAAAAACAGATATACATAGTATTACATGTAGAGAAGCAATGGCAACAATTTATACCCAACAGTACTTGGAACTAATTCCGTTTAAACGAATTTGTAAGCAACTAAAAAGTAACACTACCTCACCGTTTATTCACTTGTTACTTTAGACTTGTTGGAAGGAAAAATGTTTGATTGTCATTATTTGTACTACCATTCGTTAGTGATTTCACTAGTACTAAGTGGGCCATTATTATAAAAAAAACAAGTATTTTATTTCGGCTTTAATTGTGATAAATAGTTTTTTTTTTTATAAATGTTCACATTTAAATTTCTGTTATCGAATTTATTATAATTAGGGGGCGGATTTTCATGCAAATTCATGCTTGTTCTCGATCATTTAAATACAATCTAAAGTGCTTATCTAACTGAGTCACACTTTTTTTTATGAAAAATGGCTTCGATTTTTAGTTGATAATGCAATTTTTGTTATATTTTACTTAATAATGCATTTGTATTTATGGTGGGATGCGACTCTTTATAAAGTGTGCGTTCGAAAAAATCATAACGCAAAAATATGGTTATAAAAGTTGATTGGAATAGACTACAATTGTGAAACAATGAAATGAATGCAACAATATATTTTAGTTTTTTTTTTTCTACAACAACAATCTGTAACAATAAACGATGAATTAACTATTAAATATGATTTTTTTTATTTTGTTTTAAATATCCTCCTTTAGTTATTTGATTGCACTTTGTGTAACTGTTTTGGAACCAGCTGTCCACTTGTGTTTAAAATTTGTCAGCATTAGTCTTCCTTAATACCCTTTAGTCAAAGGCCCAATATCTTTTAATTGGCCGAAGTTCTCGGCAGTTTGGAGGGTTGGCATTTTTTATTAACATTATGTTTACTGTACCATTCTAAGGTACTTTTACTGTAATGACACGATGCCAAATCAGACCTAAAGAATATTGAGATTCTATGTTTTCTTATTAATGGAAACAGTCTTCCTTGGAGATACTCCTTGATATAAATATCAATGTTATACACGATTCACTTCTTTCACCACAGGTGCATATAGCTTGCCAAACAAGAAACTTTCGAGGAATTTCTGATTGTTTTTTGGTACGTTACTCTTCTGGAACATTTTCTCTAACATTTGCTACATAAAACTTTTGCTGTGAGAAGTCAGAAATAATATACATTTCATCATCTATTATACAACATAAAAAAAAACGAGGAGCTTTGCTATCTTTTTAGCTTCAGCAGACTTCCTTCCATTCCTATCTGGTACTTTTTGCACTTTAAATATTTTAAGTTCATTTGATACGTCTAGCCACTTCGCGTTAGAAAATGTTTGGAATTCTTCTTAAGAACTGCTCCACCTTTTTGTGTGTTTTTATCGTGGTATTTTATTTTTTCCTCTAAAGTTTGTTTAACTTTCTTACCACTCTAGAAACTATTTGTCTGCTGACACGTAGCTCTTACATTTTTTTTTTTTTATAAAATCTGGAGTATTTTTCAATGATATATTGATCACAAAAAGAAAAATAAATTATCAGCAGACTAAGTTATAAACAAAAATATGTGTTACATTTTATTCGCACGCACACTTTATATAACGTTTATTATAATTTCTTTTATTAATTCTATTGTTCTAAACTTTATACAGATATCGATGAATTTTATAAAATAATATAATATTTTATCATAAACAAGTGTTCACAACAGTAACTAGGGTTTGGTGTTAGTAACAAAAATCCAACTATTTCTAACTGCGGGGTATATAGAATCAATGGCAACAATTTATAAAACAGCTAGCAAATTCACGTTTAAAATATACACAGACATATTTTTATAAACATTTATACACATACCTAAGCTAAGTTCACACTATGCTAATATTTGACGATTTTTGTTTGTGTAATGTGAACATGAAATGTTTTTACGATTCAGACAAGATAACAGCTGATTTTGGACAAACAAATCTATTTGCCCTTAACTAAAAATGCCGCTAGTGTGAACACATATTGTAAAATATTTGCCACAATTTTGAGAAAATTTTTGTTTGATCTTAAAAAAAAAAAAAAAAATGTAAAAGCAAACAGCGGCAAACAACAACTGATGCGGTGAATGGCTTGAGTTGAAAAAATTTTTGTGTTTATGTACACAAACTTTTAGTTGATAAAAAAGAATGAATTTATATTTTGTGTACTAAAATATAGTTTTTTTTTTAATAAATAAAACTTTCAAAATATATATTAATATTTTTATTATTTGACCATAATAATAATTGTTATGTTTTATACACCTGAAAGTGGTGTGCAAAGTAAACAGTGTTGTTTTGTGAAGACAGGACTGTTTTGTAAATGACGAGAAAAGGAACAGAGTTGCTCT
This sequence comes from Protocalliphora azurea, assembly GCA_932274085.1. Lineage (NCBI taxonomy): Eukaryota > Metazoa > Arthropoda > Insecta > Diptera > Calliphoridae > Protocalliphora > Protocalliphora azurea. Next base: position 3,723,725 of record OW026521.1, on the reverse strand, counting down.
TGTGGACAAACATAAACTACTTATAAACAAATTTTTTTTTATGTAATTTTTATTAATATGAGTATAAAATCTTGCAATTAATCGATTGATAATAGTTAGTATTTTCTTTATTATCTAAATAAATTACTTTGTAAATTTGTATTTAAAATAAATAGAATTTTCGCTTTACATTAAATAAAAACGCTACAAACATTTACTTGACATCCACATATTCGGAAATTCTCTCAGAAAACAAAATAAAAAAATATGATTTTTCTATAAATTTATTTAATAGTTGATGTAAAATAAATTTATGATAGTTGCGTGTTTAATTAAATAATTTTGACTAAACAATTTGCATCTAGTCTGAACAGGCTTAAAACATTTTCCCCTTCTCGTATTTTACGATATTTGATAGCTGTTTCGTCAAACAAAAAACGTCAAATAAATACGCGTTATGTGAACAAAAAATCAACTCTGTATTTAGTAGCAAAAATTACGGGAAAACACGATGAAATATTTCATGTCAAATATTTGCGTAATCTGAACTTAACTTTAGTCTAACATTTTAATAATAAAAAGCAGGCAGGACGACATAATATATTTGAAGCCATAAACTGGAAAAGCTCTACACTCGAATACACATACATACATACATAAATACATATATACATACATACATACATACTACATACATACATACATACATACATACATAAATACATACATACATACATACACATTCATACATAATTGTGTACATTTATCCTTTTAAAAGAAGTGTTTATTCGTCTTTTTTTTTTTCTTTTTTTTTAACAGTGAAAAATTTAAAGAATTTAATAAAATTCTTTGAATTTAATACATAGAAAAATATAGAGAATTACACTAAAACGACTTTAAAAAAACCTTAGAACAATGAATGAAGCATGAACGCGTATAAGGACTTATAAAATTTTCTGCATAATCCCTGACAACATTTTCTATCAAAATTTAATCTAAAACGTAACTACAAATAGTTCTTAACAATCAATCGAATATTATCTTATCGAAAAAGAGTCACCGTTCGGGAAAAAAGGTGCTTCAGTTTTAATAGTTTTAAGATGGCACTTTTTAGTACTTTCTTGGAGTGTCGAATTAGTGTTATTTAGAAGTGTAAAAGAGTACAGTAGGAAGGTATCGAAAAATAATCACTGTTTTATAATAAAAATGGATTCAAATATAGAACAATGTGATTGGAATATTTCTAAACTTATAAATATGGTTGAGCTCAACACTTATCTTATTTTTATAAACATAACAATAATATGAAGTTAGATCGAAAAACTCTTAACATATATAAAATTCAATAATTTGAAAATGGTTGATCTTAACGTTATGATTCTTTTTTAATTTAATTGATGTTATATTAGAGATCACAGAAAAATATAACTTTTATAGTTCTAACCACTACTTATGAACTCGTGGACCTTTTTTGGTAACCCTTCCACTAGAGATTAGATAGTTGTATAAGTCACTTTTTTTTTGAACGGTTTGCCCATCTCCTTTTGAAATCTTCTATATTTTGGAACACCTTTTTTGTGCTCTTTCATTTTCTTTTCACAATAGCCCAATGCCTCTCCACTGATCTTAACTCGGAACAATTTGGAGGATTGACCTTTCCTGGCACAAAGCTTTCTTGCCGTAGTGACATGATATCAAATCAGGCCAAAAATATGAGGACACATTATGCTCTCTTATGAAGGAAAGAATCCTTTTTTTGAAAACATTCTTTGATGTATATTTCGCTATTTATTGAGCCCACTGTAACAAATGATTTGCTTCATTTGCCGCAACTGCGTAAAGCTTGTCTTACCAGGAATTTCTTAGGAAATTTTGACTGCTTTTGGGTCCTAAAATTATCTTCAACATTTGCTCTATCATTAGCAACATAAAATTTTTGACCCGGAAGCTGCGAAAAATCTGCCGGGACATACGCTTCGTCATCCATTATACAATATGACTATTTTTGCATGAAATTTGCTTTTAATTTCCGTGCCTTATTCTTGGTTTCTAATATCTGGAACTGTCTGCAACTTTTTGGATTTTGTGTGTTTTCAAGCGCGCATTAGCTTTAACTTTTCGCACCAAATAGTCAGAGCTTTTACATAACCGGGAAGCTTTTCTACCAGATGTGTTTGGAGCTTTTTTCAATATGCTTTCAATTTTCTTGACCTTCCCAATATCATGTGGAAATTTTTTTCTTCCCGAACCAGGTTTCAAATGGTCAAATTCTCCTGATACTGTTTAATAACATTGGAAACAGTGGACCTTTAATTCTTATGTCACACATGTACTTCTTTTATGTCACACATTTTGATCAATCTCACAACAAATCAACATGATTGTCATTAAAAATAATAATTGACAAATTTTTCAAAAATAACTAGATCAAAAAAAAAAAAATAATAATAATAATAAATAAATATTCGGGCATGTTATATAAATCGAAATGAAGTGAAATTGAAATCGAACGAGATTTTTAGTTCAATTTTTACAAAATGACCGTAGTTTTTCCCGGTTTTAAGTGTTGTTCATGTAGAAAATAATGAAGTATATAAAAAGAAATATTTTCATGAACTTTCATTACAGGGTCGTTTTTAAAATTTGTTCGATTTCCTCCGACAAAAGTTAAGAGGCAAAACGTGTGTTAAAATTTTTTCAATCTCACTCCTTATTTTATTATGTAAAAAATACACACATTAAAATTAATTATTTTCTATTTTAATGCATTTTGTATTTACCACTACAAATTACTACATTGTAAACTTTAAAAGTTGTAGATTTACTCAGCGAAATCATGTCATGTTCGTTCTCTTTCCTCTATTCTGGAATGTAAACACTATTCGATGGTAATGTGTTTTGTTATTGTAAATTTGGTTATTTTCTACATTTGAACATCTAGAAGTGTCTAAAAAGACACTTTTTAATAGATGAATCAAAAAATTCACTACCAATTTCTGGCAGCGCTATTGCTCTGGTAGCTAATTTACATCTATTGATATAAAAATAAGTTTAAAAATCTGGCTACTTCATATTTAAAAAAAATGTGATTTTTGTAAATTTGATCAAAAGTAAATTATCATTACTCGCAAACTACTGTCGATAATTGGCTGAAATTTGTTCATTATCCTGATAAAATAATAGTCCTTAAAAATGGTATTATGTGTCGCTATAGCGTTTATACCTGGTGTGTTATTAAATGTTTTCTTATGTACTATATTTTAGTTAAATTTGAATTTTAGTGGAATAGAACTTTTGAGGGTAAAAAGGGGTTAAACAATTATTACTACCAGAAGAAAGGCGAAAGTGTCCTCCTTAACCCCATATATACTTTTGTACCTGTCTGGACCCGTCTGTAGATCACTTTCCGTTTAAGTGAAATTACTCCCAAAATATTTTAATGGAACATATACTAAAAATCAGTTATAATTTGGATTTTAAACCTACAGGATCAACAAGAAACATCGACACCAATAAGGAGTTAAAAAGTTTAAAAAAAGAAATATTTTAAGGAGGAATTTCTCAAATATGGGTTGATTATAGATCAAACAAAACAAGGATCAGGAGGCAATACGAATACGATGGGAACACAGCAAGAAGGTTCTTTTCAGATCCCGATAGAGCATCTGAAATAAATCTTATTTCAAGATTTAAAACAATTATCGATGTACAAATTGATGCTGGAAACTTTGGTGATTATGCAAAAGAAACTTCAAGAATATATACAACCAAATATCCATGGAGAAATATGTCTGCAACAGTTCAAAAAATCCTTTATCATGGCGAAGATGTTATTAAGCATCATTTAGTACCACTTGGAGACTATCAGAGGAAGCCTAGGAAAAAATAGGAATAAGGACTACAGATTTTATAGAGAGCACAATACCAAAAAAAAAAAAAAAAAAATATATATATATATCACGAAATTCTACAAATGAAGATCTTTTTAATATATTAATGGCAACGTCAGATCCGCTCATCTCTAACATTCGAAGTCAATGGAAATAGAACATTGGGATTTAGCTGAAGTAGCAAAAGGGCTGATAGAGAACAGAAATAATATAGAACTAAATATGGAATATTTGCAGACTATTTTTCAACCGAATGAATAATAATTATAATTTTCTTTTTTTTTAATCAAGTCAAAAATAAAATAAACATTAAAAAAACTTTTAGTTATTGTAAAATAATAAAAATGTTTGTCCTTAATGTTATTAAAAAATTTTAGTGGAATCTATTCTTTAAAGACCTGTTCTAGTGGAATCTGTTCTAGAATTGATAAACTGAGAACCTGTTCACAAAATTATTAAAATATTTTTTTAACTGTTTATAACTTTTATTAAAAGTAAAACTTATTCAAAAAACAAAAAAACCGCATTTTCTCTAAATGCTATAAAAAAAATTAAAAGTTCAACTTTGCGCTTAAATTTCCCAACAACTGCTGAACCGATTTCAATAAAAATAAAACTGGAGAAAAATTCAATAAAATATCTCTCCTTCAAAAAAAAAAGTTTCCAAAATATCTCAAAATATCGATTCAAAAGTTGCAGAGTTTTGGCCGATGAAAAACAATTCTGAGCCACTGTACTCAGTATAGTTTTAGCCGATTTTTCCAATTTTCTTTATATTACCCCAGTTAAAACTCTAAAATTCCGATTTTTTAAAGTTAAATTTCTCAGATTTGAAATAAACTCTGAATATAAGCTATATAGTTCTGAAATCCTTGATAAATTTTAGTTTTAGAAGATTTTTCCAATTTTCTATATATTACCCCGACAAATGTAAAAATTCCCATTTTTCAAAGCTGAATTTTATCAGATCTGAAATAAATTCTGAATATAAGCCACATAGTTCTGAAATCCTTGAAACAATATCTTTCATGCCCATTAGATCTAACCCGCGCACAATTTTTAATTTTAATCGATTTTTAAAAATTTCTGAAAAAATCTGCAAAATTGTAAAAAAATTCCACTTTTCAAAGTTAAATTTCTCAGATCTGAAATAAATTCTGAATATAAGCCACATAGTTCTGAAATCCTTGAAACAATATCTTTCATGCCCATTAGATCTAACCCGCGCACAATTTTTAATTTTAATCGATTTTTAAAAATTTCTGAAAAAATCTGCAAAATTGTAAAAAAATTCCACTTTTCAAAGTTAAATTTCTCAGATCTGAAATAAATTCTGAATATAAGCCAAATAGTTCTGAAATCCTTGAAACAATATCCTTCATGCACATTTGGTTTAATCCGCGCACAATATTTAGTTTTAGTTGATTTTTCCAATTTTTTATATATTACCCCTGGCAAAATGCAAAAATTTCCATTTTTCAAAGTTAAATTTCTCAGATCTGAAATAAATTCTGAATGTAAATTATTTAATTCTGAAATCCTTGAAACAAAGGCTTTCATGCATATTAGATCTAATCCGCGCACAATTTTTAATTTTATGAGATTTTTTTCATTTTTCTTTACGTAACTATTGACAAAATATGGTAATACATTTTTTAATTTCAGATTCCTTAAATTGGTAATTTTTTTTAAATATGATATTTTTATATATATAACGGATCTGAACAATCAGTTGTATATATTTTTTTAAAATTCTAATTCCAATTTTTAAAAAATAACTTTATTCTGTTAATTTTACAGTCTCTGTTAAGTTAACAGAAAATGTTAAAAACGAAGCTATCTCACGAATCTAGCTTCACACACACGATTTAAAGTGTAGATCATTTAGAAATTAAACTTAAATTTTACATATTTTTTTTTTAAATCCAAAATTTATTTTATTTCAATAAATTTCAATAAGAACAACACATAAATACATACATTTAAAATTAAATATTTTAAAGACCATTTTTCTCCCTAATTTTATTTTATTTAATGACATTTAGAACATAGGACCCGTATCACCCACTGACTGTTTGTACACGTATGTATGTATGTCATCACGACTAAATGAGTGTTGTTCGGAACGTTAGAATTCATAGTGTGTGTGTGTGTATATTGTAAGTACTATTTTTATAGCGTTTTTTCTTTAGTTCAGCGACGATGGGCTCGGTTGGTTGTTTGTTCTTCTAGTTAAATATTTTGCCAGGCTTTAGTTAACTAAACTCTTAAATACACACTCACTCTTATAAAAAGATATTATATGGATGGCTGAAATGTTTGTCTGACAGTTGGTTAAGCTCACTGTTTGTCTGGCTGACTTTGTATATTTTCTATTTATTTGTTTTTCCCTTTTTTTTCCTTCTTCTTCTTTCTTTCATTTTTATTACTGTTTGTCTGGCTAAAGTTACAACTACAATATCCTTAAAACTCCTGCTGCTTTATATTTGTTGCCTTTATCAGTTTATATGTGGTATGTTCCAATTGGTGAATGTTTGTGTGTCGTAGTATCATCAGGGAGAGAATGTATTCAGCTAAAGTAATTTTCAAAATGATAAGAATCATCCTCCTGTTCTCTATATGATTTAACAGTCTATAGAAAGATTTTTTTTGTTCTTTCGTTTAAAATAAATAGAAAAAGTACCTTGTTTCATAATACTTAAAGGTAGGTGTATGTTTATATAGAATTTTATTTTATTTTCATTTTTTTTTCTTTTGTGGAGTATTTTTTTTTATTAACAACCAAATGAGGTACAAAGAAAAAAAAAAAAAAAGAGAAGGCTGAATGCCTCTTTAAAGCCGTGGGTGCCTTAAAGAGTGTATTAGTTAGGAATATAGATAAATATTCGTGCAAAGTTGAAAAGGATATAAAATGTTGATATAGTAGTGTTAAGGCTGAGAAGATATTTAAGTATTGATAGCAAAACTTTTATTTTATTTTTCTTTTATTTGGGATTTTCTTATGCCTAGTAACAAATAAGGACTAAAGGTAATATTAATTCAATAGACAAATAATAAGTTAAGCTTTAAAAAACTTTATAAATTATTTAATATGACAACAATATGCATAAAGTAAATAAAATATGTTTAAAAAATGTTGAGCTTTAAAATTTAACATAAAATTTGTTAAACTTTAAATACTTAAAAGTAAACTTTTATTTTACAAGTGTCTTCAAATTAAATGAAATAAAAAATCATAATGGATTTAATTTACTAAATTTTTTATATTAATTAAAAGTTTGTTTGATTTAACAGAAAAAGTTTTTTATTTAAATTTTAATTAATTTTTTTAATCAAATCAATAAGAATTATAATTAAAAAGCGATACCTCAGTAAGTAGGGTAGAATTATCACTTTTTTCAGGGATCTTTTCTCATAAAACGATATTTATAAAATTTTATTTTGTCCTCTACTATATCCCATTCAGAACAGGTCACATACCTTGGAATTCATTTAGATAGGTAAAATTGGCGTCGTCATATAGAAACCCAGAGACTTCACATGAAGTTAAAAGCTTTTTGTCTTGATTCAATCAAATTTAAGACTTGACAATAAAGTCTTATCGTATAAAACCGTTTTAAAACCAATTTGATCATATGACATAAAATTATGGGGAACGACCAGTAATACACAGAAAAAAATAAAAATTGACTTCAATTATGCAATTGTTTATATTAATTAAATTTTTGTTAGATTTTACTCTAATCACCAAAATGATACTATTAGTTAACTAAAAATAATTGTTTTTCGTTAAAATTTCAATTAATTTTTTTAATCGATTCAAAGAGATTTATAATTAAAATTTCATTTATAATTAATTAAATAAAAAACCTCAAAAGTATATAACTTTAATTAATAATATTTCGGGGAACATTTTGTGGAATTTAATGATATAAACGGTATTTGAATTCTCATTACATCAGCTTCAATACAAATATTTCACAAAAGAAAAAGATTTTTGAAAAATGAATTTTAATGCAACTGCATTTTTTAAATGCATTTTCCTTTGAATATGCTATTTCAGATTTTTAATTCTTTTTTTTCTGGTATTATTTTTAAAATGTGTATAAGATTACATATTTTGTTTAAAAAGTGCATTGGGTTACCTTTTAAAAATTTATTAAAAATATACAGTCAACAGTCGTTCAAAATAATAGCACCACAACACCTACCTTCACTCAATGTAAGTTATGCTTTCATTTGTAGATATTTTCTCTCTAAATAATTTAGAAAGTTGTTATTCGAAGCACTGTTTCTCTATATAAGTACTTTTTTCTGAGAAATATTCACATTTTATGAAATATTAATTGTTTTTTGAAAAAATCTCTAATATAATGCAGTTAAAATAATGGCACCGTCTTCAGAAATTCGCAGCTTAATACGAGATAAATAAGAAACCTTCTGATAGCGCACCTTTTACAATAATCAACGTCCTTCTGTGATTGTTAGTTTTGAAGAAATAGCTTACCACATATTAATTTTTCCAAGATATTTTTAATATTTTAAAACATTTTTTAGTTCTTCTGAAAATTTTTAAATGTCGTCTTAAGTCGTTTTATCAAAAGTCTACAGAATTATTATACCTCATTCCACCATAGGTGGTTGGGGTATTATGCGTTTGTGCTGATGTTTGTAATGCAGAGAAAGAATTATCCAACACCCACCTTAAAGTATACCAATCGCCTTAGAATTGCTTTTTGAGTCGATTTAACGATATCCGTCCGTCCGTCTGGCTGGCTAGCGCTCCATGTAAACGTATTAAAATTAGTTATGATTGGTCCATAATTTCACCTAGCCCCCATAAAAATGTCCCCCCGGAATAGAGTTTAAGAAATTTTAAGGAAATTTTGTATAAGTTTCTATCATTGTGGCAAATTTCGTGAAGATCGGTCCATAATTGACCATAGCTCCCATATAAAACCCTCTTACGAAAATCACTTTAACGTCCACAACTCACATACACATGTTAGTATCAAGTTTATATTCGACACAAATTAGTTTTATATAAATAGAAATCACAGTGACAAATTTTATGAGGATCGCTATATAATTTACCATAGCTCCCATATAAGCAAACTTTCGGGAATCACCCTAAAGTGCATAAATTCATATAAATGTAAGTATTAACGTAACATTCTGTAGTAAAAGTATCGGTCCACAATTGTCTACATTTGTAATATAAGACCCCTCCACGAATTTTGATGGACATACGGTGTGGGGTATCATATGGTCGGGCTTGACCGACTATATTTTTCTTACTTGTTTTTTTTTTTGGAATATTGTACCAAATATGATACAAAAATATGCATTTATGGCAACATATGCAAAAACATGCATTTACATGACCTTCCGGTCCTTGGTTATTAAAATTTTTGTGTTATATTTTACTCGAACGCACACTCTACAACCAGTATTATAATAATTTTCTACCCTCTCTTTTTTCTGTTACAAATTGTTGTAATTAAAAGACAATTTTCATTGACTAAAGAAACTTGTGTTTTTTTTTTTTTCATCCACTTTATTAGCCAACTATAACCACATTATCCTCCTTAAAATGTATCTATAGATAGTTGTTTAAACAATTTGCATCCACGAGTATGTAAATCTACATAATTTTTGTTTCCAATTCAATGTATTTCTAACCAATATTCAACATGTGTTTAATAGTTTGAGACATTTAACTTGTTTCCTTTAAACAAGTTCTTTTTTTTTTTTAAATGCTCTCATACTTCATAGAAACAAATGCGTTGAGTTGGTCTTTTAGAGAATTTGTAATCTATTTATATGAAAATATATAAAGATAAATGCGTTCCCACCAATGTTCATATCAATTTAATGGTTTAGTGCACATGTTTTTAACAAGTGTGTGTGTGAATCTATTTTGCGTGTCTCTGTTCAAATAGAGCATGAAATATGATGGTGTTGTCGTGTTTGGAGAAAAAAAGTAGACATTTTAGAATGTTGGCAAGAAATTTAAACATTTTTTTTTTAGTTTTTTTGAAAGCGTTGAGAAAAAATGGATTAATTGCTAAAGGAAATATTGTAACGGTTTATGTGTTAACATAACATATTTTAAAAGCGACGGGAAGTTAAAATAATCTCATCTTAAGTTTAGCTGGTTATTGGTATAAACAAAAGTTTAAACTAAGATTTATTCATTGAACAAATAATATATAATAATGTTGTGTTTTAACATATCTTTGGTTATTATTTCTTTGACGATTTATAATGCGTAATTTAAACTTAAGTTGACAGCACAGTTCTCAGTATCATTCATCACAAGATTTAAGTTTCTTTTCTAATCTATGTATCATAAATGAACCGGTAAGCAAACCCTTGAATTATGGAATTTTTAAGACAATTCTCTTCACACTTATACTGATATACGACACCTAATCTTACAAAAAGTTATATTAGAAAATGGTATGAGATCGAAATTTGGATAGGTCCTATGTTGGCATCCCAACTAAGGGAAAATTACGATAGAAAATCCACCACGTTTATAGTCACATTAAAAATTTACCTTATCGGCTTTATGATACCGTTCGCTTATAAATTTTAAATACACAAAATAGAAAACATATTGTAATTTAATTATTGGAACTGAAGTGGTGTCAACTTAATGCCAATGCGGTATCAATTTTCGTTAATAATTTGAACACGCAGTGTACAATTTAAATACATATGGGATATGGTCGATATTATGTAAAGGTTTTATTAAAAGGTCAAGTTTATGATCTCATTTTTTGGTAGCCAAATGCACTGATGAAAAATAATCATGGCGAGTAACACGAAACAGCATTATATCCATATCCTTTATTATCAAAATTAATGATCGTTATTGCAAAATGCTGGATGTCCAAATCCAGACAATCGATTTGGTAAGGAATCAACAACAACAAAGGAAAGTCAGATCAACCAAAAATGTCTTTGCTGTCTGCAAAAACATATAGTAGATCCCGATTTTTCATCGTGCACAAAAACTTGGACTTTCGCAGATTTTGCGTCGGAACATGATTATAGACAACGTTATCTGTTCGCTGACAGTAGTTACGGAGCGTTTGGAAGGGAACCCCAATTTTATGTTAAAATAGACATAATGGAAAGACCCCAACTCTCAAGAGGTTCATCAGTTGGTAATCCATCTACAAAATGTTACTGTTTAGACGGATTTTGAACCGGTGGCATCATTAGTCCGTACTACTACTTAGAAAACAACATTGATAAGGCCGTTACCAAGCCACAAGCGAGTGCTACAGATCAATGTTTTGATCCGAGCTGAATTAAGACAATTTTAAAAAGTTGCCAAAGATTTTTGCTAATAATATCTTTATTGCTAATTGCAGGTTATTATATGAAAGTTTAGAGAAAAACAATGCCGACAGAACACTACCATGATGATTTCTTTCTTTAAATCTTTAGAGCTTTGAATAGTTGTCCCTTACATCTAGGAACAACTCAAAAATAATTTACAACCCATATCTGGTTTTCGGCTATAAAATTTTTAAAAAACGATCCCAATTTCTTATATCTGAACCGATTTGTTTGATTTTATAGGAATCCCGAAATTAGCAAAAAAAAAAAAATAAAAATTTACAAAAATGGTATTTTTATTTTTTATTACATATCTTCCCAACCGATATCGGGGAGCAAAAATTTAAGCACATTATGTTATTAATATTATGTTTTTAATATAATAGCACTTTATTATATGTAAAGCAAAAATTGAAGAATTAGGAAAAATAGGTCGAATTTAGGAGACCCTGGTTCTCGCACGATTAAAGTTTTTACAGTTTATTTTTTCACACAATTTCCTATAAACTATAAACATTATATATTTTACTTGAGAAAATTTGTATATAACAGAAAAAGAATGTGACCACTTTTTTGGCCAAAAAAGAAAAAAAAAACAGTAAAAATACCTATAACTTTTGACTCCGTACATATTCTTTAAAAGTTCTTTTTTTACGCAATTTTGCTATTCGTTGTTAATGAAACAAAAAAAATTAAAAAAAAAAATACAAAACATCGGGTGCAATTTGGACTCGCAGTAGTGAAAAAACTTCACCACGGCTGGCTAAAAAGTAAAAAATTTAATCTTTGAAGCCTAATATCTATTAAGCTAAAAGAGATAAGATGTTTTTTGTAAATAGGTTCAGGTATAAGGAATTAGGATCGTTTTTACAAAATTTTATACCCGAGATGTCTAACTTAGGGACTCAGTGGATCCGCCCCCTGTAGATCTATAGGGTTCAAGCTCAAAACTCCCCTATACCTTTACTATCACTATTTGAAATCGGAACAGTCGTTTTGAAATTCCATTTTTATTCCCATTTCATTTTTGAATCGCACACTGTGCGGACAAAAATATAAGGAGTGGTCATAGGTTAATGAAAATTGGCACACCATTAACGTTCATAATAGTGATCAAAAATATGAGTTTTAAGCAAAATCGAAGCAAGATTATGGGTACATCCCATATTTCCTTTTACAACAAAAGGTATATATACATATGTATCTTCTAGGGAGATCGATTATTTGACTTTTTGGGAAACCCGGTTTTCAAATAGTTTTGCAGAAGTTCTTCATATCAACTAATAACCCGAAATTTTCTTAAAAGTTTGCACCAATAATTGGTGTGTTTATGTTTGCTAAAATAAATGGGTAATTAAATTCTTTCTTAATCCAACATCTACTCTTAAAAGTTTGTTGCCAAATGTTTCAATATTCGAGGCGTTGGCTGCAGATAAAACTAAATATGATTTGCATTTATAATGTTCATATTTAGAGATTGGTATAACTGATATACATACACCTGTATCTATGAAACAAATTTAATTAATTGTATCGATCATATATAAATAGGCGACGAGATGGTTTAGAAAATATCCCATCATCCGTCACCATCATGATAGGATTACTCAGTTTAAATTATTACTTGGAATAAATTTGCAAGGTTAAATACACTTATGATTTGAACCATATTTAAAACGATACCAATATTTATCAAACTTTTGACGTGATCTACTTTTTAATCTTCTTCGATTATGCAAGGTCTAGATGACCTAAGTTCTGAAGCCTCTAAACTTAATTTATTTAGATTTTGACAAATTTAAGTCGTAATTGCCGAAAATTGTTGAAATAAGTCATTATTGTTATTGGAATTGATTTGAGATATTTGATTTTTGTTTAAAACATTCCAAATTTGATCAGCTAATTTTCTAAATTTCAAGAAGTTAAATGAATTTGAAGTTCTTGCGGAAGTTTGCGTATCCATAATTTATAGAGAAAATCATTTCCTATCATTGAAACAGATTCTGTAATGTTAGACATTTCTCTATAAAATTCTGATGGCTTACGGTAGCCAATTTATTTATCAGAAAATAGGTGCTCAAGTTTGTTTTTCTTTACTAAAGGAAAATCGTTAACATAAAACTTTCTTTGAAATATTCGTACTTATTTACAGAAGGTGGTTTTTGTAAAATATATATCTAAAATTTTAATTATTACTTCATGAGGAAGTGCTACTATAACATGTTCATATTTAATAGTATCATTCATTATGTTTTTTAAGTTGAATTGTATTTCAGCCGGAATAAACCATGCTTGTGGACAAGAAATCCATAAAAGGAGGTAATTTAAGAGAATGTCTGTTGTTCGTCTAATAACATATTTGGAGAACTATGAGATAAAAGGGGTAGAGATATTTAAATTATTTGTTTCAGTTTGTTCAATATTCGGTAATATATTATTATTTAAAAATAATATAGTTAAAAACATTACTAATATATTTAGCTGAGAAGATAAAAGGTAACAAATCAAAAGAAGTGTAAAAATACTTAATTAATAAAACTTAATTAAATAGTAAATAACTTAAATTAATGTTTTATATTTACAATTATATATATGAAATAACAGTTGGATTAGTTATAGAACCTTTTAGTCTTGAATTATTGAAAAATCTGATTTAAATTCCGTCTTGTAACATTCATCAACTTCCAATTGTAGAGTAAATGTTATATTGGAAATTATTGATGTTGCTCAAAAGTTTGTATTTAAAATTATTGCTTTTGACTTGTTAATCTCGATAAGTTTTTTTTTTTTTTTTTTTTTTTTTTTTTTAAATACGTATTCGAGGTAAAAATAATATTGTTGCAGATACATTATCAAGATTGATAGAAATTGTTTCTTTAACACAAGCTAAAATTGATTTTAATACATTAAAAAAGGAACAGAAACATAAAATTTCTGACAATTTAATAAACGAAAAATTCAAGAGAGAATTTAAAATTTCTAATTATAATTTTTATATAATCTTAATATATTATGTGAAGTAACAAAAAAACATCCTAGACCATATACACCTGAAAACATGAGAAAAACGTTTTTTGAAAAAATCATTCACTTTTGCATCCAGGTTCTCGTGTTTCTAGGAAATTAATTCAAAGTAGATATTTTTGGTCTTCTATGAATAAAAACATAAATTTATGGGTTTTACAATGTATTAAATGCCAAAGATCGAAAATATTTAAATACACTAAATCAGCTAGTGTTGAAATTACAATTCCGTAATGTAGATTTGAACAAGTTCCTACAACATTACCATTCCTACCATTAGGGAGAAAATTAAAATTTTTCAAGTTTAGAAAATCTGCTAGATTTATATATTTTTAATGCCTGATGTTGAATTTTATTTAATTCTCTTAAATTTTTTAATAGCAACCATTTTCAAAACAATCTTTTTTCTCTGTGTAGATAGGAAAATGCTAAAAAGAGTCATTATTAATTAGTAAGAAAATTTAATAGTTTTTCTCCACAAATACCTATTTAATAAAATTTTAAAAATTAGCCAAACAAATCGCCACCTTGTTTATAAATCGCCAAAAAAAAAATCGCCATATCGCCAAATGGAAAATTCAGCCGCTCAAATCAATTAAAAATTGTCACGTTTGGCGAAAAATCGCCACATCTGAGAGCCCTGCTCTCAAACGATAATTTAAATATCAAACTGTTTAGGATTATTGAGAACATTTCATAACTAAATCAATACTATATATATCTATATATCTTGGATGAATATTTCTATATTCATTACCTACTTTATCATAACTGTTAAAGTTGAATAAAAATAAATAATGTTCATAGTTATCTTTACTACATAATGATGTTAAAGTTGTGGCTTAAGAAAATGATAATCATATTATTATTGGAGATGATGATAATGTAGTTAATGTTGTATTTATACACGATGATGATGATGATGATGATGATGATGATGTATGGTTTAGTTTTACAAAATTGTTAAACAACCATAAACCATGTTTTGTGAAGTCAGTGTTTGGAAGCATTCGTGTAAGAAAGATTGAGCGTGTGTGCAAGCAAGTGTATGTAATGTGTGTATTATTTGTGTGTGACACTAGCAATGATGCGTGTAACACGCACTCTCTGCAGCTCTTTCAAGTAATGCAAACTAACAACTCTGTACTGACAAATCTTTGTTTTTTTTTTCATATTTTAAATAGTTGAAAAATACAGGTTTTCAAAGATAAAAACAAAAACAAAGAAAGACTAAATTTAAATTAATTCACACGTACAATTTTGAAAAACAAACAAAAAAAGAAAAAATACTTTTAATTTTAATGTTCATAATATTTAGTTTACAAGAATTTAATAAATTTATTTTTATCTTTTTATTTCTTTGTAGGTGAGTATTGTTTTGGAAACAAAAAAACATCTAATCAACATTTTTGGATTTGGTGCTTATGCAGTTGTATTTGTAAGTTGTAAGAGTATCGTGGGTAATAATGGAAAATTTTTCTTTGGATTTAGAAACATTTTATTACCTCGTATCAGTTTTGGAATTTTGAGTTTGTGGGTTAAAAAAAATAATAATAATAACATGAATTTCAAAAAAGCTTAAGTAGGGGACAGAACAAGGATTTATTTATTGCAAATATTTAAAGAAATTTAAAATTTTTTAAAAATTTATGTAAATAAAAATTTGAAATTATTAAATAAGTTTGTAGGTTTTAAAATTTTTCATTTTAAATAATTTAAAATCTATTAAGTTTTTCCAATTTTTTTTTTTTCTTGTTTTTAATTTATTAGAAATGTTAAAAATTGTTCAGCATTACCTTAGCTGTGTCCCCCACTATTAAACAAACTATTAATTCATTCAATTCATTAACAAATTGTCAGTTAGTTGTCAATCATGTGTTACAATTTGTTTGCTATTATTTCTATTTGTTTGTTTTCTACTTTAGCAAATACAAGTTTCAAGTTTAAATCATTTTAATTGTCTCTAAAAATCAGGAAAATATTATTATTCATACTTGAGATTTTTTTTTTTTATTGTTCATTGAAATGTTTAATATTTATTACTCATCTTTATAAAATTGTTTTAAAGGTCAGTTATTGATTTGTAGTAGATTTTAGGCACACATCCAGAGAAAAAAAATATAGTTAAACATTGTTATGGCCAAATTCTAGAAAATGTAAAGGGGCGGCATTTTAGTGTCTATGACAAACATATTATGTTTAACACAAAAATAATTTAGTTGTGGGAACAAAATACTTGATTATAATAACCCTGTAATAATATAAATTATTGCAGTGGCCATAAAAAACTTTTAATGTTTGCCGTAACAATGCTCAACTATATTTTGTCCTCGCGTATACGTTTAAACAGGAAATTATATTTTGAATTTTTACATTATTAAGTCTTCATTTTTTATGGGTATAGAACTTTAAAATTAAATTTGTCAATTAAAAAGCAAAAATAAGGAAAAACAATTCAGATATTTTTTAAACGAAAAGAAAATTCAAACAAAATAAAGAAAATTTCACAGTTTGTTTACTTTTTCCAATATTGATTTCAAACAAAAATGTATGTCTACGTCGCAATTATGGATAAAATCAAAGCAAATGCAACACAAATACGATTGTAGTTCCTGCGACTCAATTGTGTTCCTAGCATAAACTTTTATTTTTGAATAATCAAATTTGAAAAGCAATCAAACTATTTTCATTTTTCGTTTTGTTTTAATAATTTTAAAAAAATTTAAAATTTCTTTTAATTGGCAAATTTCTTAAAGTAAATAAAAATATACAGGATAAATTAGCAAGGGGCGTTCATCGAACAAGCAAGTAAATCGTATAAATTTACAAATTGTGTAAATTTATCCTTTTAGATGTATAACCCTATTTTTTAATTTCAAGCCTTGGAAAATTAAACTGGAGTCCGACATGAATTCAAATATAAAAATATTTTAAACATGAAATATGATTTAAAAAAATTTAAAAATTTTCAAGTAAAATAAATTTGTCTTATATTTGAATTCCCTTTTTACTGAAGAACGCTATTGAATTAAAGTGTAATACGAGTTTAATTAAATGCTTGGCACTAGATTCAAGACTTGAAATATATTTGGTTTCAATTTAAATTCCAGAAAAAATGTTTATTGGATATGAACACTAGGCAGTCTTTATATGCAGTAACAAATCTATATCAAGTAATTGCTTTGTGGCTGATTGGGACTTTACTGTAGAATAAGTTGGATTCGGCATGATCCACATAGGGAGTTTTATGTGTTTTAAATGAATTCATAAAAAACTGTTTTATTTTATTTTATTTATTTATTTATTTTTTTTTTTTCATAGCTAAAAACTAGGAAAGTTTTCATAGAAAGTTCCTATAGCAAAATATTTTCACGAATTTCGAAAAATTTTTTTTTTATCTGACTCCGATCATATGGTAATAAAAAATGTCAAAGCTTAATTTATGAGAAACTACAGTTAAATGAAAAAACGATTAGTGCCACAAAAATGATTACTTCTTTTTCAAAATAATTGGCGCTGGCAAATGTACCATTATTACCACGGTTTCCCTTTTTCAATACTCTATATCACAAACACTTTTGTCATCCTTTAAACAAAACTGCTTTCAGTTTTTTTTCTATCATTTCTTGATTTTCCCCATTAATAAGGCAATTACACGAGTATAATTCACCATAACTCAAAAACCGTTGGTACGATTTAGATAAATGAAACACTAAAAGATTTTTTATTTGCCCAATAGTTTCGGAGTTATTCAGAAATTAGTGTCGGAAAAAAGCATTTTTCTTTTCATGTAAAGTTGAATTTTTTTTTTCCTAAGTTATTTTTAAAAATGCAAACGCTAAAAATATTCAAATACAAAAATATTGGTTGTTTATTTTCAAATACGCACACTTGTAATTTTTTTTTTTTTATATGACTTTTGAAAAAATCCAAACAAAACATCAGCTGGATTAACAACTTCACCTACCCTCAAAAAATAAATTGAATAATTCGTATTTAAGTCAATCCGGAGCGGTGTCAAAAGTACGGTCAGTACGAATTTTCCTGAATCAAGAGAGAATTGCTAGAATCAAAAATGGCAGAAAATTCCTAATTATAACTATATAAGCCTATTTTGGATTAAATTAATCTCAAATTGTTCTTGTTTTTAGACATCTTGGTTTGATTTTAGCCTAACTCCATACAAATTTATTATTTATTATGTTTTTATTAAATTAACATTATTAAAACCTTTAGGTAGTTTTTATACTTGAAGCGTAACCTTCCACTTCGGTTTGTCTCTCAAAATGAAATAATAATCCTGCAAAAAATTAATAAATCAAAAATTATAAATGTATAGTTTCGTGAACTTAATATAAAAAAATATATTGAATATTTACCTTATTCAAAACATATTTCCCACTAAAAACGCCTCTAAATAGAATCCTCATCGATGACAAAATATATTATGAAATTAAGAAATTGAAACAAATGTAATTTATTATAATCATACAGATTTCCCTCTAGCATTTTGACAAATTTTACTAATTTTCAGTTAAATTTTTCAAAATATATAATGAAAAACCCATATGTGACCATTTGCATATTAGAAAATAAAATAACCAATTTTGATTAAAAATAAGCAAAACGGCAACACTGAGTCCTATTTCGATAAACATATTAGGTCTAATTAACACACTCCTTAACCCATTCATGCCTGGCCACAGAACCGCTTGTACGCTTTTAACTAAATTTTTAAAAATATACCCGTGGGTCCGTATAAGTTTTTTGCAGTAAAAAACAAGAAGTTTTACCTCTTCATACACCTGAGATATTTAAATGCCCAATAGGCTTTGGTATTATATATTTTCTTTAATATTTTGAATTTTGTTTTCTTTTTATTTGAGTATAAATAATAAAATTATATATTTTATACTATTTGACACAGTATGGTGGCACAACCGAATACGGATGCATAAAGTGCAAGGCAAATTTGGACCCAGCTACATGCTTCCAGGACTAGCACAATTGTGTTGTCAAAGATAAATCTAAAATTGCAGAGGCAAAATAACATGTAATTTTTCATAAATATATTTTAAAATATAACTTCGCTTTTTATTTCCACCAAAATAAATTTTTTTGATATGAAAAAATAGTTATGTATCTACATTTGGAATTCGTTATGGACTGTTGGGTATTTAAATATCCATTTTCATTGCACAATGTGTGTTGGACAACCGTTTTTAATTTTTTTTGCATTGCTGAGGGGCACCTAAAACTATTTAGAATAAGCAGAAGTTTTTTATATTTTACATTGTTCTTTATTTGATAATACTTTTTCTTAGAATTTTCCGACATAGAAAAAAATCCTTCATTTTACCTATATTAAACAAGTTTGCAATTGTAAATTGCCTTGTTGTCTCTGTTTGGCAGTACCAAAGTAGAATTTGTGGACTATAGTTAGACACCAGCATAATGTGGATACATATTTTCTTTGCCGCTACACACTTCGTCAGCATTCGTGGTGTCTTATCCATTTTGGTTGCGTTGAAACCTAAACATGTCGCTCGCCTTGCACTGGATGCAATTTTGAGGGACTCAGCAGCACCAGGCGTTTAGGGCAAGTAAAAGAAACATTGATGATGTGGTTACAGTAATGTCTTAAGCCGACATCCGGTTCGAAGGACCATTAATAACTCAGCAATTGTAAATTGCCTTGTTGTCTCTGGCAGTACCAAAGCAGGGTTTGTTGTCTATAATTAGACACCAGCAGAATGTAATACGTATTTTCTGTGCCGCTACACACTTCATCAGCATTCGTGATGTCTTATCCATTTTGCTTATGTTGAAAACTAAACTAATCTCAAACAGCTAACAATTTTACTGTTTTAATTTTTTCCATGCTATTCAATGTCCACTTTTAAATAAAAATGTAAGTTGTAGTAATTATCTCTCATCTGGCCGGCGCTAGAATTTTTTTAAAGTTTACACTTTCTTGGGTATATAAATACCCATTAGGCAGGAATGGGTTAAATAAAACTTAAAAGTCAGAATCTAGTTAATTTAAATGTTATTATTATTATTGCTATTATTATTATTATGACTCTTCAATATTCATAAAACCACTTCCTTTTTAAGAAAAATATAATTTTTTTCCTTCATATCTTAATGGCAGCATAATTTATTTATAATTGTTATTGTGGCTGCCTCTTTTTTTTGTGTTTCATTATTTTTTGCTTTTATTTATTTATTTATTTTTTTTTTTTTTCAATGACTCTCGTTTACTTAAATATTTAAACGGTAGCAAACAATTCAACAACATGTCAATTATAGCAACTAAATATCGCGATCAACATGTTGCAACAATCATTAATGCGCGTGCTAAAACTTGTTTTTGGTTTAATTTAAACTTAAAAATAAAAAAAAAAAATACAAACCAAAACCACTTTTTCTTCTCAGATACGCATGACTAAGTTTTTATACTTAAAATTAAAATGGGAAAAATGTAATATTTTTTCTTAATATTCCCTCTCCTCAATGATGGCAGAAAATATAAAAAGCGCCAGAATGCGCGCATACGCTATTGCTCATAAGATATTGTAGTAAGAAGCAGTCGTCATTACAGGCCTTAGAGTTAGTCAGCCTTAGTAAATGTTGTATGTAGCGTGTTTTTTTTCTCCTTGTGTATATTTTTTTTAAGGATTCTGTAACTTTCAGTCATTTACCAACAGCCATCCATACAAATCTCAAATGTTGCACAAATATATATGTATTTATTAACACAAAATTCACACTCTTTACAACATTTTTATGCACATTATTTCCGGCACAAAAAAAAAAAAAGAAATATTGTGAAAAAAACGAACGACGCCTGAACAAAAAAATATTGTGGTTGCAATTTATTGCAGTTGAATGAACACACCCGCTGCCGGCACCATTCACTCCGCACACACTCCAACACAAATTGCAACTACAACCCAGCAAAAATAAAGTTAAACATTTGAAAAATGACTGATTTCTTTATTGGATGTAAAATTTGTTTCAATCTTCAGCAAAATTTTAGAGAAGAAACACACTTCGTGGTATACGAAAGCTTTAAAGATCAAATCGTTAACAGAGATTGAACGTTTGAGAAGATATTTATTTTCAAATAATTTCGAATTTGAATTAAATCATATGTGTTTGCTGGGAAGCGAAAGTATAGCAAATGGATTTGCCGGGAGTATAGAAGTGCTAAAAGGGCGTACGAGGCATGAGTGAAATATAAAACATAAAAAAAATAATAAATATGTTTTGAATATTGTAATAGTAAGAATTGAGAGTTAAAAAATTTATGCAGACTGCTTTAGTTTCTACAAATGGCTAGAGTACTCTTCGGAAAATTCTCTAAGAAAAAGAAAAATTCTTTAGAAAAATGTTTGATTGATTTTCGTAGAAGTTTTACTTAAAAACAAATTGATCGCTTTCAATAGCTTAAATGCGCTGTAAATAAATAATATTCACATAATTTAAATTTGATTTGAATCGATTAATTGAGTTTTATCCAACAGATAATTATTTTACATTTAAAACATAATAATTGCTATTTTTTTTTCTACACAGAACAGAAAGAACAGAAATCCACCACCTTTTTTTTAGATACAACTCTTTTTCAGGATAAATTGAAATCTAATTTTTCTGAAAACTACAAAAGGATAATTCCAAAAAATTTCGAACCAAAATTACAGTTTTAAAAGTTTTATGTCTACGATTTTTTTATTTAGCCTGTTATATCTATCTATATTAATTTTTTTTTTTATCAAGACAAACTTCAAAACTAAACCGAATTTATGGAAGTTGGCAACAGTTGCACAAACACAACAACAAGGCGAATTCATTTAGGTTTTTTTTTTATATATACAGTTTAACAGCTGTAATAACCTAAAATAATAATCAGCTGATTAACTGTTTTTACCTTGTATACATTCCCACTAATTTTGACATTTGTCTTGATAAAAATTTGTCTAATATAGACACCATGTAATGTTTAATCCTATGCTTAATTTAAGATCGCATTTTTTGATTTACTTTCTTTTAGTCTTTATAAATATTTAATTTTAAGAAAAAGGAGGCATGAAAAGTGCTCAGCCATATATTTATACATTAGTAATTCATTTAGTAATTCTAAAACAAAAATACTTTTTAAACGTATTTAACATTTCTTGTTTAACAATTTAATGTCACTGCATTTAATTGTTACTTTAAAAGCATCTTTAGGTCTTCCATGAAGAATCAAAAGATGAAAAGTAAAGAAGAAAATTATGTTAAACTATGACAGCGATGACAGGATTTTAAGTCATTTTTACTGTCACTTGTTGTTCAAGTTCTTTATTTTGTTTTGACACCTTAACAAAATATACATTTACATTTTACATTTTTCACAGCTGTTAAGCGTATTGATTATTTTAACATTTTTTTGTGACTTGTTTTTTAATTCCTTTTTCGTCTTACAATGGAGTTTTTCTGTGGAAAAAAGCAAAATTAAATATTTATAAACGTTTTTTTTCATCTGATGTTTTCATTACAATTATTATGCCTTTGGTATTATAATTTTAAATTTATTATTTTATTTATATTTTAAAGGCGCTAAAATGTTGCTTAAGTGACAGATGAATGAGAGTGAATGAATTAGCGAACAAGTGAACACATTTATGATAATGATAATGTGACACTTATCAGCTAAATGAACAGTTAATGTCAAGCATAATAGACAGAGACGAGAGTGTTCAGATAATTTACATAACTTAAAGATAATATTTGTTAAATGTCTTATACATTCAAAAAGGTAAAAAATTATTTAGAAAAACATACAGAATTGACCACAGAAAATTTAACTTAACTTTATGAAAGTAAATAGGAATTGATTCTTCTTTTTTAAGTTTATCTTTTAAAATTTATTTGAAAAAAAAAAAAAATTAAGCAAAATCATGAAAATACTTTTTATATTAACAATTATATTAGTTAGAATACTAAATTCAAGTCTTCAAAACCATCGATTTAATTGTAAAAGTCCTGGTTACAAGAAAAGGCACTTAAATTACTTTTTTTTGTCGACTTTAGAACATAACTAATCAATAGAAATTAAATTGCTTAACCTCTAATTATTTTACTGTAAAAATCACACTGATGTCTATCCCTCTTTATTGTACCTTTTTTCCTTTTGCCTTAGTTTATTTTTATTACACCAGGGATGATAAATTTAGTACAATTGCATTTTTTTCACTACGATTCACTCTTCAAAAATACAGCGGAGATTTGTACTTTTAATAAAATTATTTGTATTCAAATTAATTTCAAACAAAATTTATTCATACACATTTTGGCTTTTTTAAGAATTGTAATTAAATTTTATTTCATATTCTTAGCGGTAAATGCAAATTCAACACTCTCTTAGCTATATATTTATTAAGCTTGTCATAAAAATTTGACTCGAACATTTCACTTCTATCCAATAAACTGCGAAAAGCCTTCGAAGGAATATTATTCAATATAGAAAGTTTTAATTTTTGGTACGAGCTTTTCTGTTTTACTTGTAACCTTATTTGAAGCAAAAAAAAAAAAAAAATAAAGTAAATGTATTAATCATTTTTTGCTTTGAGTCAATTCCTCTTCATTTGTTAGGTTCTTATTTAAAATTTAATAATTCTTCTACAAGTTTTCAAGTCCGATTTAAAAAATAGTTTCTACAATTGGTTTTGACTCTGTAATGTAAAAATACAGTTAAATTGGAACATTTAAGGGAGTTTTCCCAGATCCAGTAAAACTTAAAGCTTTTTGGACAGAAGAATTATTATTACGGTCCATAAAGTACAATTTCATATTCAATTTACAACAATATTGAAAATCGCATTTATCATCCCTGTGTTACACATCCTTTAGAAAACAAATATAAATAGAAGTGAGAATGCTATATTGCACAATGGGCAAGAATCGAAAATTTTTGAAAATAAATCTGTAATCTGTAACTTTTAAACTTAGAAAGGGGATCCCACAGTATCCTCAGGGGCTAAGCAGGTTATCTTTGACATAGAAAATGTTTAACCGATTGCTAAGTTTTTGTTTCTTACTCGATTTCAAAGATTTCTATAATTTTTAAAGCTCTTGATTAAACCTATGGAAAACTTATCTCCTACAGTTTTCAAAATTAATTTCAACTGTCCCATTTTTGCATGATCTTGGTTCAGTATTTTCCGTATATAGCCCAACATTTCGAACCAATTTATTTTGATGTTCTGTAATTAGTTAAAGAAGATTATCTATGTCGATATATTTTCCGAGTTAAAAAATAAACGATCTTGAATTTGAAACTTGCAAAAATTGGGATTTTATTGACCGTAAAAGTCTCTATACACACACACACATATATATACATATACACACATATATATATATATATATCTTCATAGATTTCAAAACGAGCCAAATTACCCAAAGAGTTAAGTACAGATCCCGCCGAATTTTACCTATTTTCTTAAAATCCCAAAGCATGAAATTATAATCTGTTGCAAAGAGTTTTCCAACGGCTTTTTCCAAACCTGCAACAAATGTGGACGTTATGTGCAAAATTAAAAAAAAAAACATTTTTTTGTATTTGGGATAGTTTTTTTTTTTTTTTTTTTTTTTTGGGGGGGGGGGGAGGGGGAATTACAGGATTCCTTTTACCAAAATGTTAAATTTTTATTTTTCAAATAAAAAAGTCACCTAAAATCGTTAAGAATTTTCGTTAAGATATCTTAACTAAGTAAGATTTTATTACAGATAAAATATTTATAGTTTCTCCAAAACCAGAATTTTTATTAAAATTTTACTTTAATTCCAAAGATTAGAAAAACTATGGACTTCAATTTTTTCAAACAAATTCGCTTGTATAGTTGACGTAATTCTTAATTAGCAAAACAACGCTGCTTTAAAATTTAATAAGTCACGAAAAATTTCCCTTTTTATGTATTTTAGCACAAACACACTCTCGAACATTGGCTATGAAAACAAATTATTTATTTATTTATTTATGACTTTTTAACATACACAACAGTACAATATTTTTAGAAATTTTCGTGACTTTCGTGATTAATTTTTAAAGTGGCTTAGTTTTGGTACCGTAAAAGATATCAATCCTTCTGTATGTAATTAAGAATTACATCAGCTATTTATTTGAAAAAAATTGGAGTTCATAGTTTTTCTAATTTTTGGAATTAAAATAAAATTTTTGCAAAATTTTGATTTTTGGAGAAACTATAAATATTGTATCTGTAATAAAATCTTTGTTAGTTCAAATACATTAAAGAATTTTTCAGAGATTGTAGACTTTATTATTTGAAATGATGAAGTGTAAAAAAATTTCAAAAATGAATCCTGCAATTCTCCAAGACCAACCAAAATCCTAAATATAGGATTTTTTTTTTAATTTTTCCTATAAAGTTCACACTTGTTGCAGGTCTGGAAAAAAGCTGCTGGCAAACTCTTTGTAACACATTATAATTTCCAAAACTGCTTTCCTTTTGTAGATCCATGATTTCGGATTTTAGCACATCAAAATTTCTATATAAAATAAGTCAAATTTAGCGGGATCTGTACTTAGCTCTATTGGGTGATTCGACTCGTTTTCAATTTTGAAATCATTTCTGCAAACAGAGAAAAAATATAGTTATGGTGACCATAATGTAAGAGCAACATATTATGATTGAAACATATGATCACAACGAAAAATAGAAATGATTGTAAGTAATAATTATTATGAATCCATTTTGTCATATTGTGTACGATTTTAAGGTTTGTTTTTTCATGTTATGATTCTAGTTTTACATATAATTTAACAATTTTACCGCATTATTATCCCATTCTATTAGATTATGATTTGATGTCATTATATTATTATTCTATTTTACTATATTATTATTATACCACATTGTCATATTATTATGCCACCAAAATAATATTTTTATAATTTTTTTATTTAAAATAATAAAGAAACAAGCCGAGACATTTCATTTGTATCACCATATTTGATTTAAATGCAAGATATGTTTTTCTAACTAAACCCTTTAATAGTAGTTAATCCATATCTTATATTGCTTGAATCACACCGAGTATAACCAAAACTTGTCTATTTATATTTATTCATATATAAACTAAGTGAGAATTACCATGAGGTTGACAAAACAAATATTAAAAACAAAATATATTGAAAAACAAACAAGTTATGATTTTTTTCCACTAAGTTTGTGAAAGGATTAGTATTAGATTTATTTGAAACATTTTATTCTCATGGTAATAATAATAATAATAATAATAATAATAATAATAATAATAATATGGTTTGAAAACGGTATATGATTTAAGAAAAAGGAAAAAGATAATAAAAAGTTATTTCTGTTAAAAATATTTAAAAACATATAATTTTTGCAGTCAACCATATTAAAATTTTTATTGACTGTAAACATTATATGGCAAAATTTAAACAAAAATATTGTTATCATGAACAGAGAGTTATTAAAATTCAAGAATATTAACAATGAGAGCATAATATTGTGGTAGTGATAATGCTGTATTTAATCAAGTTTTTTCTCTGAAAAGTTATTCATATATAAACTATAAGTATAAATCATTACGTTCTTAAGAAAATTTTTGTTTTAGAGGAAAAAATTTAGATTTTTTCGGTTAGAAAAACATAAAAAATTTTATTTTTGATCTAGGAAAAGAAATCGACCTTTTTTCTTTTTATTCGATAATAAATAATTACAGAAAATCAAGATAAATCGTTTGGTAATGTTGGGCTATATATGGAAAAGACTGGACCAAGATCATGCAAAAATGTGACTGTAGAAATTTAAAAAACAAATAACTCCAAAACTGTAGGAGATAAATAGCACATACATGTTTTTCATGGGCTTTATCAAGAACTTTAAGAAGATATAAAAATCTTCGAAATCGGGGAAGAAACAAAAATTTGTCAAACGGTTAAAAATTTCTTCGTCAGAGGTTTCTTACTTTGATCCCCCTATACTCCTCTGCCATGACTATGTGAAATTTTATGTAAATCCAACCAGTCGTTTAGAAGTTACAGATTTATTAAAAAAAAAAAATTGTTCGATTCTGCCCCACTGTGTATTGGGACAAGACAAATTTGAAATAACTTCCAACTAACACATCAATTTGTATCTTTTTTTATTTTCAAAGTTAATCGAAACTTTGTTTAACAATTTCTATAGTTATTACAATTACTATGTGATCAGTCTTGTCTTGCAACTCCGAGATTTCTCCAGTTTTTATACTATTTCTTTTTTTCTAATAACCCGATTTAGCTAATTTTAAATAGGAGACTTCTGAAGAAAACAACAAATAAAATAGGAGAAAATTGTTTAATTCGCTTCAGTAGTTTGGACGTAAGAATTATACCCCCTATCACCACTAGCTTTGTTGTAGGGTATAAAAAATATTTAAAGGCTTTTTTTCAAGGCATTTTCGTCATTTCATTTGATTTTCCTTTTATTAACGTAATTACAGAAAGAAAAGTTTTAATACTTCTTCTGTGTGTTGTCTTTAGTTATAATTAAAACTCAAGTGAAAAATTATATTTGTACGCCATAATGCAAAGTAATGAGATCTACGAAAAAAAAAAAAAAAATTCTAAAGGTAACAACAAAGCAAAAGCGACAACAACACCACAGGCATTAACATTAACATCAGGCGTAAAAGCAACAAACATAAATTCCTTTTAATGAATTGTGTTCTTTTGCCAACTTGTGTTATTATTTTTGTTTTATTTCTTTTTCCTTTGCCTTTTTCCGAAAGCAAGCACTTAAAGTGTTTGACGTTTTCTAAAGCAAGGAAGAGCTAAGGCTATGGAAAGTTACTAAGAGGGGGGGAGGGGGGGGGGGGGTGTAATATATTAGAAAAAGAAAAAAAAAAAAGAAACAATGTACAACAGAAACACTTAATGTAAATTTAGTTTTGTAAAGAATTCTTTTTTATTAAAATTAAAATTTATTACAAATTAAGGAATGAGATTAATTTGTTGTCTGTAATAAGACAAATATGCCACAATAAACAACAACAAAAATAATAAAAAAAGATATATTAGAAACCAAAATGGTCCTTTTTAATAGGAAAAAAGAAATATAGGTAGACAATCTGGTTAGAAAGATAAATTTTAATATTTAAAATTTATATCATAATTTACAGTTATATTTTTGTTTACAGTTTTTGTACAAAAAATCTATTTGTTACAAAAGAAAAATACATTACTAGGAAGTGATCCAAATTACTGAATAGCATGTTATGAATGATTGTCTTTTTGGCGCTAAATTTCAGTGACGATCAAAGGGATTTTCAATAAGTCCATAGGCACTGCTTCATTAAAATGTTTACAAATACACTGCCTGCCACCTGAATAAGGAATCACATTTTTTTTTAACTTTAATTAAGTATATCTCCTAGACTAAAGTTCAGAAAAAAATAATTTTTTTCGCTACCAAATTTCAGTGTTGGCTTTAGTTTCCTGAAGAAATAAAAAGTATAAATATTTTGTTATACCAAAATTATGCATTTATTTAAAGACATGTATTTCTGTGGTACTTTTTCGTGTCACTTGAATAAGGAATTCTTTTAATATTAATCAGGAAGGCTACGATTTGAATTTCTTTAAATATAAACGGCTAGAGAATTTTTAATTTGATAGTTTTTTTTTTAATAGTTTTTATTCAAAATGGGACGTGGTAAGGCTCTTAATAACTCTGAAGAAGAAAAAATTTTGATTTTGAAATCTCAGTGTCAGAATCCGGTCCAAATAGCCAAAAACATTAATAGAGGAAAGACAGTTGTGTACAATTATTTAAATAACGTGGAAAGATATGGAAAAAACATGAAATGGCGGAGAAAATGGTAACAACTCCAAAAGAAAGACGAAAAATTCTTAGAATTACATCAAATTCTGCCATGTCGGTATCAAAAATACCTGGAAAATGTGGAGTTAGTGCCAGTCTAAGAACAGTGCACCGTATTTTAAAGTCGTGCTCATACATAGTCCGACGAAAACTGCAAAAAAAACCACCACTTAATGAAAAACGCAAATCACAATGTCTAAAACAATGACCTGGTCCGACAAATTGTAATATTGATGGTCCCGACGGGTATAACTATTACTTCCATGAACTAAATAAGGAGGAATTATTTTTGAGCCGCAGACACAGCCGAGAGGACGGAATAATGGTATGGCGTGCCATTTCGTATTATGGTACTATAGAATTGGTTTTTGTATGCAACAAAATGACTGCAACTACTTACAAAAACATTCTGGAGGAAGCATTGGTTTTTGTATCCAACAAAATGACTGCAACAACTTACAAAAACATTCTGGAGGAAGCATTTCCAAAATTTAATGATTTCTTTGAACCCATAGCTTGGACGTACCAACACGACAACGCTACGATTCATATCGCCAGAGCAGTAAAACAATGGATTAATCAACAAGGTGTTCAGCTTTTGGATTGGCCCCCATATTCACCAGACCTGAATCCAATGGAAAATGTCTGGGGTTGGCTTGCAAGAAAAGTTTATGAAGGAGGAAAACAATTTGAGACGATAGAATCCTTAAAGGATGCTATAACGGAAGCATGGAGTTCAATTTCGCTAAATTACTTAAGAGTCATTATACAAGTCGATGTCAAATCGCATTTTTGAGGTTATTTCTAAAAATGAATGCTAGAAGATAATAACTTTCATTTTTATAACCTAAAATTTAAAAATAAATTACAGTTTGCTTAGTTTTAAAATATTCCTTATTCAGGTGACACACGAAAAAGTACCACAGAAATACTTGTCTTGAAATAAATGCATATTTTAGTATAACAAAATATTTATATTTTTTATTTCTTCAGGAAACTAAAGCCAACACTTTGAAATTTGGTTGTGCAAAAAAAAATTTTTTTTTTTTTTGAACTTTAGTTTAGGAGATATGCTTAATTAAAGTTAAAAAAATGTGATTCCTTATTCAGGTGGCAGGCAGTGTATAAATTACTTCAACACTTGTCAAAATTAGATTCAAACCACTTTATTACAGTTACATAAGAACTAATTAGGACATTAGCTTCTTGGTATTCAATGAAAGTGTTGTGAATTTTGAACAGCTTCCAAGACACATATTTTGCTGGGAATATAATATAAAAATTGCTACAAAAGTTTAAAGTTAATTAACATATGTTAACATTATTAATAATAGGTACTTCGAAAATGGCTACAAAAATTTTTTTCTTGTTCCAAAAAAAAAAAAAAAAAAGAATTCGATACAATTTTCTGTCACTTCGTTTTTTACCCACAATGTTTACAAATTTACGGCAAGTGGCTTATAACGGTTTTCTACATGTATTTGACATGCAATCATGTCATATTTTTGTCAACAAGATATGAACGGGCAGACAGACAGTCTGACAATACAATAATTTCTTTATGTCTTTGAGTGTTTCAGCCATCACACTCATCACACTATTGCATTTGGGTACTCGAGTGTAAGGAAAGGATGATAGAGTGATATCGAGGTTATCTTTCATGTCATGTAGTATTTGATAAAGGGTTGCCAGTGCTAAAGCATAATAATTTATTTTTGGTAATAATTTGAATTAAAGTTTTTTTTTTTTTAGCACAACTTTTATATTAAAAATATTTTTGTCATAATTTTTCTATATTTTTACATATGTAAGTGAAATAATGGTAGTAAAATTAGATGTACTAAGAATCTTAATTCTCAATTAATACTGAGCGTCAAAAATGAATCATCATCTCCCATATATTTTTTCTTTTCATTATTAAAATTTAAATTTTAGAAAAAGAATAATTTTAATAACAATTTTTATAATACAAAAACTAAAAAAAAATTCTAAAATTTTTCACCATAAGTGTGGTTTTCTTAGTATAGAATTTGCAGTGAAACTATCATTTAAACATTTAAAGAAGTTTTTTAAAAATGAGAAACGAAATCCCTCGAAGTCTCCGGATCTCAATACCATTGAGAGTATTTGGGATTGCCAGATAAGAAAAAGAAACCCTCAAAGAAGCATTATTATAAGAATGGACCGAAATTCCCAGGAATATACTTGAAAGTTAACTGAATCTATGCCGAATAGGCTTCAGTGTGTTAAAGAGACTAATATTATTAATGGCACCATATTAAGAAATTTTTTATATTATTGTTTACATTTTTATATTTGCATACTTACTTTTGACGTGAAATTTATACTTTTTTTATTCTAAATAAAATATGGAAAAGTTATTATACTTTAACTTGAAAGTTTTTTTTTTTTTTTTTTTTTGTATTTTTATGTTGTATAAACAATTTAATTTTTGTTAATTGAATCGATCAGTCTCTTTTGTAGTTTTTTTTTATTACTTTTAGAATACAATTCACAATTCACTGGTGTTTACTCACTTTTGGCGCTCATAGTACACAAAACAATTTCTGTCATTTTACCAACAAACTATAGGTTCATTTGTTTACTTTTGCAGTAAAGTCCAGTAAAATGTGTATCTTGTGTACCATTGTTTACTTTATGCATTATGATCATACTGTACTTTATAACAGTGTTGTCAGATTAGGGGATTTTTCCCCAAATTGGGGATTTCTTTTGGAAATGGAGATGAAAAATTTACTTTGATAATTAGGGTATTTGTTGGTAATGAATTTCAAGTTTTGAGGATTTTTGGAAATTTTTTTTGGGATTTTTATTTTATTTCCATAATTTTTGTTTTTAACTTAGGAAAAATTTAAAAAAAAACATAATATTCCACCCGATATGAATCTTTAGTAATTTATTCAGCAACAGTGCAATGAAGACAATAAAGAATAACTGTTATAGGAAATATGATACCGTAAAGTTAAAAAAAAAAAAATAGTTTCGGTCTCTTCAACAATATAATTATTTATTGATTGGCTAAGAGGGTAACGTATGATCAATTGATACTTTATATTATTGTTACTCCAATAATAATCAACAATATAGAAAAGCCTTTAATAATTATCCATATTATTGTTACAAAATCAAATGTGTGTTTGTTTGCGTCGCAGTCACGTCTAAATCGCTGAAACAATTTTAATGAAATTTTATATGGATTAATTTTAAGATGGAAGAAACTATTGGATATAAATAAATTGCATGTTGCAGAAAATGAAAATATCATCAGAAGAACGACAAAGCAGCACAAAGTCCCCTCTTGTGTATTCTCTTTATCCCCCTTTTGAATTATTATCCACATAGGACCATGTGTCTTTAATTTCAAAACGAAAAAGTACCACAAAGTATCTTTTTATGGATTCTCATTCACTTATGACCATATATCTATAATTTTATATCTTTTGGTTCAATATTATAAAAAAAAATTCAAAAAGCCCCATTAGAAGAACAAAAATGTACCACAAAGTTATGAATTCTGAAACATTTAGGACCAAATGCATATCTTTGATTTCATATTTGTAGGTTCTAATATCATAGAAAATTCAAAAAGTACCATTAGAAGAACGATAAAGTACCACAAAGTAACCCCTCTTGAATTCTTACCCACATGGGACCATTTATCTTTAATCTCATGCTTCTAGATTAATTATTACAAAAAATTCAAAAAGTGCCATCAGAAGAACGAAAAAGTATCACATACTTAAGTTCATGTTTCTAGGCTTAATATTATAGAAAATTCATCATTAATGTTGGTACTTTTTTCACCCATAGATGTAACAAAAATTTTATTGCAATGAATTTCTAAATTTTAGTGAGATACCATATTAAAATACCCATATGTATGTACCTGTCAATAAACAGAACAAAATGTTCTAAAAATAGGTATAATTTACCCCTTAAACGTTTGAATTTGCGAAAAGTACCAAATTTGTATTTGTCATTTTTCAATAAGTTACGAATACGATTTAAATTTGTAATTGTTTCGCACTTTTATTATTATATTTTTTTCTTTTTTTTTTATTTCGATGAAAGTGTAAGTTTTAACCGGACAAAGCTGTATTTTACGTTTTTTTCAATTTGTATTTTATTAACTTTTAGGATTCCATGCAGCGCAGGGGCATTCAGCTGGTACAATTAGTTATTTAAAAGTTCAATAAAATGTATTAAAAATAATCCAGTCAAAATGGAACTTAATTTATCTCACTTTCATACCTTTGAAGAAATAAAAATTTAATCTTCGGTATTTGTATTAACTATAAAAATGACGTAAATTATTTACAAAAAAGTTATTTGATACAAATGTTAAAGCGATTTCCATATAATAGCATTTTTTTTTTTTTTTTTTTTTTTTTTTTTTTTGAAAAACTATGGGAAACTTTCTTTTTCAATATTGACTACTTAGTAATTTACACACCCAAACCTGCATATCTACAAAGGATATGGATTTTAGTAGGAAGAAAAAATATTGTAGTTTATACTAATCTCTAAAATAAAGGTATTATTTTAGTGGGGATTTTGGAGAATGAGATTATGCCATTTGGGGATAAGGCTCGAAAAAAAAATCTGGAAACCCTGCTTTATAAGCAAGAAAAAGTTCAGTAAAATGTATAAATACTCATTTTATCAACTGTCACTTTGCTCTCTCAATTTTGGTTCTCTTTTCTAGATATTGTGTACTCGAACGCAAATCCAGTAAAAACACTGTGAATTTAGTATCAAAAACTATTAAATATAGCAAAACTTTAGTTGAGGATTGTTTTAGCAAATATTTTATTATTAAAATGTAGTTGAAGGTACTTCACTATATTTTAAAAGAAATTATAATAAATTTAAACATTGTGAAAAAATAATAATAATAAAAATTATATTTGTTAAAAACTGAATACGATTCTTCAAACCAAACTTATAAATTATTTTGTTTTTGCTTTTATGAAATCATAAATTTTATTAGAAAAATAACTAAAGCAGGATATAAAAAATAAAAAAGTATTAAACCAAAAACTTCCAACATATTTTAACAAAAGTTAACTATAGTTTTTTTTTTCTTTACATAAATATATCTTTACAAAAGTTTTAAATTGTCTGCCTGTAAAAATTATGAAAAAATAAAATATTTTTATAAATTCAAAATTTTTTCATAAATAGAAAATGTTTTGAATTTATCCAAAATTTTATATAAAAAGAAAATTTATCGAGAATTATCTATAAAAGGAAACATTTTCTATAATTCCGAACAAATAGAAAATCTATAAAAAATTTCCCATACATAGGATATTTATCAAAAATTTGGAATACAAATTTATCGAATTTTCCATTTTAAAAGTTGAAAATTTACCAAATTTTTATCGAAATTTTTCTATAAATAGAAAATTTATTGAAATTTATTTATAAAAAAGGAAATTTTGTAAAACTCAATAAACATTTTTGTACAAATAAAACATTTTCTTTAATTAAAAAAATTATCGATATTATCGGTAGACATAAGAAAAATGTCAATAAAAAAAAAAAAATATGTTTGCAAATGATTGGAAAAATTTATAGAAAATCTGAAAACTTTCATAAATGAAAAATTTACTCAATTTTCTAAAATTTATTAAAATTTTCTAAAATTTGATAATATAATTATATCCCCGCAGATATTTGTTTCCAAATGAAAGTTGAAATCCTTAATTTGGGCACAAATTTCATCACCTGGTAACCCTGTACGAAATCATATTTTATTATGGTTTCATAACATAGTGTCTAGACTAACAATTTTTTCATCAAGACAAGCGTCAAAATTTAGCTTGAATTACAGACAATTCTATATCTTTATCAACAGATAATTTTATATCTTTAGAACTATAGCAAAAGTTGTCAAAGCTCGATCACTGATAACTTTGTCTGACTACTGTAATAATATTAATAAATTTTGTCTACACTAGACACATTTTTGTCCAGATAAAATTTCAAATATTTTGCTGTAAAAAACCATAATGAGTTTGGTTTTTTCTTTCGCATTCTAATCTTAGGAAAATGATGGAGCTTTAATGAAAATCCATTAGAGAAAGTATTTTAAAATTGTGTGGAAATAATTTTTCCTTACTAAGAATCATAACTCACATGAAAATAGGGGAAGTGCTAGCCCCCCGTATAAAATAAATTTTAATTATCGCATGTCTATGGAACTATTACAGTGAAAGTGTCGAAATTTTGTGGGAATCATTTTCTTTTCAAATTCCGCAATTGACATGAAAGCTACCCTTTACAAGGAGAAGTAGCCGCCATACAAAGTGAATATTTATTTTTCTTTATCTAAAGGCCATGATTCACTATCATATTTAGTCGTTAGATCTGTCAAAAAACATATGTATGTGGATTTGGAATGAATATTTGGCAATTGTGTCCTACTTGCTTTTGTTTTTTGAAAAATTTCATAATATAACTTTTGCTATGCGATCAGAGTTCTATTTTGTGGGGCAGCTAATAAGAAAACAACAATACATGCTTTATTTGTGTGATAGTGTGGCACCGACAACACATTATCTTGCGATTTTTTTGAGTGGCATAGGATTCTGTCAGATTTTTTCACTGACAAAACAGGATGATCATCCTTAAAGAACTATTCAACCGATTTAATTTTTTTGGCCAGATGTTAGTTAGAATTAGTATATATTATATTTAAATAATTATTCAGAGAGATAGAGGGTTTTGCACTAAAAAATAAAAATAAAATATTTATTTTGTAAGATAGAAGAATACAAAAACGTTGATAAAATTGGAAAAGCTGTAAATTTTGATTTGACATTTATACCATAAATAAGGGTTGATATAGGGAATATAATGACAGCAAAAACGCAGTTTCATGAAATGCTGAGATAAAGGATTTTGAATATAGGCCGTCGATATACTGGGTTCTCGTGAAAATCAAAGACGATCTAACGATGTCCGTCCGTCTGTCTGTCTGTTGAAAGCAGGATAGGGCTCAGGGCAGATATTCTAAAATGGAAGAAATTTGACTCAAAATGAGCAAAATCGCTTCATAAATAAAAAAGTTATGGACCAAATACTAGAAAATCAGGGTATACGACGTAACTGCGGTTTATACTTTCCAACCGATATCTTTTACAAAAATCAACGAAATTTTGCACAAATAGTTCAAGGACCAATGTAAACTCACCATCCAAAAATGGGCCTTGTCCGCCCACTTTATAGCCCATCCCCTATATAAGATGAAAATTTAAAAAGTTACAGATGGTGGGATGTAAATGCAACCAAACCGAATATAACATTTTCACTTGTTTTAACAATGTTATCTAGTAATTTTACACCTCAGTGCATTGCATGAAGTTTGATTCGATTATCTCTAGCTCTTGCAAAACTTTAGACCAAAGCTATGACAACAACAAAACCCAACTAAAAAAAAGGGAAACAAGTCTTCGAAATAAACGAATCAACCAGCAAAGTAAATAACGCACTCTTTGCAAAAATCATCATCTTTATCATCGTCACAGTCACATGTTCTTCTTTCACGTCCTTAGCAATTGCAGCAATATGAGAAAAATACAACTGCTGGTATGTTGGTTGACTGAGCAGCTACTTGAATGGTTATTTCGTTTGTTTTGTTGAATGTTTTAGAGATTAAATTGGCAGGTTGGTTGTATGATACGTTTACGTGACACACGACATGAAACGCAACGCCAACTGAAATGTGTCTTTGTGTGTTATCAAAACCAAAATGAAAATAAAATGCAATAAATTTCATTCTGTAATAAAAACGTGAAAAAAAAGGGTTCGTTTATCCTTTTATTATGCAGACCAATGTTTGCTTGTCCCAAAAGGATAATGCTGGCTGAATGACTGCTGCTTGTAGTTTCGACTGGTGGTTGTTGTATCGTGACGACGACGATGATGATGGGTTATTAATGGATTAAACTTACAAGCAGGCTAACATCACATCTGTTTTTTTTTTCCTTCCTACGTTTTCTACATTTTCTAAAGTATTATATAAATGTCCTGGTTGTAAAGTCAATTCCTTTTCTTTTTATTTTTTATTTTTTTTTTCTCCTTTCTTTTAATGTAACTGTCTACTTGAAATTTTATTATTTTATTTTGTTGAAAAAGGATTTTCATTCAAATTATAGCACTGATGTCCTTGACTACCATCATCACACTGTCATATTTTTTAACAAGCACATACATATATACATATTTTCTACTCACTAAGAGTGTCCATTATTATCATTGTATTGGTGTAGAAATCAAATAAAACTCAATGGCTTAGAAAATTTAAATTTTCAATTTTGAATAAATTTCTGTGTTAACAGACAGAGGAACAATAAAATCAAGTCAATGATTTCTGTAAAACATCTTTGTTTTAAACAACGTCACATTATAAACACATTTTGGTGAAAAGAAATGGGACTTTTTTCAAGTACTTTTTTTTTCGAAAAGGAAATTGATTGGTTTGAAATTGTGTTTTAAAAACAATTATTCTTGGAAGAGAATGGAAAAGGAAATTAACATATTTTTTTAACATTCACAGGCAAAAAAGTATAGAAAAAAGGATTTTGCAGGAAAAAAATTATATATGTATTTGCAAATATTAAAAAAGGACTTGTTACTAAATGTCATTAGTTTGACAATATTTGATTTAATAGAAACAATAGCATATCTACCTCCGTCAAATCTGTCATCTTCTAATATTATTTTAACTTCTGTATCTACATTTTCTCTTCAGGAACTAATTAATTAGCCTAAATTTGACCGATTTCCGATCCAAGCTTTGTAGTTTTATTGGGTAAACCTCCCCCCACTATCCCTATCCAATTGAAATAAAAAAGTTTAGTGTAAAAAAATAAGTTTTGCTACACAATATATTTCACAATTTGGGAATTTTTAGATTTTTTTTTCGATTTGGCACTCATTTTTTTTTTTTTTTTTTAATTTTTTCTTTTTGGCGATTTTTTAGTTTTGGCTTTTTTTTTTCTTTGGTTATTTTTTTTATTTTGGCAATTTTCTTCGTTTTGGCATTTTTTTTTTTTGCTTTTTGTCGATTTTTACCATTTTGGCGTATTCCCATTTAGCGATTTTTTCTTAATTTGTTGTGTTTTTCGTTTTGGCGATTTCTTTTATTTTATAGATTTTTTTTTATTTTGACGTTTTTTTTTATTATCAATAACAATCATCAGTTCTTTTATATTCCTTCGAAAAAATACAAATCATCAAATAACTGTTATTTTGGGTAAAAAATATATGTGCGTGAAATATGAAAACCTAGATACAAACATTTAGATTTAACAGAGTTCTGTAAAAGTGTTAACATACTTCTGTTAAACTCTGTAAAGCCCCAGTTTTACAGCATAACTTTAAAATTTGTGGCGACATTTCCTGACCAAATAAACCAAAAAATGGAGGAATGAAACTCCACCTTATGTATTATCAGAATTTATAATGAAATAAAAAAAGAAGTATAAGTGTGCGGGATACATATCTTTTGTTGGAAAATGGGGCAATATAGGCGCATAAAAGTTGATGGAATTTATAGACAAGGTGGATATCTATCATAATCAATAATCATAATCTTTAATAGAGCGAGTTTTAATAGAAAAATATGAAATTTTAAAAAATTGAAAATTTCATATTTTTTAAGGACTTTTCAGGATTTCAGAAAAAAGGGACAACATGATCGAATGAAAGTTGGTGGAAAAAATATGAAGATTATGGCTATTGACTATGCAGTGAAATTTCTCCAGACCATTACCCGAAAAACTTATAATTTGGATTTTAAGCATATTTTTGATAAATAATGTTAATATTTGGACATAAATAAAATTTAAACAAGTAGAGGTATACTCAAAATCCAAAAAAAATTCCGAAAAAAAAATTGTTTCAAAAATTGACTTTTTTCATTAAAATGATCACCCGGCCGTTGTAAAAAGCCTGGCTTAGAAAATACTTTTTGTGTATTTAACAAACATATGGGGGTATATAGCCAATATACCTTTTTGTTGATCTCAGCTATGATATTTGAGAATTTTAGAAAAAAAAAAAATAAAATAAAATCTTTCAAAATCAACACAGCTTGGTTAGGGCTTGGGGGAAAACTGTTGTGCAAAGTGTATCCAATTTAGCTTTATAAGCATTTACGTTCAGATTTCTTTTGAAACCATTACAAAAATTCTGTAGTGCGGAACGAAAAAAAAAATATTTTAGAAGTGAAAGAATATTACCACTTTTTTGGAAAATAAATCCAAAATGTGAATTTTTTTTAAGTTTAAATTTTAGATTAATATAACTTGGGTGCCCCGATGGCCTAGTTGGTAGTGAGCTAGTCTGTCAGTCTGGGGGTTGTGGGTTTGATCCCCACAACGAGCTATGGTCTTCGTTGCTCTGCTCGGTTAGAATTAGAATATAATTTGTAATTGTATTATAATTATAAAAAAAAGATTAATAACTTTTTGCCGGATAGACATAGTTATATGATTCTTGAATCATTATTTTATAGAATTTTGTCGGAAATCTAGTGAATATTTTCAAAAAATTGTATGGCCTAAATTTTTTTTAAGTTTTTGGTAAAATAGGTAAAATATGCTTCGACCTAAATATCTCTTAAACTAAAAGAGATAACCAACATGTGTAAGTATGGTTTTTGTAGAGATTTACAAGGAGTACTTATATGTAAATTTGTTTTTACTTTAAAGTCATAAATAATTTTTTGGCGAATTTATTAAAAAAATTGTATACCCGAGTTTACCAACTTTGAAGGTCTATCCTCTAACCCCGTGACCTGCTAGGCTCAAATCAACTGAAAAATACCTTTGAACAATTTTATTTAGATACCTCCAATGATTCACAAGTTACTCAATTATTTCCAAAAGAAAATCGTTTTAGGACCACTGTGCGTTCTAGACAACTGAGCTACGTAAAAATCAAATTCCTTTCATATTTACTTTAAAATGGGAACTTATTTAAGTACTAATTGGTAATGCTGGGAGTAACAATTAAGACTACAATTGAAAGAATTGTAAGCGAAGTTTTTGCTGTGTACATATTTCTCTATTTTATATTTAAAATTAAATATTTAAAGTAATGTTTGGCTAAATTTATTAAGAAAAAAGTTATGTTAATACTTAGTTGATAACAAATTAATAAACTTAATGTCAGAATATTCAAAAACTTTTTGAACATCTTAAAGAATATTATGATGCTACACTCACAAATTTTACCCCTCTATTTCTTTTTATTTTTCAAACAAGTGTTATGAAGGGGGGAGTCAAAATTGTTTCTCTTCATATTAGACCGAGAGTAAGGAAATATAAAATGTGTGAACATTAGCAATTTGTCAAAAATGACAAAAACATTTAACAAACTTTAAAAATGTCTACATATTTATACACACATTCAAGTAGGCCTAAAAAAGGGTCTGAGAGAAAACAGAATTTCATAAACAAGCTTGTACCGCAAAGT
The DNA here is from genome assembly GCA_932274085.1 of Protocalliphora azurea. Taxonomy (NCBI): domain Eukaryota; kingdom Metazoa; phylum Arthropoda; class Insecta; order Diptera; family Calliphoridae; genus Protocalliphora; species Protocalliphora azurea. The sequence continues at coordinate 3,683,071 of OW026521.1, read as the reverse complement.
AACTAAATGAAAGTCGTACGTTTTATTTATTCATCTTGTCAATGACTTTATTTTTCAAGTGGCTTTTCTACATGACTGAATATAAACGCATAAATTCTGACGAATATAAAACAAAAATCAAATATAAAAAAAAAGAACTGAAAGAAAATTAACATAAAAAATTCCTACTTAATGTAAATAAACATCAACAGCATTATTGAGTGAGTGAGACTGAACATGAAAAACAGTCATACTGCCTAACAGTCAGTCAGTTAGTCAGTCAGTCAGTCAGAAAATTTGAAAAAGTACTTGAGAATATTTATACCACCACCATTATCAACGCCACCATGACTATTATCAAAAATTACTAGCGCCATCATTGTAGGGAGTTTGTTTTTATATATGATTCAAATTATCATCAAATCTTCAAAATTAATACCACCCTGCATGATTCTCTCTGTTCGGAAAATTTATATTCTTTGGTTATTTGTTATTTCTAAGTGGGTGGTATTTGTTTGTAGTTTAAGTAATATTTCCTATATGGTTTTTGTTTAAATAAATACATTTTGAAACGATTTCAATAAAACATTTTATTTAGAATATTTCGTCGGTGCGCTGACAAAAGGTCCTATGTGTTTTTGAACAGCTTTTCAGGAGAACGAAAAAACAATTTATTTATTAAATGAGAACTTTACAAAATTATATGTTAATCGTTTTGATATCTTAGGAACTAATCCAAATATTTGAAAATATATTAAAATTGAAAATGGATGATCAATAAAGCTTTCGGATGGTCTAGTAAAAAACAAGTAAGAAAGATATAGTCGGTCAAGCCCGACCATTGTACATGTCCATCAAAATTCGTGGAATGGTCTTACATTAGACAGGTGGACAATTGTGAACCGCTAATTTTATTAAGTATAAAATAAAATATACGAATACAGAATATTACGTTAATACTAATATTTATATGAATTTATACACTTTAGGGTGGTAATTCCCGAAAGTGGGCTTATATGGGAGCTATGGTAAATTATGGAGCAATCCTCATAAAATTTGCCACTGTCATTTCTACTTATACAAAACTTATTTGTGTCTAATATAAACTTGATACTAATATGTGTATGTGATTTATTAACGTTAAAGTGATTTTCGGAAGAGGGTTTTATATGGGAGCTATGGTCATAAAATTTGGCATAAAAATTGATACTTGTACAAAACTTCCTTGCACCGAATTTCATTAAAATATTGCTATATTTAAGTCATTTATGATCGTTAAATCCTTATTACGGGAGGACATTTGTTTGGGGGCTAGGGGAAATAATGGACCGATCATAAACAATTTTAATAGGCTTCGTGCTTGTGCCATGGAAGTCCCATGTGCCAAATTTTATTGAATTATTTTCAAAATTGCGTCCTGTACTTTGTGCAAAAGGTTTACATGGACAGGCAGCCAGCCAGACAGACGGACGGACATCGTTAGATCGACGTAAAAAGTGATTCTGAGTCGATTGGCATACTTTAATGTGGGTATTGAATGATTTGCATAAATGCATAATACCCCAACCACCTATCGTGGTGTGGGGTATAAAAAATCAAAGAATTTCATATAGAACTTTTCGTCAGCACACCGACGAATTGTTTCATTCTATAGATAGATTTAGCTGCCTATTCGTAAATAATATTGTGGCTCCAAAATAGACACAACATATAAATTGTGACTAACCAACAAAACAAGAAACGATACAGTATAATTAATGATATCATAATTTAAAAAAATATAGAAATCATTATTTACATAGTAAAAAAAAACTTTAAACATTTTCAGGAAAATAAAAATAATTTAAAAATTTTTGTAGAAAAAAAAAAGATTTTATGTTATGTTTTATATGAAAATTATATTTTTACAGCATAATTTAGTGAAATTGCAAAAAAGAAAGGATAAGATAAAGGAATCAATATCAGTTTGAATTTTAAGGGGGACTGTTTCGGAATATATATAGAATTATTTGAAGCAGAATGTACTTTAGTTTATTATTGTGTCGTTTAATTTTTTAATATAATAGTTAGAATATTATATACACTGGTGCATTTTCCTATAAACGCACATCATTTTTTTAATCAACTTATCACAAATGGGGCTAAAAAATAATTAAGGTACTACAAATTAATTTTTTAAATTATTTATTGACTTCATTTAAAAAATTAATAACAAAAAATATAAAATGTACATTAATTTCTTTTTTTTTTTATTGTAATTTTAGTAGTTTAATGCCATTTTTATGACATTTTCCTATACATGCACTTAAACTAATGAACCAATTTAGCATTATTAATAATGTGTTAATAAAGCTTTGTTTTGGATAACTTCAAAAATTCGGTCTGGCATTGATTAGACTAATTTTTGAAGAAAACCACTGACAATTTCTAACCAGGCTTAATTTTTAATTTTAACTTCGTTATTGTCATTATGGTTTCATTCTATACATTTCATGCGTAAACTTTACGGGCCATGTACCCCCACATATTCTCCATTGGTTTTAAATAAGGATTGCAAGTCGACCAATCCAATAGTGGAGCACTTCGCATTAGATTGGTTCGAAAAATGGATTGCAGCGCTATGCTGTTGGAATATGATATATTAATTTTAGTTGGAACAAAACATATTTTTGATATTCCTGCAGCAGAAAAGGCAAGAATATGAATCGGGAGCGTCCAAATTGAATTTCTTTTCATCAGAAAAAATTACTTTATTCCATTTATCAGTCCATTTCATGTATTGGCTTACATTTTGGTTTCTTACATTTTATGTTACCATCTGTTCGTCAAATGTGTGACAGGAAGATCAAGTTTATTTTTTATTTGTGTAGTATTTAATTTATTGTGGATGGATTCTTTTTTTATTTTATTAATTTGTCTCTTTGTTAGTTTTTATTACTTTTTTTGGTTTCCGCACTGCGTACTTCTGTCCTTTCTTAAGAAAACCTCGAATAACCCCTTCCGAACAGCCTTAATCATCAGAAACTTACCTTAAGTGAAACAAACAACTAAAACTGTTAAAATTTTTTAATATTTTTTCTTTTTGCATTAACTTTTTAGATAAGTTTTTTTCGATTGCGTTTATAGGAATATTCCACTGAAATGATCACCAACATATTCTGATTGCTAATTTAAAGAAAACAACAAAAGCAAGAAACAAATATTTCTTATATAAAAGAGTACCGTTATATTGAGAGTTATTGTAGCAACAATAACTTTAGTTTTGTTAAGAGTAACGAATATACCTCAAAGAAAAACAAACATTTTGAATGCGTTTATAGGAATATGCACCAGTGTATATAATTATCTAGTTATTTACATCTAATGGCACCCATAGACACATACTACAGAGTGATACTGCCGATGAACGTTCCTGCACGTGTGTGATTGACGAATTTGCTACACATTCATCAATCAAAATTTTACTCTTGTGAAAAAAATTGATTAAAAACAAAAAGTTTTAAATATTTTTTTTATTTTAATTTTAAATAACAAACAAAACATTTCATAATTTAGAGAAAAAAAAATATATATATATATATATGTCAAATTCATTCGTAAAAACTTTCTGCAGTATGAGCTCCTCATTCAAAATCAAAACGATTTTGATTTTTCATACTGCATTGTCGGTAGTTCTCTCAATTTTTCTAATACATATTTATTGCATGAGCTTATGCAGTATGTGTCTAGGGAGTGCTTAAATATCATCAATTCAAATGGGAAACATATGCCCGATTTTCTTCCAAATTTCTTGTTTATTTAAACCAAAAAGTCATTAATATTATTGGCAGACACAAGTAATAATTTTTCTATAGAAGTTAACATCTTTCGATCTAGTATAATGAATGCATTTCTTCTTTAAGAAAGATTTATAACCTTCCGGATTAAGATGTCATTACACAGGTATACACGGTTTTGAACCTGAGCAAGCAAAACTTGTATCCAACGTTACTTCAGAATTTCAACAAATCTTTTTTAAAAAAAAAGTGATAAATCGAAAATGAAGATCAGTAAAACAAAGTAATTTCCATTGTTTCACGTATAGTAGACGCTCAGAAGTTCGAAATCTCAGAAATTCATTACATTTAATTAATTTAATTTAATTAATTTCATTACATTTGGCGCTCTAAAATTAGAATCCAAAATTCGAATTTCCGAGCGGTTTTTTCTTTTTTATTGTAAACACTAAAATTTTGAGAATTTAGTTTAACCAAATACAAAGTAAAAAGGGGAATCCCATTTTAATAGATGATTTACAGATCTTGTTGATGTTGTTATAGTTTAAAAGTCAGTTTTTTGGTGTTTGTATATGTATACGGTTTAACATTTATTAAAATAAGAAACTGGACTAAAAATGCCAAATAAACGTAAGAAAAACACTTTGGAAAAGATTGACAAAGGCGTTCAAGGCAAGCGTTTAGCATTGGACTTTAATGTAACTACATATTAAATCGAATAGAAAATCAATATTGGATGCTGTTGCTAACACTTATCAACACGTATCCAACAAAACTTTACATAGTACTGAATATCCGTAAATGGAAAGTTTTTAGTTATATTTCGTTGTTTTTTATAGTTTTTATGTTAAATAAACTAAAATGAAAAAAAAACATAGTTTTTTTATATCTTTATGGTCAAATTTACCTAAATTTTAGTATAAAAAACCGTCCAGAAATTCGAATCGCCCTAAAAACAATGTGGTTCGAATTTCCGAGCATGTACTGTATTAATTATTCATCATGTATTAACCCCGAAATTCTAGGTATTATTTCAAGATTTTTGCCAAATTTTGGTGTATTTGCCTTTCGTTATTTGTAACGCCTATGTTTTCAGAAAGTAGTCGAAACAGGAATGAAGAAGAAAATAAAGTTTGAAAGGCATTCGAACACTAATCGTACGATATTTTTGCAATAATCTCCTCATTATTTGCTTGAAATTAGGAGATTTATATCTCCCGAAAATGTTCAAATGCTGCCGATTTATTGGGCGTTTTACAAAACTACCATCGAATATCAAGTTTAAAACACATTTCTTCTTTAATGTTTCTCCTTCACAGTTAAGCGCTCTCTCAGCCGAGAGAGAAGAAGAGAGCCACATGGTTAGCATATCGTTAATGGTAATAGGGTAACGTAAAAATTTTCGACTATTTAGAATATGGATGGTTTTTCCCATAGACCATTTAAGATGGCCACGTAGGATATATATATACAAAAAAAAAAAAAAAAAAAAAAAAAAAAAAAACAATGTACTAATGATAAAGAATTTTTATTATCAATTTTGAATAGCCACATGTCTTTTATCATTATTGTAAAAATTTTATAAAAAAAATATTTTAACTCAGATGGCACTGAGAGTCTAAGAAAAAGATATAGATAGACCCATTGATAGAAAAAATAGAAAAATTTTTCGAAGAAAAAAAATGTGTATGGGTCAAACTCAATTTGACGAGTAAATATTTTTGGAACAATTCTAAAATCTAATTTGACTTTAATTTTTTAATAACAGTATGTTTATGATAACAAAATTCTATGATTCATTTTGGATGACTACAAGTTTTCTTATTATAATGTACAAAATTTGCATGAAATTTGGAGTTACAGTTAAAAAAAAAAGACTACCTTCAACAAAAAATTTTTAAGTTTTTGAGATTTTTTTATTTACCTCACTTAAAACGGTTTATTCTATCTTATTATATATATAAAATTCTAGTGTCACGGTGTCCTCCGAAACGGCTTGACCGATTTATATGAAATTTTATATGTGTGAGAATAGGTCGTAAAGTATATTTCATATCGCTAGAGGGCATAAAATAGGCCACAAGGGATAAAAGCTCCCCCTTCCCATATCTTCTTAACTAATAAACCGATTTTCTTGAAATTTGGCAGGCAAATAGTGTAACATCTGGAAGGAACTATAGCCTATAGCTTTTTATTATTTAGGACGAGAAATAGGGCAAGAGGGTTAAAAGGTTCCCCTCCCTATATCTTCTTAACTAATCAACCGGTTTTCTTAAAATTTGGCATGCAGACACTACGAAATGTGAAAGGAACTTAAAGATATACATGATAGTTTCAAGTCTTAAAAAAACTAAAGGCTATTAAAATACATTCGCTATTTTTTTAACTAAAAACCAAAATATTCACTAGAAATAAGTTATATAGCAAAACAACATTTGCCGGGTTAGCTATTGTGTATATAAGGATATAAGGATTTATAAAATCTTGATTCTATTTCAACTTTATATGAAAATGCAAATTATTTAAAGTTTTTAGTGTTTACATAGATATAATATAGGTAAATATATTTGTAATTACTTCCAATAGAAGGTATTTCACTTTCATATAACATATCGCAACAAGGGTGAAGGGTATATAAGATTTGGCACAGCCGTATAGATTTAGATAAAATTTTCATCGCATAAATATTATTTTAAATTTTTATTAAAAATACTTCTTAAATGTGTAGAAAATCTATTGCTAAACCAAAAATACCCTCCCCACCCTTGTCTACATCTCATGCTGTGATATTGGTTTCGCTAAATACGGATAAAGGATCAACGAATGCTTTTTAAAGAAAAAGGGTTGTTTGGTATAAGAACATGACATTTTCTTTATTTTTTGTTTTGCTATTTCATTTTGAAAAATAAAAAGCACATTAACCATTATTTCTTAAGATGCTGATGCCATATAGAGCTCATCACCCCGAGCAGAAATTTGTGCTACTTTTTTCACATTAGCACGCACCCCTTCCTTTAAAAAGAGTTTTTTTTTTTTGTGCATTGTAACCCACTTGTACACACAATTAACTCTTTTTTATATGATTTTGTAATTTTTTAACTTTTTTTGTTCCTTTTATTATACTTCTAGGAATATTGGTTGTTGTTGTTTTTTTTTTTTTTTTTTTTTTGGCTTCTATATATTTGTCTTGGTTTGTGTGTTCTTAACTGTTATATGAAAACTAGATTTATGAGTAAAAGTACTTTAAGGACTTGGAAAAAAGTATTTATTTTTTTATTATAACAAAAAAAATATTAAAATGCTGACAATGACAATCTTTTTACATGCTTGTTTTAAGAAGTATTGAGGAAACCAGCAAAATGCTAGGAAAAAGAAAATGTTGAACAGTTTAATAAAAATGTGTGTGGGGATGTGTGTGTGTCTTAAGAAGTATATTAGAGGAATAGGAGTTTTGTTTAATGTATAAAATTTTACAATATAAAATAAATATACAAATTTATTAAATAACACAGTGGAACAAGAAAAAATTGCCTCAATAAATCCAAAGCAAAATGTAAGCGTTAACAGTAGTCTAGCAAAACCCCGAAAGGGTTTTAGTTCGAATTTCGGTTTCATGGCCTCTTAAATTTAAAATTTTTTGGAACTCTTTTTTCAAAATTATTGGAACTAAAAAACATTTTAATTATTTAATCCAAATGTTATTATATGCTATTTTATAAACTACCAGCATTTTTACTGTATGCCACACCCTTTAGACCCATTTTTGTCATAATAATTTTACCTTATATAACTTGATTTTAACTTTAGAACCGATTCAAATGAAACTTCGCACATATATGTGTATATACTCTTAAAAGAAATACTGACTAGATGCCACGCCCACTTTTTTAAACGGGTTACTTTGCTTTCTAGTAAGCAAATTTCTAAGTTCATAAAAATTTTGCTGACAGTGGTAAAAAATATCACAATATAATAAAAGTAGAAAATATTATATTCTATATTTCGTTTAGGAGGATGCGCAATATATGTGCAAAATATGCACAAATATGTGCAAAATATCCGATAAATCGGTTGAATAATGTGACTACTTATATATATCATATATCTTATCTTAACATAATATCTAAGAGAAGTTTTACATTTTATGAAACAAGTACTCATAAAAACATTGAAATTTATTGATTTAAATGTTTGTTATTTTCACACATAATGAAAAAAAAATGCTCCAAAATATCTGAAGTTTAAGAGTCCATAAAAACGAAATTTGAATCAACTTTGCAAAACCCTTTTATTAATCTGATAGTGTACTTTCATTTCTCCATGAAATCATTTCATTGAGGCAATATTTGATGACCCAAAATTTGTCGCATAGTGTAATATAACCCCAACTAAATCAAAAAACTTTTAGTAACAATCACGAATTGCAAATTGAATTATTTTTATATAAAAAAACTTTACTCCTCTTTGCCCCCTACACGTAAAATTACCAAAGAACTACCCCTTGAAATTAGGCTTTGTAGTTAAAAAAAAATAAAAGTAAAAAAATAAAAATATTGTTTCAAAAGATACTTAGAGCTCCAAAAAAGTACCATCGTTCTAATTTTCATAAAGTACCAAACATGTTTTACCTCCTAAGCATTCTAATTTTCAGAAAGTACTAAACATCTGTCTATTCTTTTATAAAGCAGAGAAGCAAGCGATTTTTCTATAATTTTATTAGTTTAGGAACAACGAAAAGGTACCACCAAACGGATTTTACCCCTTTTTAACCCGTAAGCGTTTGAATTTGCTAAAGGTACAAACACGTATTTGCTTTTTGTATATAATGAATAATTTATTTAAGAAAAATTGAGTTCATACGTTTTCCGATTTTTGGAATTAAACTAAAATTTTTGTAAAAAAATTGGTTTTGGGAGAAAATATAAAAAAAATGCCACAAAAAATGACACTAAATTAATAAAATTACAATGAAATTTAATTAAAAAATTTTATGCACATTTTAAGGTTTTTGTTATTAATTTTTTTAGATCCATTTTTGGTAAGTTGATTTAAAAAAAAAAAAAATGATGTGCGTTTATAGGAATATGCATCAGTGTAGCAAGCATGGCTTTATAAAGAGATTTAAAAAAAATTAAATTGGATGAGAAAAATTTAATAGCAATCGTTTAAACAATTTGCATTATAAATAGTTCCTACCCTTAAGGTTCTGTGGTGTCCACTAAAACTCTAATAATTATATTTTTCTAATTTATGTTAATCGGAAATTTATCTTTGTAAAACTATAAAATTCCAGTTTTTAAACTTAACTATAGCAGCTTTTAAACTTCGTGTTAAACCCAAATAAAAATTATATTAAAACGTTTATAACACTCTTGTTTTGCCAGTTCTTTTAAACAAACAAAAAACCCAAACTAAAAAACATTTTCCCACCCTGGTTATTTAGAAGCTGAAAATTATTCCATAACTCTCTTTTTTTTTGGTTCTTGGGATAAACACCATACACAACCATTCAGCCAACAGCCCAACCATTCACATTAACACGCGTCTGTTACAAAAAACCACAAAAACTTAATATCAACAATAGCAACAACACAACAATGATATTTAAGTATTTTTCTTACCCCTCATCATAAGGAATAACTCTGACTCTTCCCTTTTATTTTTTACTAGAAATATAATAAAATGTCTGTATGTCCGTCCGTCCATCCGTCCGTCTTTCTTACTTGGCCTGCCTTAATTTCTCATGGCGTTAAATTTCAAACAAAATTAGAAAATAAAATATAAAAAAAGTAACTTGTGATTTTATAACTTCAGGGGTTGAAGTTCTATTTCTTGTTGCAACAACAGCAGCGAATATATTTATTTGCTTGCAGGAAAATCTTATAAAGTCCTTTGTGTAATTGTAATTGTTATTGGAAAAACAATTGGCATTATAATTATTTTTATATAGTGTTTGGATGTCTATGTGTAAGTGTGTTTAAATAAAATCCCTCTTTTTTAGTGGAAAAAACCCCAAGGGGAGAGAGTAAATGTAATATATTAAGGATACAATAGCAACATCCTTATTTTCTAGCAAAAACACATATAATAGACAGGATGTAAGGGGTGGAGAGTTTAGGGCGAAGACATCAAGTATTAATGAAATCAGTTTTTGTATAAGAAATTGATTTGTTACGGTTTTTAGAAATCAGCTTTAAAATATACATATAAACAATTTGAAATTTTGGAAAAACAAGTTAAAGATAGAAGACATGAAATATGTACAGTGTCTCACTAATGTGTTTGAATTTTTTTTTATTTTTTTATTAAATGATTTAAAAGAATAATTCTAAGATTTTTTTTTGAATTTTGTTTGTTTATATGTTAACTTGTTTCCAAAAAATTCCAGAAATAGTACGAAAAGTCAACGAATTTACTTCACAAAAGTTTTTGAGTTTTTATCAAAATGAAATTATTGTAATCTTTGTTAATAATAGGTCATAAGTATCACTACTAAATGTTAGCTGATTTTTTTTCTCATTGGAGCTGAAAGTTTGATGGATCTTTAGTCCAATTATTTATTTAATGAACTTAGAAGGTTGATGTTGGATAAACACACCCATTTTTCTTCTTTAAATAACAAATAAGATATATATATATATATATATATATAATGGGTGATCCATTTCGAGGTTCCCTACTTTTTAAAGAAAAAAAACACAGAAAATTCAAATTTAATGGGGAATGTTTATTACATTTGAAAGAACATTCTTTGGCATTTATTTTTTGAAGATTATGTCTATCAAATGTTGGCCGTTGCTACGTCGCAGATGATCCATCCGTTGAGTCCAATTTTCGATGACTCGTTCGAGTATTTCGACTGGTAACTGGCGAATGACACGCGTGATGTTTTCCTCCAAGGCCTGAATCGCAGCGGGTTTGTCCGCATTAGCTTTAGACTTTACATATCCCCACAGGAAAAAATCTAACGGTGTGATATCACACGATCTTGGTGGCCAATCGACCGGCACAAAACGTGAAATTATATGCTCACCGAAGTGTTCTCTCAATAAATCCATTGATTGATGCAATGTGTGTGAAGTGGCGTCGTCTTGCTGAAACCGTCGGATCTTCTTGGAACTTTTCAAGAGTTCATAGAGCTAAGCGATGTAAACGTTGTTCAGGCGTAAGTCTGCCAAACAATACTAAACAAAAATAACATGACAGCATGACACGACTCACACGTGATCTGTTAAAAAAAGGCTATTGAAAAAAGTATCTCTACTTGAATCACCCATTATATATATTATATTTTAGTACCGTTGGTATCAACAATTTATTTCAAAATGTTGAGAATTATCTTCCCGATATACAGCCATTGATAAATTAGGTGACTACAGCATCTTACTTGACGATACAGCTACAAAATCTACCACGACATAGCCACATTATTTTCGGATTAACAACTTGATCTCGAGATATGCTGGAGCGGCAGATTTTTAATATTATTTTGATCGCAAGTAATATTAATAGAAACATTAACTTTTTCGGGTATTTTTTAACTTTTTATAGTGCTTCCGATAGCTTGAAAGACCTACAGTCATGTAACGCAAAAAATACCTCATGTCACGTTTTATACTATGGCATCAATTGGAATTGTATTTTTGAAACCGGTATCAAAGTCTCCAATATTATAACAATTAATACCCACAGAAACACAATCTAAAAGTTTTGTTAGAATAAGGGGATCAATACTTCACAAAAAAGGGTTGAAGATATTTAATTTTTAACAAAATAGCAAGTAAGAAAGATATATTCTGTCAAACCCGACCATATGATACCCCACACCATTGTGTGTGACCATCAAAATTCGTGGGGGGAGAGAGGGGACACGTGGCCAATTGTGGACCAATACTTTTGCTAAGTGTAAAATAAGATATACGAATACAGAATATTACGTTAATACTAACATTTATATGAACTTATGCGCTTTAGGGCGATTCCTAGAACTAGGTTTTAATGGCGCTATGATAAATTATGGACCGATTCTCATAAAATTTGACAATGTTGTTTTTATTTACTTATTTGTGGCGAATATTAAATTGATTTTCGGAAGAGGGATTTATATAGGGGCTATGGTCAATTGTGGTCCGCTCTTCATAAAATTTGGTACATAGATTGATACTTGTATAAAACTTCTTTGCATTGAATTTCATTAAAATATATTTATTTTTAAGGCATTTTTGAGTGTTTAAACACTATTCCGGGGGTACATTTGCATGTTGGCTAGGTGAGATAATATACCGATTATAACCAATTTTAATAGGCTTCGTCCTTGTATCATAAAAGTTCCACGTGCCAAATTTCAGTGAATTATCTTTTAAATTGTTTACATGGACAGCCAGCCAGACAGACGGACGGACATCGTTATATCGATTTAAAAAGTGATTCTGAGTCGGTATACTTTAAGGTGGGTGTTGGATATCTTTTTCTATTCGTTACAAACATCAGCACAAACTCATAATACCCCAACCACCTATTATGGTATTCTTTTCTTGAGTATCTTGAAATACCAAAAATTCAAATACTTTTGTGACATACCTGATATGAATACACGTCTTATTTTTTTCAATTTCTCAGAAAAGATTCAACATTTTGTGCTACTTTTTGCAGCATTTGGTAGAAGATATGTTAGACAAAAAAATTCCATTCATAAACAATTATTTATTTTTTTTATTTAAAAATAAAAATTCACTAATTTATGTGAGACACTGTTTGTTGAAATTATTTAGAGAATCCTTAAAAATGTTTTTTAATGAATTTGATAATTTAAACAGGCAATTGAAGGCTAAATAAGAAATTTGCTACTGTTTGGTATTTGAAGTGTTTCCCATACACGGGTATGACATTGTCACCAAATTTTGAATTTGATTGACTTTAATCTGAGAATTGTATACTGGACAATCTAAAGGAAACCATTTTTGGTAGAAAATAAACACGTAATGTAAATAATACTCTTCAAATAATCAAAATAAACATCAAAAAGTTTGTCAACAACTGGTGATGTTTGTTTAGAAACCTTTTAAGATATTGTTTGATAAAATGTTAATATGAGAACTAATATAAACTATAGAATTAAAAGAAATTTTGAATTAAAACGAGATTAAAATGTTTAATGTAATGTAATGTAATCTTTAATGGTTTCGGTGAAATATTTAATTAATTCTAATGGAAAATCATAAATTTTGTTAAAAACTTTAAACCTTTGAAATTTTTAATAGTTTGCCTTACATTTTCATTATAAAAAATTGTTTTTTATTTAGAACGATCCAGGTGAAAAAAAAAATCGCATATTCCAGTTTGGTATGTTACAAATAACTTTGTCATATTTAGAGTCATGTGTCAGGCAAGGAAATGGTGTAATCTTGTTCTTCCTTATTTTATTATTTTTTTTGTCTTTTATTATTAAGTATTTTGTAATTTACTACACAATCCGCAATATCATATGTTTACTTTTTTTTTGTATTGCTTCACACAAAAAGAAAAAAAAAACGACATGCTGTTTCTTCTTAATATCATGTCATGATAAAAGCCTCAGAAAGAAGATGTATGCCACACTCTTTAAATACACTCAAAACAACACAGATATACATACATACATACATACATACGCACACACCAACCACAGTAATAAGGATGATGACTTTGCCTTCTTGAAAATAACAAACACACATCACTTATAGAGACGTACGTACAAAGATGGACGGACGAACTGTCAGGCAGCCAAATATATTGAGACACACTCACTTACTAATAGAAGAACAAACTCACACACAGACGGACGGTCGGACGTAAGGACAGACACAGTTAAGGTGTAAGCACCTTCAACAGTAACTTAACCTGTATTTCTTCTTGTTATAACAACAACAGCCACCAACAACAATAACAACAGCAACAACATCTTCAAATACAAATAAAACAACAATAAGAAGAAAAATGAAAAAAAAAACTTTTATTTTCTTTTTCATATTATTTTTCTTTTTTAAGCAAAATTTCATCATTTATAAAGGAACCTTTTATTCGTACCTTTAGACACACATATTTCGAAGAGGTCTGATAGATATAACCCCTCATGTGTTAGAGATGAGTAAAGTAATATAAAAAGTTTTTTCTGTTTATTAAGGAATGTAAGATGTACTTAAAATTTGATTCTAAACTTGACAAAAAAAAAAAAAAAACAGAAATACTGTCTAAGGAATGAAATTAATTTCATGACTTCCGACCTAAATATAATAATTTGGCAATTGAAGTCATAGGTCCACAAACCCTATCATATTGTCCGTCTTAGCTATATTTGTGACATCACTACACCCGAATTGCCAAACCTATGAAAATAAAACTTGGCAAAGATACAATGTATCTTATTTGAAGAAAATTAAATCATGTCAAAACTTTATCGGATGCCAACAAGCCTAAATTTTTGCCAACTTAAAAAAATTTTTTTTTAATTTTTCATTTTAAAACTGTAACGATTTACACGAGATTTTACGTGTATATAGTATGGACAGAAACCTTTTTATCACCTCTTTTGTTGGCAAGCTTTCTCAATTTATGGCAATGACTTTATCACACAAAGAAAAGAATTGGTTAGAAAATGTTTACAACTTTGGAAATTTTGTAGAACAAACCCAAAAATTATTATAATTATAGAAATACAGTGCAAACTCGAAAACCAGACCTGTCGCGAAAACTGAATTTTCGCGATAATAGAACCCAAAATTTTATTGAAAAATTTTAAACATTTTAAACATTTTTAAAGAAATTTGAGATTTTGAGCTGCTTTTTCGGCAAGTTATTTTTTAAAATAATAGCTGAAAGGACGTAGTTCCTATAGTGCTGCTGTCGGCTTATCATTTTCCAAAGCCCATTATACGTACTTCCGTTTTGTTTTCTTCATGACCACTATCGTATAAATCCTCCGATTCCGTATCTGATAATTCCATTTGCTCCTCATTACTTTCCACATGAAATTTCTCTTAAAGCCAGTGGTATAAGTCAGAATTCGTCAAAAGATGTTCGGTAACAATTTAAGCTGCAAGTGTATCAATAGTTGAAAGATCTTCGTTTTCTTCTTGAATTATATTTTGTAAAATATTTAAAGGCATGTTATCTTCTTCACTGTGTTAAACTTTTCTCATATTAAGAAACATCTAAACACATAAATCTAATTACTTTCTGGTGTAACCGAACGACTACGATTCGAACCAGACTTCAATTGCAATAAAAAATGTATTTGTATTTCAGTTTATTAGTTATAGTAATCAATATTTCTTTGGAAAGTTCGGTTGTGTTAAAGAAGTAGAAAATTTAAAGAAACACGTAATCGTAAGTGTACATTCTTATAGGTTTTCTTTGACTAAAATACCATTATTTTCAGATCTCTTAAAAATCCAAAACCCACAGACGTTTTTTTTTTAACTGGTTTCCAATTCCGTATTTATTAATATGAAGAAAGTAAGATTATCTATGAAACATTACATTGAATTCATACACTTCTTAATTGATAACATTTTTTAATAATTTCTGATCAGTGCCACCATATCATCCTTAGGCCTAGAGAATAATATACAAGTTGTTAAAGAAATATTGGATTTTTTACATATCTATTACGCGAATAAACTAATTGTTCTATATTCTTTGTTTCTTTGTTTAATAAAAATTATTTTAAAATTAATTTTATTTTCTTTTTTGAATTTAAGTGCATAGATTAATAAGTAGATATTTATGTGCGAGAAAAAAACCTGATTCAATTGTCAAAAACCCAATTCATGTAACAATAAAATACATTTAGTCAAATATATTTTGTTTTTGTGTTTTGAAAAATATGAGTAATTTTTTTTTTTTTTTTTTGAAAATTAAGTCTCACATAAACTTCTAGTTGTATTCTATGTTTAATTTGTATAATATTACATTCTGTAGTTCAGTAGAGCCTACCTAAACATGTAACAATGAGATACTTCGTGTAACTGACAAAATTCAATTGGCAAAAAATTCAGTAGTCACAGCGAATCTGATTTCTCTGTGCACATAGAAAAAAATTCATGTCTCTTCGGAGTTCCAGAAAATAAAATGCCCAATTTGAAATTTGCAAAAATTAAGATTTCTCGAGCATTTTTGGCAAAAAAGGTGTCATGATACATTCTTTTCAAAATATATATATATATATTTTTTTTTTTTTTTTTTTTAATAACATATAAAATTTTTGTACTTTTCTGAAAATTATATTTATGGAAATCATTTTAAAAATTATATATACAAATAAATTGTTTGTCTCTTTGTTTGTACCTTATAGAAAGCTAAACCGCTGAACCGATTTTCTTGAAATTTTCACAGTACCATCCTGTAAAAACCCAGAATAAAACTAGCTTATTTTATTTTTCGATAGGAGCGGGGTGAGTGATTCCCCTCCCTCCCATACAAAAAAAAATATTAATTATCGCATAACTTAAGAACTATTTCCGTGAAAGTCTAACAATTTTGAGGAAATAAATTTTTTTACTTGAAAATGGAAAGGATAGGACCAGGGGGAACAACATCCTCCTTGCAAAAAAAAATACAAAATCTCGATTAACATAAAAGCTATTGCATTTAAAATTTTACGAAAATACCTTTATCATTAACCTCCAAACTTAGAATGAAAATATGCCAGATAGGAACAGGGGAAATGATATCCCCATGCAACAAATCTTAAAGTTTTGTAAGAAAAACTTTCCCAAAATCTTGCATAATTTAGCATGACAATGGAACAGGTAGGACTAGGGCAAAAGGGTCTCCCCCTCTTATATAAAGGAAGTATTCATTATGGAATATCTCAGGAACTATTACAGTTAGAGCACTCAAACTTTGTGGGAAACACTACTTTATCATATTGCATTTAGGGCGAGAGGTAACACGCTTACAAAGCAAATATTTATTTACGCATAAAAATGTTTAGAAATAATTTTCATATAAAGTGTTGAGAAGGGAATAGGTCTCGGGGGAGTAGTGACCCTCACATAAATTAAATATTAGTTATCGATTTATATAGCGGCAACTTTAGACTCTTCTGAATTTGACATAATTTATATCAAAATTTTGAATTTACCCTGTATATTCCAAAAAACCTAAATATGTTTGAGAACTTTTATAAACGTCTTTTATTAGATGTACAGTACATGTAGACTTTATCACCAAAATTTTGTAAAAATGTAATTTTTGGTATTTCGGAAGATTTATGTGACTGTGTCCATTCAGTGGTATAATTTTGATTATATAAAATACATATATTGACATAATTTTCTTTTTTATATGATCGAAAATTAATTTCAAAAATATATATTTTTAAACAAGATTTATGTTGTTGTGAAAATGTTAAATATTAATCACTAATAGAATATTTCGTCACCTAAAATGCAAAAGGCTGCAACCAATCAAAAATCGAAAGTTGCTTTTTTATTAGATTATGATGTACTGATCCAAAATATATCCACACAAAAAATTACATGTTGATATCTTCAAAACTTACGTCAATATTAACAAAAGTCAAAAGGCCATAACATCAACTTCATAAACGAAACAGCCGTAAAATTAGTTGCACTTAAGAAAAATTTGGTTAGAAGAGTGTTTTAAGTTTCATCTATTTTTTTTTTTTTTAGCTTAACTGCTTAAATTGAAAGAAAATTTTAAAAATTGTTGTTACGGCCTTTTGTATTGTCATAATATGTTTTGTTTCTGCTGTAAAAAATTAAAGTGTGTTTACGGCCTTTTGAATTTTAGGATTTGTTATTTACAATTCCAAATAAAATTTTCGGCAAATTTTGACTTTGAAAATATTAAAAATAATAAAACGTAAAATAGTTTATGTACCGGATTCGGTTACATTTTGTTTCAGAGACATATTATCTGCAAACATTTCTTGACTGTTACTTCCATTATTTATCATATTTATTTTTTATTTATTTCTTTTGAATAATATTCCATAACCTAGAATTTTGGCCATAATCGGTCACAAATTTCTACTTTACATTTTTTTTTTCTTTTTTTTTTTATTTATTTATTTTGAATATTTTTTTTTTATCTTTTTTATCTTTTCTTATCTTTTAAATGATTTAATGTACAGATTTCATTCAATCCATAGATTCTTTTATAATAAATATTAAATCCCGTTTAAAAAAATTTAAATACATTTTAGAAACAAAATTTGTAAGAAAAATTTGTTTTGAAATATATGTTAAATTTAAAAGTTGTATGTGAATACGGGCGTTGTACTTTTAACTACTTTATGTTACCAAAAAGGTACTATTTTTCTCCCTTAATGATCTGATAATATTGCAACAATGTTATAGTATATAAACCTCATATCATAATGAATGTGCTAGATTAGGCATAGTTTATATGTATATGTATGTATATGTATATGTAGATATGTTTTCATATATTTATGTGTTTAAAATATTCTGCAGTTCTGGTGACTATCCATAAATAAGTGTGTGACCAAGGATGAACTTATAGATTTTAAGGAGTCAGGTAAAATACTAACTCTTACACCCAGAGAAATATCGATCACATTCGAGTGCAGAACGACACCATTTAGTATCAATAACGTGCTCATGAATTTATACCGCATTGGTATCAACTTGACACCACATTAGTGTTGAATTATTAAATAATATTATTTATTCGATTCCGTTAAGAATTTTGCATCGAAATTTTTCCTCAGTGTAAAAATACAATAAATAGTAAAAAATAAATAGTAAAAATACAATAAATAGTTCAAACTGACACATGTTGGTTTCAAATGGCTAAAAGTAGCGATTAATTAAAATTTTGAAATTAAGTTTTTATAGTAATGTTTAATATCTGGTGAAACTAGCTAAAATTTTTAACCAAAAATTGTTAAAATCAATCATCTGTATTGTTTATAGGGTGATTGATTGACTCACATTGAAAAACGTAATAAATACTAATATTTTAATAGAAAATTTAGAAATAATTTTTTTTTTTAACTGATTAATATTTATAAAGTCTAATTTCTTGTTATGTTTTATAAATATACATACTTTAAGGCTAAATTGAAATTAATTATATATGTTTAAACAAACAATTAACTAACAATTATCTTGAATAAAATACGCATATTAATGGAATTATTTGTTTTCTCTTGTACCATCTGTAACATTTTTACAAACAATTTAAATATTTTATGGCCTTTTTATTAATCCAATATTTGTAATGATAGCTTCCTTCATTTTTAATGGAGTTATATCTAAAAGTGGTCTAAGAGAAGTTTTCAAATAAAATCTACATAAATGTCGAAAGTGCGTGTGTAAACGAGGTAGTTTTCATGTGTAGGTGTAAATACAGTATTAGTCTCATTTTTTATAATCATTTTCTTAAACTTAATTAATAATTGTTTCCAAAATAAATATGTTTAAAAAGTTTTAACTGGATTATTATAAGATTTATTGACTTTTTTAGAAATGTAGTCTTTTGATAGAAATATTAACTTCTGCAAAAAAAACCGGTTAACCGTTTTTTCGGAATTTCAAAAAATGCAATCGTTTTTTTTTTCAAAATACCAACAAATCGAACTATTCGACAACTGGTCGAATAATCAATTTAGTTAATTCATAGTAAGCTATCAAAGTTGAAACAAGTTAGAAAAATATAGTCGACCAAGTCCGATTATATGATACCTTACATCATTCTGTATGTACATCAAAGTTCGAGGAGGGGTCTTGTATGAGACCGATACTTGTATTAAGAGTCTTTTATAGTTCTATGAAACATATGTAGCCATTATACTATGTTATTTAAGCCTTTCCGGGAGATTCCCGGAAGTGGACTTTATACGGGACCGACCTATGGTTAATTATGGACCGATTGTGATAAAATTTGACGCTGTGATTTATATTATTTAGGTAAAATTTATTTGTGTCATATACTAACTTGATACTAAAATTTGTATGGAATTTATGCATTCATGATTTTCGGAAGAGGGTTTATACGGGAGCTATGGTCAATTATATACCTATCTACTTGAAATTTGGCACATTACTTATATAAGACTTATATTTCAATTAAATATTCTTGGGGGACATATAATGGACCGATTATAACCAATTTCAATATTCTTCGCCTTGAACTCTAGAAGATATCTGTACCAAATTTCATTAAATTATTTAAAAAATTGCAATTTGTAGTTTGATTACAAGGTTTGCATGAACGGACGGACAGACGAACATCGTTAAGTCGACTCAGAAAGTGATTCTAAGCCGACTGGTATATATTAAGGTGAGTCTTAGATCAATATTTTTGACAAACATCATGATAACCTCCCCCCCCCCCCCTTATGGTGGTGTAGGGTATAAAAATATTGCTGTTTTCGTAGTGGAAAAAATTCTAAATTTTGTTGAAATCGACTGCCTTCATTTTCATTTAAATCTTCTAAATCTCCCCTACTTGTGGTCCTTGATCGAAATACAAAGATATAGAAAGCAAACAATGAGTATAACAAATTTAAAAAATTTTAAACCCAAACCGACTTTTAAAAATATGATAGAAATTTTAAAATCTGGCTTCGTCAGAATTTGTAGGACGGATAGTTTATTATTATTATTCTTATTATTATTATTATTATTATTATTATTATTATTATTATTATATATAAGAAATATAATTGAAAACCGATAAATTCTTTCATTTTTAGTAAAAGTACTAGAAAACTTGAACTTTGATCAATTGAGTAATTGATACAATCAAAAAAGTAATTGGAATAGTTTATATCTTTGATAAAT
Organism: Protocalliphora azurea; assembly: GCA_932274085.1. Taxonomy (NCBI): domain Eukaryota; kingdom Metazoa; phylum Arthropoda; class Insecta; order Diptera; family Calliphoridae; genus Protocalliphora; species Protocalliphora azurea. The sequence continues at coordinate 3,662,502 of OW026521.1, read as the reverse complement.
CATTTAATAGGCCATATTTTTTTGCTGTGTATATAGACAGGAAAAATGAAGCAATTTATATGTTTTTTATTTAGAGAGGAAAACATCCTTTATATGCAAGTAAATATTTTTGTAAAAAAAAATATTACTCTTACGAAGACAATCTTCTAAATGTATGATATGTTCAGTTAGTTTTGGCCGACACTGTAAATACTCTTTGCACTTATAATATTTGTTATTGTTTATGCAGTTTTTTATTTCATCTCTTTTTTTTTTTTTTTTTTGTATTATATATTCTTTTGTTATTTGTTTTGGTTTTAGACAGGACTGCCAGATTTGAGGTTTTGATCCCAAATTTGGAAAATTTTTCTTCCAGAAAAGGATGAACATTTTGATTTGGGGATTGGGAAATTTTACTGTAAAATTTTTCTAATTTTAAAGATGTTTAACCTGAAGTTCATATAATGTAATTTTGAAATAGTACATATGTACATACGTATGTAAAAATATTCATCGAAAAACGATCTCTGTAAAAAGAAAGAACGAATAACTGATAAAAAAGGAATTATTCTGAATGATAACAAATTTTTTTTTTTTTTGTTAAGTAGGGATTTTTTGGGGAAATTTTTTTTTAAATTTGGGGTTAGCCAAAAAAGTATCTGGCAGCTCTGATTTAAGACTCCTTTGCAAACTGGTTTTAGACTCCTTGTTCTTTTTATTGTAACTCTTCTTTCTACCTACTCCTCCTCTCCTAATACTACATACATATATTTACCTGAGTAGTTATTGTGAGTAGATTGTGTAAATAAGAGAAATAAAAACTGTGAAAAGTAAAACTATAACATTTCTTTCTCTGTGTATTATTATTATTTGACTACAAAGTAATAATAAATGTTTGTTGGTTGTTTGTCTGAATGGATGACTGGCTGACTGACTGGTTGGTTGGTTGGATGGATGGATGGATGCCTGGTTGCCTTAACAAAGATCGGATTCTTAGTTTTTATTTGTTTTTGTTGTTACAAGTGCTTTAACCACAAAAGACAATAATACTCTTCATATTCTTCACACAATCATATGAATTCTTGAATAACTATAGACAGCAGCCAGAGTAGACCTTAACAAAAACCAGGTGATTCATAACTAACAGAAGAGACAAGACAAGACTACCAAAACCAGTTTTACGATTTTATTACTTTTGCTGCAGACGGCAAGTAGGGAAAGAAGGACAGACAGACAGACTAAAAGACAGACATTAAACAAATGATGTATGTAAAACCTTTTTTTATTATGAATTTTTTGTTGTTTCTTTTTTATTTGTTGTTTTTTTTTATGATCATACTAAAATACAATAAAGGACTTTATTACAATTTTAAAATCTGTTTTTTTTTTAACAAAATTTTGTAAAAAAAAGTATTAAACAAAATCTGTATTAAAAAATAAACTTTTCTAATTTTGAGGCAAACGACCCTCTTTTTTAACAAATGTTGACACTTCTTCCTCCTCTTCTAAAAATCAAATCCCTTTTTTCCCAACATAAACCCTTTTTATTTTTTTTATTAAACAGCACACAAACTAAAATTCCTTTTCATATATTTAAGTGGAAACTTTTATTTAGTTGTTTTTCCATTGTTTTTTTTTTTTTTTTTTATTACTTGCCATTTTTTTCTTGAATTATTTTATTATTTTTTATGAAGCTGAAATTAAAAAAGTTTCAAGAGTCCTTTTTAACACTTGAACAACAACATAAAATAGTACTTTAGAACTATAATCAGAAAACTATAGTTTTTGTTAGTTTATTCATATGGAAAAGTTTTGGTCCACTTAAAAGAGCTCTTTGTGGAGCTGCATAAATATACTATACACATATTAAGATTCAAAAAAAAGGTCGTTTTTGAAAAAGTTTTTGTTAGAAAATATTTTTAAAACACAAATAATTTAATTATAATTTAATGAGATCTAATTGTTATTAAAAAATGATTTTAAAAGAAAAAAACCTTTAAAATGTTAAGGAATAAAAACAAAAATTTGTTAATAAAAAATATTTTACTAATTTTTAGATACATCAAAAGTCCAATAAGCACCCAAAAAATTAAAATTCAAGTATTTGAAATTTTATTTGAATTCAATTGTAATTACAACCCATTTCTTAAGTATTTTTCAAATTAGAACTTGCTTTAAATTCTGTTAAAACTTTTTGTCTGTTGTCAAAAATATTAAAAATAAAATTTGTGTAGAAGAAAAAATAAAAAATAATAAAAAAAAAGGGACATTATAAAATCTGTCAATACTTTTTTTAATAAATTGTGTAATATTAACAAAGAATGTTCATAACAGCGACGAAACATCCATTCAGGAGATACAAATTTAGCTTGTTAGTCTACTTGATTTGTACTGTTACCAAAGGCTTGATTTATATTGTATTTTGAAGCTTGAATTGAACTCTCCATTTAACTTGAATTTCACTGTGATTCAATACTTGAAAGTAACTTTATTAACATTGTAATGTTCGACTTGAATTTAAGTTTCGTTTTTACATGAAGTATACTATTGAATAAAAGTGTATTAGAACTGTATTTCTACACTTGAAATTTGAATTTATAAATGGAACTGAACTTTTCTTAGGCTTTAATTCCAGGGGGGGTAATTCTAAAAAATTCTAAAAATCAAAATTGCAGTTTTAAAAATTTCATGGCTTCGATTTTTCTTTTTTTTTTTTTAATTTGAAGTGTTGACTATAATAGTCATCTTGCATTTTATCGCTTATGAATCAGTTCCATATCGTTTACGGTTCATGTTTTATGAACCTCTAAGTAGGACACCTCTGGAATTTTTGTCAAAAATGAACATATTTTAAGGTTAAATAACTTCTATAAGCATTATCCGATTTTAACAAAATTGATATCAATGGAAAGTAATGATATTCCTCTTTATCATAAAAACAAAAAAGTTAAACATTTTTTCCTTTCCAAGTCTTTTCTATTATTTTCTGTTCTTTTCTTGGTCTCAGCTTTCTAATCTTTTACTTCCCTGGTCACTCTGACTTTACTACTTCTCTATAAACTCTACAAAGGGATTCACAATGGACCTCTAGGTCTCCGAGTGGATGCACAGGTACTCTTCTGAGTACTGTGCAACCCTTTTCTACCTACCTACCTACATAAACATCTTCCTGGTGTAGGGACCTCTAAAATGAAAAATATCGTTTATTGTGGGATATCCTGAAAAAGGGTCTTTAATTTTCATAATTTTTTGACATGAAGATTACAATCAATTCGTCGTTATAGTGTAAACATTTGAAAATGGAATCTCAATAGGATCAGGAGTTATAACAGTTTGTCTATAGCAGTTAGTACAAAAATAATTACTAACAAATTAATATCTATTTCAGTGTTCTGATACTTTTATTGTAAATTTTGTATCAAAACAAATAGGAAACGATAAAAACAAACTGTGTTAGTCAAGATCGACCATATAATACACTACATGCTTGCATATGAACACTAAAATAATTATCGGGAAAGGGTCTTACATGGGATCTATGGTCGATTGTGAACGACACTTATGAAATTAATTACAATAATTTATGCTTAAATGAAATTAATTGCACTCAAATATACTTCTGTATTATAAAAAAAGCTCAAAGTAATGAAAGTACCATTAAGGTTCGAATAACCAAATTTTTTCTAAGTTTTTTTTTTTTTTTTTTTTTTTTTTTTTTTGAAGAAGAATACGATTTAAATGTACTTTTATGTTTATTGTTTAGAAAATACATAGGGCCCTAAAATTTATTTAGGTAAAGTTTCAAACACTATCACGTGCCAAAAAGTACCAATCCAGTTTCCGGGGTTTTGGCCTGGGCGATAGTGATTATATTACTTATTTATATGAACACGATTACATAAATAGCTTCAGTTTAAAATATTTAATAAAAATAAACACGTATACCAGTGATGTAAAATTCAGTACTATTGTATTTTTCAGTACCCAGTACCGCCTCGACATATTTAGTATTTTTCGTTTTCTTAAAAATTTACAGAAATAATTTGTTTAAATAATTTTTATTTAAATTACCTTCCACAATATGATGAGTTTTTAAGCACAAATAAAGTTTGAAATCGTAAAATTATGCATATTGGGCACTACATAAGAAGTCCCAGTCCGAGTTAAAAAGAGTCGATCTTACTTCACATTTGTAAGAGAAATATTGCATTTATAATAAGGGAAATAATTGTAAAAGGATTAACTACCAATATTCAAATTTTTTGACACTTTCTGTTTATCAACTTAAGTCTCTTTCTCCATTATCCTGTTAAAACACTTAAATTCATTTTATTAATTTTTTTCCTTTAAAATTTTATGAATATTAATATGAAAAAGTAAAATTTATCAGGCAATAAAAAAAAACTTAAGTCTTAATTATTTTCAGCAATAAAAAAGAAGTTAAAATAAAAAAAAAAGAAATACAATTAAGTTTATTGCTTTAAATTCACACTTAAAAAGTCCTTTATTCCTCTCTTCGGCCACCATGTTTTTTTCTTTCTCTTTCTTTTTTTCACTTGTTTACAAGATTTGTGTTTTAATTTGAAACCAAAAAATGAAAATATTAATCATATAAAATAACTTTTTGCCTTAAAAGATATTATTCATTCAGACTTACCAACCAGAATTTTTGTAGAAATAAAAAAAAAATAAAAAAATAAAATGAATATTTACTTTTTCATAAATATGAAATGAACACATAAACACATGTTCACACAAACACACTCATACATGCATAAACTGTGCGGTTTTATAGCAAAAATGGGATAAGGGAGTAACAATGAAACATTGTAATTAAGTTCTTATTGTTGTTGCTGCTACTGTTTTTTCCTGTAAATGGTTTTGTGGTCAAAATAAGAGCTTGAGTGAAATATTAAATAGCAACAAAATTATTTGTAGAAAAATGTGGCCCGTACCTGAAATTTGTGAATGTGTTTAAAGGAGAGAATAATTGTTAAAGGATTTTTTTTTTTGTGTTAAATATCTGTTTTATTTGAAAAGTTATTCTATTGACCACATTTTATATTACTTAAGGACAGTAAAATAGCCAATGGAAGTAAATATTTATATAAAATGAGGTCAGTCAAGTATCATGATATTGAAGAAATCATATAATTGTCCGCTGACAATTTACTGACATTTATTAACACGCACACACTCACACACTTAGAATTATAAATATTTAAGTTATACATAGTTTGTCTGTGGTTTTTTAATCCTTCAATACTCTTTACGCTTCCTTTACTACTTCATTCCTCTTTCCACAAATAATTTACTAAATACCCCATAGACTTCACAAGTTTGCAGACACACACCACAATGGGCTGGTGTTATACAAATACACAGTGCAACAATGATTCTGTGGCACGAAATCTTAGTCAATTTAGATTCACGTCAATATTAGAATTCTAAGCCTTTTAAGTGATTATAGTTATGGAGATAAATTGTTATATAGAAAATTATTGACGTTTCACCACATATCGATTTGTCTGAATTGTTTTAATCAAATACCACAAATAAAAAATCCAATTCAAATTATCTCAAAGTTAAGCTTATATCTTCTTTTTATGATGAAAAACTTATGAATCATATTTAATATTATTTATTTATTTATTGGCCAATGAAATTACAATTTCTTATAGGATAGCATACATATTATTCCTAAAGCTATTTTCATAATCATTTAAAAATAAAGTCTTATTATTTAACTAAGTAAAAAAATACTCTTCTTAACGCGAAATGGATTTACGGAGAAATCATTACACGTTTCACATCCATATAATAATGCAGATCAGAGATTAGAGTGAAGATATTTAGTTTAACACGGCGTGAGAGAGTTGAAAAGTTCCATATCTTATTAAGTTGGCCGTAGGCTTGAGTCACCTTTTTTAATCGATTGACAATATGTGCATCCAAACCGCCTGATGTTGTGATGACAGCTCCGAAACAGCAAAACGTATTAACCTCCTCCAGAGGTACATTATCAATTGTACAGATGTTCGAGTTTTCTGTGTCAATTCGTATCACTTTACTTTTGCTTTCTTAGCCAGCTCCGTAAGACGTTGCACACATGTTCATATCGGAGTATTGGTCATCAGCATATTCAGCATCAATAGATTTAGAAGTCCCCAACCAATACCTCTATTACCCGACATATCATGGCTCATGACAATATCCAACATAATTTTAAATAAAAGTGGTGACATCACGCAACCTTGCCGTACTCCTGTACCAACATTAATTTTTCTGTTCCGTTTGCCTTCGTGGTGAATACGATAACTTGCACTAACATATGTTAGTTATCATTAACTTAATGATTAAAAAAAATATTTTCTGGTCAATAACACCACATTTTTTTCAACATATCGTTAAAAGGAAAAAAAAAAAAATCAAGTGAAATTATTATTTTTTTAATGTTTTCCAAAAAATTTTTAACAATTACTTATGTACTTATATCCGTAAATGTTTTCTGATAATAAAAAACTTTTATTATAAAATATTTTTGTTTGCCTTTTTTTATACATATTCCTTCCCATAGTGTTTTCGGAGGACACTTTGCCTCAAACACTTGTTGTCTCTTGTTTACTAGTATATTTGACAATATGTAATTTGTGCACTAACCAGTAGTTATTTTTAACTATTACTAATGAAACAATAACATATAAATAGTTGTCTGTAACTTTGCCCATCCCCTCCCTTTCTCTTTCTTCCTGTAGTCGTCCTTCTCTTTTAAAAAGAAACAAATATTTAAAGTAAAACTTTTAGTTGCTAATTTTATCAATGTGGAGGCAGGAAGTGCTAAATATTCAAAAGTATTTACATTTTAATACATTAAACAACTAATTTTTGAAAATTGTTTTTATACCCCCAAAAGCACACTACAGCAAATATTTATTGGCTTTTGAGGTTTGGACAAAAAACTAATATAGTTTGCTAAATAATGGTAATATTTTTAGTTAAACCTACGCATTTTATTTTTTTTTTTTTATCGTTCTAGAAGGTCTGGCTTTTAGAGCACCATTATTATTTTTTTTTTAATACCCCAAAAGCACTATTTCAGTTTTAATATTAAATATATCCATGTGTATGTTTAGTAAAGAGAGAGTTTTTGTGTCTGGTTGAGTTTCCTGTAATGGACCATTTGTTTTGTATTTTTTGTTTGTTTTGTAAGCGAGTGTTTTATTGTAAGTGTTGCCATAAATCAAAATAAATGTCAACACGGAAACGGAATTTATAACCGCAACCAATACTACAAAAAAAATTTGAAAATTTAGTATCCAAAAAAGAAAAAATAGTTTAAGGTTTATTTTTAGTCGTTTTTATGCCGATTTTGCTATAAAGACACAGCTAAAGGACCACAAATACATAAAAAAAAGACATAAATAATGTTATGTTAAAAGCCCAACTAATTTGTATTTTTGGGCAACAACAAAAAAGCCACTTTATTTAAATAGAAATAAATAATAAAGTTTTTGAATGAAAAATATTTGTCACATGGGACCAAGGTTTTCTAACCTAACTTTTAAATAAGGAAAAAAAGAAACAAGATTAGCTATTTCTTTATATAAAATGTTACATTTTTCGTTTAAATAAGTGTTAATTTTTTTAACAAAGTTGTGGATAAACCTATAAAACATTTTTTTTTTTTTAATTTTTTTATCTTTTTCTAAAATTTTTTTTTATTAATTTTTATTGAAAAAATCAATCATTAGACATGTATTTTAAATTATCGAAAATTAACAAACATTCCTTTTTTATTTTCAGGTAATTTTGAATTTTCGTGAATTAATTATATGAAAAATTTCAAGTAATCGATTATAAAACCGTGATAAATGTTGTAGGTATGTTTTAAAACATTTCTCAAATTATCAAAAACTGAACATTTTTTTGCAATGAAAAACTATAAACATTTCGATAACTAATTATTTTTTTTACCTTTTTCAATCATACAAACTTTTTTTGTATTTTCACGCGTTTTTCAAACAATCATTTATTTCTTTAAAAAGATATTGAAAGTTATCGATAACTGAAAAATATTAATAAAATTAATTTTAAAAAATTTCGAACTTTTTAAATAATCGATAATTTAAAAAAATGTAATGAAAAAATGAAGCAAATGAAAAATTTGTAACGAATAATATTTAACTTAACCATAACAAATTTTTTTAAAATTATCGATTACTAAAAAATTTAAAAAATAGTTAAAAAAAAACATATTTTCCAATTTGAAAAAAGAAATGCTTAAGAAACAAAGTTATCGAAAACTAAAAAATATTTTTCCATAACTAACATTTTTCTTAAAATGATCAACAGCTAAAAATTCTTGATAAATTTAAACAATTTTTGATAACAGATAAGTTGAAAAAAGTCTTTAAACAATTTTTTAGGTTATCCATAATTGAATAGTTCGCTTTAGGAAAAAGAAAGTAAATAACATTTTCTATAACTGAAAAACTAACGAGGGTTTACAGTTATCGATAAAATTAAAAATCCTTGTAAATTTAAACTAGTTTCGATTATTAAAAGATTAAAAAAAATGTTTTAAAAAATATATGAATTTCCGAAATTTTATTAAAAAAAAATATCGATAACTAAATAATAAAAATGTTTAAAAATTTTCCACCACTAACCATTTTCTTAAATTATCGATAATTGAAAAAAATCATTAAACAATTTAATCCAGTTTCGAATACTAAGAATTTTTAGATAAAAGTATTTAAAAAAAATTGTTTTTAAATATTATCGATAACTAATAAGAGTTTTTAACTTTTTTAAAATTTTCAATAACTATGTATGTTTTTTTAATTATTCATAACTGAAAAAAATCCTTAACAGAAATTAAAAATATTTTTAAAAAGCCTTTTGAATTTTCGATAACTGAATAAATATTTTTAACATAAGTAAAGGATAATTAAAAAAAGTTTTCAAATTTCCTATAACTTAATAAATTTTTTATGTTATTGAAACTTAAAAAAAAAAAAAATACAAAAATGTTGTCCATTTTCGACAGCTGAGAAATTAAAAAAAAACTTAAATTATCGATAACTGAAAAAATATATGTTAAAAAGTTATCAATGACTAAACAAATTTTTATTCGAATCGTAATTGCAATTTTTATCAAAAAAATTATCCATGAATTAGTTTTTTTCTTAATTTTCAATTATTAGTAGCTTTAAAGCGTTTTTAAATTATCGATAACTATAATATTTTTATAAACAAAATTTCAATAAATATTTAAAAGTGTTTACAAAAATTAAAAAAAATAAAAATCTTTAGAAATTTTGTTTTTTATTTATAAACAATTTGTAAAATTTGTGTAAGATAAGATTTTGAATTATCGATAACTGAAATAATATCTTAAATAAATACTATAACTATTTTTTTTTACTGAACAACGGGAAAAATTATTAATTTATCGATAAATTAAAAATACGTATGCAATTTTTTTAATAATGTTTTTATTGTTGTATCTTTACACGTAAACATAAACATGAGAGAAATTTAATTAATTATTTGGAAATTAGCAATTAGTTAAGAATTTAATTTATAGCTGAAATTAACTTAAGAGAAAGATCAACGATATAAGATTAAAGCAAAATTGTCGATAACAATATTCTTAGTAAATTGTTTGAATTATCCATTATTGAAATTTAGTTATCCTTTTATATCAATAACCAAAAGTTGTAGCTAACGCTAAACTATCGATAAAATAAATTCAAGTAATCAGGAATAGAAATCGATAACACATAAACTTTGTTGTTAAGTTATCGTTATTAAAATATAGAAATATTAAATTCGATAATTATTTTTTAAAATTATTGCTTTTAAGCTATCGATAATATGAATTAAATGCTATAATTATTAAGATAAAAAATGGATAACTTAAAACAGTTTATTTTTACTTAATAAAATCATAAATTTGTCGATAAATGGCTTGGAAAAGTTATCATTATTATCGATAATATAAATCTATATTATAAATAAATGAAATAATTTCTTTAACAAAGTTTTAATAACTAAAACAAATTTCAAATGATCTCTAAGAGGAAAATTCTTTGTTTTAAGTTATCGCAAATTTTATTTTGAAAAGAACATTTTAATTAAAGGTTTTCCAAATTGTCCAAGAAAATTTGTGTAACAATCGATAACTTAAAAAATTCTTTACAAAAATATTTCAATAACTCGAAAATTTATTAAAATAATCGGTAAGAGAAAATTAATAATTAAATAAAACTTACCGAATAAATTTAGCAAATCCTTTAATAAATCCTTAAGTAAAAAAATATTTCAAATTATCGATAACTAATCAAAAACTGTTAAAGACATTTTTCCTTCATTTTACTTCTTAAATTATCGAAAACTTCAAAAATAAACAAGTAGTCGATAACTGAAAAAATGTAAAACTCACATTGAAATTGTTTCCAAATGTACGATAGTTCATAAAGAAAACTACTATGAAAAATTCTTAAATTATCGATAACTAAACGTGTTCAGAAAGTATTTTCCTAGTTCTTGATAACTCACATATTTTTGACAAATTTCCAAGTCGTCGATAGCTGAACATATTGAACAAATATTAAGTAGAACATTTATGTATTTTCGGATCCGCTTATTTTTTTTTTTTCTTCCAGAATACTAAAATATTTTTAGTATCCTAGCACTGTACAGTGTGAACAGTGAAGTCCATTTTTTTCATTATCTTCACCCACTGTGCCTATGATGTTAAAGCATTAGAAAATTTCTGCAGACATTTATACCAACAATTTTCATACCTTAACACAAAATTCTTTTTTTCTTTCAGAATTTTGCCTGGAGCACATAGAAAGCTTGGGGGGTATTGAAGATTGTTTTATTTTTTCATATAGACTTACAAGTGTATGTTACATTTAAAAGTCATGTACAACATATTGACTCCTTGTGTGTCAGTTTCCTTGTGAAAGTTATTTGAAAAAATTTTAAAATTTACTTAAATATAAGGGAACCAAAAAAAATCCTTCTTATTTTTTCTTTCTAAGTTTATATTTCAGCTTTTATCACAAAAAAATATATTTTTGTCTTTTGAATTTCTCAAAAAATAAAAGTGAAAAGTTTGTACGAGAATGGCAAAATAAGTAAAAAGAAGATTTTTTCTTCTATCAAATATTTGCACACTTTTAACCTTTGCCACTCGGTAGACATATCTTAATGTATGTTCGATGTTTGTTTTAATTCTTTTCTTTTCTGTTTTTTTTTTTTTTTTTTTTTTTTTTTTTTTTTTTTTTTTTGTAGATTTTATTGTTCAAACAAACAGGATGTACGAGCTTTTCGTGTACGAAATTTTTATATGAGAAAAATAGTTGTTACACGCAGAGAAAAAGCATGGTTACGGCATTGTCACTACAACAATATTATGTTCTCATTGTTAATTTTTATTAATTTTAATAACACAGTGTTCATGATAATAATGTTTTTGTTTCAGTTTTATCATTCAATGTTTACATTCAATCAAAATTTTATGTTTTGAAATATTTTTACCAGAAACAAGTTTTTATTAATATAAAAAACATCATTACTTCTACAGTCATTAAATATTACCCATCTTTTTCCTTGTTCTTAAACCATATTTTGTTTTCAAACCATATGAACATTATTGTACCTATAACAATAAAATGTTACAAATAAATACGCTTTTTACAAGTATGTTTGAAAAATTCATAACTTGTTTTCTTTTGAATATATTTTGTTTTTAACGTTTACTTTCCACCTTCATTATAATACTCATTTAGTTTATACATGAATTAATATAAGTAAATAAGACTTTTTTATATTTGTTGTGATATAAGATATTGATTAACTACTATTAAAAGATGTAGTTAATAAAAATATCTTGTACTATCTTGCACAACATATTATGGTACAAATAAATAAATTTAAATAATGAATAAATAATATGTAAATTATTTTTTATGATTAATAAACGCTTTTATCTATTACTTTGAAGCAAATGTAATGCACTCAATAAACAAGTTTTTTATGATACACGGATGGCAAATATGGCACAATTGTACTATTTTTTGGTACCTTTGTATATCTGTTGGTACCGAGGTACTGCCACGGCTCTTTTGTTACAATTTTATATGAACTTATTTGCATATTTATCATTACAAATTATTTCCGTAAAACGTAATTTTGGGAAAAACCTATTCAATTGTTTCCCCTTCGTAAAATATTTTCCAAATAAGAAAACAAATTTTGAATTTATAAATATTTAATATGGAGTACTTGATGGCGCACAGTGTCACATTTGACAGTTTTAGAATGAAAAAAATCCGGTTTTAGAGATATTGGACTGAAATGTTATATTCTGTTAGTGAACAAGGCCTTAAACTTTTCCACAAAAAATGGACGGGTATAATCGTTGCAACTCCTATAAAAAAACTATTTTTTCGTTTGAATTTCGGATATATTTTAATAAATTTTTATTAAGAAATGTATAGTTTAAGATACGCGTGGCTTGATCTAACCACACCTATCTTAGTGTACAATATGCATACCAAATTTTTAGAAATTATCTTAAAGTTTTGAATTAATTCTTAACAAATAGCTAATAATATTTTTTGTAATATTTTAAGAGATCGCCAAAGAGTCGCAGCCAATACTTTCAAATATAGGATAATATGATAAAATGGAATCATATGATAAGATTGGGTAATATAATAGGATGGGATAATAATATGATAAAATGAAATAGTAATATGGTAAGATGGGATAATAATACGATAATATAATATGGTAAGATGGGATAATAATACGATAATATAATATGGTATGATGGAAAAACAATATAATAAAATGAAATCATAATCTGATGGAATGGTATAATAATATAGTAAGATGTTATTATAATATGAAAAACTCGAACCATAAAATCGAACCTAATATGATAAAATGGAATCATAATAATTATTATTTATAATCATATCCTTTTAGCTGTGACCATATGTTCCAATCATAATATGTTGCTCTGAGATTATGGTCACTACAACTATATTTTTTCTCTGCGTGTAGAATTGGGAGTAAAATACACACAAAATATGTAAAGGGGAAAAAAAACATTGCGGAGGGAACAGTAGCAGCTTGGTGATGAAATATGTTTCTACTTTTATATAGAAAAATAAAAATCAGCCGGATTTATATCAATAGAGAAAAATGTCGTGCAGACTTATTTCTGTAGAGAAAAATATCGGTCAGACTTATTTCTGTATAGAAAATGTCGGTCAGACATATTTGTGGATCCAACCGACATATTTCTGTGTAGAAAAATATCGATCAGGCATATTTCTGTGTATAAAAATGTCGGTCAGACATATTTCTGTGTATAAAAATGTCGGTCAGACATATTTCTATGTAGAACTATATCGGTCTGTTATATTTCTTTGTCGGTCAGACATATGTATTTTTGTGGAGAAAAATATCGTTCAGTCATATTTCTCTATTGAAAAATGTCGGTCAGATATATTTCAATATTAGAGCTACTATCGTATATCTATAACTTTCTGCTGCTATCCACTGTATTTCCCATTTAATTTCTTTCTATTGTTTATTGAATTCGAAATGTAGAAATATTAAATCTTCTGAAACACATTCACACAGTACATACTTTGTGATATCATAGTACAATGAGACAAACAATTGAAAACTAATAGTAGATATACGCACATCACAATTAAGGTGTATGCTTGAGTGTACAATCATTCTACATTATTCATGTGAAAATTGAAAAATGTTGCTTCTTTTGTTTACAATTTAAAGACTTCTTCTTCTATGGAAGCACAACACAACAACATACTCATCTGCTCCCTCCCCAAAAAATATCATTTTCAGGTACTGAGAATCAATGAGAATGAATTCGAGTCTTCCTTTACATTTTTTTTTCGTGTGGGGGAAATGATTCTATAGATTTGAAATAGTACTTTGTAATTAGCTTAATTGAAATACTATTTGTCGTCCTGTAATACAAGGGATTGGTTTGTTTGCTTTTATGTTATTTTTTTTTCTTTTTTTAGTTCCTTTAGATAGAAAAAATTCACGCATTACAGTGCGGTTTTGTGGCTATTTTGGAAATAAAAAGAAGGGTGTAAAAAGAAATCACAAAAAATATTTGAGACAAATTTAAAAGGCCTAGTTTAAGGTAATGAAAAACTTTCTTAAATTATGTTTAAAACAAATAATCTGTTCACTCAACTAAATCTCTAAAATGTGCAATATCCCAGCAAAAACTTTATTAACTTAGTATGTTAGGGAGTAATATTGGAGAAAAAGACACACTAGTTATTTTTGGCTCAATAGCTACTTATTTATTTTTTGCTTACAAAATGACCGAAAGTAAGTGGTCTTTTCATGAGATGTTGTTGTAAATGTTAAAAAAGGGTATGAAAGGTTTTTTTTTTTTTTTTGAGGTTTGAACATGAACGCAAATTTACCATCCGTTTTTATTGCTAAAGTCTTATTCACTACACCATTTCACACTTAGTTTAAAAGGCGACAAAACTCTTTTAATATAAAAATAATTTTTTATACATTTTATAAAAAATATACTTATAGCGCCAGATTGTGGTTGAACCAACAATTTTCTGGTTCCTAATTCGGCGCTTTAGCCAACTGATTCACTGTGCCATTTTACTAGTTAGTACTTTTTTATGTAGCATGGAATAACTAAAAAATCATAACATCTCCTTACCAAGTAACTACTTATTAGTAGTTAGCATTACCGAAAACCAAACATTTGTTGCTAGGATTCAACATTTTACGCACAGCATTCTAGCCAATAAAGGCACTGACTGAAAACTGAATTACTTTCCAAATTACAAAAAAGTTGTTGTAGCACCAATACAAAGTTAGGAAAGATTATAGATAATAAATAAACCATTCTAGAAGTTATTGAAAAAATAAATGAAACTTTTATTTTTTGCTAATAAGACACATACTTAACTATTTTATCTCTCCCCTCTTTGAAGATAAAAAAAGAAAAAAAAAAACAACAAACCATCTTTAACTTTTACTTCCTTTTTCAATGTGAATACATTTCTTTTGACAGTTAAAACTTGAACATTAATTTCATTTATCTATTTTATTCATAAATCTATTACAAACAAAATATGTTTTTAATGTATAGAATAAAAAAAAAAAAGATATACTTTACAAAATATAACATAAATTGACATAACGTAAAAGAAAAAAAAACTTTCATTTGAAATCACCCTTCAAGGACTTAAGACATAAAGCCGTCTCATAATGCAACCAAATATTTGATACAATATATTTTATTTTCTCCCTGGAAATCCTCCCTCTCTCTATTTTTTTTCCTTCTTCTATTATTTTCTATCAACTTGTAATGATGTGTCACTAAAGCGGAAACATTTGATGTTGATTTTTCATGCTTTTTTTTTCAATGGTAAAATGGCGAAATGTTTCAAATAAATAATTTCAAATACGTAAACTTACAATCACATTTATTTATTTTTTGATGTGTACAATGTCAAAAAAAATTCCGGAGATATTTGGACAATTTGTCAATCAGCAAAAGGGAAAGAATTGTTTGCAAAATGTACATACACAGGAGTAAGCATGGAAATTAAAGGGCAAATAATTGTGACAAGCGCAAAGTAATATTAAGGGAGTGTAGACAAAACATATGGGTTCATTTTGAGGATTTCGAAAGGAATTTTTATCTTTAAAGGAGTTTTAAAGATTTTCTATATACATAGTTAGAACTTTAACAAATTTGCCATAAAAAAAGATTTTAGTCATAAAATTTTGTCTAACCGAAATTTTTCTTATTAAAATATTTCTTAACAATATTTTTTATACATAGAAATGTCTCTGAGAGACTTTTGCTCTATAGAAACAGTTCAGATAGACATTTTGGCTATAGAATAATGTCTGGCAGAATTTTCTTTCCAAACGAATATGTCTGATCGATATTTTTCTCTAAAGAAATATGTCAAACAGACATTTTTCTCTATAGAAATGTGTCTGGCCGACATTTTCCCTACAGAAATGTATCTGGCCGACATTTTCTCTATAAAAATATGCCTGAAAGATATTTTTATCTACATAAATATGTCTGACCGATTTTTTTTTCTATAGAAATACGTCTGACCGACATTTTTCTCTACAGACATATGTCTGACCAAAATTTTTCCTATACAAATATGTCTGATTGACATTTTTCTCTATAGAAATATGCCCTAACGACATTTTCCTCTATAGAAATATGTCTAAACGACATTTTTCTCTCTAGAAATATGTCTGAACGACATTTTTCTCTATAGAAATATGTCTGAACGATATTTTTCTCTATAGAAATATGTCTGAACGATATTTTTCTCTATAGAAATATGTCTGAACGACATTTTTTCTATAGAAATATGTCTAACTGACATTTTTTCTATAGAAATATGTCTAACTGACATTTTTTCTATAGAAATATGTCTGACCGACATTTTTGCTATAGAAATGTGTTTGAACGACATTTTTTCTATAGCAATATGTCTGACCGATATTTTTCTCTATAGAAATATGTCTGAACGACAGGCATATGACAGGAGCTGTAGTTCCCTGTAGAAATATGTCTGACCGACATTTTTTCTATAGACATGAGTCTAGCAAACATTTATCTTTATAGAAACATGTATAATTGACATCTTTCTCTTTAGAAATATGTCCGACAGACATTCTTCATTCTTCTTAAAAGAAATATCTTAGTTTTTGTATTTCTTTAAAAAGTTTTTTCTTTAAAGAATTTCAATTATTTTATCTCTTTAAAAATTAAAAAAAAGAAAAAAAACATTATGGGTAATTTACCTTCAAACTTTGATAAAACTAATAAATTTGTAATCTGTTTAGTTGCAAATTTATTAACAGACTCTGTGGCATTTAACCTCTTACCAAATGCAACTATTTTCTAAAACATATTTATTTACTTTGTTTGGTACTCTTTTTTTTTTTTTTTTTTTTTTTGTTGCGAAAATTATTTTGTGGTGTTGACTAGACAGCACAAAACCAAGTTAAAATTGGCAATTAACAAAACATTACCACTAAAAATAAACACCACACATACAGACAAACACCCCATACACAGTTACGACAGATATTTACACCGGCATTTTTATTACACTACGATTAAACACTACACCAACCCAACCACCCACGTTCCTCAAAGTTTATGAACTTAAAACAAAAAGTAACTGACTGAAAAACGACTATTAATAAAAAAAAGGAAACAAAATTATAAAATAAAATACAAAAGTTGTACTTAAAATTTAATTTAACATCTCGGTATTGAAAGTGAATTAATGTAATTTCAACTTGTTTTTTAAAATACTATTTAAATGAATGACTTCTTAACTTTAGCAACTGTTTAATAGAATTGTTTATGGACTTGTTTCCAGGAAATAAATCAATTTAATGGTAAAATATAAAAATGTTAAAGTTTTTTTGTTTTTTTGTCATAGAAGAAATAAAACAAAACTACTTCATAATACGTTGTAGCAAAAGAAGCAAACATTTTATAAGAGCAAATCTTAATTCATAAAATGACAGGCATATGACAGGAGCGGTAGTTCGTTTTAATCAGTGTTGCCAAAACCTAAGTGGGAAAAATTGCTAGAATTTGCAAAGCAATATACTAGAAAGTGCTACAAATAACAAAAGGTGCTAGAGAAAAATGCTAAGATATATTATTTATCTTCAGGATTAAAGCTAAAAGAACATTAAAGAAAATGATAAAAAGACATTCTGAAATTAATTCTTTAGAAATTAAACAAAATTTATGAGTGAATTTTTCAAAATTCTAAATTTAACATAAATTCTCCAAGTATGTGTTATTTGAATTATAAGTTTCTTTTACCGAAAATTTGATTTTTAAAATCTTAGTTATTACAAATCAGATACAGTATAAACTCGGGAATATGGATAATTATTACAGGCCCTAAACAAGATTGTCTAATTATCCGGATTATCGAGGTTTTTTTCTGGTCCAATTTTGTTTAAAAAAAAGCTTAAAATATGTCTTTTATTTAATAAAACATTTCATATTTTAAGTTAAAATCGTACTCTTTTTACTGAAGAATTGTTGGTGCAAACACTAGCTGAAAATGCAGAAATTCAACTAGAATCAACTCTTTCTTACATTATAATTATATCATTTCTTATTGTATTTTAGTTATACTAAAATTTCAATAAAAAAAGGACTTTTAAATATTTAATCCGGATTATAGAGTTATGGAGTGGAAAGTTTGGAAATGTTAGAAAATTTTCGCTTTAAATGAATCAAATTCAATTTTTATTAAAATTAAAATTTTTAACTAAATAAATGGTGTTCAAATAATATTAAAAAATAATTTTAACTAAACCCAGCAAAAACTTTGCTTTCCTGGTAAGTTAGCAGGTATAATTGGAAATGAAAATAAACTACTTATTCTTTGCCATTTTTCTTTGTTGAACCAACAACCTTCTGGTTGTTAATCCGGCGCTCTAGCTAACTCATCCACGTGATTGCAGTATTACTGTGCTATTATACTATTGAGTACTTATTAATGTAATACAGAGTAGGCAAATAATAATGACGCCTGATTACCAAGAAACTACTTTAGTAAGTAGTTGTTATTACCGAAAACCAAAAAGTTTTTGCTGGGAATGTAACAAAATACTCACAATAATATTTCAAAAAATAAAAATAAACATCATAGGGCTGTTAACTTATCAAATTTTTAACCAAGAGT
The DNA here is from genome assembly GCA_932274085.1 of Protocalliphora azurea. NCBI lineage: Eukaryota > Metazoa > Arthropoda > Insecta > Diptera > Calliphoridae > Protocalliphora > Protocalliphora azurea. The sequence goes on along the minus strand of OW026521.1, from coordinate 3,643,720 downwards.
TAAGCATAACCATATATATAAAATTACATTCTTTTCACACAAACTAATCATTTTGTCTACAATTACGCTTTAACTTTGGGTTAAAATGTGATAAGTTAACTGCCATAATGTCATATTATGATGTTTTAAATTTTACAATTTGATTTGATAGGTTAACTGTTTTAATTGTATTTACTTTTACAAGGTTTAGCATTTGTTTGCTGACCAGTGTAATATTTATTTATAGAAAATTGTTAATAATTTTTCTTTATACAAATTTGTCGATCAAGACATTTTTCTTTATACAAGTTTTTTTTATAAAAATTTTTCGGACAAACATTTTTCTTTACAAATATTTGTCGGTTAGACATTTTTCTTTATATGACGGATAGATATTTTTCTTTATAGAAATTTATTGGGCAGAAAATTTTCTATATAGAACTTTGTCTGACAGGAATGTTTTTTTTTTATAGAAATTTGTCGCAGAAATTTTCTTTATAAAAATTTGTCTAACAAAATATTTTCTTTATAAAAATTTGTCGGACAGAATAATTTCTGTATAGAAAGTTGTCTGACAGACATTTTTCTTCATAGAAGTTTACCTGACTAGCCTTTTTTATAGAAGTTTATCAAACAGACATTTGTCTTTATAAAAATTTGTCGGACAGACATTTTGCTTCATCAAAATTTGTCGGACAGATATTTTGCTTCATCAAAATTTGTCGGACAGACATTTTGCTTCATCAAAATTTGTCGCACAAAAATTTATAGAAATTTTTATAAAAGTTTATGGAACGGACAGTTTTCTTTATACGAATTTATCGGACGAATATTTTTCTTACAAATTTGTCGGACATTTTTCTTTATAAAAATTTGTCGGAGAGATATTTATTTTCATTTCCCAGAGAGATATTTTTCTTGAAAGAAATTTGTGGGACATATAATTTTAATAATCCCATTTGAGGAGTTTAAATATTTTTAAACACAAAAATAGATATTGTTCTATGTGATAAAAAAAAATACTTGAAACATATGATTGACAAAATGCAATAAAACAGACTTTTATTTAAAACCACAATACCAAAAACACGCAGAGACAAAAACGTAAATTTATACTGACAGATGATTGAAATCCATCCATAAATAATTATTTTAAATAATCACCTAGCAAAGTAGAAAAAAAATAAACAACACCCCTAGAAACCGCCACACGCATGCTGAAAAGAAAAAAAAAAACAAAAGAAAAAATATAAATGATCTTAAACAAGAAAACATGATCATTTTTCTTTACAAAAAATACAACAAAGAAATTGAATATGAAAAAAAAACAACCATCAGCATTGAAATTGCAATTACTGAGAAAAACAGCTGTCAACCAGACAATTCATATAAAAACCTTACAAATAGACACACAAACAAATTTATAAAACAAGTAAACTCTTCTGAAAAAGGAACAAAGGATTTTAATATGAATAAGGACAAAAACATAAAAATAATAACCTTATCAAACTAGTAGCAAGGTGCAATAAATAAGACGCCATTCATTTTTAGAACATGAGTATCGAGTACAACAAGTAGGGAACATATTTAGGGAGAAATACATAAGGGATTAAGAGCTGCTGATAAAGGAATTTTCTGAAAGAATTTTAGGTTTTTTATTTTTTTTTTTTTATTTACATTTTTTCTAACAAGATTAAAGTTATGTGAGAAAATGTAAATGTTAAAGAATTTGATCAATTGATTTCCCAATAATTGTTGTTTTTATAATTAAAGTGTGCGTTCAAATAAAACATAACACACAATTTTCGTAATAACTCTTACTGTCATTAATTTTAAATATCTTTCTTGATTTCAATATCTTTTGAAAACATGTCGGATTTAACAGCAGATCGAATTCTTGACATCTGGTCGTTTGTCCGCATGCAGATGGCCAAAGAAAAATGTACAAAATAAAATTTGTTTTTTTTTTTTTTTTTGTAACTTAGAAAATTTGCTTAACAAGGAATTAAAGAATTAAATGAAACTTGGTTCAGAATAAGAAAAAATATTAAATTCCAAGCCAAAAAAGTAGATAAAATCTCAGAGCTTTGCCAAATATGTTTGGGCGCGTAATGACACGTTGTGTTCATTTCTTCGAAATCAAATATGAGCCATGTTCAAGCTATGCCTAAGATTTAATCAATCAAAGTTAAAAAAAATTTAAATAACAAAGCTGAGAAGAAGTGTAAGGCAAAGCATGATCAAAGTTTCTCAGTAATAAAAATATTTTCAATATTTTGTATTAGCCTGGAAAACATAACATACGTTATTGCTGACGGTTCTCATGTTCCAAGATACAAGTTTTGTATACGAATAATCGAGAAAATTGTCCTCAATAGTATCGAACTACAAACAATGAAAATTTACAAAACAATTTATTGTATGGCAAGTTTATTAAAAATGCTACATGTGATACGTGATTATTTTGCTTCTTTACGTGGAGTCAACACGAGAGATTTTTCTATCATAATAAGTAACAAAACGTGGGCAGAGCTACTGCAATCTTTTTTTTTTTTTATCAGCACATGGGAATATGTAGATAAAATTTTATTATAATAAATTACTTTTTGTTAATTTACGTTGAGGTATGTAGTCAAAATTTAATGATAATCTTTTAATTTCAATGTCTTGTTTTATTTTTGTTCCAAATAGTTAATTAATTGATATTTCCATGAAAAAGTTGTGCTTCTTAAAAAAAATAAACGTCCAAGAAAACAACAATTAAAATGACGCTTGTTATCAAAACAAATTTATCTTAGCTTGAGCTCTAACAATTATATCTTAACGCTGTAATAACATAAATAAATTTGGTCTACACGTGATAAATTCTTATCTAGATGAGAATTTGACATTTCTCATAATAAAAAAATCTCCCGCTTGATAGCTTAACAAATTTATCTTCGCTTGAGATCTAACAATTATATTACAACAATTATATAATAAATTTGGCCTAATTCTTATCATGATAAGAATTTGACGTTTGTCATGATAGAAAAATCTCTCTTATAGACCCTACGTTAGACTGAATAAACTCGAATAATCATAACAAAGAGTGTCATAAAAAGACATTGATGTCACTGGTGACATGCAACGGTGTTTTTAAAATTTTCTCACAAAATTTAGAATTTTATCATTACAATAGAAGCACCCAGAATTGGAAATGTTATTTTAGTCCCACAGAGTATTACACCCGGGGAAAAATTCAATACTGCGTATTCAAATCATTAACGAAAATACCAATTGACATCAAGTTGGCACCACTTCAGTATAGAATTATTAAATTACATTATATTTTCTATTTTGTATATTCAAAATTTGTAAACGAGAGGTATCCAAAAGCCAATACCGTAAATTTTCAATGTGACCACAACCATCGTGAATTTTGCATCGAATTTTTTCCCTTAGCATGGTTATTTAAACTATCCAGAATTTTGGCAATTGTAAAGGAATTGGATCTAAGTTAAAAACGAATTTAAGAAGGCCTCAGTGGTACTCAATTGTGATTTTTAACTTTAAATTCTTATAAATACATACAAGGAAGATTTTCGTAAAAATACTTAATTTTTTTTTTTTTTTTTTCAGAAGTAATACCTTTTATGCAATTAATTTTTATATAAAATAATATAAAAATCTATAATAAAAGCTTATTCCGTTCATCTTTTATTAAAAAAACAAAAACATGTTATTTTTTATTTGAACGCAAACCTTATTATAAAATATCCAAGAACAAATTTTAAGTTTTAGAATTTGTTTAAATAAAATTTCAAGAAATTTAAAAGTTACCTGAAAGTTACAAATCTTCTGTTAATGTTTAAAATAAAATTTTATATTTTCTTAACAAGTCCTCTGTACAGCTAAATACCTTAAAAATTTTTCCACGCAGCTTAAAAAGAAAAATATTTAATTGTAAATTACCAACATCTATCTGTTGCTTAATGAGCGTAGTTTTTAAAATAAGAATAATATAATCCTTAGTTCAAAATTTTCTTTAGAATTTTGAAAAAAAAAATCCCTAATAATTCCTAATAGGTTTTTGCAGTTTCTATTTAACACCCATACTTAATTGCACTAGCAGATTAAACAACAACAAATGCCATTAACATTTGTTGTTGGTTTGTTATGAGTATTATTGTAATATTGTAAACATTTCATTTCTTGTTCTTTAAATCAGGTTATTTTTTTCTCTTTGTTGTTGTTTTGTTTTGGCTCTAAGAATACCTGCTGTTTGATTATGGCATTACTTGTTTATCACTGGTATTGTTATAGTTGTTTTTGTTGCAGTTATAAATGCATTTCATTTTTCCCAAAATAAAAAAAAAAAGAAATGAAAGAAACTTGCTCATAACAACAAACACAAGAAGAAAAATTAACAATAATACTTAAAAAAAACAGCTGTTTTGTTTACTTTCTTGTTGTTCTTCATCTTCTTATTATTACTCACTCGTATGGCTCTGTCGTGTTGTTTTTTAATCGGGCGAAACCAGTTCGTAGGAATTTTGTTTCTTTAAATTGTTGTTGGAATTTGTAATGGGATTTCGTTGTAAAACTCTTATTTACTACTTACACTTATGCCTTGTTTTTATAGTCAAAGGAAATTGAAAGACGCAAATCGAAATCATAACGACGCCAAGCGAAACGACTAAAATCGAGGCCTGAGTGTACTTATAAAATTAATAAAAATAATAATAATTATATGCGATTTAATTTCTTGACAACATGACCCAAAAAACATACAATTATAATTAATATTTTATTTTTATATTATTAATTTTTAAATTAAAATTTTAAGGAATTGATATAAATCATAAATAAATGATAAATAAAATACTAATAGCCCTATGCAAAAAAAAAAAAAAAAACGCATAGAATTATTAAGCGAAATTCCTTAAAGTTGTGTTTAAAAATTATTATTAAATTAAATAAACTAGTGAATTAATATTCGACAGTGTACAACAGCTTTAACTATAAAGAGAGAAATAAAATACAAGTGTTATCGGTATCAAAATTAAAAAAACTTTGTATGTTAAAGCAATGTTTTTGATAAGTTTTCTTAACAAGGATTTGTTATAGCCTCAAAGTGTTGGGTAACTAATGTGTACTTGAAAGCAAAATTAAGATGTAATTCTTTATACTAAAATAGTGCTGGCAAATTCTACTACTTTTTAATACTCGATACTACTCAACACTATTATTTTGGGTACTCAATACTTAACGGATTTTTTAATTTGAAATATCACTTCTAACTAAAGTTCTTTTATTTAAAAATAAAACATATAACTGATTAACATGTAATTTTATAAATTTATTTATATAAGAAAAAATTAATAAAAGTGTTAACTTTAATTTCAACATTAACAAGAATCAATAAAAATATTCTCATATATTTAAAAATGAATTTGCATATTTATACAGAGCTGAATTATATCCATTATATTTTCAATACCATTTCATTAAAAAATTAAACTCTGATAGTTTTAAGTAACTACTTTACAGTATTGAGTACTCAAAAAAAGGGGCAAATACTCGGTATTTGATACTTAATACTCAATATTTGCACATCGCTATACTAAAATACACAAAATCCCAATCTGAAAAAAGCATAAATTTTTTTTAATTTGCATACGGCTTTTAAAGTCCGATTTAAAAAATCTTTTTCGTATTCTATTACTTTTGGAAACCTCAGCCTTGCCTTTAGAAAATTGGCCAAATTTGATTAGGGCTTACCTCAAATTCTCAAGCAATTGGACATTGGAATACATGAATTATGTTGCCCTGGTTATCTGTTGCGAAACCGTTTTCAAATGCTGCATTCCTGCGGGACGAGTGAAGAAATCTGGAACAAGGATCAGATAGACTTCTTCGCTTACTGCTCTAAACTTGGTAGAAGAGACGATGGAGGAGTTTACTGTAGGCAATTTGAATTCCTTGTATACTTTTACCTACTCAGCTATTGCAGTATCTCTAAGGCAGAAGTGATGGCTGTGCATCAGATTGAAGGTAGAGACATCCCTTACAGGGATATCAAAGCCTCTACGGACAATACTCTGACGCACAGAGTGGTCTGTGACTGAACGAAATCTGCCTGCGGTACAATGTGCACTTAATTTTGGGTGCCAGCACACAGTGACTTGGAGGGTAATAGTTTAGGAAACGAGCTCGCCAGGAAAGTTACTAAGCAGATCTTTTCGTGTCATAAGAATACAGATATATCAATGACTACGAACAAGCTGTGCATGTCAGGAAACTGATTCGAGAGGCAAACGATCGTTTGTGAAGTAGTTGCTAAAAGTCCCTGTTCAGGCGATTTAGAATCATCTCTCTAAACAGATAAAATAAACTTTCCCTATTGGTGGTCATCCTTTTGGGTCACAGACTTATTGGTAAGCATGCCCTCAGACTTGGGATCGTGAATTACAATTTCAGCAGGAGTAGCTGCGACGAAGAAGAGGAGGAGTCTGCCACTCACCTTATTAGCTCATGTCCGACTCTGTTGGTAAAAAGAGAATGCTTTTTAGGTAAACTTTGGCGCTACACCCATTATCCCCCGAAATTATTATATGGAAACATATAATTATTATATGGAAACAAGAAAAAAACATTTTATGTTGAATCGAAAATTGTTTATACTTTGCAGTTTTTACTTCAGCAAATTGCGATATATTCGTCGGTTATCGCATGATTTTCAAAAAGCACTGAAAGAAATTTTTGAGAAGATATGTAAGAATGTTTATTTAATAAATTTGATATATTTTTTGTACTTTTTTTCAAGAAAATAATATTCATTTATAGTTTTCTTTATTGAAAATTAATTATTTAAGAGCAAAATAAATTATCTAAATTCAAAATATTAAATTATAAAGTTGAACATTTTTTCTGTGTACAATATAAGAGTAATACAGAACACATACCAATACAAAATGTGAATGAAATGCGTTCTCAGAACGCCGAGCACTAATCTAAATCAAAAAGATCTAGCCCTGTTTAAATATATAGTATAGGGATTAATTTGTGTAGTTATTCGGAACTAAATAGAGATAAAAACTGGACACGTGTAACAACTAACTCAGAAACTATTACAACGTTAAAGGCGAGATGACTGAAAATCTTCTCTACCTAATTAATAGTACCTAGATAATGAAACTCTTAGGTTATTGGACGTTCTCCTTTGAGTCTATATCATTATCATCTCAACAGTTTGACCATATAAAAAACCATTGAAAACCCAAGAGAATTTTTCACCACAGGCGGTTGTAATTTAGTCTTTCCTTAAAGCTAAAGAAGTAAAGATATTGATTGAATATTGTATCCTAAAGTTTTGCAAAAAAAAAAAAAAAATAGTTATAAACAAAGAACGTGGCTGGTAGCTTCCTTTCCTCCAAACAATCTTGAAATAGTTTTTTGATTACCCAACTAATTGTCTGGCGCTATTTACTATTTCCAATAAAATAGTAAAATGACCCATTTAATGAACTTTATTTTCTTTCTGGCAAATCTTGATTTAATTTCAATTTTCCTGAAAAAAATTAAAGCTATTTTACATAATTTTTCTATCTAGTTGACTTTAAATTATTTTTCTTTTTTTTTCATTTCGTTTAACACAATGTTTCTAGGAAAAAATATTGCGCGCGCAATATTGAAATAAAAAAATTGTAATCTTTTACACTTTTTTCTATATAAAAAACAAAATACAAAAAAAAAAAAGAAAAACTCTTAAACATACAAACACATACAAAAAATTGTAAAGAGTTTTAAAACGAGCTTTTGTTGTTATAGGTTTTTTAATCTTTTCTCATTTCTTAATACAACAAAAATAATTTTAATAAAAATAAATAAAAACCAAAAAAAAAAAAAGAAAAACATTTTTTTTTATAAAATCTACACCAGCAAAAACTTTACACACTATATTACACACAACATAACAACATGTGTATGCATCAGGGATGGGAAATATGTATGTAGCTTTTTGTACCAATGATAAAAATAAAATGTACTTTTCGACCATAACGGTACCAAATTTGTCAATATATTTTAATTACAAATTTACAAACATAGAAATTTAATAGATTATAAACATCCCTACAAACATTTCCTTCCTTTTATTATTTGGACGAAAATCATCAAAGCAATAATTTTCAAATACTGTATTTTAGTTCAAAGGAAATTAGGCAATAAACAAGAAAAAATATATAAAAATTTAAATTTTTTATTATTCATATCGTAAAAAAATATCTCCCTTTATTCACCTCCGCAATAAATTGATAATATACCTTTGAGTTCATCTGGAAGACATTAATACAATAATTTTATTTTTCAATTGTCGAAAAAATAATGAAGAAATTTGTTTGTTTTTTTTTTTTTTAATCAAAATAATGGATATTTTATGTGAGCGGTTTAGTTTTTGTGCTTTATGATGTTAAGATTTATGTGCATGCTTTAGAAGCTATTAAAGTTTTCTTCATTATATTATTTCAAGATTTATTTAGTGATAATTTTTCTATATAAGTATTACATCCTCTGAAGATAAACTTTTTTTCTAAGCAATACGAATTCCCATCACTTTCGTATTATTTTGCTTGTAGGGATATTTTTTATTAAATAATTTTAGTAAAAATATTATCTGCAATTAAAAAATTGCGGCAACAAACTAGTTGAGTAGATAAATTAATTACAATTCTATCTTTTGTTATAATAATATTTTAGTAGTAATATCTCGCTATCGAATGTGAAATAAACAGAATTCCACTCGATATGTCTGGAAATAAAAACTTAATTAGTCCATTTCTATTCAGCGATACTTTTACCAAAAATAGTAAATTTTTGAGCTTTTGTTCTTCCTTACAGTCTAGTGCTCTATATTAAATATTTATTTCTTATTTGAGAAAATATTTTACAAAGTTTTGAATTGAATTGAATAAATTTTTCTCAAAATTATATTTTCCGGAAATATTTTATATCCAAGGAAAATTTTGATAAATTTTTAAATATCCGTCAATTAACTGTTAATATAATTTGTTGAAAAATATATACAACTAACTACATACCACAAAAAATTTCATCAATGAAAACATTATTTTTCGAAAGGTTTAGAGTGATACATCACATTTATTATAACATTATTGTTCTTAAAGTGGCGAGCTATATAAAGGTTTAGCTTGATAAAAATACATACTTTTTACATCATCCGGTTACATTTTCAAATTCACAGATTTTATTACTTTATGAATGCACTTATTAATTAAATTGAAAGATTAATTTAAAAAGGCAGGTTTTAAGTACTATTGAATATTTTAGATTCTGCCTCAAAACCACTGTTCTATAATAAAAAAAAAGATTTTGCTATTTAAATAATAAATATTTAATATTTAATATTTTATATTTAAATAATAAAAATTGTACTATGAGTTATACATATATAAAAATGTATGAAAAAAGTACAATTGTACCATGTTTGCCATCCGTGGTATGCATATAAATCTACTCTTACCTCTACATAGAGAGAAAAAGTGAAAGAACGAAAAAAGGGGGGGAGAATTTAAAAAGAACACACCCTGGTGGGAAGTTTAATGTGCTGATGTGTTTGAAAAAAAAAATCGTTTAAAATCTCACCAAATATCTCTAGCGTACAGAAAATTTTATACACGGAAGACAGCTTTAACTACAACAAAATTTCCCAGTATTTTTCAAACACACAGACTCACAGACTCACACATTTAAACATAAAAGGAAGAGCATAACTTCTATGCTTATAATGAGTTTGCCGATGATGATAAGTCTCTATTTTCCTTTTTTTTTCAAATTTTGTTGGGCACCTGCGCATTAAGGACTTGTCAAAATAAGACAACAACGTAAAGGAAAAAAAAAATAAATATTCTCTTTCCTTTTTTCTACATACATTTGAAAATCATTTCCTGTTTAAGGAAAAATTGGTAATGGAAAATACTTGTAAGATGAAATAAAAAAAAGTAAATAATACAACATAGTAGGTAGATAAAAAGGATAAACGAAATAAATGAGCAAATTTGAAAGTTCCAAGACAATCTCACCAAGAATTGATTAAACTAAGTGGAGGTTTAATTATAAAATAAAATGTTTTATAATTTATTTTTCTTATAAACTTCTTGGGCATTATTAATATTATGATTTTACCCATTTTCAAACAGAAGTTTAAGGGACTAGATTAGGTGTCCTGAGAAAAAGTCTCTCAAGAGTTCAATTTTATGAAAGGCAAATCTATGATTCCTTTAATAATGATATAATTCCAAAAGAAATTTAAGATGTTCTTTGCTCTTTAAGGTGTTTCTGATACTAATTCTATAAATTGCTTAGCGATCATTTAGACAATATACCGTCATCGGTAGCGAGGCTACCGATATTGAAATTTTTATTGCGACTTGTAGCGAAACTTTATATTTTCTAATCAATCATGCAAAAATAGAAACAAAAAATGAAAAAAAAAACATATGAAACAATTAGAAATGGACGTATCAGTCCGATGTGATGCCACTACTACATTAAGGCAATTTAGAAAGGTTGAATCGAAAGCATTTAAAGAAATAATCCTTGTCATTCGCATCACCAACCTGGGCTATCATAGGACGTACCAATATTCCAAATATTGAATTAATGGATCATCTTCATTTTGGTCAGGTTGATAATTTCTGTTGCAAATAAGGTGCAAGTAGCTGTTCCTTATGTGATCAAGATTAATTTTTATTTACGAAGATTGAAAGTTGTACCGTTTCTTTAGGTCAGAGTATATGAAAGCAGATATAGGACGCATTTAAAGATGATCTGAGAGCGACATATGATCCTGAGGGATGTGATACCAAAATTTACTTCCATTAATTTTGAATTCAGATTGATGAAAATCTTTGCAATTTACCACCCGAATAATTGAAATTGATCCATGTCTGTTATCTCAATTGTAACTCATAAGAACTCATTTAAATAACTAATCATCGATACCAAGTTTCTCATGAGTGTTAGTATCCTTTTATAATCTTTCTTAAGTCAATGTTTTTGGAATCAGAAAGAGCACCGAATCTGAAAGGGCGTTACTGGGCTTCTATGATATTAGCCAAATACTTTCGCCTTTAGGTCTCGACCTAATAAATTTATGATTGCGAAAAGGATTTAATGATTGAAAGGAATTTAAATTTTATAAGAAAGTGGAATTCAAGGATTTTAAAAGGAGAAACTGTTGGAAAAATTACTACCATCAAAGCGAAAAACATTTTGAAGTTCAAAGCTCTGTTAAGATTGTTGAGTTGAGAGCTCATCTAACGTGATTTTGACAAGACATGTGAAAATAGGTTATTAACATCAACTTTTTTTTAATATGCCCTGTGACATCATTCTTCAAAATAGAAGAAATCTTCAATCTAAGAATTGTCCCAAAAGAACCTAATACTAATGGGTAATTTTAGTTTTTGAGTTCGGTTCCTCGATACATTCCTGCAATTGATATTTTCATTAGAAGTACCTCTGATGACTCTGCTTTACTGCTCCAAGAATCAACCGAACTACAGCACGATCTTTTGAGTCATAGCACATATCATACGCAATATAGACAGGCCAACATTGGTGCAGGCTACCAATTAAATATTTTCCAAAAAAGCATTTTAAGAGAATCCAAGGACTCCATCCAGAGGATTGTCGGCAAATTCCGTTTTTCGAGAATATGTGATATCAATTTTTATTGATGACTCTAAGACGTAAACTGACACTGGTTCAAAAAATTTCTTTGACAATTTAGTTCTTTCTGTGTCTATTAAATTGTGAACTGTATACACTGTTTTTAAAATTGAAATTTATGCCATCTATATTGTAACGAGGAGAATCCAGGAATTTAATTTCTGCAATTTAATTGCTGCAATCAAGGTTTTAAATTCCAATATGTTAAGGTAAAAATGTGTGAACAACGGTTTTTCGGTTTCGATCAGGCTCTTGGTAGTTATGTTAGGGTACTCTATGATTGGACGTATATCGGAAGATATGGGTTACCCTTGTGATAGCTATTGTAGGAGTTCCCGAAATGGCACTCTGGTAGTCTTCGATAACGACTTTAGGGATATCCAAAAAGCTTTGGCTCTTTAGGTCGCGGAAAAGAACACAAAATCTGCTATCCTTTGAAAGAATTTCGATTGGACTTCTCGTTGGTATTTCACTTTATTATTAGACGTATCACGGAACATATGGGTTACATGGGTGATAGCTATTGTAGATGTTGTCTGGATGAGGAATCCGTATAACATCTATTATGCGAATGTCTAGCTTTACAAAAAATGCAGACTTAGATTTATTGGTAGACAACTATTTCGTGATCTAGACTCTCTCATCGATAAATCTGGTTAGATTTATCAGAAGAGGATTAATTCATAGTAGAGTGGGCGGTCTAGATAATTTCATATTTTTAGAATTATTCTTAGGACTTTTGCACGAAATCTAGGGTAACACAATGGCCTTAAACGCCTCCGAGTCGAATCGCTTACAGCGGGCGTCCCTTGTTACTTAAACCTGCCAAAACCTTCTATAGGAAGAGGAATTAACTCTTTCATATTGGCCTGAAAATAGTGTGTAAAAATATTTTAATTTTTGAAACTTTGCAGTTTTAAAGAAAAGTGAAGACTTTCTCTATAACCATCCATTTAGCGGCATTTGTTTTTTCAGAAATCGGAAATAATATTTTTATGCCAAATAAAATCTGTTATTTGGAATCGGTTTTATGTTAACGATTTTCTGATGAAATCGATTTATGGGGTCTCTAAAATCAATTTTATTCTGTACTTTGAGAATTTTTAACAATTTTGACAATTTTAACAAAAAGTTGAGATGTTTCCCCAAAATTTTGGTTAGATTGATTACTGCTAATTCATTTGTGGCTAAATTTGTTTATGTAATTTTGACATAATTTTATGAATTTTGGCACAATTTCAATAAGGTTTTGAACCGCCTTAGATTTGTTCACTATTAATAATTTTAATAATTTTAATCGAAAGCTAAAAATACAACTTTCTAAGTACAATTACTTATAGATGTTTGAAAAACGAATTTCCCCGAAAAATTGGTATTAAAAAATAGGTAACAAATTAGGTAAAAAGGGAAAATTTGGTTAAAATATCTGATTTTTGATTTACTTCAGAATTGAAAACCCTTGCACGTAACCGAAAGCATAAATTTGATATAAAATAGAAAAAATAATTATAAAAATTCATTCCAAAGATATTAATCTTTACAATGAAATAAATAGTACTTTATATAATATTTGTAATTTTAAATGTATCGGAGTTTAATAGGTCCAACATTTTAAGTAAAATGTTTGAGAATAAGTTAAAGTATATTTTGTTGATTTTTGATCCGATTAATCCATTTTGATAATCGAAATCAAAAAAATTATCGTAAAATTGAAAATCGATTTTTAGCTTTGTTTACCATTTCCTAGAAATAAGTTCTATTATTTTAAATCATAGTTATTTCACTTTCGGTGTGACTGCGGTGTATAATGCTAAATCGAAGTTTATAATTTCAGCCGCTCGCCTTCATACACTCAAATAGTACACAGTAGCCCTTTCTGAGGTATATGGAAATATAGATCTTACTGTTGACCAGACCTCACAATAATAGTGTTATATACAGATTTATCCTTTTGAAAGTTACAAGTTTGTGTGTACATGAAAGATTATCTTGGGTAGTTTATGTGGCTAGTCAGAAGACGTTTATGTGGAAAATCACTCCAGTTTATTTTTGTCTACAAAATGCTGTCAGAAGTTTCCCATTCCTTCTGTGATTTGGTACTCCAAGATTCTTTACATTGAAACCATGATGATATAAAATTTCATACCCAAAATTCATTACAAATTTTTATGCATTTTTTGAAGAAGTGCCCAAACATCTTTAACAGCTCTTTTAACAGTTTTAATAGTTTATGTTAATTATGCCAATAAATCAAAAATAATATCAATTTGTCTTGCCATCCATTAAAATAAAAACTTTAATTACGTGCTTAAATAATTGTTAATGATTAAATAAAATTGCTATCACTGGCTCTAATGTTCATAGTACATAACTTTAAATTTTTGTATACATTAAAATTTCACTCTCTAACCTATACTCTCACTCTTGCTTGCTTATTTTGTCTCTCTTTGCCTCTATTGCTTGGAAAAGGTATCGTTTAATTATTAATAATCATTATGATTTTCAACAAATAACGGAATTTATTTTGCTGTTTTTCTTTTCGGTCTGTCGGTTGTACATACAACTTTACACTTTCATAATAAATGTTAAATATGTATGTATGTATGCATATTGCAAATGTTTGTTGAGTTTTGTATTCTATTCGCCTGTCGTTCGTTTAATCATTCGTTTGTTTGTTAAGTCGTTTATTTTTGTACCTTTTTGTTGTTTTTGTGTGTATATATTTATACTTACAAATACATATGATTTTGTATTTGTTAAGTGTTCCTGTATTTTTGTTTTTGCTTTTTTTGCGCTTCTCATTTAATGTTATTGAACTGAACTTGACATTTTTGCACTCGCATAAAAACCCGAACGACCCGCAAAAATATTTTCAAATAAATAAAAAAAAAAATACATACACATACATAATATATACATAACTGATATAAATACACAGCGACATGGACAGCAACTACAACAATTACACATTGAACATTAGGCATTTAACTCTGTTGGCTGCCGTAAGTTTAATATCCTGATGTTGAGAGTCGTGCGACCCCATTTGTAAGGATGATGTTCATATAAAAACAGCCGGTCGTTTGGTAGGTTCGTTGGACGAAACACCGGTCGTAACATCGTTTAAATGTGTATATGTAGTTGATTCGTTTTTGCGGTAATTTTTTGTTTGCAATTTTTCTAGCACTTCGTTAGGTAGGTCGGGTCTTTTTTTTCCTATATTTCTAATTAGTTGTATACAACAGTGAATGCCAATAATAACAGGACGATAAAAATAATTAAGAAAAAATCAAAATAATACCTATATATTTTTTTGCCTTTTGTATGATGCATAAATAGCGAAGACTGCAATTAAAATTGTATTATTAAGGCAAATCATTAAATCGCAAGAGAAAAAAAATTAAGATTGTGAAAAATGTTTGCTGCAAATCTGAACGTTGCGCTAGCTACAGTTTGTCAATATTGACAATCTCACGTTTGAAAGCACATATCGGAGTTTATAAATTTTAGCAAATTTATAAGAATTTGTATGTGTATTATTGGGCTTTAGCAATAATTTTTAAATGATTTTTAATCGTAGGTCTTTATATAGTCTGATTTTAGCCTAGAATATTATTGATATGTCTCACAATGTAAATTTAATTAAACTTAATTTAATTTTACTCTTAAATAATTAATGTAACATATAATTTGTAATAATTTTGTAGTTTCTGTCTGTATGGATTTTGTCCATAGACTTAACAAATAAATAAAATAATAATCGTAGGTCTTTATGCATTCTTAGAAAGTATCAATAGTAGGTCTTATTTGAGTTCCAATCGTAGGTCTTTTGCGGTTATATTTGAGCTCCAATAGTAGGTCGAAATGTAGTGTTATTTGAACTCCAATCGCAAATCTAAATAGAATTTTATTTGAAGCTGGGATCATAAATATCTATAGTTTTAAAAAACTTCAATCGTTAGTATTTATGAAGTCTGGGTTAAAAACTAATGGTTTCTATGTATTTCTATTTCAGTTTTAATCCGAAGTCTTTATATAGAACTATTTAAACTTTAATTGCAGACTTTATAAACTCATAAATAAGAGTTTCAGTTAATCGCAAGTATTATAATATCTTAGTTATGTTACAATTATAGGTCTTATTTGTTTTCAAATCGTACTTTTTTACAGTGTTGTTTGGTCTTCAATGACAGGTCTCATATCAGCTCTAATTGTAGGTCTAAAGAGTTTTTTATTATAACTTTTATGCCTGGTCTTTATGTAGTAAGTATTATTTGAGCTTCAATTGAAGTTTCATTTGAATATCCATAGCAGGACATTCTATAGTCTTATTCGAACTTTAATTACAGGTCTTATTTGAGTTCCAATATTGACAATAGTAGGTATCTTATTTCAGCTCTATTTATGGTACTTTATATGCTTGGAAAAGCTTCAGTGTTGGTCTTTATGTTTAAGCATCAATCACAGGATTTTATAAAGTCCTACTTGAGTTTCAATCACAGGTCTTTAGATAATTTGTAAGTCTTATCTTATTTCTAGTCATAGATCCTGACAGTGTTATTTGAGCTTCAATCGCAGGTCTTGTATGAGCTCCTATGGTAGGTCTAAATAGAGTATAATTAGAACTTTAATCACAAAATTGTATATAGTATTTTTGGAACATTAATTGTTAGCTTTTATGAAGTTTTGTTTGAACATCAATAGCAGGTCTTTCTATAGTCTTATTCGAGCTTCAAGTGCAGGTTTTATTTGAGCTCTAATAGGAGGCCTATAAAGTCTTTTTTCTTATATCATAATTTGGTATTTATATTATTAGGAAAGCTACAATAGTTTTTATATAGTCTTATTTAAACCTCAATCACAAGTCTTATTTGAGTTCCAATTGTAGTTCTGCACTTCAGTATCAAGCATTTATATAGTCTCCATTATTCAAACTCTTTATAAACTTATTTAAGTTTCAATGTAAGGTGTATATTTATTTACAATGATATTCAACTGCAGATTTTTCTTTTGACTTATAAAAACTTCAACCAAAGGTTTCATTTGAGCTTCCATCGAAGGTCTTATGTATGCTTCAATAGTAGGTCTGTATAAAGTCTTACAGGGGCTTCAATCGAATATATAAAGATAGTCTCATTTGAACATCAATAGTAGGTATAATTTCAAGATAAATTTAGTGCAAAATCGTAAAATTTTGAGAAAAAATCGTCAAAATCGTCGTATCGACTATTTGAAATCGTCAAAAAATTGTCAATATTAAAAATTAGATTTTTTATATGTTAATGAAGATTTCTTAAGCTTTTTTTTAAATTAAATTAATATTATCGGCCTATTATGAGAGTTATATAGTATCTATTAAATCTGATGTTATACTTATGTATAAAGATAATTATGTAATTTTGTATGTCTCAAAAAAAAATTAATTTATTTACCTTATATCTTGAAAGGTTATAAAAAATAGGCATTTTTGTAAGCCCATCGACGATATATGAAATTTAATTTTGTATGAATTCATCAAAAAATCTTTGGATACTTAGCACTGCTATTTAAGTATTTTCAATGCCCTGATTATGAAATGAAAAGTTTTTATAAAAATTGTAAACGGGTTTTAGTCTTTAGTGAAGGGTTTATTCGCCATTTCATAATAAAAGCGTAAATAATTGAATTGAACTTAATATTATGTCTATAAATCGTCAAATGTGGCAACATTGATGTTAGGTAGTTCTGCAGTCTTTGTTTGAGCTTCAATCGAAAGTTTTGTATCGATTTCAATCTTATATTTGCTTCGATTTCACTTTAGCTTAAATTGTAGATCTTTATGCAAAATGGTTTCGGGAATAATATAGGTCATAATTTTCTTCTTTAATAAATATGTGATTTTCCTTTTTCCAAAAATCATATTTTTCTATAAATCCTAATAGATCACCAACATCGTTTTTACAATCTCTACTACCTACCTCTCCATTAAAAAACTAAACATCATTTAACTAAATGAAATGATATTGAATAAAATTTTACACACTCGTTCTTGCCACAGATGACAAATTTAATGGAAAATAATGTAGAAGCAACAACACAAAAATTACAAATAAATTTAACTCCCTGATTAAAAAGATGTAATGAATATTAAGAAGAAGATAAAGAGTCTCGAGAAAAAATATAAAATAAAAAACAAAACCCGAACACACAGATGTTATCATACTTTTCCATATACACCACATGTAAATATGTATGTATGTATGCATATACAAATGCATTTACTGGCTGTGTACGAATATACACACGATTTTGTTACTACCCTTCCCTCTTTACTACCCTTTCCCTTTTTCATTTTACAGTTTAACAGGCTGTTTGTTCCCCCTTGAATATTCGGTATTTTTTTTTTTTAATTCTATATTGTTGAGTTGAGCTGTAAAACGTGCAACACGCGTCACACTGTTTTTGGCACGCATCACACAGGCAGTTTGTTAACAAAAAAGGAAACAGCAACAACAAGTTGAATTTACACAACATGTGCTTTGTATGCATGTATATGAGTGTTTAATTGGGGTACATTTTTGTTAAGTAAACATCGATATTTTTACACCCCTTTCTCTATATATTCTCTTTATATTTATATCTCTGCTCAATAGTTTACCACTACTCACTCTCCCTCTTTTGTTGTATTTTGTTACCAAATGCACAAGATGAAACAAAACAAAGAAATCGAAAAGCAAAAAAAAAACTGGTCAAGCGGCCTTGTGCCTTATATTAATGATGAAGATGAGGCCTGCTGACCATAAAGCAACAAAAAGAGGAACCAAAAGCACACATACACACCATATAGCAGCAACAACAAAACAAGTTCTTTTGTTACAAAATATAAACGAACGAAGAAAAACAAAACAGAACCAAACAAGTTTTTGCTTTTATTTTCCTTTTTGTTGGTGTTTAGATTAAAACAACAATACTAAAGAAAAAGGTCTCTAACAACAACAATTGTATTAAGAAAAACAGGAATTTTATGCAAAATAGCTACTACAACAACAAAATTAACACACACACATTATTTTAAGAGCAAAAGGGTTGCTGTTTAAAGCAAATTAAAAAAGGAATAAGAACGTAAATGGATCTGTGTGAATTAAAGTACCCTCTAAGACTTTGTTTCTTGTTGTTGTCATAAAATATAATATAACAACAACATTAGGATATGAATTATAAAAATTAATAACTTGTTGTTAGAGAGGCCTCAGTTGAAAAAAGTTTATTTGAACCGACTTGACTAGTTTGTTTTGTTTAACGGGATAAATTTCAAATTGTTTTAACATTTTTTTTAAAGGGTTAGTGGTGTGGAAAATGTGGTACAAAAAATAATTATATATATATATATATATATATATATATATACATATAATAAAAATTTTGAAATTGGGTTTCATTATTATAAAGAAGAATTTTCTTATAATTAGAATGTATATATTTTATTTTATTTTTTTTTTTTTTTTTTTTTTTTTTTTTTTGTAAAGGTAAATTTTGACACTGGAAACTCAAAATCTTGGCTATCAGTTTTAATGCGTTTATAAACTAATCTTACACTTAAACGCGTTGGGAAAAATATTGGTCAAGCTCTGAAATTATTGGCGTGCTAAAAAGCTCGTAGTCGTACAATGTTTATCGACTTCTGTGTCCAAGAACATATATTTTTTTTAGTCCAGAAACAACAATACATTTCGAGCAATATTTTGAATACAATTTCACTTAATAATGTCTGATTAAGATCGAAACAGACGCGGCAATTAAAGTCAAACGCTTATCAGTTTGGGACTTTGAAATTTCATAACGAATTTTCAGCTCGGCAGGTATATTAACAAACAAAGTGATCACGTTAAAATTAAAGATGAATGTTACAGAGCAAAGACTATCCATTTTCTTGGGCTAAAATCTAAGATATAAACTTGGGCGATCTTTGGATATAGAGAGATGTGACCCTATGTCACACATTCTATGAAACAATCATTCTATTATTCACTAAATACAGTTATCGTTATCAACTGTCTTGATAGCTTAGGAAGGATTTAGGACCTTAACTTGGTATAATTAGAAGGACTAGATAGCATAGTCTTAGATTAAAGCTCACATTTGTTTTAACTTCCGAATAAATTCGCTTTATATAAAACTCAGATATTTAAAAAAATTAAATTTTCACAAAACTGGGTATCACCTGATTGATATATGATTTTAATTTTCATCAGGCTGTTGCAATGTACACATACACTATAAAGTTACATATCGTCACCGAAAATGCAAAATAACGTAATATCAAAATTTTCAAATTCGGGTTTTTGATGAATTATACGGTACTTTTCGGAAATATTAGGGAAACCACAAATATGCAATAGATTGTTTTTTCTTGGACATTGAATGAAGCCATCGATTTGTAAGTGCATATTTTTGCATATTTTACCCTTAGCGGCATATTTTTGCATTTAGCAATTTTTATTGCATATTTTGTTATTTTTTTATCATATTTAACCCTTTTATAGAATATTTTGGCATTTTGAAGACAATTTTTTTTTTATACCCCCATGGGATGTTTTTTAAATATGATTTTATAAAAAATAAGAAAAAATAAGAAAAAATATTTGCTATTTAAAATTAACTTTAATGGAGTTGAGGAGCTTGACTTGTAGCAACATGATTGAAGATTTAGAAATATATTAATTGAACTTTTTTAAGCAATTTTAATTGATCTTCATTAAAGTTATTTTTGAAATATAATATAGAAGACGTATTAGCTTTTATGTTAGCGTTGAAGATTTTGAGCTTCTTTTTTTATTTTGGTGATTTGGGTAATAATGAAATTTTAATGAAACGAATTTTATGTAAATTTTATTAACAAATATATAGTATATTTTGCTTTTATTTTGTCATTTTGTTTTTATATATAAATTAACGTTTTTATACCCTTCACCACAGGTTTAAAGGGTATATACGTTTGTCATTCCGTTTGTAATCTTTACAATGAATAATGTAAGACCCTAAAAAATATAAATTTTCTGGATCCTTATTATTAGGGAAGTCGATATAGCGAGGCCCGTCTTTCCGTCTGCCTATTGAAAACACTTTTTAGAAATCCCCAATTATCGGATATATGTGTTTCATACATTAAATTATAGGGAATATTCCTTAGAATGGCACTTGTAAAATCCAACAAAATCGGTCTATTAATCAAAAAGGCCTCTAAAAACGTATTTGTTTTTGTAGTAGTAACTGAGATATCGGTCAAAACGCATTTTTGGACTTTGTAAAGCTTCTATATAAGCTTCGGAATTAGCTTTTGTACAACATATTTCCAAAAGTTCAGTTTTTTGAATTAACTATATCGGTCCACAAACAACCGAGTTATAGGCAAAAGTCTGAAGAAAAAGATTTTTTAAATATACACACACAAACATATAAAAAGTATGCAATGATTTTCAGTGTTGTTGCTTTTTGTATAAACCAGCAGTAGTTTAGTGCTGGCAAATTCACTACTTTTGAATACTCGATACTACTCAATACTTTTCATTTAGGTACTCGATAATACTCGATACTTAACAAATTTTTTAATTTGAAAAATAATTTTTAATTAAGGTTCTTTTATTTAAAAATAAAACAAATATATGAATTTCAAAAAAAAAATGTGTAAAAATGTTGATATTTAATAAAAAAAAATGTATCGGCTAAATCGGTCCTTTAGCATGTTTCTTAAGCGTATGCCTCCATGTGACGGGTCTGTAATATCTTCAGATACAGAAAGTATATTTTGTTGTTCTACAAAATCCTCAGTAACTAAACCGTTTGCAAGTCTAAATTTATGTAATACTGTACATGGATTTATTATTTTATCAGCGGTCTGTGGTGTAGGGTAAAGGCCTTTAATACTCCATTTAGACGTTCGACACAATTCCTCGCTTTGGCATGATTTTTATTGAAATTTCGTCAATCATCGTTTGCCGAAGACCGACATGGAGTAATCAACCATGGACGCAAAGGATTATGGGAACCTCTCCCAGAAAGTTAGAAATTCATAGTCAGTCAAGCCCGACCATGTGATACCCTACACCATTTTGATTATGTAATAAAGTAATTTTCGGAGTGGGTCTTATATGGGATTTGTCGTCAGTTGTGAACCGATTATTTAGTATTTCGGAAGACTTTTTTTTTGAGTTTTAGAATTACATATATTTATGTTAGATGCTTGATGCAAAAATGAAAGTGTAATGCGGTACACATTCGGATGGATTGTGGGATATGTCACGGATCATATATGTCGTTAATTCATTAAGTATAATTTTCGCTAATGTTTTGTTTAAACGATACAATTCCCTGAATCTAGGTTCTGTTCAGTCTCTCAACTTTCGATGATGAATCCGTAACATATTTCATTGGTTGTTTCGATTTCCCTTCAACAAATATTTAACTAAATATTTTTAGCCTTTTTAAAGTATTTATGCATGAGTACGACTTAACTATTTGCTTTCTATTTTGACTTAATTTCTATTAATTACTTATTATATATAATTATATTAATTTGTCACCTTTATCGTTATGAGTTACAGACAAGGTTAAATTTTTCACTTCGGGATACTTTTCAAAGCTATTAGTTTTCACAAAAGTTATGGAACATAGATACAGGTCTTAATTTTGAAAACTAAAAATGATTAAATTTTTATTTATGAATAGGAATTTTAAGATTGTAGGCACAATTTGTGTGTTATGACTATTTTTCAATCACAATATTTTCTGTGAATAGGCCACATATTATAAAAGTAACTCTTTAAAAAATAAGAATGTGTTTGGAAGAATCTAGAAAATATCTAATAAGTTCTTTATTCGATGGTCTAATTTAAGCAAAAGATTTCTGGATATGTTTTTAAGTGTTTTGAAATTTAATGAAAAACTTGTTTTAGTTTTTGGTGAACTGAAAAAATTAATGATAAGATATTTTTTATTATTTAATAGAAACGTAAAAACATATCACTGAAAGTAAAACACATCAATTTAGCGCCTTTTTTGAGAAAAGCGCTAACGGAAGAAAATGTGACTTTTGGATTGTTAAAAAGAGCTAATTCTAGCGCGAAAAATGCTAAATTCTCAATGCTGTTATTCTATACTTAAAGTTGATAGTGGTTAATATTAACTTTATATTTACAAAAATTTGATATAAAGAATAAATCACTTATTTTACTATAGTTACAAAGATTTTTTAACAGGTGTTTTTTCTTAATCATGTTTATCATATATTCGCATGAGCTAGTTTTAAACTAACTGAGTTCCTCACCCTTAAATTTTTTTTCCTTAGATCAACAAAATACTATTTAAACCGAGAACGGCTTCAATATGTAAACACTTCTGAGAGCTTCGTTAGTCGAAACGACTAACACTATGTTAGGTTAGATGGACAGCTGTAAATGTAACTATACTTGGGTGCTATTGGTCCCGTTGTGTTACCCTAATGGTTCATGTGAAACTGTTTTCACATGTCCGAGAATAGGTTCGAATCGAACCAACCTGACGCACGAATAAAAAATCTGATCCGTCTGACATCAATTGCAGAGAGATCAGATAATCCGTGCATATATGAACTACCAAATTCAGGAGTCCTTATATTCGCAAGACCATGATAACGGCGACAAAGAAAATGTTCTACTGCCTCTTCCTTCTCCTCGTTAAAGCAACTTCCACAATAGTCATTAAAAGGGAGTCCTAGTCTCCCAGCGTGTTTACCAGGAATCCGGTGCCCTGTAATAATGGCTACAAGTGTTCTTATCTGACACCTTGGCAATCTTAGAATGAAACTTTACCTTTTCTGAACATACTTGGAACATATCTATCTCGAAATAGAACATACGGACTCGTTGGTCCATCTTTGTTGAGCTATTCTCGACAAGTACTGCTATACCATTAATCTGCAAGATGACAACGGTATACCAACTAGTTGGTCCGTTTCTTCACTTTGAAGAAGGGAACCAGTTCTGGCTAATTCATCTGCAATAATATTTCCCGAGGTACTTGAGTGACCACTTACCAGATCAACTGTAGGTTTGAATGTCTCGCCATCTCATTTAAAGATGTCCGGCATTCAGCTTGGCTGTCTAATAGACATCCGAAAGAGACTTAATCGTGAGTTGACTATCGGTACAAATTTAAATATCCACACCGAATACTCCATAGTACATTAGCCAATTTACCGCTCTCCTAGTGGCTGAGATCTCCGCTTGAACAGCATTGCAGTGATCCAGCAATTTAAAGAAGATGTTTCTTCTATATGAGGGAATAAAGACACCTCCCTCAGTGTAGACCTCAATCGGTCCATCTTTTATAGTGGGATTGGTTGAGATTTTAACTTGAAGACTCTGTCCAGAAAGGGTTTGAGAATACAATAATAAATATTGTCAAGGATGTCATACGAAATTCTCAAAATGGTCGCATGGCTATAGCTCCCACTCATGGTCGCATGGCCATAGCATTATTGTTAGTCGAAACGTCTAACGAAGCCCTTCCAGGGTTAATTATATTAATGAAATTGCTCTCCTTATCTCTGCACCACAGGATTCTGAAAATGAAATTTTATATGTTTCTTTATATTTCTCCCTCTTTTTATTATGTTTTTTTTTTTATTATCAACATCGTCATACTCCATACATGCTGTGTTTCTTTTTTTATTTGTACTAAAAATTATTTGTAACATTTGTTTTCAAGGATTTATGATGATCCTCTTTTTTTATACAATTTACTTAGTACTTTTTTTCTTTCTTTGAAATATTTTTTTATTTGAACACTAAAATCTATAAATAAACAACAAAGAAAAATAAAAATTATAGCCTTAAAATCCCAAACATTAAAAAAAAACTAAGTAATAAAATTTGGAAGTCTAACAACAATAAGTACTTAATTGCTATAGATGCAACTATGCAACGCATAGAAAAAGAGAAAAAAAGTAATCACTAATGCTTAAAAACCAAACAAAAAATGTAAACAAATAAATAAACACACACATTAAGATTAGTTAACAGGGATGTTTTTTTAATAAATAGGAAATGCACACAATTTTCTTGTACAGAAAACAAATTGATGGTCATGATCATTATGCAACTCATCAGCAGCACGTGCATTACTTTTAGTGTTCGCCATTATTAATCTGTAATTGAACTCTTGTAGAGCGTATGTACATCACGGATGGCAAACCTGGTACAATTGTATTTTTTGATACATTTTTATATCAGTTGGTACCGTGGTACTACCACAACTCATTTGTTACAATCTGATATGATCTTATTTATTTATTTATTTGTTTTTTTTTTTAAGCAGCAACGTAAAATATTTTTGAAGTATATATTAAACAATGGTGAAACAAAGAGGCTGAATTGAAAAAAGTTCAAAATTATTTCATTAGCACTTAAAAACTCCTTCATAAGTTAACCTTAATATTTTTTAAATAAACATCTGCTGAATATAATAGTTACATTTAAGTTCGTTTCATATATTTATTAAAAAAGAAAAAAATCAGTCTCTACTTATGTTTATGTTTATCAATAAAGAAAGTAAAAACGAGAAAGTCTTGACCAACTATATGATACCCTACACCATTGTGTACGAGCATAAAAATTCGTAAAGGAGACTTATATATTACACCTGTGCCCCATTTTACTAAATGTAAAATAAAATATACAAATACAGAATAATGCGTTGGTACTAACAACTAGATTGATTCCTGGAAGTGGGCTACGGTAAATTATGGACCGATATTCATAAAATTTTACAATGTTGTTTCTACTTACATAAAACTTGTTTGTGTCGAATATTAACTTGATATTAATATTCGTATGGAATATGTAAGACTAAAAATTTTACTATTTCTGGTCTAAACTATAGCTAATGAAAAATGTTTTTGTTTCTAAAAATTTCGAAATTTATTGTTGGAATACTGTATATTCAGCATTTGTTAGCGAAAGCTTTTTACCAAAATATAATTAAAAGAAAAAAAGGGAATAACTTTTCTACTGTATCGAGTTTAATTCACACCCAAGATTTGAATTCAATAAATTTATTGCTAAAATTTTAAAATTGTTGGTAATATTTCTAATAACATTTTTTAATAAAAATATATTTATAATCTAGTTAAATTTCTATGTGCAATTTTGTAATAAAAAAGAATTTACAAACATGATCGAAATATATTTTATTTGTATGATTGGTACAAAATGAAATAACCTATTTTCCATGCCTGATGTACATATTTTAAAATCTCCCTCGCTCTGTTCTTACTCACACCCTTAAAGTTTTACTCTTATGTATATGTATTTGTTTACAGTATTAAAATAGGCAGATTTAAAGTGTATAAATTAGTTTTTACTTCCTGTTTTAACTAAAGCTTGGCCCTAGGGGAAATCATTTGGCATTAGCAAATCTTATACTTATATAAACTACCCTTTTTTTTTCTTTTTATGTTTCCAGTATTCATTTACTAAGTATTGTGAAATAATTAAATAATATGTATAACCAATTCTATTTAAGAAATTAAACGTCTGGTTGTAACATTTTTTTCTTATGTTCTATTTTTTCTTTAAGTATAGCCCGACTGCTACAAAAATATGTCACATTAATAAACACCCACCGGCTAACATAGTAAACAGAAAAATATATAAAGAAAGAAAAAAATACTATAATTATCCATTTAACACTTGAATAGTTTTTGGTTACCAATATGGTTTGTTGGTTTCCACCATAACAAAAAAAAAATGTAACTTTCATAATGGCTTAATGTCTGGCTACTACAAAATACTTACCTACCTTTATTGTAATAATACACGCAGAAAAAAAATATAGTTGCAGTGATCAGAATCTAAGAGCAACATATTATGATTGGAACATATGATCACATCGAAAAATAAAAATAATTATAAGTAATAATTATTATGATTCCACTTTGTCATATTGTATCCGATTTTATGGTTTGTTTTTTCATGTTATGATTATAGTTTTACATATAATTGAACAATCTTATTATATTGTAATACCACATTGTCATATTTTGATTCCATTTTATTATTATTATTACCTCATGTTATCATATCATATTGCATACCTATCTTATCCTATTATATCATTTTGTCATATTATTATTCCATCTTATCATATATTAAGAAAAATTATTATTTTTATAACATTTTTTTTTTTTTTTTATTTTTTTGTTTTTTTTTTTGTTTTTTTTTTTTTTTTTTTTTTTTTTTTTGTAGCACACCGAGTATAACCAAACCTTGTCTATTTATATTTATTCATATATGAACTAAATGAGAATTAGATTGAAGTTAGAAAACAACTTTAAAAAAACACACATATATATATATATAGTTAAAAACAAATAAGTATTGAAGTTTTCCACTAAGTTTGTGAAAAGGCCAAGTTTTATACCTATTTGTAACATTTTATTTTTATAGGAATAATAATATGGTTTAAAAACAGAATATGGTTTAAGAACATGGAAAAAGACTGCAAATATTTAATGGTTGTAAAAGTAATGATATGTTTCATTTTAACGTAATTTTTTTTCTGGTAAAAATATTTAAAAACATATAATTTTTGCAGTCAATCATATTAAAATTTTTATTGAGTGTAAACATTAAATGATAAAATTGAATCAAAATCATTGTTATCATGAGCACAGAGTTATTAAAATTCAATAAAATTAACAATGAGAACATAATATTGTTGTACTGATCATGATGTAGCCATGTTTTTTCTCAGCGTGTATAAGGGGTGAAGGGGTGACAGCAAAAAGTAACGTTAGTAAATCATAGAAATTTTTAGTTGGAAAGAAAAAAATTTTTTCTCATAATTTGAAAACAAATAAACAAGTTTTAGGAAAACTTCTGTATGTGTGTATAAATTGTAGACAAGTCATGACTTATGTCGACTTGTAAAATTGTTATGAGAGTTTTGAGAAATTATGAAATATGCAGAACAAAACACTTTGTTATCTCTAAGACCATTTATTTTTCTTTTTATCAAATAGATACCATTCGTTGACATACATACACACACAATACATAAAAAATTTTCTACAAATAGTTAATTCACTATTGTCAACGATTTGTGTTAATTTCAGTGTTTTTCGTGTTTTTTTTTTCAGTGTTTTTTATATTTCTTTGTAAGAAGTGACCTTTGTACAGTGTCAATATTACATTTAATTAAATATTTGTTCAAAATAACGAAAATTTTCTATTTTTTAAAGGTCACTTTTATTTTCTCAAATATTTGTTCTGGCTTTCGATTTTTGTAAATACAACATATTTTGTAAATACAACGTATTGTTCTTATTTTGTCAACGTATCGTTCTCAATTTTTAAAAATATTAAATTTAATTTTTCATTAATATTAATTTAAGGAATATCTTTCCTGTAATCCAATTTATATTTTTATTATTAGAATTACTTCTGTATTCAAATAAATACGCAATGGAAAAATTAATAAAGAATATTAAAAATATAATAATAATAAATGAAAATGAAAATATAACGGGTAGAACTAAATTTTAATTAACCCATATCTAATGAACTATAACTGACAGTAAAAATTTTAACATTTTGTGGGAAGATTCTTCCTAGCAATTTACATAACTGAGAGGCAAATAGTGTAATAGGTCTTCGGTGAGTTGCTGCCCCCATTTAATGCCAAGCATATATTTTGTTAAAAACATTATTGAATACGCATAAACAGCTGAAACGATCTTCTTGAAAACATGTGAATATGCTATTACATTTTTCGATCAAAGCAATGGGAATAGTAGTCCTCATAGTAATTGCAACAAAAATGTAAAATATTATTTTCATTTGCGTTGAAAGCAGTCCTAATATGTATATTGTAGATAATATAAATGGTAAATTGTTTCCATATAGAATTTTTTACTCATGGTGGGTGTATCAGATTCAACCAAATTTAATATAATCTTACTTGTTATAATTTACAACAATAATAAGTTCTAGTTTTGTCAACGCTTTGTTTACGATAATGTAGACGATAATGTAAATATTCTAAAAATATTGTCTGTGGTTTTTTTTAATTTATTACCACCATTTGACAATTTAGGAACGGTAGTATGGAAGAATGTTCATACTGAATATCTTCAAAAAATACAAAGACAGTGGTGAACACAAACCAACACAATAATTCTGTAACTTTTTGGACTTTCCGCATAGCTTATTAAAAATTATTACCGCTGCCTCTTCATACATTTTTATAATATTCACCTCAGGCATAAAGCGTATATATAAGTTTCTCATACCGTTTACAATTTCCAAAATTTTAAGAAATGAACTAAATCGGTCCAATAATAAGCGAGATATCAGACAAAAAGCATTTTTGACTTTTTGAAGCTCTTGTTTAAGCTACAGATTTCATTTTTATAAAAATCGATCATAAATATTTTTCTAAAATTTCGGTTTCTTGAATTAACCATATCGGCTCATAAGCAACCGAGTTACAGTCAAAAATCTGAAAAAAATTATTAAAAATATACACACACAAACATATATAAAAACATTGCAATGCCTTTCAGTGTTGTTGTTTTTCGTATAAGCAAGCAGTAATTGTATGTACACACAATCATTTTGTATGTATGTTTGGACGTTTAGTTCGAGAGTGTTGTTATTTTTTGTACAAGCATGTATCTACATACAAACATATGTATAGCAGACATCAGAAGCTATCAGTGTTGTTTTTTTCAAGAAAGCAACGCTTGCTATGATAGTTTAATTTTGTGTTTACTTTTTTGTAGTTTGGAACAAAATTTGATCATTTTTGTAAGTATAAGTGTAAAAATATGAAAGCATATTTTAAAGCGTAACATAAAATGATGCCATCTCATTGCATCGATTCGTTCACGATTTAAATAAACACGGATGCATTTGGCCAAGAAAAATCTTGGACAAAATTTTTTATGTGTTTGCTCAAAAAGCTGTCCTAAAGTTGATAATAGGCTGATGATAGAGAAAGGGTGGTTATTGAATGACCAAGCAAAAAGACACAGAAAGATGTTAAAGATTTTTTTTATTAATTACAGTATAATTTAAAATTATAGTCTAACTTTAACCGAGCGGAGTAACGAAGACAATATGCTCGTTGTAATGAAAATAGACCAAAGTCTCTGACGGGAATTGAACTCCCAACACCGGGACTAAAAGACTAGTTCTCTACCAACAAAGCCAAACAAAATCCCAACGAGATATGTAAATATTGTCTATAAAATATTGTAAATATTGTCTATATTAAGACAATATCAGAAAGGAAAAAATGTGATCGTGTAACTAGGGCGGACGTGATTTGAAAGCATACGTGGAAGGAAGGAATGAAATGTTTAAAACGATTTAATAACATATATCCAAAACGCATTTCTACTGACAGAATTCTATGACATACATTTGCTAATATTAACTGACATTTACTTCGTCAAATATTTGTTCAAAAGTCATTTGGACTGTGATTTTCTACTATTGATCGGCACAAAGAGAGGATAAAAATCGAATTCCATAAACAATGAGAATGGATGTTTCTTAACTATAGTAAAGCCGAAGAGAGATTGAGTTTTAATTTTTCTATGTAAATTTCTTGCTAAAAGGTTAAAGTTCTCCAATTTCGAAATTTCCCTTTACGGAAAATTTGTATTGATATATTACTTACATAAGTCTTAATGTTTTAATCAATAATTAAATTATCATTTTAATTAACTCAGTTTAAAAAAAGTTCGCTATTTATTAGATTTGTATCCACGTATTGAAATAAGAGAGTCTTATACATCTTTTCAAGTAAAGTGTTGGAAACCCGGTTACTTTCCAACATTCAAAGAAAAATCGATTGCATTCTGTGTCTATACTGTATTAACCACTTATGCATTCAAATTGCACACTGTGTGATCAAACCAACAATGAAAAATTTAGACAATTGATTGTCTAAAATGTGTGTTTTCTCAAAATCATATTAAATTCAATGGCGAAAGAATTTTATATAATTTATTTCAATTTTTATTCTCACAAATTTTGTTATCACGAATCACACAGATTAATTTCCAAATTTCTTAAATTTGTTAAACAAAAATTAAACAATTTGGAATTTTAGTATAGAAAATGTTTTAAGCCTCAGTTAGTAGATACGTAACGTTACATATATTTGATACGTATTTACGTAAGTGTCTGCTTTACGAATGTATTAACTGAGGGGCTTTAGAAAAAATTAATTTTTTCGAGCCTTAACTATTCTTTTTTGTTCAAATTCCCTCAATGATAATAATACGCCTGTTATTTTGCAATGGTAATTCAAGGAATAAATATTTATGTATGTGTTTGAGCATATGTATGTTTATAAATGTAACATAAAAGTTTGTTTTTTTTTTTCTTGGGGATATTTATTATTGAATGGTTTTATGATATCACACATTTGTATTTCTCTTTTTGTTTAACATTTCAACCTCCCATGTCAAATAGTCATACAATACAAACATATCCACTCAAATACAATTGTGTAACTGGCATGGGAGCAGCATATATGTGTAAGTAAGTATGTATGTACGTACGTACGTATGTATGTGACATATACTTCTGATAGTAAGAAAATTGTCAGTGAAATATATTTCAATCAAAAAATATATAAAAATAAGAGTATTTGTACTTAAAATGAATGATGCGTAAAACCGTAACTTTTTTTCTTATGTGTTTATCTCCCAATAAAAATAATCAGTTATTGTGTATGTATGTAACAATGTATATATGTATGTAGGGTAGGTATTACTTATCGTGCATTAGAAATATAAAAGGTAAATATTTCTTTCTAAAATTTATTAAATATAAATTTAATATTAAAAATAAATATTTTAAGGATTTCATTGTAAATAATTTCATTTGCAACAAAATTTTTAATATTTTAAATATATTACAATTTATTAAAGGTGTTGCCATTTAAGCACTTGAACTGGTTAAAATGTATTGACAATTTATAAAAATATGCTTAATGCTTTTTTGGCATTTTTTACAGTATTTATTAAATCAATACTTTTTGGTTTTTTGGAAAAGTACTAGTAAATTTCACGGTATTCTTACTTTATTTTCCATTAGAAATAATTCTGAAGGAAAATTATTTTAAAGTTGTGATTTGAACTGTATTTTACAATAAACAAGTGCAACGAAAATATGATTTTTCTTTACAAAACTGTTTAGCATTGTAATTTGCTGAACAATTTAGTATATTTTTTTTACGATTTAACACTTTAAAAATTAAATTTTCTGGCAACACTGATTTAAATTAGCATTATCTAAAAGGACGTTTCTACACACGATTATTGCAAATAAAAGTAACTTGCAAATAAATAACTCACTGTTTATACACAAATTGCATAAAGAAATATATTTCCTTATTTTTAATTACTTTTACTAATCACGATTAGTTTTCTTAAGTTATCAAATTGCAAATTAAATATTAACTCACCGTTTATACGACAAAATTTTCATTTCACAATATTTTTAATTGCGAGTAAGAGGTGTGTATAAACATGGTAAAAGAGGCGCTAAAATATAAACGTGTTAATGTCTTTTACTCTTGCACACACATGCAAATCGTACCTATTAAAAAAATGTGACATGGACCTACTTTGTTGATTTTTGCTTTGTTTTGCTCTCAAAGCTGGGTATTCCGTTGACTTTAGTGTCATGTCAGTGTAAATAGCCGATTATATTCGGGCACTGGGGCTAAGTTGGCTATCATCGATTTAAATAGATAATGTAGAAGCAATTTAATTTTAAAAACGTTTTTCAACTCCAAAAGCCACTAGGGCAAGTCTCCAAAATGTGAAATTTGTCCTTTCCTGGATATGTAATATGGATAGAACTGTTAATCGCATAAGAGTCCATTAACTTTTGCTTTTCTTTGCCAAACAAAAAGTTGCCAAAAGCAATTGGTGATAAATATGTATCTCCTAAACTACAGCTCGCGCAGAATTTCCCAACTTTAACACCCTGTAACGCATTCCATATTACAACAGAGTGATTACAAGATCATTTTTCTAAAACCTTAGTTAAATTCTTCTCTACAACTTTTGTATTTATTTAAATTTAATATAAACAGTGTTTTGGAAAATACCAGGGAGCGTAACGATTATGAGAAATATTATAAATATAATAAAACGCTGCTATAGAGAAAAATCACTCGGGAAATGGCATATCGCACGTTATAGACCTTCTTGAGAATAACATAAATTAGTTTTAAAAATTTGCAATATACCCTCAAAATTTCGAGTTATTCGCAACAAAAAAAAAAACTGTTTTTAGGTAGGTTCTTGTATAAATGTAATCCTAACTCTGTTATTCTTTTGTTGATTTTTTTTCTTTTTTAAACTTCTTTGGAAAGTAGAAGAAATAGACTTTTCAACTGCATGCATTGCGTTTTGGTCAAACATTAAAAGCTAATTTTTAAATAACATTTAGAAGAAATAACATTTTTACAAAATTTAAATGCAATTTATTAACATTTTTTTCTATAAAATCATATGCAAAAATGCAATAACTTTTAAAGAAATTTTTGTTGTAAACATAACAAATTTCAATATTTTTAAATTAAACAAAAACTGTAGAATTTATTAGATTTTATCTGTAATAACTTACTAAAACTTTCCATATATTTTTTATTTTATTATTATTTTTTTTTCTCTAAAGCAAAAACCAAGTAAAAAATATGAAAAAATATTTTGTCCTAAAATATATGAACATTTTTTTAATACAGTTTTACAAATGCTTAATAACTTTTTGAGTTTTTAGGCGATTTTATATAAGTATATCTAATTTTATTCTAAACAAAATAGCATTTTAAATTTTGTAAACAAATAGGTGTAGTTTTATAGAAAAAAATCAGAAAAATTTACATCAAAATCAAAATTTTAAAAAAGAATAAGAAAATAACTTTAAAATTGGCAATTAAATCATTACTTAATTTGAGTGTGTATGAAAGATTATAATGAAGTTAAAAAGCTATGTTTTTCTGCTTTCCATTCAATTTAAAAACCTTAAATTGACTTAAAATTTATGAAGCTACGAGGTCTATAGTGCAGGAACTAACCTAAAACTTTTTTTTTTTTTTTTTGATATTTCCAAATTTAGCGGTTGTTTTCAAACGTTTAGATCGTTTTGTGAATGAAAATAAAAAGTGCCATTTTGTAGCAGCGTGTAATTACTTTAGGATTTTTATTTATTTTTCTTTTTTTATTATAAAAATAACGATTATGTTTGATTTTTTGTTTTTTTTTTTGCTCAAAATATAACGATTATTTTTGGATAAAAAGCAATTATTTTTTACTTTTTACTTACAATCGACACAAGCATTCTCCCGGTAATTCATATTAATAATACCGCGTGATCCATTTCGAGGTTCCCTACTTTTTTAAAGAAAAAAACACAAAAAATTCAAATTTAATGGGGAATGTTTATTATCATTTGAAAAAACATTCTTTGGCATTTATTTTTTGAAGATTATGTCTATTAAATGTTGGTCGTTGCTACGTCGCGGATGGTTCATCCGTTGAGTCCCATTTTCGATGAATCATTTGAGCATTTCGACTGGTAACTGGCGAATGACACGCGTGATGTTTTTCTCCAAGGCCTGAATCGAAGCGGCTTTGTCCTCAAAAACTTTAGACTTTACATATCCCAACAGGAAAAAGTCTAACGGTGTAATATCACACGATCTTGGTGGGCAATCGACCGGCCCAAAACGTGAAATTATGTGCTCACCGAAGTGTTCTCTCAATCAATCCATTGATTGATGCGACGTGTGGCAAGTGGCGCCGTCTTGCTGAAACCAAATGTCGCCGAGATCACTAGCTTCAATTTCAGGCATCAAATAATCGGTTATCATGGCACGTTAACGGTCGTCATTGACGGTTACGTTCTCACCGGCATCATTTTTAAAGAAATGTGGACCGATGATTCCACAGGCCAACAAACCACACCAAACCGTTGTTGAAGTGGATGAAGTGGCAGTTCTTGAATCTCTTCAGGTTGCTCTTCGCCCCAAATGCGGCAATTTTGTTTGTTTACATACCCATTGAGCCAGAAATGGGCCTCATCGCTGAACAAAATTTGCCTCGAAAACTTTGGATCTTCTTGGAACTTTTCAAGAGCCCATAGAGCAAAGCGATGTCGCTTGGGAAGGTCGAACGGCTTCAGTTGTTGCACAAGCTGTATTTTGTATGCTATCAATTTAAGATCTCGACGTAGAATGCGCCAAGTCGTTCCATATACGTCAGTCCGAGACGCTGCGAAGGGCGCCGAATCGACTCTCCACGGTCTTCGTGCACACTCTCAGCTACGGCCGCTATATTTTCTTCACAGCGTGCTGTACGTGTTCTATTCGGTCGAATATTATCCAATAATGAATGCTGGGTCTCAAAATGGGTGACGATGTTGCGAATAGTACGCTCAGTAGGCCGATTATGTTGACCATAAGTTGAGCGAAGTGCACGAAATACATTCCTCACAGAACGTGAATTTTCGTAATAAAGTTGAACGATTTGTAAACGTTGTTCAGGCGTAAGTCTTTCCATTATGAAATACCAAACAATACTAAACAAAAATAACATGACAGCATGACACGACTCACAGGTGATCTGTCAAAAAAAGGCTATTGAGAAAAGTATCTACATGAATCACCCATTACTAATATCGAGTATGTTAAAAATGCGAAAAATCTTGGCATAATACTCGTATTTAACGATACTTTATGATGGAGTGACCAAAATAACAAGTGGTAAAGTGTAAGGAATCGTTCGTAGTCTTTGGCATTCTCATTACTATACGCCACAGAATATATGTTTCTAAAACTAAACTATTTAGAACATTTAATGTTATTACAAGATATATGTTTGGCTTAAGAAAATGTCATCGTTTATCCATGTAAACTAATCGAATCTATGCATTTTCGTTTGAAAATTATTTAAAATTTAAAACATTATTATTGATTCACAAAATTATTTTTACTAAAGAACCTGATTATATCTTTAAAAAGATAAAATTTACCAGATCAGCACGTAACAACTTAATTGTACCTTTGCCCTATTCTAGACAATTTCTCATCAATGCAACAAGACTTTGGAACTCCTTGCCTTATTATCATCATTTTATTTCTAAAGCAAAATCTTTCTGTAGTTTCCATTTATAATAAATAATGTTGTATCCATAAGATTTTATATCTTGTAACGTTGGGTTTATAAATAAATAAATAAATAAATTTAATAATTTTTTTTTTAATTTCACATAATCGTTATTTACGGTCTTTGGAAAATACAGATTTATTACCTTTGTTTGAGATTGGTTTTGGTTACGAGAACTAAGCATCCATAGCAACTAACGGTTTACTGCTAATTTTGTTCCGCTTAATTTGGACTAAGATCTAAGAATTTCTATTAGAAAGTGTTCTCTTTATTCAATTATTAATTTAATACATGTTATTTTATTTGTAATATTAATTCTTTTGATAACTTGTGAAGAATTTTAGTAAAATATTTAACATTTTATTTATTTAAAATTTTTCTTTTTATTAAATTAATAGTTTTTTAAATCAACAACAATTCCAAAAACAAATTTATTTTATTCAAAATTTATCCCCTTTTCCTTTAGTTATTTTGATTTTATTCCATTAACTTTTTTTCTCTTAGCTACCATGTAGAGTAGTATTTCTTTTTTTTTTATCTCGAGGGAGTTGCTCCTAAAGCCATGATGTAAATCATCATTTACTTTTTTTTTTTTAACAAATTTATTCAAACTCTTACTACTTCGTGCTTTCACACAAAAACAAATTTAGTGTCAATATCAACAACAACGGCATCAGCCAGAAGTTCTTTAGAAATAGAATCCATTAAAAAGGGGTTGTTTTGACCCAAACGTTATTACAATTGGTAACCTTTTTTTTAATATACAACATTCTACATACATACATACATACATACATACATACATACATACATTTAGAAACAACATGAATGCAAACAAATAAATCTATATCTCAGCAACCCATCTCAACATTGTGCTATTGCAACCTATGCCATCCATATCTAATTGTATTAACTAATGGGAAAATCATCATCATCAACACCATTGACAGACGGCTAACAACAGTTTTAAGCAGAAGCGTATATTAATTTATTTTGAACAGAGGAAAGAGTTATTGGATTTATATTTAGGAGTATTTATTTTAGAAAACTATTTATTTCCTAATAGAAAATTTAATTCAGGTTCTTATAACAATTAATTGGTACTTAGGATTATTCCGTAATAGAGCGGTCAGACTAGACAAATATTTGACGAAAATGACGTAACCACTCAAATAAAATAATTCTTAATTCTTTTTTTTTTTTTTTTTAATTAGTTCAATTCACATACATTTATACATTTATTCAATTTAGCTTGATGCCGTTTTGTACAAAATACTTGCAAGATCAAACAACAACAAACAAGTATTATATTATTATATACATATTTGATAAATGTGACCATAGCAATATAGCCTAAGTAATATTTATTTGTGGATGAAAATTTCTCTTTTGTACCCCTTTTAAATGAGCCCCTGTACATTCACAGCAGCACATCATTATGTAGTTTCTTTGGTATTCAATCATTGTCTATAGTGATATTTTATTTTTTTCCCCTCTATATGTTTTGTAGGCTCATGTTTGTAGTTCTAAAATTCATTTAATTTGTATTTGATTTATTTTTTGTTATCTGTATATACTATTTATTTAGTTTTTGATTATATTTACCATTAGTTTATGAAATCAAAGGAATTTTTATATATATGTATGTATAAAAAAAAAAGAAAACTTAATTTAAAAAATTTAATACTCCTCAGTTTTTTAGCAACATATTATTTTGAAACTTTAAATTATTGAAAATAACGTGTCGAAAAGTCTTTTCCAACGTACAGTGGGGTCGGTTGTAAAATTTTTGGTAATAAATCTTTATCTCCTAAACTGCTGGTGGGATGAGGTTAAAATGTAGGGGAAAGTTATAGAACAAAACCTAAGCTTTCAGAAAAATCATCTTATAGTCACCCTGTAATAATACGAGATAAGCCACAGGGTGTGAAAGTTGACCACCTCGAGTATATAAAAGTTTAAAAAAAATCGTAACTTCTATAAATCAAGTCCGATTTCAAAGATTTTTATATTTGTGTAAAGTGCTTGGCAAGATAAAGAAAAAATAACACAACTATTTTATCTCTAACATTTAAAAATATATTTACGCTTGAATTTAAAACTTTTGATTTTTTGCCTCGACTTTATTTCGCTTTTCGGAAAGAAGTCCTGAGGTATATAAGGGAAAATTTATTTTAATATATTGTAATTTCTAATATCTTCCGAAATAATTCACTAAAAAAATTTTTTTTTCGTCTAACTGTGAAAAATGTTCAAAGACAGCACTCTAAAATTAGTATGAAAATAGTGTACAATTCTTTTATTTTTTTTCACAAAGTTTTGTTAATAGAAATTTTTTTCTTTACATAATTCAAAAAGACTTTATAAATGGTTAAAAAAAATAAATTTTAAAGTGATTTAGATTTGCACCCTACATCCAGCCATGGTCGCAAATGTTGAGCTTTAGAAAAAATGCATGTTTATCGATTAAAAAAAAAAAAAAAATGTCATGCAAGTTTTTTTTAATTTATTGATGATGTTGAATTACAAAATTAGTTTAAATCGATTTGACACTAAGCTGCTTCCCGTCCGGCCAAAAATCGAATGCAGGAGAGCAGATTTTGTGAAAAAAGTCAGCCTTTCAAAAGAATTTTTTTTAAATTGTACAAAAAACAAAACATATTATCACATTATTTTTTGCTATTATTTCTAATTGCTAATGTATCATATTTTAAAGAAGACGACCATGATTTACCTCAATTGCCAAGGCAATAATCCTATAATAATACACGCAATTCCCGCGATTTTGAAAATTTGTCTTCTGAGCTAGTAAAGGCAAGAGCTACGACAACAATAATAATGATGACATTTAAAATGAAAGACTTCAAAGATGTTAAAATAAGTACGACAAGCTGCGAGTTTTGGGTATGATGCTTAAACATGAAATATAATTCAACCGGTAGACACAATGTTCATGTTATGCATTGGAATGCTCAAGGCATAACAACTAAGTCAGCAGCTGCCCAGCTGAAATACTTTTTACACGAAATGAAAATCGATATTCTCCTTTTAAATGAGACTTTTTTGAAAGCGTACCACAAATTTCAACTTGGTGGTTATAAAATTTATAGATAGGATCATTCTACTGGCGATCATGGCGGAGGAGTTCTAATTGCAATTAAAGGTAACATTAAGCATACGTATAAAATAAATATCAGTATAGATCTATAGGTTACGATTTTTTAAAACAACTTTTACACCCTGTAGTTTACATCGTTTTACTACAGGGTGACTACAAGATGATTTTTCTGATAGCTTAGGTCCTCCTTTATAACTACATTCATACCATACATTCCAATTCAATCCGACCAGATTTATTGCCAAAAAATTTTCGATTGGCCCCAATGTGCAACCTTTATTTACTTTTACGAAAAAAAAGTGTAACTTAATAACATCTTATAGTTTTTCATTTTATTCATTTCCTAAAGTCTCTAAACGTTGATTAAATTTGGAAGATACAAAGCGCACCAGAAGGTACCAGAGCATAAAGGAAAGATAATATAAAATTCTATTTCATAGTCTAAGTCATTTGATAATATTATCCTTATATATACTTTTTTTTAAAGAAAATTAACAAATTTTGAAAAAGTACTAAAGACGTGTTTATTAAAAATAAAATACGATTTAAAATTTAGTTCCCCCTAAACGTTAGCATATTTACAATTCATAATATTGACGCTTTTGACTTAAATTTTTTACACTTTTAATAAAAGTCTTTTAATTTGTTTTATTTACTTTTATTTTCATTTTAGGTTAGTAACTTGCGTATCCACTTATTTGTTCTAGCTTCTTTTGAATGTTTTGTTTTAAAAATAAAACGCAAATTTCTTAGGAAGTCTTGGAAGCATAGAGAATCATTTATAAATCAAAGTTTTCAAATTTCGTAAGTTAAAAAATACTTATTATAATTTTCTTTTTTACTTTAATAAAAAATAAATTTAATAAATTTGTGGACTCCTTCAGAATGGGTTACGTATTTTGTGTGCCGCTACATACTTCATCAGCTTTCGTGGTGTCTTATCCATTTTGGTTTCATTGAAACTTAAACATTGTGTATGTACAGAGTACTGGACTTCTTCTGTAGAACATTATGTGTTTACACTTTCTTAAGTTGAGATCTATTAGTTTCATAATACACCAATCGTAAAGATTATCAAGATCTGATTGTTGTAAGGAACAGTGATAGGATTAGTTAAAGCTATGGAACAGCTTTACATCATCAGCAAACATTAATATTCTAGAATTCTTAATGCAAGTTGGTAAATCATTTATAAATATTAGGAATAATAAGGGGCCGAGATGACTACCTTGCGGAACACCAGATAAAACAGGAATGGTGTTCGATGTACATTCTCCAAATTTATTTTTAAGATATGAAGAAATCCATTTAAGGAAAACTGGAGAAAATCTCAGTTTATCCGATTTGAACAATAGGAGATCGTGATTTACTTTATCGAAAGCTTTACTGAAATCTGTATATATTGTTTCTGTCTGTCTGTCTGTCTATAAACCGGAATCAAAAATAACTGAGGTTGTGAACTCCGTACTGGAATGGGGAAAGATAACAAACAACTTGATTCGAAAGGATATATTTTCATAAAGTTTTGGAGTAACACTTAATTTAGTAATATCTCTATAATTGGAAATGTTGGATCTGCTTCTGGATTTAAACAAAGGTATAATATAAGATTTTCTCCAAACTTCAGGAAAATAACCACCAAATATTGATATGTTGAATAAGTAGGTTATTGGAGATATAAGAGAATGTAAACATTATATAAGAACACAGCTTGGAACACCGTCTGGTCCACATAATATTTAGAATATTTTAGATTATGTACAGTTGTCATTATCATCGAATTATCTAAGTGTATGTAATTCTTTATCAAAATAGGCGGATGATAATAAAGCGGCAAATATCTGCGCAGTTTGAGGATTCTTTATCTCCAAATTTCATCAGAGTTAAAAAGAGTGGACTCTTTCCTACAAAAGAGTAACCGAAAACACAACAAAGCTTTTTATGTAGGGTTTTCCAGAAATTATTATATTTTTTATTAAAAACTAATATATATAACATCATGTGTTTACACTTTCTTAAATTCAGATCCATT
The DNA here is from genome assembly GCA_932274085.1 of Protocalliphora azurea. Classification (NCBI taxonomy): domain Eukaryota; kingdom Metazoa; phylum Arthropoda; class Insecta; order Diptera; family Calliphoridae; genus Protocalliphora; species Protocalliphora azurea. Next base: position 3,602,653 of record OW026521.1, on the reverse strand, counting down.
AGTTTCACAATACATATAAGTTCCAACTATATGTGTAAATGTAATTTTCGCTAATATACAATTTATAATTCTAATATTCTACATGACTTTAAAGATGTATAATGGTTATCAATATTGTACATTTTTAAGGCACATTAAATATGTATGAAACATTAACTATATAATTTCAGACTTAATTTCAATTAGTTTACAACCCTATAATTGCAAATAAGATTATATACATACCTCAGGTATGCATTTATGCGATTTGTATATAATTTACATAATATATATGTATATTGAAATCATACCAATGAAAACCTAAGGCCAAATAAACATTTGAAGAATTTTTGAATATTTTGATTTAAAATTCTGTTTATTTAACAATACACACACACACATACTTAGGCCTATATACATAGTAAAATATTTATGTACCTATTCCCTACCAGCATTTGAAAGAGAATTTTTCCATCCATCCACTAAAAGTGTCTTTATTTGATACTGCTGGATGTTTAAAAGTAGAAAATACACAAATTTGCATAATGCATAATACATTAGCATCGAATTTTGATCTGAAATACCAGAGTTGGGCGACTGTTTACATTTCAGAGCAAAGAAAAAGAACAAGCACGACACAATTTTGCTCTGTAAATGTATAACTTTTAAAATGATCAATGTTGAAGAAAAAATGTGTTAATATAAAAAATTTTAATTTTTAATTAGTGATTTTATTGTTAATTTTCATATATTTAATTTAAAGTTATAGCGAGTTATTAATTAAGTTTAAAGTTATAGTTAGTTATGACAATGTGTTTAAATATAAGGCTATCATTTAGCTGAATTATAATTAAAAATATTTACTAGAAATATTCCAACTGCATTAAAAACATATTTATTATACAAAAGCGATTATATTTCGAAACTTTCTTGATATACCTTTCTACACTCCTAAATGATAGTATTTCGAAACCCAATGAATGCACTAAATAATGTCATATAAAAAGTATTAGAATCGCGAAACACTTCTTCCTGAACGGTGACTCTTCGCCCATAGGAAATTAATAACATATTCGATTGTTATTAACTAAATGAGGTCCCGCTTTAGTTTAAATTTGGATAGAAAATGTTGGCTGGGTTAAAGTTTATACAACTATGCAAACATTCATGTGTATTTTCATTTATATGTACAATATACATTTGTAAATATGTAAGCAAATTTGTGTTTATTTTTAAACATCCAGCAGTACTGATGTCTCGGAACCAATTGTATTACTATCCATTTTAGATCTTAACCATTAAACAAACAGCCACATTATTAATTAATTTAATACGTACTTATGCTAAAAGAAAATCAACTGTCCTTTTATTAATTACAAAAGGACAAACAAATAGCGGTTTTTAAATTTCAAATAGATTATTTTTCAAATTACTTAGGGACAGCAGAAAATTTGCTTTCCTTGTTATGGAAAATAATCATAAGTCAAGTAATACAAATACTCGTATAAGTTCTGCGAATTGGAAAAGAGTACCTACCTCATCATTAGTGAAACTGTAAGGTTAGAACACCGGATGAGTTATTAAGTAATATGTGTACCCAAACACATTTTATAATGCATAACCTTATGTATTCCATATATGTATGTATGTTTGTATGTATACACATCATGTATACATATATTCATTTATTCATACAATATGTAGACATGTGTGTAAACATACATGCATGTTGCATCCGCAACAAGCATTACTAATTCAATTTAAATGCATTTTCTTTTTTTTTACGTTTTGCAAAAGCAACCAAAATGAAAAATATTTTGTCATAAATATTAAACATGAATACAAACTTGCAGATACATACCTACATAAATACATACATATGTATGAATAAATGTATGTATGTATGTCTGTTTGTACTTATGTATGTATGTATTTATGTATATGTGTATTATGTATTACATATAAATCATTGTAAACATTTATATATGTACATAAATGTATATATATTTTTTTCTTTTTGCTAATATAGTTGTTGGTATATTGTTGCTTATTTTTACAAAAACAAAACTCCAAACACACACCATCCATATGGAAACATTGTTGTTATTATAAAATAAACATAAATTTTATAACAGTGGCGACTACAAATTAGCACCTCTCCATAATGGAGGCCAAAAAAAAAAAAAAAAAGAAACATAATAAAAGCAACACAAAAGTCTGCCTATTATAATAAAGCTAAGTTCATATTAGTCAAATATTTGACACGAAATATTTAGTCGTGTTTTTCCGCAATTTTTGTTCACATTACGCCCATTTATATAACATTTTCTATTTGATGAAACAAATATCGCAAAATACAAGAAGGGGTAAAATATTTAAAGCCTGTTCAGATTAGATGGAAATTATTTACTGAAACTTGTTTGATTAAATATATTTGACGTCAATTATTAAATGAATCTTATTAAGAACAATTTTCAGAGAGAATTTTGGAATATGTGGATGTCAAGGACATTTTTGTAGCATTTTTATTTTGTAGAATTTTTTTTTTTTATATTTAGATAATATATGAAAAGTGCTAACTGTTATCAGTTTATCAATTGCAAAATTCATAATGTACATTAATGAAACTTGCTTTAAAAATAAATATATTTTTACATTTTTTATAAGTAATTTATGTTTACATAAAATAACAAATCTGTTTTCTCTTCACGTCATTTACAGAAAAGGCTTGTCTTCAAAAAAACAATACTGTTTTCTTTGCACGCTACTTTCAGCTGTATAAAAAACCATAGCAAACATAATTATATTTTAATAAAAAATATTAATATATTGAAAGTTTTATTTAAAAAATTGTTTTTAATAGATAAAATATAAAATGTTCATTTCTTTTTTGTCGATTTAAAATTTAAGTACAACACAGACTGTCCCCCTCATCAGCTGTTGTTTGCCCCTGTTTGTTCTTACATGTATTTTGTAAGATCAAACAAAAATTCGCCCAAAATAATGGCAAATATTTTACATCTTGTGTTCAGATAATGTTCAAACTTGCCACATTTTTGATTTAAGGCAAATATTTTTGTTAGACCAAAATCAGCTGTTTTCTTATTTGGTTCTTAAAAATATTTGATGTTCATATTAGGCAAATCAAAGTTTTGCATAAATCAAATATTAGTCTAATGTGAATTTAGCTTAAGCAAACAAGGATGGCAAACATGGTATAACTGTACTCTATTGATACATTTTTATATCTGTTGGTATCGTGGTACTACCATGACTCATTTGGTATAATTTGTTATGATATTTTTTTTTACCTATTTATTATTTAAAAAACAATAACTTTTTTTTTTATTATAAAATAGTGGTTTTGAGGCTGAATCCAAAATATTCAATAGTATCGACAACACGCCTTTATAAGTTAACCTTTCAATTTTTATTAATAAGTGCATTCATAAAGTAATAAAATCTGTGAATTATGAAAACGCAATCGGATGATGTAAAATGCATGTATTTCTATCAAGCTAAACCTTCCTATTTTAAGAATGTTATAATAAATGTGATGTATCACCGTAAATAAAAATGGTTTCATTGATATATATCAGCAAATAATACAAATAATATTAATAGTTAATTGACGGGAATTTAAAAATTTTGCAATATTTTAAAAGGGTACATATCCTTCGATTTTTTTTTTCTTTGTTTTATTTTCCCGAAAATATAATTTTGAGAAAAACTTATTCAATTGTTCTCCCTTTATAAAAATATTTTCCCAAATAAGAAAACAAATATTGATTTAATATATATTTATATATATATAGGGGACACTAGGCAGTATGGATATACTATATCTGGTCAAAGTGTCGCTGATAAAAAATGGACTAAATTTTTGTTTCCAGACATCGAGAGTTATTTTAAGAATTCTCTCTATTTCACTAACATATTGTTATAACAAAAGATAAAATTGTAATTAATTGTATCGTGTTAAAATTAAAAAAATTTGATGCTGCAAATTTTAAATTTGCAGGTAATATTTTTACTAAAATAATTTAATAAGCTATTTTCCATCCCTGTAAGCAAACTCAGTCATACTTATATACATGTGTTTGTAAGTTTGTGTGTATATTAATATAGAATAACTGTTACACCATTTACTTTAACCCACTCTCGGAAATGTATAGAGAGCTGTTTTTTTTCTGGACCAAAAAGCCATATTTGTTTTGAGATTCAAGAGGTAAAGTCTGAAGTAAATTTGATCTAAGAGAAGAAAGAGCCACTATAATCAGTTGAATGACCTCAAGAAGTCCTGGAGGAGAGCAATTCCTGGCTAATTCGTCTACATCATGGAGTGTAGAACCTCTAGTACCTTTTTTTAGAAAGTGAATGCTTCTTTCAACGCTTGTAAAATATTTTTAATCCAACGGATATATTTACTGTTCAGAATATGAAGAGCATTTGATTCTTTAGTTTGTATGCCATCCATAAACACAAATGAACAACATGAGCTATCACACGTTTGTAATTTAACATGTAACACTGGGCCTTAAAATCGTTTCTCCTTGCGCGATCTCATTCACTGCTAATTTGGTCACTCCTATAGCGAACTATACAAAGCCCATACCACCGGCGTCTTTCTTAAATTGTTGGTTTGGATAAATTCTAAACGAGATGTTTCTTCTTGCTCTTAATAACTTTAGAATGCGAAAAATTAAAACGAATTAATCAAAAACAAATTTTAAATATAAAAACAAAATTTTATTTTAAATTATTGAGATATAATAAGGAAATGGTGTACTTACCATTTATTTAATTTTATTCAAAATACACATAAAATTGTCACCCAAATATAAATATAAAAAACGCCGTTTTAATAAGTGGTCTTATTAAGGGTGGTGGTTAATATATTTAGTACAACAAACCCACTTTATGGACCATAAATACTATGTATGTACATAGTTCAAAAATATATGGACTGTGCTCTCAACAGCAACAATATTAAGCTAAAATAACACCCCACTACTAACACCCCCTCATTCATAAAAACATCAACTATACATACATATTTGACTTTTTTAGACACATTTAACTCGTACCTTTTTTTTATTATTTTCCTGCAAATATGTATGTTGAAAGTTTTATAAAGTATATGAACAATTTAACCCTGTGCCACATCTACATATGATGTTTTAGAGGGTGGGTTTTGAGAACAATATATAACTAAACTAAGAAATCTGTGTATCCTTGTTAATTCTTAAAAATGCGAGAAAAAAAAGTGTGGTGTATAGATGTATGATTTGGAATTATAATAATGCATAGGGTATTGTTATATTTTCATTGTTTTTGTCAGATCGTGGGAGAATTAAACACATGTTCGTAGGCGTTCAGGTTTTTGTTGTTGTCGTTGTTGTTGCTGTTGTTGGCGGTGTATGATTTCTCCCTGCATCAAAATCATATTTGCAGGCATCAAATTCATGTTCCTTTGTTAAGCTCAGAGGGTTAATCCAATTTGTGCAACTACATATAATTGTAAGGAAGCGGAAAATGTTGGGAAGGATAACTAAACGGCAAATTTTGTTTTAATGTAATCATGCGAATTTTTATTTAAAATTTTAGTAATATCATTCTATTTTGGTTAAATTATTTTTATAGTAGATCGATTTGCAGAATTTAAAACAATATGCAGTTTTGACGTGTTTTATTTTAGACAATTCCAACTATAAACTATAAATCTATTAAATAATTGTAAATTTTCTTTTGTCTGTATTATAAATGTTTTTTAAAGTAATTTGTCCATAATACCATCTTTCCCCTTCTTGCTTTCCTCCAACAAAAGTGCATTGACTGGATGAAATATAATTAAAGCAGAAGCCCTCTAACAACATCTGTTAAATTTTTGAAATTTTTTTTATAAAATATTAATTAGATTTACTTACAAAAATGTAAATAAAAAAATTCACCAATTTTAAAATACAAAACAAAATTTATTCATGAAGATTTTAGATTTGAAAAATAGTTGAAATTTTGATTACAAAATAAAATTGAATGAGAAATGTTTAGTATTAAAAAGGGAAGCACTTGAAATCCTTGTTTTTCTAAACGCTATGCGAAAAAAAACAATAGGAATCCTTAAAAAAAAATAATAATACTCAGATAAAGTTAAATCCAAAGGCGCACCCTTTATACAAGTAGTTTTAATAAGTAATGTACATTTAGTGCTTTTTTCTTAACTACATAAAGAGTTTTACAGTAAAGTCACTAGAAATTCTGCTAAATAATTAAAACTTTAACTGGTTGCGCCATTTTTACACCCTACACCACCATAAGTGGTTGGGGTGTTATGCGTTTGTGCTGATCTTAAAGTATAAGGTGCGACTCGGAATCACTTCCTGAGACGATTTAACGATGTCCGTCCGTCTGTCTAGCTGTCTGTTTATAAAACTGAGTACCAAATTTCATAAAAATCGGGCCAATATCAAGTTAATAATCGACGCAAATAAGTTTTATATAAAGTAGAATGAAACAGTACCAAATTTTATGAGAATCGGTACATAATTTACCATAGCTCCCATATAAACCCACTTTCGGGAATCGCCCCAAAGTGGATATCTGTATTAGTATACTTTATTTTACACTTAGTAAAAGAATCGAGTCCACAATTGGCCACAGGTCTGATCGACTCGGAATCACTTCCTGAGACGATTTAACGATGTCCGTCCGTCTGTCTAGCTGTCTGTTTATAAAACTGAGTACCAAATTTCATAAAAATCGGGCCAATATCAAGTTAATAATCGACGCAAATAAGTTTTATATAAAGTAGAATGAAACAGTACCAAATTTTATGAGAATCGGTACATAATTTACCATAGCTCCCATATAAACCCACTTTCGGGAATCGCCCCAAAGTGGATATCTGTATTAGTATACTTTATTTTACACTTAGTAAAAGAATCGAGTCCACAATTGGCCACAGGTCTGATATAAGACTCCTTCCCGAATTTTGATGCTCATACACAATGGTGTAGGGTATCATATGGTCAGTGTTGAACGACTATACCTTTCTTACTTGTTTAGTTTCTGTTGAACATTTTATGCGCCTATGAGTTTTTGATTTATGTACATTTCGTTCTTGTCGATGTAATAGCAATAAATGTATAATTTTAATCAAAAAGTTCTGATTCAAGATTAAGGCCAAGAAATTACACTCATTCCACATGAGTGGATGAGTTCAATGATCCACAGGACACAACAAAGTACGATTGGCGGAACAATAAAATATGTGGGGGTTGTTATGAGTACCCTTAACTTAAAATAGGGATAACTAGAGGAGGGCACGGTCTTTACAAGGCCAGTTAGTATTAAGACATTTAAACCGTTAAAACTTCAGTTGTGCTAAAATTTGGCAAGTTCTTCTCGTTTTCTGCGACATGCGGTCTTCAAGTACCAGATATTCATGCGTTAAATTGCAACCGTAGAAATAGTGGCGTCTTTACGAATCTTGCACATACCTCGGTATGTTCTCCTCGTGTATGTGAAAGTCTTTCCTCCAACTGTGCGATTTGAAGTTTGAATGATCCCTCCAATGACATCCTCTAAAGAATTTCTGATTCTGTCTCATGTATGTATCCAGTTATGGGTTTCGGTATCGGGATGCCTCTACCCATTTTCCATGCTTTGGGTATGACCAGGCTCCTTAGATGGATTTAAACCTGGTGTCAGATCCTCGGCTCACAACTCGGCAAGGTTTTTCAGAATTAGCATGAAAATTTCATCGGTTCCAATCGCCTTGGAAGACTTAGCATGGTTTGTGGCGAGAAAAGCTGTGATTCGTCATTGACTAGAAGGTTTAACAATTTGCGAACAAGACAGCAAAAAGCCTGCCTTAGAGACAGTAATGGTGGCATTAGTCTCGGGTTTGAAAAAAACCAAAATGTTGATGTGATATTTCCTCTAATTATGTTGCTGTTTTTCAAATGATCCAATAATTTCTTCCGCCTTTCCTGATGTACCAACTTGCTGAATTTACGGTTCAGCTGTACTATCCTAGTGTCGACAAGATTTTTATTTCATTATCCTCAATTAAGGGAATTGGAACTTCTTTTTCAGTTTTTTGAGAGATCGAACTTTTGACCAAAACTTGACAACTTCTAGGCTAAAGATGCAGTTCCTCAAATGATTCCTTCCGATTATCCTCATTTTCTTATTTTGTTCATCTGTGAGTTTCCCAACTTTGTCTTGGAAGAGCGGACGTAATACGGATAGCCTAGCCGACCAGCTGCAACAAATCAAGCGACTGCTACGGTAACATTTTTGCGGAACTTCCTCTTTACAGCGTGTGAATTCTCCGAAGTCTTCTTCTTGTTCATATCTATAGGTCGTTCCAGTGTAACTATTACGGATAAATGATCTATTGTCAGATATACTACTGTCCGTCCGGTTGAACAGTGGATCAGTTCAGGCGTGCTAACACTGGTACCTATAATCAGCGTATGAGGCCATCGTCACTCAAAATGCGCAGTTGAATTCGTTAAGATATCAGATTACCAGATGAACCAAAAATGTGCACCAAAGTGTGAAGAAAATTTCAGATCTGGTTTATTCCGAAACAGTTCCTAAAATAACACTAGCTTAAACAAGAATTGACGTATAGTGCAGTGATTCCGCTTTATGTCTCTATTTCTGTACGGACCAGTAAAATGCAGCTCAGAAAATAAAAATATTGTAGTTGTAGCTGAGTTGACAGTCCTGGGCCGAAGGATCTCTGGTTATTTCTGGATGTAGCAACAATTGTCGTGGGTATGGAATATTTAGTTGAGAGTTTTATTTAGAGATTTTTAATGCTTAATTCTTTTAAATTTAGTAAACAAGTTCTTGACTCTTTTTACCACTCTTTCATTTGCATATTCTTATAGAATTTATTAAGTTTTGTGTCAAAAATATAGTATAGTCCTTCCGTGTCATTTAACAACAAAAATTTTTTATTTCAAAACATTTTTTCTCCTTTTTATATTATAATAAAGTAGGCATCACTGTTTGCAGTTGTGAACTTTACTCGCAAGTGTTTTTTTATTGTTATGCTGTTTTGTTCTTTAGGGTTTAAATTTGATGAGCTTGAGTGAGTGTGTAATGTTTGATATGCATATACATTAGACTGCACTAAAATTTACCAACTTTTGAATTTTGACCGTAACTTACCCTAGAATCGTTCATTGGTTTGTAAGAAGATATTGCGTAAAATATTAGTGAAATCGGATATCGTTAACCCATGCCACATTGGACCTGGAGTTTGTAGGGTGCGTTTATATGGGGAAATTTGGCCTTTTTACAGTTTTTAGAAAAAGTTTGCTATTAAATACTTTTTATTTGGCCTACGTATGTGTATTAAAGGTTATCATTGTCCAATTTTCTTAAATACTTCAGAATATTTTTCTTGAGACATGGTTTATCTTATCATGTAACAATTCTGTTTAGCTCAAAAAAAAAAAAAAAAAAAAAAAATGACTTTATATCAAAAAAAAAAAAAAATACGTTTTGCGAAATCCGCAAAATTCAAATCACAGGTCCGGCTTAGTCATATAAGGTATTGACCTAATTCTTTTTTAAGTTTATTGCCTGTGTTGTTGTCTATAAAGCTGCATAGTTTTATAAGAACTTTTTTGAAATTTGTTTAACAAAATTTTAAAAAGATTGAAATTGGAGTTTTGAAACGGCCTTAAAAAACATCAAGATTTTTTAACTGAGCATGGAAGGTGGTTTGAATTATCCTGAAATTGAATTTATTTTTCGGTAATTATGGTTGCAATTTAATTAAAAATAGCATTTTATTTAAACATTTCTCAAAAAATTAAAAATAACCGATTAATGCCAAGTTATTCGATTAACCGAATATACTTAGTAACACATGCACAAAATATATAAATAACACTAATTATAGTATTTAATCTATTGAAATGGTTATTTAAAACCAGAATGCAGTTCAAATTCTTTCACAAAGGGTTCATCTTATCAGTTTTTGACCTAATACTACAAAATATTCTCCTATTCAGCTTTATTTAATAATACAGTCTTTTTAATGTAGCTCTCTTTATTTTCTGTGTGCGAATGATTTTTTTTCCGTAAAAGTCAAAATTATTATTTGTATTTTAGCGTATATCTTATTGATGAAAATTAAAATGTTTATGACTTATATAACTTTGAATTCACTTTACTTAAAACTATGTTTTCAAAATTTCTATTATCACAAATTTAATTATTTATGAAGTTATGTCAAAAAAAAATACTGAACTTGTGATCCAGATGATTTCTAATTAATTTAATATAGGCTTGTCATTGTTCACGATTTCATGTAAAATCAATGCAATGCAAAATTGCAATGAATATATAAATTCTTTTTTATCGTTTTTAATTTTAATTTTTATTAAACCAACATATTTTTTATTAAAAAAAAAATAATGCATATTTATTATTATTTTTCATTTGTTGTAAACTGTTTTTCAGTAACAAGTATTTGCAAAGCTAACAAACGAATCTCAACGTTATTATAGCAGAACAATTCATTTGAATTTCTTTTTAATATTATCTTCGGATGCTGTTTGTGTTACTTACTTCTTTAGCACAAGAACACGTACACTATGGAAGTAACGAAAAAGTACATACCTATTAATTATTTTTAATTGTTTTTGCTAGGATATAACAGATATTTTAAAAGGAGATGTAGTTGACATAAATTTATCTTAAAAATAAAAAAATTTTCTAAATTTATAACTTCCGAAAAAAAAATTCGGTTAATCGGTTATTCAACAAAAATTATTCGGTTTATTCATTATTCGAAAATACACAATTTTAAATTATTCGAAAAGTTAATTAACCAAAATTAGGCGGATAACCTAATATCAGTTAAACGATTGGATACCCTACTCCTTACACTCCTAAAATACATTAATGGTACGGGAAGTTCGTAAGAACTTTAACATTTTTTAATCCATTTTTTGTTTTTATATCTTGTTTTATAGATAATTATATGTAGATTGCGAGTTTTTAATATTTAGTTACACAAAGTATGCTACATAGCTACATTTTTCGAAAAACTGTAAAAATCTCAAATTTTTCCCATACACCCTACGCACCCTGCAAACTTCAGGTCCGATGCGGCACGGGTTAACAATATCCGATTTCACAGAATATCTTTATGCAATCCAACGAACGATTCTAAGGGGAGTTACGGTCAAAATTCAAAAGTTGGTAAATTTTGGGGAGTCTAATGAAAAAGTATGTATGTATGTATGTTTTATGCGTGTTTGCATCTTTAACATGATGTTCTTGTAATAAAGTGTATTTTCTCTTTATTAAATTATTCTTTATAGTGCGTATATGTTGTTGTTGTTGCAACACATTGCGGTGTGTCTCTCTGTGTGTATATATATCTATGCATCGTGTCAATGTTTTTTTTTAATCTTCTCTTTTATTTGGAATTTGAAAATAAATTACAACAAATATTAAGACTCTACCACTTACTGTGATACTAATGAATAATATTTGTTGTTATTGTAGTTTTAAGTCATTCTCCATATATTGATGCATTTTTTTTTTTTTGTGCATATGTATGTTTGTGTATATAGTAATCTCTATAGGAGTTCTGTTGTTATTATTGTAGCATGTATCATTTTTTTATCTTCCTCACTCTGGTTGTCGTTTGTTAATTTGTATAAATTCTCTTTACTTTAAGTAAATGTGTGTGTTTAATAATGAAACGCGTGCCAGTTTTATGTTGTTATTGGGTTTAAAAACAAAAAATTAGGGTGAGAGCTTTGTGATCAGGCAAAAAAAAAATGTAACTTGTTATTGTTGTCTTATATTCATTTTAAGAGTTTTAATGAAAAAAAAGTATGTTTACTCTTTTATTTTTGTGGAAATTTTGGATTATTACATTTTAAAGACCACGTGTCGTTTTTAACAGCATCCATTTCAACATTTTGACAACAAAAGGAAAATATGGCAAGATTTGTGCCAGAAGTTTAAAATGTCATTATGAAAAAAAAAAAAAAAAAACAGTAATTGGAAGGCAAACAATGTTGACAAATTTTTAACCCTTTTGAAAGAAACAAAAATAATAATTATTATGGATTGGAAATATCTCTTTAGATGAATATCTTATTCTAGACAGAATAAAAAGCAAACTAAATTTGTGGTCAATGCAACTGTTTGATTTCACAAATCCAAAAAGCTTTTTATTCATGCTATAGAAACACAATTCGATTTATCTTAAATTTTATTTTGACAACGAAACTTTTTCTAAGTACAATTTATTGCAACCTACGTAACAGTAACAAACCATAGTTTTCTCTAGCAGCAATTGCAAAAAGTTTGCTAAATAAAATATTTTTGCTCAAGTAGAATTATCACTCCTATCCAGAATGCTTCGATAATTTTGAATGTTTTAAACCCATCCTTAGCTTTCATTGGAAGACAATAGAATTCGGAATATTGTAAATGTTCACTTAAAGAAAATGTTTTCTTCCAATCTTTATCGCCCAATAGCTTTCCAAAATCATGGATGTTATAGTGGACTGTGATCTTGTTGAATATTTGAAGTTCAAGAATTTACTGAGGATCAGCGATATAGGTTTGGTAGAGTTTTTTCTACGGGTGACTTGTTAGCCTTCCTAACGAAAAGATGGTATTGCTTCATTCACCGTTTGGGCGAAAGTAAAATTGTGACTACGCTATACCCTATTATTTCTCCAGCTTTCTTATTTTTCTTAACCTCTAGTAGACATTTTTTTGTTGACAATTGTCAAATTCTATCTCTCTCCTTAAAATGTTACGTGTGGACCAATATTGCGCAATTTATTTCTTAATAAATGTTTAAACACAAAGTTGTTATTATTTGACTACTCTATATTACATAAATAAGTACTCAATAGTATAATAGCACAATAATATTGCAATCACGTGGATTATTTGGCTAGAGCGCTGGATTAACAACCAGTAGGTTGTTGGTTCAACCCCATTCTGATGCTGTTGGAATTTTTTTTTAACAAAATGTCTAGAAAGATATTTTATAAAGTTTTTGTCACTTAGAAAATTAACTGCGAAAATTAAAAACAAGTGCTTAATTTGTGCCCAAGTTCAAATCTCACTGACATCAAAATTTTTTTATATTTATTTTTTATTATTTTCGTTTAGAGTCTAAAAATAACTACATGCATTTGTGGCAAAAAATAAGTAGTTCATTTTTGTTTTCAAGTATACCTGCTAGATTACCAGGAAAGCAAAGTTTTTGCTGCGTTACTAAACACCATAGGAGGTTGGGCTTATGTTTATAACACGTAAATAAATTGGTGCAACACTCACCTCAAAGTGTAACTTAAAATCATTTCCTGAATCGAAATAACGATGTCCGTCTTTCCGTCTGGCTGGCTGTCAATGTAAGTATTGTATGGGCCCAAATTTTTAAGATACGTAATAAAATTTGGTACGCGTATTTAATTTGGTATAAGCTTAAGCTCTTAAATGGCATAAAATAATTATGGTTTAAATAAAATTCTGAAAAGAAGATAAATTTCTTTTATCAGCCTATATAAGTGTGCCAAATTTCAGGAAGATCGATCCATAATTTAGCATAGCTCCCATATAAGCTCACTTCTGAAAATTACTTTAACTTTAGCGAAAATTGGAAGCCTTTTGACAAATTTAATGGTGAACGATCTTTAACTGACCATCGCTTTCATGTAATAGTCCCATCTGAGAGTCCTAATGTCCTAATGCATAAAAGCTATATAAATGCTATTTTGAGAACTATGGCAACTCTATAGCTTTGAAAGTAATTAACAAATTTATTTAAAAGGCCATAGATCTTGTTATATAAAAGATATCAAAATAATTTTTTTGCAGTGGATTTGTCAAAACTTGTATTTTAAGATGCCATATAACAATTTTGAAAATATTTTTATTAACATATTTTTTGTAAGAATTTTCTTTAGTGACGTGTATCTAAAAAAGTCCACCTTTAATTTTTTTTATTTATATTTTTTTGTTAGGAAGCCTTACATAGTGTCTACATTAGAAAATTTTTTATCAAGACAAACATCAAACTTAACGCGAATTTGTGGAAGGTAGCAACAGTTGCACAAAAACAACAATATGGCGTATTCATTATTGTTTTTTATATATGCAGTTTGACAACTGTAACAACCAAAATAATAATCAGCTGTTTAACTAAGGTTACCTTGTATATATTCGCACTGATTTTGACATTTGTTTTGATAAAAAATTGTCTAATGTAGACACTAGGTTATGGGTATATTTGCTACATGGAAAATTTCAGAGAGGTCAAAAATTTTAAATTTAAAATGGAATTACTTTATTATTAAATAGAGTATTAGAAGAACAAATGTATCCTTACGTGGAGCAAAAAGAGGCAAAAAATTTAATGCTCTTAGATTCAGAAAATGCCAGCGTATCAAATGTGCATGGTCGCTAAGAGGCCAACAGAGACCAAGATATACTTTTTCTCTTTCAAAGTCAAATAAGTTATTTGAAATGTATTAAAAAAGAGTACGATAAGATTTAGATAAAAAAAAATATACACAAAATGCAACAAAAAATTCTTAACTTGGATGCCTCGCACACGGGTCAATAGAGCATTAACTAAAAAAGTAATTATGAAGTTATATAGAGAAAAGTCTTAGCTTTCAAGCTATGTTATTTATTTTGTAAAAAAAAAAAAAAAATAATAATATTATTCAAATTGCCAATTAAATAATATGTGTTAGAAGTTTAAGAAGTAGAATTTTCGATCTGCTTATATTTGGTCGCTTGTCAAAGACCAAAACTCATCAGTGGAAGTAATTTGTATTCTTCATCGAGATCTTCTGTAGAATGGTTAACTCTTCGATCGCTATAATGTGGAAAATAACTTTGCCACTTTGGTGTCTGATGAAGATTTGGACTCACCACATAAATTGCGAGTAGTCATTATTTCATGATGGTCATAACGTGTACGTGTTTGACTTTTATTTTCAGTGTCAACAATTGGCATTTACAAACACATTCAACGATTATATATATAAATATTTGTAGTATTAATAATGTTTCCCTATATATATCATAAATACGTAAGTATTTATATACGTAAGTAGGATCGGTCCAAAATTGACCTGATTTCCATATAAGATCTACTTTTGATCATCAAATAGTATTAATCCCATATAAATGTTATTATACTCATTTGGTCACAGCTTCAATATAAAATCCTCCACAAAAATCAATTCGGTTCAAACATGTCTATAATGATCGAGCTTGACCAACTATAACTTGTTTTTTTTTATCATTTTTACAGTATTGTCAAAACACTTATTTCAGTGTCCTTATAGGACAAAATGACACAGTTCCAAAAACATCTCTGCAAATGTTAAGAAATTGGTTTTAATAAAGAATAATTTAGCATATTTATACACAAATCATTAAGAATATACGCTTTATTGCTTTTAAACAATTAAAACGGTAAGAAAATCGTTAATGATTGTTTTGGCATTTCAATCGATTAATATCGACATACAGAATATACAATTTTAAAGCAAATAATGTAAAAAGTTGTCATTATCAAAGACAAAAACCTAAACAGTTGCAAGGGGCAAAGAGAATGTGAAAATAAAAGCTCAATAAAATTTCACTCGAAAAACGACAACAATCGAAATACATAATCGTCGCATAAGATTTAGAAATGTTTTTTTCTCATCAAGTCTTCAATTTCATTCAAAGACTTATAAATTTATAACACAATTTGGAATGTCAATTGTTTTCAAAAATTCATTTTATCGGTATATAAAAAAATGTGTATGTTTTTTCTAACCCCCATTTTTAACGCATTTTTTAAATCTGGTATGATGTTGCTCCTTTGCAATGGTCTATATAATTAATTTATGGATAAATGCAATCAATATCAAATTTCTACTAAATACTGTAGTTGTTTAGATATAGCTATTGTTGTTTTACTCTCTATTACCCATAAAAGTATCCTTATACTAGTTTTTTTTTTTCAGTTCAATAGCATTCGCCCTTATACTCGTCGTATACACATCCATACACATCAGTACGTCACACACATTGGCTAAACTCATCACTATTGATTAATTTTTCCTGCAACATGCTGTGTTGTAGTTGCACATATAGAACGAAATAAAAAATAAAAAACATAAAAGGTATGATGTGGCATGACAAGGTAGTAAATATGTGTATGATGTGGCATGATTTCTATCTCTTAGCCACCACATATGAACTCAAATGCTACAACATTAAATGCTAGAATTTAAAATTCTATTGGCTTCATTCGAATCATTCACATTCGTATCACATAAACATCATTTTTATTGTTTTTTTTTTCAGATATGCTTCCTTTTGTGTCACAATTATTGTCCGTCCGCCTTGAATTTTTTTTTTCTTTCTATTCCTAAAAAGGGAACATTATTTCAAGTTTCCTTTTTTTTCCTAGGCATTTATGTTAACAAGAAATTTGTTTTATAGGGGATAATTGTGTTTGTTACAATGCAGGGGCACTTAAAATTCATTTATAACTGTTGGCAACACTTTTAATTGTTTTTTCCTTTCTGTGTTTATACGGTGTTAATTGTTGTTTGTTATTTTCATGCAAAGTAGACGTGGTGAAAGAGAGAGAGAGAGAAAGCATAAATTTGCCGTATTATAACAACAATAACTATTTACATATATCGTTCTTAACCCTACTTTTTCGACAGAGTAGTTTAATAAATAATAAATTTTACTGTTTCCTAAAATGTCTATTTTTGTAACTAATTGCCAGCATTTTGTAATTATAACAGAAAAATAGTTTACTATATACCAGTTTCAGGTATGGAATTTTCATTTATTTACAAACAACAAATATTGTACATATATTTGTTGTTATTATTATAGCAAAATAAGCCAATCCTTTGAGAAAAATTAAGAACATTTTTTGATGAAAGTGATAAATAACGTGAAGTTAATATGTTAAATTATGAAAGTACATAAAATTAATACGAACTAATTAGAAAGGGTTAGTTTTGTTCTTTAACACGGTAAAACTAAGGTTTAAAATATCACTACAGCTATGTATGATTTAATCTACGGTATAGAAGCTTTAATATGAATGTAATAATTTTTCTAAATTTTTTCATACTTATAAAATTACTTCTTTTCTTTAAAAATGGTCATTTATAAATCTTTTTTATAGTTTTTGTGATTACTAGAGCTTTAAAAGTTAGATAAATAATGTATTTCTTATGAAATTGGATGCCACATGAACTAAATTCAAAAGACGTTGTCTGTAAATGTATATGGACCTAGTAAATTTACATGGTCCTGCGAATTCATTTTGCTGGTTTCAATAAATATTTTCAACTTCTCTCTACAGCTAAAGTCGACTTATATTATGAGCGATTCGAAACTATGATAGCGCTTAAAGCATGCCCTTTGTGAAAGTCATAAACCTAGGAAATATTTTTGATGAACACTTGGAAGATTTAAATCTCTCAGGCACATTAACACGTGGTGTTGTTGAAGTTTTTAACCAAAAATGTATATTAATTACAAAATGACGTGTGTGCATTTTTGTACCGCTATATGTTATGTCTTAGTCAGCCTTACCTAGTGTCTACATTAGGCAAATTTTTATCAAAACAAACGTCAAAATCAGTGCGAATATATACAAGGTAACCTTAGTTAAACAGCTGATTATTATTTTGCTTGTTACAGTTGTCAAACTGCATATATAAAAAACAATAATGAATATGCCATATTGTTGTTTTTGTGCAACTGTTGCCACCTTCCATAAATTCACGTTAAGTGTGACGTTTGTCTTGATAAAAAATTTTCTAATGTAGACGCTATGTTAAGCAGGTTGTCATTCGAACAGAAATTATTCAATTATTCAAGGAACAAATTTTTTATTCTTTTCGAACGAAAAAAATTTTTAAATTTAGAATAATAAATTATTCGATCAGTTTCTAACGATTAATCGAATAATTTTTCAAAACCATTTTTTGTTAAATTATTAAGTCTTTTTGAAATTATAAGTGCACAAGTTTTCTTTAGTTAGAAAAACTGTGTTGAAAATTATTGAAAATTTCGTTAGGATATATAAATGTGTAAACAAAGGAATATAGGAAATTTTTTAATATAGAATCTTAAAAGAGTTAGAGATTCAATGCATATTCCCTTATATCACGACTCTTCAACGCATACGAATTGAGGGTCTCAATTGCGGCTAGAAACAAGCTCTTCTCCTTATCATGTAGCTATGTTTATAGCGTAAATCTTTCCCTATTTATAATGCATATAAAAAATAGCCTAAGAGTTATTAAGTATATAAAGATATCGGAATATATTTCAATTTCCGCATTCGATTTAACGCAACAATTAAGATTCTGATCGCACAATTCCAAATAAGGGCATTGTACTAATCAAAAAGGATTGAAAGAAAATATATTTTCGACTATGAAAATATCGCCAGCTAAGGGTTCACAATAGGGTTTTCAAGTCGATTATAATCGAAGTCACGATTAATCGTGTCATTTAATCGTAATCGAAATCAGTAGACTTTACCTGCGATTACGATTAAAAATTAAAATAATAAAAAATATACTATAGTCACATAAGTATTTATTATAATTATTTTACACCTATAATCAATATAAAACTGTTAATTTTTTCGTTATCAGAAAACTAATGATGCATAATTTAATGCAGTTATCCATATTTAAAAGGCATCTGTCAACAAATAAATGTGATTAATTTTGCGATTATGTCTCTTAACATCACTTTCTAATTTGGTCACACTATGTGTTTAGGGTTGTTATCCCGAGAATTCCGGGGACAAATTTCCCGGGAATTTTGCCAATTTTTCACTTTTCGATTCCCGGGATTATTTGTCGGGAATCCCGTGGATTAAAAACTACCAAAAATGTGCATTTTTACCATTTTTTTTTTTTAATCAAAATTCTATAAAGAAACCTTGATTGAAAATTCGATGTAATTAACTCTAGAGAGTTTATTAAAATATAAAAATAATATCCGAACTAAGAAATACTGAAATGACAAAACTTAAATATTTGAAAATTCTATATGTCAAGAAAATATCTCTTCATCAAAAAAAAAAAAAAAAAATCTAAAATATTTCTATCGATTCAAAAGTTACACAGTTTTGGCCGATGAAAAACCATTCTATTATTCAAGAGTATGCAATCTTAGTCTCCACTGAAGGGTCGAAAACTGAAAATCGAATACCTAGTATACATAATATATATATATATATATATATATATATATATATATATATATATGGTATTGTATATATAATACTATACGATTTAAAGAGCTTGTATCGAAAGTTCAATTCCTTAAATTGGTATGTGGTTAAATCAAGATGTATGCTGAACTTGGGTATCAAGATATCAGGGCGTTCTTAAAAACGAAATGACGAACGAGTGCGCCAGGGACGGTTCGGCTGTGGATATATCAGAAACACAGATGGATATTCATATTCCTTTTGTCGAACTGTGGCATCTGATATGGAATTGGGCGTTAAAGAAAGGACCCGTATGTGGTCGTTGATACCCAGTTACAGGCCTTCAATTGATAGTAGAACTAGGGCTTCTAGTCTTACTTTTAAAGGGAATCCTTATGGAAAACCATAAGATAGGACAAATGTCGGAATGCATATGTAGATCTTCCAGATAATGATCAGAAGTTGTTTAGTGCCGGAAAATCACACATCTTTTGTGTGACTTTCCGACACTGCAGAAAAGCAAAGTGGCAAACGTTCTTGTGGATGTATTACTAAATTTCATAATGAGTACACAGGGGTTCTACAGAAGCCGTATACTCGAGGCACCCATATAGAGTGTAGGAAAGGTTTTTCTTTTTCGATGAATAAGGAATCATAATAGGTTAGAACTAGGGCTTCTAGTCTTAATTTTAAAGGTTAGCCTTACGGGGAAAAATCGAGTCCAAGATTCGGCTAAAAATATAGAACTTTTTTTGAAAATTCGATCAATAAAAACTAGATTTTTCTTAATGGTTCGGTTAAAGATTAAAAATAAAGATAAGAAATACATGTTAAGAAATACTTCAAATAAATAAGTTTTTAATTATTATTGCCCTAAAAATATCAAAATCTAAACTATTTAGTAAAATTACCCAATAAACTAAATAAACTATATACGTAAAAACAACAACAAATCCATTGAAATTCTCATAACATCATTAACAGTGAGAAATTCTCCCAACACAATACGTGACTAAAACATTTTATTATTGTTCTAATAGCTTTTCTAAATGATGTTCGTTCTTATTATTGGTTGCAATAATATTAACCCATTTTCGACCACTACTCGACCCCGTTAAGTTAAATTAATAAAATTTAGTATGGAATCTTTTAGTAACTGTGATCATAAAATCTAAAGATTTGTATACCTAGCTATTTTATTTTCCGAGATATCGGATGTTTCGAAAACGCATCAATGGTCAATTAGGGGTATGTTATTGCGCTCATATAAGAAGCAAACGTTTTAAAAAATTTTATGGGAAAATGAGTTTTATTTGACATTTAAATTTTGTTTTATGATGGATTTACAATTTGTATATTAAATACATATATCTGGTGCGAAGAAGAAAAATTAGAGTTGCAGCAACCAATACCATTCCAATCTCCTTAAAATGTCTGGAATCCTCAAACAATAACATCCATTTTTAAAGCGCAAGTGAAAACGAATATAGATTTTTTTTTTTTTTTTTTTTTTTTGTGAGATAAATTACAAACACTTATAACACCGCGATTTAACGGATCCAATTGTTCAAGAACTGAACATGATGTAAATTAAGTTTTGAGGTCAGGTTTCTTAGCTATAGATTAATAGTGTAGCATAAAAATAGAAGGAAGGTAGGTAGGTAGGTAGGGAAGGGTTGCCCAGCACTCAGAAGAGTGCTTGTGCATCCACTCTGAGACCTAAAGGTCCATTGTGAGTCCCTTCGTAAAGAATATAGAAAGAAACTACAGATGAGATATAGAAAAGAGCGGGAAGGAAAATGATAGAGAAAAAGCTGAGACCAAGAAAAGTATAGAAAAGAATAGAAAGAAAGAAAGAATAGAAGGAACTTAATTATATTTTTGTATGAGAAAAACGATTATTTATAGAAACTTGGAAAGAATAGGGCTTCAAAAATTCGTAAAATTAACGAGGGAAGTTTTACCTTCAAAGGCAATATGAAAACCAAAGTAATGATTCGACTTTCGGATGAGTTGTTATAAAATAAAAAGTGTTCATTTACTCCAGTATTCCAGTATTATGACTAATGACAAAACTATAACAAAAGAAATTACAAAAAAAAACTATTTTCATGTATAAATGTCAAAAAAAAAAAAAAAATAAAATAAAATAAAATAAATAAATAAATAAATAATATTGTTACAATTTTATGACTGTCATAAAGCTCAGAATACGGGTATTAATTTTCAGTGTCAATATTTCAAAAAAGAACTAAATTAGTTTATCGTTTTATGATTAATTAGTTTATTTTAACATTTCTTTATCCTTCATTTAACTCAATTATCTTGTAAATATTTTAAAGGTTTTAATTATTTATTTTGGCGGGAATTTCCGGGATCCCGGGAAATTTAAAAATTACATTATACTTTGACAATTTCCAAATTAATCACTGATGCATTTTCGCAACACCAATATTTAAGAGGTTGATGTTTCTATCCTTATAAATTATTTGTCATATTGTGAATACTTTCTTAGTTTTTGATATATTGACTCTCGTTTGAAAAGTTGTTTTAGATTTTTTGTAAAATTTTTTCAATTATTCTTTAAATTTTAAAAAAGTTATATTTTATAGACTTTTTTAGCCCGCTCTACGTGGGATAACAACTCCGCTGAATTCAAATTTTTTTCTTAAATTATTTAGTCCACATTCCAAGCTAAATATTTATGTATAAAACATTACCATTAACCTTATACTAAATGAGTTGGGGTATAGGTAATGTTATTGATGCGAAAACGCAACAGTGGTCGAAATGGGTTAAATATACATATATTTCTTTTATAGTGTCTCTTCTGTTGTTGCTCTGCTGTATTTAGTTTATCTTAATACTTTTTAATTGCTTTAGGCAACACTTAAGAATACAACTGAGAATATCCAATTTTCAATTTTTCTTCCCTTTTACTCTTTACTATAAGAGTAAAATCCCAATTCTCCTGATAAATACAAATAAATACTAAACTAATGTAAATGTAAATGTGTGTAAGTTCGTAAATTACATTACATTAAATATATATGTATGTATATGTATATTAAGAATACAACACAATAATAACAGCCATAAGCATTTTAACACACAAATAATAAAAACAGCAGCCACAAACAATTACAACAACAACAATAATAATAACTCAATTGAAAGAATATTTACATTAAAATTGTTTAAAATTAAATCGTTTTTAAATCATGTTTGTTAAACTATGCAGTGGTCCTTTTATCTTAGTTGTTATTGTAATAGTAAAAAGATGATGTTATTGTTTGATAAGTAAAATATTTTAATAGTTTTGACAAATATAATGTTAAAATTAAATAAATCTGTTTTCAATAAAAACAAATAAAAGATTTATGTTCAAATATATGTATGTATGTGTATGTATGTGGTGTTGATTACTTTGTTTTGTTTTGTTGTTTGAAGGGGTAAATTAACTTCATAAAAAGTTTAAAGAGATAAATTGTATGAAAGAGAGTGTTTGATTTAGAGCATGAAGTTGTCAACTGAAACTAATAATATTATTGGCAATATTTCAAGAAGTTAAATTTTGAAGTAATTAAGATTGAAAACAAATAAAATTTTATAAAATTTATGTAACTGAAGTAGCAAATTTAGCTTAAAATTATTTTTAATTACCCAGGAAAAATTATAAAACTTGTTTCAAGAACATTAGTTCTAGAACTGGTGTAGTCAGAACCACTTAAGATTCTTTAATAACATCCTTAGAAAACTAGTGGTGTCGCAACGTATTTTGGCACTTATGGAGTAGAATCGTATTGTGATTCTAAATTGGTTTTAAAGAATGCTTTTGAGAATTAATTTGTTCTCAAAACAAATTAATGGTTCCCAAATGATTTTCTAGAACTGTTGAAGAAAACTTAAAAGAAATCGGAAAAAATAAAGAAAAAGGTTATTAATTAATTTAAAAAGTGGCCTTTAGGAAATGGTTTATTAGAATGAAAAAATCATAGAAAAATATTGATTTTAATAACTGGTTCTTCAAACGTTCCGTAATGCTTCTATAGAACTAGTTTCGAGTGTGACAATTTCGAATAAAAATCATTGATTAAAGAACTAGTTCTAGAACCATTACATAGAATTAGTACTGGCTGGGTAACACTTCCACAGAACTAGTTCTGAGGGTGATAATTTTGAACAAAAATCATTAGCCGTAACGCCAAACTAGAACAAGTACAGACTATTTTTATATATTCTGGAACTATTTGTAGAACTAATACTTTTTTTTCCTGGGTAGAAAACATTTTCTACTTAGCAAAAGTCTCATTTACTTACTTTTTATGGACGCTTAAAAGCAACATATTAATGATTAAATATTTTTTTAAGAGTGACCCAAGCTTTATACACATATGGGACATTGTCAAAAATTTTTAATCTGACTGAAACTGAATTTAATAAGTTTTGTGGTAATACTAAGGACTGCGCATGAAAAAATCTATGAACATTTTAAGACTTATAACTTTTATTATACATGAAAAAAATTAGCGCCGTTAACTTGTTTACATTCCTTATTATTCTCAGTAACTATGTGCTAAATTTTGTTGTAATAGCATAATTACTGTTTCTTAAAATATTTTATTAAAATTCAAATTATGACGACCATATAAAACAATTGTCGATCACATATTTTGAAAAACTAGACTCCAAGTAGTCGTAGCATAAAAAAATAACTAAAATTGTAGCTTAAAACTTATAGTCGTACATTTGCTTAAACTACTATTACTTTCACTTTTTTGTAGCAGTACTTTTAGTTGTAGTCCAAAGCTACAATTTTGAATGTAGTGTAGTTTTTAAAATTGTCTCACATAAGTAATAATAGTTTTACCTATATTCATAAATGAAAACTGCTACCTTCCTTACTTAGTTTTAAAGGTAGTAAATAGAGTAACAATACAAGGCAGAGGGAACAACATAGGTAGCAGTAATTTTAATTTAATTTTTACTATTTTTTATGTATTAACATCTTTTATTTTAAATTTAATTAATATTTATCAGATTGATTAAAAATTTTAAATAGAATTCCAATTAAATAAAAATCCATAAAATTATTTTTGAAATATCTTAAAATTAAAGAATAATTCGCTTTTTTATTTTTGGTTTCATATAGCTCATTATTCATAAAGAATTTTTTTACATGGTTATTAAATATTTTGGCAGATTTTTACATGCTTCAATATATTATTATATGATGTAAAAAAAAAAAGAAAAGAAAGTTTCAATATTTTAATTTTTTTAACAGCGTAATTTTTAAATTAACAGCAGTATTTGCTCTTTTCAAATTTTCGTATGAAGTTTTATGTTTTTAAAAGTTTTAATTAAAATGTTTCAATGATTATAAAACTACCAACAATATGACAATAATATTAATCCGCGTAACTGTTCTTTACTTACAAAAATGTAGAGTTCCAAAAATAAAATATTATTTTTACTTTGGTAAAAATAATTAAAATAAACAGAATGAATTTGATCAAATTGTAATTTTCTTTTGAATAATTAAGTTATTTTTAGTGTATTGATTTTTTAGACGTAATTAATAATAGCTGCCAACAAAAGAGTAAAGTATACACATAAAGCTACTTTGGAAGTGGTGAAAATGCCCATATTTAATAGGAACTTGGTCGTATCTTTGCTGGTTGTTTTCATAATATTGTTTACTTTTAATTAATCTTTATAATGTCATATACTCTCAATCAAAAGAGAAAAAATATTTCGGATGGAATCGAAACAAAACTAACTTCCTTTATTCCATGAATTTTACTAATACACTGCCCTCCACTTGAATCACATTTTCTTAACTTTAATTAAGTATATCTCCTAAACTAAAGTTCAGAAAAAAATAATTTCTTGCGCAACCAAATTTCAAAGTGTTGGCTTTAGTTTCCTGAAGAAATAAAAAATACACATATTTTGTTAAAAAATGGTGGCATTACTCATTACTAATTGAATGCTAGAAGATAATAACTTTCATTTTTATAACCTAAAATTTAAAAATAAATTACAGTTTGCTTAGTTTTAAAGTATTTCTTATTCAAGTGACACACGAAAAATTACCACAGAAATACACGTCTTTAAATAAATGCATAATTTTAGTATAACAAAATATTTATTTTTTTTTTTTTTTATTTCTTCAGGAAACTAAAGCCAACACTTTGAAATTTGGTTGCGCAAGAAATTATTTTTTTCTGAGCTTTAGTTTAGGAGATATACTTAATTAAAGTTAAAAAAATGTGATTCCTTATTCAAGTGGCAGGCAGTGTATAAATGAATTTGCTAGTTATTTTGAAAATATGTTTTTATGTGCAAGCTATTGTAAAAAATGTTTTTTTTTTTAATATATCACCGGTTTTTGAGGTACAAGAAATACAAAAGTTGTTTATGTGTAAAAACGTTAACATGTCAACTTTTATAATTTTCGGTTAATCGGCAACACCTAAATTTGGAATGACTGTTTAATCCAATAACAAACTAAAAATAGTCGCTATAATGATCCAAAAATTCTCGCTGTACTCTGCAATTTATGTCAATATTTGTGTAACAAGTAGAAAATCAATACCTCAAAGTCAGATTTTGGTTCATCTGTGCTGCAATTGTTTGCATATGTGTCAAATTTTATTAATTTATAAAAACTACAAATCTTACTCTACAAAATAATAAAAACCGTTGTTAACGGGCTAGGTCCATATTAAAATGAAGGTCTTTAAAAAAAAAGTACAGGTATAAATTTTTAATCTGATTGCTTATAACATCACAATAATTCATAGTAGGCTAAAAAAGCTTATATAGTTTTTTTTCGCTAAATGTTAAATTAAAGAGTTATAGAGCAATAAAGAATTTAGTTACTTTTAAGACCTTTTTTAGAACAAAAGTCAAAGTCGACTGGTCGTTTAACGACCGATTAACCCAATTTTTGCTACAAATTATTTTTTATTCCCATTTACCAGAAACTGCGGGTGGAGCAAGCAAAATCAACACTTTTGTAAATTCCATACATTTCGTTTAGGTTTAAACAAATAGATCTTAATATGCCATTAAAAGGACTAAAATAAAAAAAAAATTCTTTACAATGGTCCATATATTTACAACTAAAATAAAAATGTATCTTTAGAATTTGAATTATCACGCATTATTACAAAATTAAACAGATCGATTATTTACAAGTTGTTATAGTGAAAAATCACTCGAGAATTTTTTTATTTATTTATTGAATCTGCCTTTTATAGGCTTCACAACAAATATTTAAATCTTAAAACTAAAACTAACGAGAGTCTAAATGGTTAAATGAGCCTCACATCTTTGAGTCCGTTTGTACCTCAGCAAGAAGTCTTGCTAGTGGGTTGGGTTTACTCTGTAGTTTAAGGATGTATTTTTCACTGAATTTCCTGAACTCGTCTTTAACTAACGGCACCTCTAAGTCTCTATAAATATTTTCATTTCTTATGTACCATGGTGCACCCGTCATAGTCCTAAGAATTTTTGATTGGGCCCTCTGTATAAGACCAATACTCGTAATACTGACCGTTCCTCATAATTGGTTTTAATACAGTTTTATACAGGATGACTTTATAGTCAAGGTTAAGCTTTGATTGGGTGTTGATTAACCAGTAAAGGCTACAAGCTTTCAACTTCAATGGAGTCTCTTGAATTCTATATGACGTCACCAAGTAAGTCGCCTATCTAAATGAAGACCATAGTATGTGACATGATCTGAATGGGGTATACTTATACCATTAAGTGTAACTGGAGGACAGTTTGCTCTTCTTAGGGCAAACGTAGCATGTCTACTTTTCAATTAATTTACCCGTATATGCCAGTTTTTTAACTGTGTCTCCATACGACGGAGATAAATATCTATTTTCTACGTGTGGGTTTTTATGGGAACTGAGTATTGCTATATCATCATATCATAGACAAGTCGGAAGTGTAAATTGAATAAAAGGGTAGATCCAAGAACACTTCCCTGTGGAACACCTGCTTTTATCTCAAATTCTTCTGTCACATACTCATTATACCTTTCTCTAAATATATGGTCAGATATATAAAACTCCAGCAATTTGTGGGTTAATTTTATATATTAGACCTTTGTGCCATACTTTGTCAAATGCTTGTGCGACATCTAAAAAAAAATTGCTGAACAATACCTCTTTAACTCAAAAGATCTCCTTATCTCTAACATCTTATCTCTCACTCGAGAAATGACATAACTTAGATTATAGGCCTTCTTGAGGACATCATAAATCAGTTTTAAAAATTTCCAATACACCCTCAAAATTTCGAATTTCTAATACTGTTATTATTTGGTTTATTTTTCCTTTTTTCAACTTCTTTGGAAAGTGGAAGACACAGGCTTTTCAACCATATGCTTTTGGCTTGTTCTGGACAAATATTGAAAACAAATTTTCAAACAACTTCTAGAAAAAATAAAATTTTTTCACAATTTATCCAGTTTAACTGCAATTTATTACAATTTTTTTTTTATAAAAGTATCGATGCATAGCAATAATTTTAAGGGCATTTTTGTTTTGAACTTAACCAAATTTAATATTTTTAAACTTATTAGATTTTATCTATAATGAATTACTAAAAATTTCCATACATTTTTAATTTTATCCTCAAAAATTAAAAACCAAGTAAAAAATATACAAAAAATATTTTGTCTTAAAATATAGGAAGAATTTTTGATAAAGTTTAGAAAATACTTAATAACTTTTTTAAGTTTTTAAGCGATTTCATAAAGGGATACCTCATTTTATTCTAAACAAAATAACATTTTAAACTTTGTAAAAAAATATGTGTAGTCTTTTAGAAAAAAATCAGAAAAATTTACATCAGTCAAAATTTCAAAAAATAAAAAGGAAATAAATTTAAAAATGGTGAATAATTTATTATTTAATATATAGTTAAAAAGTTACATCCTTCTGCTTTCAAAATCAATTTAAAAATCTTAAATTGATTTAAAATTTATGAAGCTACGAGATCTACAGTGCAGGAACTATCCTAAAAACGGTTTTTTCGTAATATCTCAAAATTTAGGGAGTGTTTTAAATTTTTTTTTTTTTTCTTAATTGTTTTAGGATGTCCTCAGAAAGATCTTCAACCCACATTAGATCGTTTTCCGAGTAAAAATAAGAGGTGTCATTTTTTAGCAGCATGTTAATTAACAAACTTCTTCTATTAAAATCTCACCATTTTTTAATTTATTATTTTAGTTTACAATATCCATGATAATTTATGATCAATATATATATATTTTTTTTAAATTGGTTTGAATAAAACTCTTTTTAAATGAGTCACTTTTAACCTTAAATTATGTCTTTCTCTGGCAAGGTAGTAACATTTATTTATCTTGTCTGCTTTTCAATTTTGAAAAACAATTAATAAACAATACTTTGACTCCACCTTTATTATAAATACATTATATATACCTGAACAAAAAAAATCCATTCAAACATAAATTACATACATTTATTTCAAAGAATCTTAACCAACGAAATATCTACAAAAGAAAGAAAAAATCACTTTCAACTTATGTTACATGTGGTCGCTCGTATGCATTTTTCAATATGATAGACAGACGATCAAAGACAGACACACCATCACAACCACCACCACCTTGTTCGTATCATACATTAATTTTGTTAAGTCAGAACTTCCATAGAATTTTAACAATTCCATCCATTGGTTTTAAAGTGTATAGTCATCCGGTGCCGTTAATTATGAACTTAATGACAACGTTTTTTCGGTGATCGTGTTGATCATGTTGCAAGTTGTAATGATTTCTCTTCCAGAGTATATGTTGGTTGTTTCAAGTTATATGAAATTCATTTTGCTAAAAAGGTTTTTATTTTTCCTGCTTTTATAACTTAAAATGTTAGACCTTTTTTAATAATATAATTTGGATTTTTGTGTTTAAAACAAATTTATCCGCTGTGGCAGATCTGTTTTATCTTTAGAACATTGAACATTTTTCTCTTCACAAGATTTCTGAATTTTTTTTTTTTTTTTTTTTCTGTAATTGATGTTTAAAACATTTAAATTAAATTCGTAGAAGTTTACTATAGTTTTAAGTGTAATTTTTCGAAATTTATTACAAAGGTCTTTACTTTTATGGTTACAAGAAAAAAAAAGAAAACCAGTGTCCCAGTGTTTGCATTTTTACATAGTTTCATGTACATTATTGCAAGTTTGTCTTCAGCTAGACAAGTTCACACGCTTTAGAAAAGGTGTTTAAAAACATGAAACATTCCAAAGTATAATAAAGTTTAAATTTATTGAATTGTTTCTTTTTTTTAATTATATGTTTTCCAAGAAATTAAAAAGGATTATAGAAACTTTTTAATTTATGATATTTTTACTAAGTCCATAAAAATCTGGCAGATACTAATGAGAAGTGACTTTATAATATTTAAAAAGAAAATGAGAACACTAAAAGCGAATTACTTAAAATATTCTTATTTTTGATGGCTTCCTAAAGTCAGTTTTAGTCAGCCATAAACTGGACTAAAATCTACTACATTCTAAAGAAGATTTCAGGACTTTCTGCCCAAACTCAAATATAAATGTAAAGGAAGCTTTAGAAATTTTAGAATTTTGCCAATTTCTTTTTTTAGGAAGTAACATTTAATTTTGAGTCATCAAATATTTCTTCAAGAATTCCAATGGAAAATGAAAGCGTACCAGTAGTCTAGCAAAACCCTTAAAGGTTTTTCAAACTTAGTAAGAATTTCGGTTTTATGGGCTCTTGAAATTAGAATTTTTTTGAGCACTTTTTTCATTATGTATGAAAATAAAAAACATTTTAATCAATAATATAGAATACATAGCTTCTCTTAGATATTGTGTAAGATTTTTATTAAATGCCCATCTCTTTTTACGCCCACTTTTCATAACAAGATTGTTTGCAATATATAAGTGGTCAAATTATTCAACCAATTTAACTGATATTTTGCACGTATATATATATGCAAAATATAATATTGTATCCTATGTTTCCGAAAGGAAATACAATATTAATATTAACGCCACGCCCACTCTTTGTAAACAATTTTTTTTTTTTTTTTTTTGAAAAATCAAATGAAATTTAGCACATAGTATATCAAGTATTTTGCAGAGAAAAGTATGGGCCAAAATATAAGTTGGATGTCACACCCAGTTTTTAGCCCACTTTCAGTAAAAATTTACTTTGCTACTTACTTGATGATGCTAAAGGTCCCTTCGAACGGACCGCGAACGGAATAAAAGGAAGATTTTGAAGGAATAGATATTAATTTTTAACATGTTTAAAACTTAATAAACAACAATTTATTAGTTTCTTTAATAATAAATATTTTAGCGGTAAAAATCAGCGTTTTTATTTAGGCTAGCAACCGCCTACACTTTAAATCTAGTGGGAAATGGGCTCAAAATTTTTTGAACACTGTCCATAGGTTATATGCGTACCAAATATAAAAAATATCTGATGACCGTTAAAAAATTGCCATTTTTTTTATAAAACTCTCGTGGAATGAGCGATATATAACTTTCATAATTGTTTTTAGGACAATGCTTACTTTCGAAACCCTAACTTCGGTATAGTCTGCCATGTTAATTTGTAGTCCTTTATAATACCGAGTTACTTCATAGATTATCTAATAATTTTAATTAATTTTTTTAAGGCGAGTGAAATTCTGGATTCAACATCTTCTTAAAAATAGAACAAGATCAATTTTTGTGAATGACATTTAGGCCACTCCTGATATTCTAAATCAGAATAAGATTTTTGAAACAAAAGCGGGATTTAATAAAAGAAAAATAGCAAATAAATAATATGTGTAATAAAAACTTACAAAGTTAAATGACCTGAATTTTATGTTAACATTCAGATTTTTTATGTACATAACTATTTTTTTTAAACTTATGTCCATAATACCTTAACCTCTTAAGCGCACATACGTGTTCCACTTCCTTATTATCATTTTTATTACATATTTTTTTATATATTTTGTTTATTTATATTGAATGACATATCTTGTGTCCGTGTAATAATAGTTAAGAGCTGTTAAACTTGATTGATTTCTCTAGATAAGAAAAAAGGTGAAGAATCTTTTAATAGGTTTTTTTTTTTCAAAAACATTTTATTTATTTTCTTATTCATACATACAGTCTTTATTGCATGTTTATAATGGTTGAATAAATAAAACATTTATTTACCCTTTTTTTTATTTACTCCCGTGAGTATTATTTAATAAATTTTATTACGTTTATTGTAAGAACAATTTTACAAAGTTTTTTTTTTTTTTTTTTTTTTTTTTTTTTTTTAAGCATTTATGTTAATAATAAATTACGACCGACCAACAATGACAATAGTCTGAGAGTGCTGCCAGATTATTTAATTTAATCAGTGTATAGTTAAACGAAAGGGAATTTTAATTTTATAATATTCTGATTTACATTTCCAAAAGATATGAGGCTAATGAAATATTTTTCATATTCTTCATTGGAGAATAAAAATAATAATTTTATAAGTACATTGAATATTTTATCGAGGTGGAGCTCTGACAAAGGTCTATCCTGCCAAAACGGAATTGGTACTCTTCACTAGGAAGTACAGAGTTTCTAACTTTACTCTTTCGTGTCTGAATGGTACTAAAGTGAAATTATCGGAGCACGCGAAATATATATTGATTCTGGACAGGAAGTTGAACTTGACATTAAAAAGGATTCAAGAAGGCAGCACTATATATGTACGTGCAAAAATGCAATTGGCAAACGTTGGGGATTGTAGTCTGTTGGCCATGTTTACAGAAAATTACCATCAGGAGACTAATTTAAAGACTTCAAAAATCGGTGGCACCTTGTATTACGGGAGCTTCACTCCCAAAGCTGATCTAGAGGCTTCTTGCACCGTATTCACATTGATACAGTAGGTAGAGGAATAGCTTAAAGCAATTGGACAACAAAGGGTTTTTACACTTGGACATTGTTCTTTGTTTAATGGCGGGGTGATGTGGTCAAGATTTACATTGGTAACTGCCATGACGGCCTTACCCCACGGTGGTCTTACCACTGGGTGAGGTACAATGCGCCAACCAATGCTCCCATGTGCCAGTTAAGAACACACAGGTGGCAATTTGAGAGACTCATTGTCTGGATAAGTCCACTCCCCTTTGCTTAGGAGTTCGAGCTATCTAATCTCCTGCCGCACTATTGGCGACTATGCAACACCACATCGGGACTATAAACTCCTTCCTGCGGTTTAGGTCTAAACCACAGCCACCACGTGACTCCCCGAAGGACCTCTCCAACAGCCAGTCCAGTACGACAACACCGACAAGCAGGTGTTACCGTACCAGGAGCTACTGGCTCCCGTGGTACCAGATTGTGTTAAGTCTCTGGTGAGGCCCCGAAGATCCTTTTCTCCCATTATAGACCCACAGACAAGTCCAGGCAATGGTGCACATTTTTATACCTGCCATACTGTTACGCTCTCTAAGACCGAAGTTATCTTAGAGTGTAACATGACAGGATTTTCTCTACCACGTATGAGCTATACATAAAAGAAAAGATTTAATCCAAGAAGAGAAGCCGTCGTGGCGAATGGTGGGGTGAGATAAACTTCTGTAAACTTGATGGAGGAGTCGGTGGTAAGGTTTAAGGTACTGTCTTCCAAGCGGAAGAGATAGCTATAAATAAGCCAAGAAAGGCTAAGAGAAAAAGACCTTATTAATTTAAGGCATTAGAATAATAAAAGAAAAAGAAAGAAAAAAATATGGAACATAAGACCTATTATTCAAAAACGACTACCCCTAAGCCACTTTATCCCCATTACGAACCCTATAAGTTTACTAAGCCCGTAACCACCTCTAGTTCGTGTAGCATGTGGCTTCCAAACCACTTCAATCTACTACGCTGACAGAGTATATGCTCTATTGTCTCTACCTCCTCCACATCATCGCACGTCCTACAAAAGTCTGATGTGCCAATGTCCCACTTACTAGCCATATTCCCTATTGCGAAGTGACCAATAATCATACCCACAATGACCCTTAGATTCCCACGATTTATGCCCAGAAGATGTTTCGAATCTGCTACTTTAAGACTAGCCATAACGCTCTAGATACCTTGCAGTCCGTTCTATTCTTCCAAGCATGATTCGTTCGTCCTGATGCCCATTCCCTTATAGCCATGAAATATGACCCAATTGGAATCCTAAGCGATAACTCCACAAAAGACCTGTCCAGCTCTGAGCCGTTATTGTCGAGAATATCGCAGTGACCAGGAACCCAACAGAGTCTTATCCTGGAGACATCCATTAGCCTTCTCAATTCCTTTCTGCACTCAAGCACTAATCTGGATCTAACACAATGACTTGTGCTGCCTGACTATCCACATAGATAGTTACCTAAGTGTAATATTAACTAAAAAAATAGCAATTTTTCTATAATTCTTAAATTTTACATAAAAAATTAATACATAACTATTAATACTTCAATCTGGTAGCACTGTGTTTGTACAAAAAATGTCTGCTTAGTAAACAACACAAATTGAGTAATAGACAAAGAGTTAGAGAGGGACAAGGTAAGTGTAGGGGGCACACAGAGCTAGTGTAAAAGAGGAGTAGTAAGAATTTTCTCCACCTGTGCTGTTATGTTTACTAATTATATACAATAGCAAGGAGGCAAAAAAAGTGAAATAAAATTATATTTTAATAAAAACAAAGAAAAAAATATTCTAAGCACGTTAAAATAATGTACGAGTATAATGTTGTTGTATATTGAAAAATTATACTCTGGCAAATGGCAGAGAATTGTAAATGAGTTGTACACACTCACACACGTACGCAAGTTACAAGTTAAGAAAATCATGCACAAGTAATAAAGTAAATATTTGAGAAGTTATGTGAGAATTTGGGGCAAGAGAAAAAAGTGGGGGGGGGGAGGGGGTATATTAAGATTCCTTACAAAAATAAAGAAAAAATACATAATAAATAAATCATATATATTTGTTTTTTGTGTGCCCTTGTAATTATTTGGAAAAAAATTATTTAACGGTTTTTCTACTTGTAAGCATGTGTAAAACAGGAAGTATGATTATAGATTTAGTTGTTGTTGGTATCAATGGTTAATTAGATATAAGAAAATCTGTAGAACTAAATGCTTTTTAATACGAATTAAAATTAAAAAAAATAATAATAAAGCATTTATAAGATTCTGTTATTTTTAATAATTAAATTAAATAAAAATAAATTGTTTCGTATATATGTAGATATTTTAGCTTATTTTGTCTTGTAGGTTATGTTTCATTTATAGCCCTCAAATGTTTTTTGTTGTTACAATATCTTTAATTATTTTCAATATTGTTGTTGTATTTTGTATACGTGACTGAAACATATTCTTTTTTCATTTTAATATTTTTTTTTTTTTTCTATCAAAAGACAAACAAACATCAATAAAGAAAAGCCAAAAACAACATACACACTTACTCACTCTCTCTAACATAAAATGTAAATAAAATAGTAAACCAAACAAAAACATAAAATACTGGGAAATTTGTTATTCTTGTTCATATCGGGTTGTCCAACTCATAAACATTTGAGTTTGAATAGAAAGACACGGGCATCAGCAGCAGCAAAGCAAGTTATAGAAGAAATGTTTTAAAATACTAAAGAAGAGTAAAAAATATCATCACCATCGCAATCATCAGCATTATAAAACAAAATTCCCTATATGATTTTTTATTTTTCTTTTAATTTGAGGGATGAAGCATTGAAATATCCAGCGGTATAGTAGAATAGCAGCAGTAGAGGAAAGTAAAATGAAATGAAAATAAAACATATACAAAAACAACAAATCCAGCAACTACAGAAACACATATACACTTAATAATCAGCCTGCAACATAAAATTAATGTTTAAACGACAACCAAACAATTCATGACGGACCAACTAATCAACCGACCGACCAACAGACATTCATACAACTTGATAAGGGAACATTATTTTATAATACTACAGCAACAAAAAAATAAATTTTTTTTATACATTTGTTGTTGTTGTTGTTTTATGTTCATTCTTTTTCCCAAAGAGTTTTTTTACATGTGGGTTCTTGTTTGCTTAAACAGTGAAGAACAGAAAAATATCTAACAGTGTTCCTATATTCAAAACAGCAACAATGTGACATAAATTTATATTAAAAGAATGGAGATTATAAACTTCTTAGCTAATGGCTTAGATTTTTAGATTTCCCAAATTTAGACTTCTATACCATTTCTTCACATGACCATTGGAAGAGAACGCTTTACACCGACTGATTCTTTGGATCCCATATCCAACCACTTTATCTTATACATTATGTTTGTATATCGGCCGGAACTTTTGTAATATCTAAAATCTCTTCTATATTAATTTCCAAAATTAATAGTACCTAATTTCAAGGAATAGAATGACTAAGATTAGATTTAAATTCTCTAAATTGTAACTTCTATGCCATTTCCCTTTATATGCATATAAAACTAAAATTTTATTCCAGATACATACGTCAGTACACATCCTTATATTTATCTATGGAATTCGATCTTGTTCATATTATCAACGCATTTAAAGTGATCGCTTTTTTTTAATATAGACCGAAGCGTTTGTAATTTAGCTCCTCTAACGTTGCTGGCTTGTTGGCATAAACTAACGACTTAAGGTAATCCGATAAAAATAAATTGAACGGATTTGGATTGCATGAGAGAGATTAAATTCTAGAGTTGCTTTAATTCTATTAAAGTCCAATTAATGAAATTAAATGATCAAGAGGCTTCCGATTTATGTTACTATTGATCTTGTAAAAGTGTTGGCCTAGATCTTTATGTAAAATTCAATACACGCAGTTCCCAAGAACATGAAATCGTCTTATTTGGATTAGTTTGTACTGAAGAACATACGGCAGCGACATTTTTCATTTTCATAAACCACAGAGTTTTATTAGGCGTTAAAAATGTTTTACGCCTGCAAATTCCCTGATTTAAAGCAAATAATGTAGCGTTTGTTTTAAAGTTAACACAACATAGGAGCTCGATTGTTTCTCAAATTGAATTTTCTTCATTCCGGTTTCAATTTTTCTCTGAAAACTATGGCGATACGAGTTTTAAGAAATGAGGATTTTTGGACGAAGACATTATAAATTAATTCTGTTGGACCTTAATGTGTAAAAAAAAAAATCCTAATTAATACTAACGGCATATTTCGCTCTTGTACGATTTATCACTATTTATTAAAAAAAGAAATTATTTCTAAAATATAGTAAATAATATATT
This sequence comes from Protocalliphora azurea, assembly GCA_932274085.1. Taxonomy (NCBI): domain Eukaryota; kingdom Metazoa; phylum Arthropoda; class Insecta; order Diptera; family Calliphoridae; genus Protocalliphora; species Protocalliphora azurea. Next base: position 3,566,082 of record OW026521.1, on the reverse strand, counting down.
TATTTCTTTAGTATCTTCGATTTTCTTTTTCTTAGCTTTGCAAAGCCTTCAGATACCCAACAAAAACCAAGCAAGAAGTGCTTCTTAAAAATGAAAATTTTTCGACTTCGAATATATATTTAAATGCATATTTTGGAATTTTTTGGAAGTTATTAATAATTATTTCCAAAAAAGTCAAAATAAATGCATTTTTAGCCGAAAAAAGGCTAAGAAAATTGCAATTTCACGAGTTTTAAAAAAATATATAAATACAGTTTTAAGAGAAAAACTTCAAAAGAAATGAATAATAATAATAATAAAAAATAAAAAAGAACATTCTACCAATGACAACTATAGATTAAAAACAATACTTCTGCAACTCTTTTATAGCACAAAGTACTTCCTTACAATGACAACACAATGATAAAATCATTACTTTTTCAGTTCTTTTTTTTTTTTTTGCTGGATAACTATAAAACTTTTTTGTATATCCCCGTATTTGTTTCAGCCTGATAATTATTTTCACATGTTCAAATATTTCGCATGTATGCTTAAAAAGTTTTCCACTTCGAAAGAGAATTGAATATTGATCCTAAAGAATTTTTTTAATTCTTTTAGTATAACACCAGTAACGGTCGTGAACTCCCTGTTCCTAAAAACTTAGTGAATGTAAGATTGAACACATACTTAATTACTTAATCCGGATTAACCCTAAATTGTTTTTTTTTTTTTTTTCTATGATGAATTATACAAAGTTTACAAGGAGAATAACAGATACGTTAATTAACTTAAAGTTACTGACTTCAAAGCACAATTGTTTCATTTAAAAATATCAGTCAATAAAATCTTGGATTTTCTTGCACACTTTCATGAACGGCGGCGATGGAGTGTGGTCGCGATGGCCCATAGTCTGCTATAACACTCACTTTAAAGAAAATTTTGTCATTTGAACTTATTGCAATGACATATTTCTCATTTTAGCACAGATTACTGTAAATTATTATTTTTTCTCTGCGGGAAATTGGTGCAACTTTCAGTAATGGACCGGTCCCTTACTACCGGTTGAGTACAAAATGACACCTTACTCGTCACCAAAGTTCCAGTTGAGAACCAGTTGACACCACCACATGATTGTCAAATGCGCAATTAGCAACTCGTGCGCAATAATAATTTGTGGCTGAGTTTTGTTTGAACAACGTGTAATCGATTCGGGGTGCCGTCATCGATATTAAATAAATAAAAGAAATTTAAAAAAGAAAAGTAAACAGTTTTAATGAAATTTTTATTATAATCATCGACACTGAACATGTATTCTTGGACCAGTCCTGTGGCCAAGATGCTAATTAGCCACCTCCAATGACAATCCAATATAAAAGTGACAGGTTCCTCTCATATAAAGTTCCGGTACTGGAACCGGTCACTAGCCCTGAGAACCTGTCATGTGACTGGTTTTGAATCGGTTCTGTTTCCTTTTGGGCTATTACATCTCGATTCAAAATTTACGCTCTTTTCGGCCTCTTTAATTGATGAACTGAAGTATTTTAACATTTTATAAGAACATGAAAATAATTAAATTTTTAGTACATTTAGTATTCTATATTTAGTATTCGTCCCTTGTGGGTAGCGGATTCCTATTTCAGAATCATTGCAATAAATAAAACATTACTTACTGAAGCTACTTCAGCTTGATATGATATCTTTCAAGGGATTTGATACATAACTTCGATATGTGGATTCTTTCGAATTTAGGAGACACCAAAACTTTTTAGAATCCACACAATAATATAGATCTCAATATCAGATCTATATTTTTGTGTGGATTAGATGTTCAATTTACAGATTTTTCTTAAAAAGTTAAGCAAATATTAATTTGCATAAGGACTTTATTCTCGAACAATCTAATCTCCCAGTAGAAGTTAAAATCTGGGAAATGGAATTTTGAATTTTTCTCGTTTTGAGAAAGTTTTGGAAAAATGGTAACAGATAGAAGATGTGTTAATGATTATACCATACCCCAACTATTTTATGATAATAAATTCCTTAAATATAGCAATATATTAATGAAATTTTGGCATATATAAGTTTTGTATATGTACACATCTTTATATAAAATTTCAAAAATTTTACACCCATTGGTCCATAATAGTAGCCATATAAAATAATAGTAGGCATATAAAACCTGTTCCAAAGATCACTTAACGCTACGCTTAATACATGTATCGGTATACATGTATACCCCCTCCCAGAATTTTGAAGCATATACACAATAGTGTAGGGTATCATGTGGTCAGGCTTGACCGACTATATCTTCCTTACTTGTTAATGTATGCGTTTATACGAGGTTACTAGAGTGCAAAACAAAGTCAGAAAATATTATCTTTTCCTTCAAAAGGAGACACAGAAAGAGAGAGTTAAACGGTAAAACTGAGTGAGATCGATATATTTTAGATAGATTTTTATAAGTTAGTACAGTAATGATGGACATCGAGGCATATGTTGTTCTTATATGAACAAGTTCGATCCAGGACTATTGTAGAATTGTTGCAGTGAGAAAGAAAAGAAATCGATAGAGAACCTTTTTGTAACTGTCCCGCTTTTAAGGAAAACAGAATTGCAAATTTGGCAGTTCCTTCATATATGATTTAACAAATTAATCAGATATTTTTATCAGGAACTTGTATTCGTTTATGACATTGATCTGGAACAAGGACATGTACATGTTTTCCATATCTTTAGTTATCACAACAAGATCAACAAATAGACCCTTATGTTTGTCATATTATTCTATTATTTCACAATCCGATCGGAGTGAGCGTTATTAATCCCAATGAAGGAACTCTCTTTATGTTAGCATGTATGTATATTAGTAGGACTATGTTTTTTATATAATAAACATACTAATCACTTAACAGAAGTCTGAATATAGGTATACATATAAGTATAAATATTTTTACACAATATCCTAAAATAAGTAATTCAGATTTTCTCATCGTGAATTTCTCAGCTAGAAAAAGAAAAGTCTGAAATTATTTATCTATAGCCAAATTATATGTAACATATACTTTTCTTTTTGGGTTAACCTATGCTATAATTTTGTTCTTGATTATATAAACAATATTATAGTGTATTTTTTTTTTTTTTTTTTTAGTTTAGTATAGTTCAACGAAATAAGCGTGTGAGCGCGAGTGAATGTGTGCTGCATTTTTTTTAGAACATAAAAGAGGCATTAGCACCATCATCCATTTGTAAACATACAAAAGAAAGAGGAAAAAAAATAAAAGCAGCAACAACAACAATATCAATAAAAACAAATAGGTATATAACTTATATATGTGAATGTATGTGTTTATGTTTGTTTATACACATACATTTAAACGTACAAATCATATGTGAAAAATGGGGAAAAATGTAATAAATAATACAGGGAAATCATCCCGTTTCCCGATTCCTGTTTTATAAATTGCAAAGAGAGTGTATGTGTATGTGTGTATGTTTCTATTGTTGTTTTTGTTTTTTCTTCTTCTTTCTAAACTCACGCACTTTTAGACTGCAAAGTTATACGGCGCGGTGCTCTTTTATAAAAGGCCTTAGAAAGCAGGGATTTTTTACTGCTGCTGTTGTTCCTCCACTGTTTCTTTTATTTAATGTGTAGTTTTTGTTGTTGTTATTGCTAGAATTCTTGTTGTTGTTTTAATGTGTTTTAGTTGTTGTTGTTGCTGTTATGTTGCATTAATATTTGACTGTGTTTTTAACATGCAGAGCCCAAAAAAAAGCCAGTCGAAAATTTTCCCTTATACTGTACGGACGCTGGATACGGAAAAACGTAATGAGAGAGATTACGGTATCAGTTGTGTTTTTGTCTTATGTTTTACAATACAATTCTTTAACATTCTGCTTTTTCATTAAAATAAAAATTTAAATTATATACTAAATAAATATCAACATATACTATTTATACATAAATGTATGTAAAAAGTAAAAAAAGAAAAATCGATGTAATGTTTTATATTAAAGTGTTGGTGTAATTAATTAATAATAATTGATAATAGTGTAATTAATTAATAATAAAATAAAAATAATTTATAAATTTTCTTTTCAATCATCATTATCTACTGCTACTACAACAATTCAAAAAAAACAAATACAATATTACATGTCTGCCATGCATTAACAAAAAAAAAAAAAATGGATATTTGTGTGTAGAAAAAATATTTATTAATTAAAGCCCACAAAGAAAAATATTTAAAAGAGCTACATAAGTAATTAAAAAAAATATTTAAATGAGTTAAAATTATTACAACACTATTTATGGATGCCCTTATAAGGAATTAAATTACAAAAAAAAATCACTATATATAGAAAATACTAACTGGAAAAAGAAGAAGCTAAAAAAATCTATACTAGGATATATAAATCCTGTTATAAAATAAAACGAGTCTTCCTGTTTTTTAACGTGTAAAACCGTTTATTTTTGTTATTTTATTTGTTTTTGTGTACTCCCTCTTTTTCGGTCTCTCATACTTACATTTCGTTCGTTGAATTTACGTACACGGTTGCTTGCTCACTCGTATTTTAAACGTTCTCTTCGTCTATCGTTTGTTACACAAACTTTTACTTTTACTCTTTATCACACATTCTCTTGCTCTCTAAAACAAATAACAGCAATATACCGTAAAAAAAAAGAACAACAAGAAGAAGTGGTCCTTTTTCTCATTCTGCCTAATAATAAGGAAATAATGTACATGAGTTAATTCTTGTATGTGTAAAATATACCAAAAATAAAATAAATAAAAAAAAAAATAAAGTGAACCCTTAACAAATACATGTACTTCAACTAAAATAAAATTGATAAAAAGAAGAAAATGTATTAGAAGAAAAAGTAAATAAAAATAATAATCTACCAAAAAAAAAAAAAAAAAGAAAAACCAAAAAAATAAAAATAAAGCAAAGAAATTTAAACATCATACTATTCTAGTGTCATATACCTGAACCAAAAAAAAAAAAAAGCGAAAACGAATAAAATTAAAGAAAAAAACAAAATATGTTCAACAAAATCTAACACTAAACATAATACTCGTTAATAAAAAATTAAAAAAAGTGAATAATGTGCTAAACGTTTCAAAAATAAAACTAATTTATTTATTTAAAAAAAAGTTTTATTTTTTAAACCAGGATTAAAATTAAAACTAAACAAATGTCTCCCCCACCCATGCACACTTACGCCAAAATTTCTCTCTAAACAATGCTTTTATAAGTAACGGTTCTTTAATTCTCTTGTGTTATTTATGGATTTGTTATGATTAAGGGAAATTACTTTATGCTCCATTAAGTAAAAACAACGGCATCAGCAACAAAAACGTCAACCTACCAACAACTTGAGAAAGGATACCTTAAATTTCTCACGTTTTATTATTTGGGAATATTTCTATTACTTCGCCGACGGCACAATGTTGTGAGAAAAAAAAAAACAAACAAAAAAGGATAAAAGTCCAAAATTTTATTATGGTAAGCTTGTGACTTTCCCCCTTGCTCGATTAGAGAATATAAACTTAAAGAAACTGGTTAAAAAAAATTTAGAAATTTTTAGAGGGGAAGAATAAAAGTGTTTGGTAACTTTAGAATTTGGGAAAATTTTGTTCAGTTTTGGTTTAGTAATAAACAGAGTGATAAAGAATATTAGAAACATTTGAATATATATAATAGATAGAATACTTTAAAAAAAAGAAGTAAATATTTTATACAATAAATATTATTTTGCAACATTTAATAAATACAAAATCCTCGAATCTTGTGTTATGAATTTTTTTAATTTTTTACTTCTTAGTCCATCCTATCCTGACTTTTACTATTGTCACAAATTAAAAAAAAAAAGATTTTCTTTTTTATAGAATTTATAATCATTCTATTTGCTCCCCTGTGACAGAAAATTATTTTAATAAAGCCTTCATTAAGTTAATTGTTTAGGCTTAGAGGATAGAAATAATATTACAGTATTTTATTTTAGTTCGATCATAGAAAGTACGTGAAACTTGTAATGATTCTTTTTTTTTTTTTTTTTTTTTTTGCATATGCGTTACTATATTTTTTAAAATAGCCCAGCGGAATACAATCTCTTACGCCCTTAGTTCTTTTTAATTTAACGATAATAGAACCACTGCTTTAACTTATAGCTCTTTAAGCTCTAATGATTGGTCTTGACTTTCACAATTTCCTCTTGTCATACCCAGGAAAAAAAAAGAACTGAAAAGTAATGATTTTAACCTTGTGTGTATTTAGTGCTGAAAAAGAGCTGCACTAGTAGAGTTTTTAATTCATGGTAGTCATTGGTAGAATGTTCTTTTTTATGATTCTTATTCATTGTTTTTGAAGTTCTCTTAAAACTATGTTAATATAATTTTTTAATATAAAAATTGTTTTAGCTTTGTTGAAATATAATAAAAATTCTTTTAAATTGGTGAAATAGTATGTTTCTTAGAAATTATTAACACTTTTTCTGCTAAAAATACATTTATTTTCACTTTTTGGAAGTAATTATTAAAAATTTCTTAAAAATGTTAACCATTCACTTGGTTCTAATTTTTGAAGTACTGAAAATGTTCATTTTTTTTTTGCCGGGTAATTGTTCCCTATTCCCTAATAAATGCATGATCTTGAATCTAGTTTGACATCCAAGAATTTCTGAAAAATTTTGCATTCCCGTTTCATGTTAAAAAAGAAAACAGTTCAGTAAACTCTAAACCCTTAACAGTATTTCCAGAAAAATTTTGTCTCATATCACCAACCCGAAGCTAAAAATCCCCACTTTAAAATGTAAATCACCAAAATGTTTTAATATAAAATCAAGTTTTTTAAATTGAAAATGTATTGAAAATTTTCTATAAAATTGTTTAATAATCATTAAAAATTTATTAATTTAACGAACATTATTTTTAAAATGAATTTCCTATAAAAGAAGATTAATCAAAACTTTCCTAAAACAAAATTATCTAATATTTCCTATAAAAAGAAAGTTTATTAATGTTCCCAATAAAATAAAATTTATCAATAATTTCATATAAAAAGGAAATTTGTCAAATATTCCTAAAGACGGACATTTAATGAAAATTTTCTGTAATCAAAACATTTACCGAAATTTTCACAAAAAAGATAATTTTTCAAAAATTTTCTATAAAAAGAAAATGTTAAATACATAAAAGAAAATTTATCAAAAATTTCGTATACAAAAAAAAAAAAAAAAAATGTATTACATTTTTCTATAAATTAAAAGTTTGCCGAAAGCCATAAGAGCTTAATATTATGAAATGAGTTGAACAGACTGTTTCACAGATAATTATTTTTTATTTGCTTTTCGAGAAAAATGAATATATATATATATATTTCAAATTTAATGGGGAATGTTATTATCATTTGAAAGAACATTCTTTGGCATTTCTTTTCTGAAGATTATGTCTATCAACTGTTGGCCGTTACTACGTCGCAGTCGGTCCATCCGTTGGGTCCAATTTTCGATGACTCGTTCGAGCATTTCGACTGGTAACTGGCGAATGACACGCGTGATGTTTTCCTCCAAGGCCTGAATCGAAGCGGGTTTGTCCGCATAAACTTTAGACTTTACATACCCCCACAGGAAAAGGTCTAACGGTGTGATATCACACGATCTTAGTGGCCAATCGACCGGCCCAAAACGTGAAATTATATGCTCACCGAAGTGTTCTCTCAATAAATCCATTCATTGATGCGATGTGTGGGAAGTAGCGTCGTCTTGCTGAAACCAAATGTCGCCGAGATCGCGAGCTTCAATTTCAGGCATCAAATAGTCGGTTATCGTGGCACGATAACGGTCACCATTGACGGTTACGTTCGCACCGGCATCACTTTTAAAGAAATATGGACCGATGATTCCACCGGCCCACAAACCACACCAAACCGTTGTTTTTTCTGGATGAAGTGGCAGTTCTTGAATCTCTTCAGGTTGCTCTTCTTGAAAAATTGTACAAGAATAAAAAAATATTGAAGTAGTTTGTTTATTTTCTAGCGAAAAATGAATATTTTATGTGAGCGTTTCAGTTTTCGTGCTTTATGATGTTAAAATTTATATGTATGCATGTTCTACAAGATGTAAAAGATTTTTTTATTACTTTATTTCAAGATTTATTTAGTGATAATTTTTCTATATATTTATTACATCTTCCAGAAGATTATCTGGCGGTAACTTCTTTTTTCACCTAGATGATTATATATCAATATTGGCTATTTTTCTTCTAGGTGTATTGATTTCTTATTGCTTAGATATGTCGCCTGTGACGCACAATATCTCCCGATAGGGGAAAGTTCCGCAATACAAATATGATTATTGCGACAATAAAATTTTTATTCTAAGGAATTCGAATTCGAATCATTTTAGTATAGTTTTGGTTGTAGGGTGTAAATAAAAAAAAACAATCATTTGAAAATTTGCTCCTGATATTTATTAAAAAAAATAATAAAAAATTTTTTTTTTCATTATGATGGATATTAATATTAGAAAAAAAACCCCAGACATATATATATATATTTTTTTAACAAATTAAAAAATATTTTAAATAGTAAAGATATTTATTATAATTGAAAAATAAAATTAAAAAGTTTTCGAATGCTTGGTTTTTAATTAAAATGATGATTATATCAAACATAGATTATTAACATAGATATGAAGCTTAAAAAACGCAATTGAAAAAAGGTACTGCAAAAAGTCACACGTACTACAATTGTATTTCTTTTCAATGAAATTTTCTTATAAATACGTCGGCTTTTTTGATAACCGACTTAGGTTTTTGACTATGTTAATCTGTGATACCAAATATTAAAAAATAATACTAAATACATATAATTACAAACCAGAAAAAAATTAGCATGCCCGAAAGTAGATTTGTAAGCGAAAGATAATTATATTTTCTTATAGAAATCCTAATTCGTATTCCTTCTAGTCGATACGCTTTTACGAATTTTTGCCAAAACATCTTGCATACAGTGAAGTCATGTCCAAACATTTGTTAATGTTAAATCTTTTAAAACATTAAAGTAAATTCAACAAAATCGTTTAAATTAATCTCTACCTCAGGAGGACTAGAGTTTACTAAATCTGGATTAAGCATATTCATATTGTATGCTTGTCCCGGAGCGAGATTCATAATATTTAATTTTTATGTATGAAGTTTGTCAGTTCGAGTATATCATAGTTCATATATAAAAAATAACCAGCTGAGCAGATGGGTATACCTATTGGATTGTTTTTTGTAGCTCCTTTTGATGTAGCATTACAAAACTAAATTGTGAGAATTAAAGTCACTTACAGCGTTTTTTTTTTTTTTATCAACATATTAGCTAAGAGTGAGAATATTACAATCTGGGATGTTTATGTTCCATGCGAGTATTAATTTGATTTTTAATTGCAGTTTTAAAGAGCAAATCTCTTAGTATGGGAAACACCTTATCCTACATTCCTGCAAATACTGTTTTATATTATTCTAAAAATAATAAAGATCTTCAAAATCTATATATATAAAAGAAAGTGATGTTAGTTACTATTGTTATAACTCAAGAACGACTAGACCGATTTTGATGATTCTCACCAATTCGGACCGGTCACCGGCCAGAAAAGGATAATACGAAAAAAAATTCGCGAAAAATCCGCGATAAAAAAAAACTCTTTTTTGTCATAATTTCTTTGCCTTAATAATCATTAAAAATATTTTTTTTAATACAAATTATAACAATTACTGTTTCTGTTTCTATCGAAACGCTTACTTTTTTGTGCAATTTGTTTTCTGGTGGTGGTATAGAATTCTATTTCCAAACGGTAAGTTCCAAGTAAAGCTCATCATTTAGTGAGGTTGTGATATTTAAAACCATTTGTTGTATTTTTGGCATTCGTTATTAAGTGTTATTCACAATGCCGCGACCCCGGAGATCTAATATTTCGCGTCGAACACGTAATGCAAGTACTTATCGTAATATCGTCAATCAATTGAATATATATGAACGAGAAATCGCACGAGAACAACCCCGTATTAGTTTGGCCCGACTTCGTACATCACAAACGCAGGAAGAAAGGCAGGCGAGAAATGAAACGGCTCGGTTAGCAATGAGAAATCGTCGAGCAAATGTAGCAATTCAACAACTTTAAAATTTTTAATCAACGCATAAGAAGAATTGCTTCAAGTTCTGATTTGAATCAAGCAGCGTTCCATTACAACTGCAATTTCGACTACAGCTCTCATCATTCCGTTCAAAAAAAAGACATTGTCTATCCGCTAACCTTAAGATGAAGTAATAAATAAATATAAATTCAAATTTGCCTTAAATACATGCGTATATTTTTTGATTGAGCCCACATCTACATCATATTTAAATTCTTCTGTAAAAAACACTTTATAATAGGTATTCCTTAGATTTTTATTTAAAGGTCGTAAATTTCGTTAAAATATCAATTTAAATCGTTCAGTAATACAACACTAATGTTTGCTTAGGGCCAGCAACGCGGCTCGGGTCAGCTAGTATTGTATAAATGAATATGGATATCTAAAACAAGGACCGGCCCCCATAATACTGCGGACCCGAGTGTTTTCGGAATTTTAACATAAACAACACGAAGGTTAACGAAACTAAACAATTATGAGCGAATAAAAAACAATTTAGTTTTGTTCTAGCTTTCAACAAGGCAGGTTCATGTCGCATGGTTAAGCAAAAGCAAAACACATAACAAGGAGCGTAAAAGATTATTATTTTTTTGTATGCTAGATATAACAAACACATTCTTAACAAAGAGTGTAAAGAAACCAAATGCACTAGTACATTTTTATGTCCTCTCTTTGTGCCTATTTTAAAATCCTAGCAAAAAAAAAATCATATTTTGAAAGCACTTAAAACTGATGGAAGCAATAAAGTGCTTACATAATTGAAAAAGCTGCGAAAGATATTTTTCCTTACCATAGTGCTTTGGAGAAGCATGAAAATCAATTTCTATTGCTTCTAAACGGCTCATCTTGAACAAAAAATCATGAATTATAATAATTATAATAAAGGGTGATCCATTTCGAGGTTCCCTACTTTTTTAAAGAAAAAAACAGAGAAAATTCAAATTTAATGGGGAATGTTTATTATCATTTGAAAGACCTTTCTTTGGCATTTATTTTTTGAAGATTATGTCTATCAAATGTTGGCCGTTGCTACGTCGCAGATGGTCCATCCGTTGAGTCCAATTTTCGATGACTCGTTTGAGCATTTAGACTGGTAACTAGCGAATGACACGCGTGATGTTTTCCTCCAAAGCCTGAATCGAAGCGGGTCTGTCCGCATAAACTTTAGACTTTACATATCCCCACAGGAAAAGGTCTAAAGGTGTGATATCACACGATCTTGGAGGCCAATCGACCGGCCCAAAACGTGAAATTATGTGCTCACCGAAGTGTTTTCTCAATAAATCAATTAATTGATGCGATATGTGGGAAGTGGCGTCGTCTTGCTGAAACCAAATGTCGCCGAGATCACGAGCTTCAATTTCAGGCATCAAATAGTCGGTTATCATGGCACGATAACGGTCGCCATTGACGGTTACGTTCGCACCGGCATCATTTTTAAAGAAATATGGACCGATGATTCCACCGGCTCACAAACCACAAAAAAACGTTGTTTTTTCTGGATGAAGTGGCAGTTCTTGAATCTCTTCAGGAAGGTCAAGCGGCTTCAGTTGTTGCACAAGCTGTATTTTGTACGCTTTCAATTTAAGATCTCGACGTAGAATGCGTCAAGTCGTTCCATACGTCAGTCCGAGTTGCTGCGAACATAATAAAGTTGAACGATTTGTAAACTCTGTTCAGGCGTAAGTCTTTCCATTATGAAATGCCAAACAATACAAGCATGACACGACCCACACGTGATCTGTCAAAAAAAGGCTATTGAAAAAAGTATCTCTACTTGAATCACCCTTTAATTATTAACACTTACATTATAAAGTCTATCTTATAAAATTGCTTCTAGATAAGCACTATTTTTTGCTGGAAAATTCTATGCAAGCAAAGAAAACTGTTTCCAATTTATTAATACGCAAAAGAACAAAAAAGTGCTGAAAAATTTATAACATTGTGTTGTCATTGAATGGAAGTACTTACTGCTGAAAAAGAACTGCAGAAGTAAATATTTAAACCCATTGGTTAAATGTTCTTTTTTATGATTCTTTTTTACTTCTTCGTTTTTCTCTTAAAAATATGTTTATGACATTTTTTAATAAAATATATTATTTTAGCTTTGTTAAAAGATAATAAAAATACTTTTAAATTGGTGAAATTGCAACTTTCTTAGAAATAGTAAACCTTTTTCCGTGCTAAAAATACATTTATTTTATTTGTTTAGAAGTAATTATTAAAAACTTCCAGAAAAGTTCAAAAGTTTAAAAGTTGTGAAATTCTGGGTATTTAATTAGACATTGTTGATAAACGGATTGATTTTCTTTTTGTTTTCTCTTCTTTACTTAATCTTACTGTAAGTCTAATTCATTAAAGAAAAAAAAAATTAATAAAAAGTTTTTCAAATTAATCGTATGATTGATAAAAACTCTTGTGATTGTGACAGTCACAAGATTTTTTTAAAATACAATAAGTAGCTCAACTAGAGATATTCCCTTATATAATTTGAAATTGAAAATACCGACGGAAATTTTGTGTGTAGCTAATGTTATTCCTTTTAATGTTTATCTAATATACAGATTTCAAAAAAAAAAAAAAAAAAATACACAAATTTAAATAAACTAATTTTATAAAAAAAAAAAAAAAAAATGGAAGTGTTATATTCGGCTAGGACGGATCTTTTATACCCTTTACAAAATCTATATTTCATAAATATATAAACAAATTGGAATTATCTCTTATCAAAATTTTAGATTTAATCTGGAAATATATTTAATATTTGTAAACTGATGTTAACCATGACATCGGAAATTTGTAACATAAGGAGTTCCGAAAACTCCTTGGGCATATGACTTAGCAAGATCGCTCAGACCATCTATTTGAAGAGCTGAATAAAGAAGACATGGAAAATTGTAAATTCCTTTTCAATTTTCTACCAATAATATACCTTAGAATTAGGTATTTTAAATTTGAATTAGATATTTTAGAATTGTCAGAATTTTTAACTTTGGGGCCCTACATTTCAAAACCTAAAACACGGTTACAGTTAAGTGATAATTTTTCCAGGAAAAGCATCACATATACTCACATTTACTTTTCAAAAATATTTTTTCACAAAAAATATGTTCATATTAAAACAAAATTCAAATGGATTATACGAACCATGGCTTGTTGATCTGTAATTTAGAACACTTGCACTAGACTATCTGTATCCATAGATGTGGACAGAATAAAAATCAATTTACAACACTATATATTAAACATATTTAAAATTCAACAATGTTGAAAAATTATTTTTTTCACAAAGTAAATTAAAACTATTTTTTAATTCAGAATTTGAAAATGTCATGTGGAGTAGGGGGTATGAATTGAAAGCTAGGAGTTTTAAAGTGGGGGTTCAAATCTTGGCGCATAAAAATGTTATTTTTATTTAATAAATTTCAAAGAAACATTTTTAAATAATTAAAAATATATTTGAAAATATTAATTAGACATTTCAGAATTTTAATTCTTGTTTGCAGATAAATTATAAAACAAGGTATTATTGATGAAGTCTTGGTCAAAGATCGAACTCAGGACCTAAAATCTTTCAGTCACATACCCAAGCTCTATATCACATCGATATGTTGAAATTTACTATCTTTATTGTTAATATAGAAAGCTTGCTTAACGGTTTGCAGTCTAGAATACTTCCTCTAGACTATCTAATCTCACAACTTTCCAATAGAAAAACATTTATCTATTATTGTATGTGAAATAGAAAATATTATTAAATTTGGACAAAGAAAATTGAAGCTTTTTGAGGCTGTTCTAGAAAATTGTTTATAATTCCGGCATTACTAAACAGATTTCGCAGAATTTCAATACCAAGATTTTCGAGACTATATGCCACATATATGTTGATGGAGAAATGTATTTATTGGACTATGGGCTTCAAAAAATCCATTTCAACATACAGACATCCAGACGGACAGACAGACATATATTCTCAAAAGTTATTTTTAATCATATTAAATATTAAATATTAATACTTAGTAAAAATTTTGTTAAATTTCAATTTGTAGGTAATTTAATACCACTTTCAGTTTTAAATTACTCGAAATCCCCAAGATGCTTATTTAAAATAAAATTATACAATGAATCTCAAAACAAGAACAGTTTAATAAGATATAAGGATTCAAAGAGGTTTAAAGGTGAAAGTCTCAAGTAATAACAATTTCAGGTCTTAATATCTCTACATAATTTTCAAACTTAAAATTTATAGATTTTGTTAATAAAATCTTTAATTTTCTATTGGAATTACTAAAGGTGGTCTATGATATAAAATGTTTATATACATGTTTTAATTGATTTGTTTTGTAATAAAAAGCAAGTTATTTCATTTACATAAATATTTGTTTTTATTTTATTTAGTGTTTCTAGTTCAAGAATTAAAGAGTTTTTTTTTTATTTCTTCTTTTGTTATATTAAGAATTTTATGAGAAAAAAATTTTCTTTTATGGTTCCAAAAATATTGACAGCCTTATTAATTTATAATTTATTTTTTATTGTTATTTCTTTTAGTGTTGATTTTAATTAGCAATCTATTAAATACTTTTTATTATCTAACGGCCATATTAAAAACAGGTTAGAGTGTTATATTCGGCTGTACCGAATCTTATATACCCTTCAGTCATGTTGGGAGGTGTTATATGGAAATTAAATACGTTATATTGGATGTAATTATAAAAATATATTTAGCTATACTATTATCTATGTAAACATTAAAAACTTTATGCAATTTGCATTTTCATATAAAGTTGAAATAGAATCAAGATTTTATAAATCTTTGTATCCTTATATTATAGAAATGAAGTGTTTTTTGTTTGTTTGTGTATCAATCACGTCTAAACAGCTGAACCGATTTTCAAAATTTGACACACAGATAGTATCAGTGCCAGAGGTGGTTATAGGCTTTGATAGATCTCTATTGGACATCCACATTTTATGACTACTTTAAAAAAAAAAAAAAAAAAAAATCTATTTTTTCAATTTTATATGTTATTAATGAAGCTATTTATATAAAATTTGACGCACAAATAGTCCTTGAACAGCACAATGTATTAGGTTATGTTGGATCTTGATTGGATGTCACGCCCAGATTTATGCTCACTTTATTAAAACTCTCAAAAAGAATGAAGCGATTAGCTTAAAATAGATCGAAGCAAGGGCTGTAGTGCTCCTCCCATATAAAACAAATATTCATTATGGCATATCTAAGTAACTATTACAATGAGAGCCCAAATTCAAATTTCGTGGAAATCTTTTTCCTATCATATCGCATAGATGAAGTGAAAATAGGACGGATAGGTTCAGAGGAGAACTAGCCCCTTTAGAAGAGAACATATGTAAGTGTTCACATCTAAAGGAAAGTCTTGAAAAAATTTAAAAGTAATTTTAGAATTTTAAAAGTAATTTTGACGTCTTCCCGTAACGCCACATCCAAATTAAATTTTATCGTCTTCCCGTAACGCCAAATTCAAATGTGTTTACCATAGACTGACATAGATATGAAGTTCATAAGCTCATTTGTAAAAAAATACTCAAAAAAGCACACGTACTAAAATTATTTTTGTTTTTAATGAATTTTTTACTGACACATTCTTAGACTTAGGTTTTTTGACAACGGAGCTTCATATCTATGATATTCTATGGTGTTTACTTTATAGAATAAGTTGTTTTTAATCCCAGGTATGTTTTCATGTTTAGGCATAAAAATTCATACAAATTTGTTAAAATAACAAAATGACAATATATATATTTTGCTAAAATAAATTTTAAAATAGTGATGTTGATTTTGATACAAAATATTCGTCATTCGAATACCTTTAATTTTAATTCACACAAAAAAAAGAAATGCTCATTATTTATACATCTAAACTGAACATACATATAGTTAAATTAAAGACATAAATTTCTTTCGTAATGAATCTGTATTTACGAGCTAAAAAATAGAAATGAAATAAACAATTTAACGAATAATTTATTCTAACTATTCGAACACTAAAAATAAAAATGAAAGAGAAATTGAAGAAGATTGCCTTCATAAATAAAAAAAAAATAGTACATTAGTTAAAATGCTGTTAAGAATTGTTTTTGAATTTAAGGTTTTGTTAACTATTTTGAATTTTAAAACT